>JAUIRJ010000008.1:0-676144 GCA_030555515.1 Acutogordius australiensis | reverse complement strand
TATAAAGAATCAAAGAACGGATTTTGACGAAAACCACTAATTTTATAAAGAAAAAACAGTTAAAAATTATAGATTATAAAAAAATTTATATGCCTTACCTTATTAATGAATGTTTTAGTAATCTAAAAATATTTCTACACATTTGTTACTACCCACAAGCTTTATGATATTAAGGCCCAAAATACCCCAAACATTGAATAATCTCTACTTTACTATCGAATAACTCAAGATATGAGGCATTGGCTAAAATTTTGATTTCGTATCGTAATTAGTACCAAAAACGATAATTGCCATAAATGATGCTTAAGGTTTTCCAAACTTTGTTAATCTGTGTATTAATTTATAATTTTAAGTCAATAGCAAAAAATTATTATAAATAAAATAAAAGCATCATATTCAAATTATTTTCAAGTCATCTCTCCTGATATCATGTCGTTTTCATTTTTACGATAAATTCCTCAATTTTTCACAAAAATGATAACCTTTTATAAAAAAATTAACAACCTCGGTAATGCTAGGGTGAGAAATAGGTAACGCAGTCGCTGCAGTGGGGTCCATACGGACCTACCTTTTAAACTTTAAGAAATTTAAAGCTCTGGAAACTATTTTATACTATTTTGAAGATATAAAATTATTTGTAAATCATTACCTAATATAAAAGTTATTGTTAATATATATATTGATGATTTTTTTAACAAAAAGTTGAAAAAACCTGAAAAATAAAAAAATTTATTTTTTTATATTACATTAAATATATCTCGTCAATGTAAAATGAATTTTATTGATTAAATTGTATTTTTAGGTCGAACATATAAGATTTTTGAAAATAAAATATTTTGAAATGAAAAATTATTTTTGGCTATTACTCACCTTATAAAGGAAAAAAAATAATTTATATTATTACCCATCAACAAGTTTTTGAGGGTATGAGCTAACTACAGAAATTATTGCCCTCTTAAAAATTTTCAAATCCGTTTACCGTTTTTTTCTATTCACACTTTTAGTCAGCTATAAACATTGAAAACAAAAAAAATGTTAAAAAGAAACAAAAAGATTTTAAAACAAAAATAAATTGAAATTTTTTATCTGCATATTTACAACAATTAAAGTTAAATCAAACCTGAACTTGCATTAAAATCCGATAATATATCGTTTCGTTTTACTTGGACGCAAAATACTTCGTATTATTTAACGATGTAAGAGCTTGATAGTAAAAAATTTAATTTCTCATTTGCGATTAAATATTTTTTACAAGGAACTTTTATATAAAAAAATTTTCAATTTTTTGGGGGTATTCTCGAGGTAGCAAAATTTATTTAAGAGGCCATTTTTCCGATATG
Source organism: Acutogordius australiensis (assembly GCA_030555515.1). Lineage (NCBI taxonomy): Eukaryota > Metazoa > Nematomorpha > Gordioida > Gordea > Gordiidae > Acutogordius > Acutogordius australiensis. Next base: position 674,804 of record JAUIRJ010000008.1, on the reverse strand, counting down.
GACGGAACTTAGGAGGCATAGGCGAACAAAAAAATATATATTAAAGATCAAGCCCTTATGGTGCATTCGAGGTTTTCATAAAAATCATTTTTGTCGGCGCAGGTAGCTCAGTGACAAAGCTTCCTGTCTTACACGCAGGAGTTGCGAGTTCGAATCCGTTCACAGGAGGCTTTTTTCTTCGGAATAATAGTATTTATGTATATAACCATCTTGTAGCTACTGAGTAACCTGCATAGGCAGTAAGTCTTAAACGATATGCCTAAAGTAAGAGCCTAGGCTAAAAACCTAGGTCGTCGGCGTGCGAGCAAATCTTACTATTTAACCCGTGGGCAATATTGATTGCTTTCCTCGAGAGTCAAAGCCCTAACGGGTATGGCGCCCCCTAAATGGGGAAAGGTATGAGGGAAACCTCAAAACCAAGTGTTTATGTTTTTTAAAATTCATTTTTGAAATTGTTATTGTTGACCTGCGCTATTATACAATATAAACAAACATTTTATATACTCAAAATGTAAAATAATTTTAAAGAAATATCTAAAAAAGATGGTTGCAATGTTTTTAGTTTAATATTAAGGTATTACTATGATTTTTGACAAATTGACCAGGGGTTCAAACGGACACCACAATATAGATTTAATTAATTTTTAAATAAAAAAAATCGTAAAAATTTGACTAATACTTTATTATATATTTGGATGTACAATTTTTTAAACGTGACAAAGTCACAGTGTACCCACCGGGTGTGCTGAACGTGGGTTACCATAATATAGATTATTATAATTATTTCTGGAATCATGAGATAACTTAAATCACAAATTTCAATGTAGTTTTTGAATCATTTTCCAGTTTCATGGTAATTTGATTTGTCTAATTTTGAAGAGATCAAATAACAGTATAATATTAATGAAATTAAATTTATAATACACATTAGCCAAAAATTTTGTATTTAATATTTTATATCATTAAATAAGTTATCATCTCACCATTGTCTATTTTATTAGCACACATCGTAAAAAAATTTTACTTGAAATAGGAAAACACGCCATCTAAGATCCTATCATTAATTTGCTTTTTAATCAAATGTAATTTATTTTAATATTTTTGATATTTTCGGGTTAAGCTATAAAAAGTATTCCATTTCCTGTTATCCGATTATGAAGGTTGATCGATAACCTTTGAATAAATGTAAAAAAGGTAACAAATATTATAGGGTCATAATAATGTTTGTCGATTTCGAGATAAACAAATTCGCTTCGATACAAATATATGCTTAGGTCCCATAACCGCATATAATATTTTTTAACAATTGACGTTACAAAATTTTATAATTGTACAGTTTAACAAAATTAGAAAAAATAGATTAATGGGAACATAAAAACATACATCCCCAAGATGGCCTTTTCACACCGACAGTTTTTGTAATTTATTCCGCCTGCACCTTATTACATCAAAAAAATGCTTTTTTGACCAAAGTGACAGATTTTGAGATCAAAAGAATACCCTAAAAAGATAAAAAAATTCTTACTTTTTACAAAGATTCCTTGTAACTTATATTTATCATCTCAAAGATAATACACTTGCATTTTTATAACAAAAACTTATCTAAACAATAATACGACACGATAATCGGGTTATTGAAATTAGAATATATCAGTTTAGCTATTATGAAATTCAGAAAAAATTTTAATTTATTATTGTTTTTGAATTTTTTTTGACATTTTATCTAAACTATAAGGTTTTTAACTGACTAAAGTTTTATTGGATAAAACGGTAAACGGATTCAAAAATTTTTAATGGTAGGCTAATTCTCTGTCGTTAGCTCGTTCCCATAATTGTTGACCTAGTTAAAAGTGTTATTTTTTTTAAACAGTTCTATTATGATAAAAGCTTACCTGGAAGTTTTTGCTCGGCTAAAAATTTCAAAAAATGAGCATTAAATTTAAAAATATATGTTCGTGGCTTGTGCTCATTTTGATTTTGTTAGATGGAAAAATGAACAATACTGCAAATTTTCGTTTTGATTCATTTTTCATAAAAGAAGTTTATGAACACATTATTAATAGCTAGCTAATTTTTTCTACCGTTTTATACATGCATATTGGACGCACAGTCCAAGGAGGCCAATTAAGTTTGTTATTTTGATAGCCCTATTTATTAATCTTGTACAAAAAACCACTATTTTAATGAAATTTTACTAAACTATAGTTAATAAAATACACATATTTATTTTAAAAAAGGCGTGAAACATTTTTTTTGCAGGAAAGGAATTACAAATTTATTTGATATATTATCTACAAAATTAACTTATAAGGTTGTATATTTAATAAAAAAACAATTTATTAAATTTATATTCTCTTTTATGTGTAGATATTTAAATTCAACTGCGGATTACATGATAGAAATAAATAAAAATCTAAAGAGGGGCAATTGCCTCCTTAATCGCCCACCCCCTTAATACGCTTGCTTACAATTCTTTAGTTTCCCTTGGCTGTTCTTTTATAAATTAGAAAAACAATCAGTCTACCTTTACACAGGTGTACAAAATGTCGCGAACGTTTGTAAAACAGCAGCAAAATAATCTACATGATAGCCTCTTGTTTAGATATTTTATTTTCGTTAGTTAAATTATCATAAAAGCCCGGCTAGCTTAAGAATGACAAACGACTATTAAAAAAATGTCAAATATGATTAAAATAATTTTGCTGAAAATAACAAACAATATTTTAAAGTTATGGAAATTAATTAATCTGAAATAAAAATTAACAAGTTTTTGATTTTAAGATCGGAATATTTAAGTTATTCATATATTTTGCCCTTTAATTTATATACAACATTTTGTGTTAAAATGAAATATTATTTTATGAAAATAACAGTTTTTTTTTAAAGGGCACGTGCAAAGTAAGAAATTCTGAAAAAAAAATTTGTAATAAACGCAACTTTTTAAAAAGTTGCCAAATTAAGCTTCTGCACATAAAACGCTTACATAAAAAGTTTTTTAGAAATTTTGAAAAAAGTAAAATTTCTGAAATTTTTAGAACTATTAAAATTTCACAAAATTTAAAAATGACTTTGCACTTTCCCTAAGCACGTAATTTTTTGGAATAATATTTAGCTTAAAACATTTTATTTTTAATATTTGATAAAAACGGTATCTTTTAATTAGTTTAAAATGTTTTATTATTTTATTTATGAGACTATTTTTAACCATAAATTAGTGGGTCGTATAACAACCGATCGGCCATTACAAAAATCTGTTCCGGGTCAGATTATTTTATAAATTGATTAGCTTGGTAGAGCTAAAATTATGCAATACTCTTTAAAAAAAGAATAATTTTGATCTTATCCACCATATGTTTTATCACATCATTGCGCTATTAAACTATATTCAAAAAATTTTTACCGACCTCTAAATTTCCTTACATATTTACATATTGTAAAATTTATTATTGAGTTAATGACATTGAAAATTTATACTACTCGTTTATAAAATACTAAAATTAAAATGAAAAACTATATAACAATGTTAAAAAAAATTATAATTATATTAAAAACATGATTTTTATATAGCTGTGTTTAATATTAAAATAGCTATTATAGACATTTAAAAAAATATTTTTCTATTTAAAAAACCGTTAAAAATATAATTTCAAATTTATATTAAATTTGCCTGGACAAAATTTATATGTAAGTAATTGCTACAGTTATTTTTAACAAATTTTAGATTTTAAAATTAACTATGGTAACTATTATTAATAAGTAAAATTACATGTTTATAATATTAGGGGAGGGGTGTTTTTTTTTTTTATTTTTTTTATATTTTAAAATATTTTTTTTTTTAAATAAAAAAAAAATATAAATTATAATGTTTTATTTATTTTTTTATCAAAAAATTTTTTTTTTTAAAAAAAATTTTTTTTAAATTTTTTAAAAAAAATTTTTTAAATTTTTTTAAATTTTTTAATTTTCTACAAAAAAAAAACCTTCCTTTTCACGTGCCCTTAATACAACTAATTAAATAGGCAATATGCATGTATTGAGCAACAAACCTTAATTAAATTGCTTATCTTATTAATGGATAATTTTAATTTGCTAAACTTTTTTGTTTTTTTTGAATGTTATAGTCAATGTTATAAGACGCAGCATTAAGATGGGCATGGAAGTATGAATTTTTTGTTATAGCGTATTTACCACAAAGTTTAAATTTTGATATATTTAACCGAAAATAATATTTGAACAAAAAATGTATCTATCAAATACTGTTGCATCCTGTGTTTAAGAAATTCTTATGCAATAAGTTTATTTCAAGGTATGTGTTTATGACTATTTTATAACAAAAATGCCCACTATATCTATTTATTTTAATTTTAGGTAGTTTTTTGAAGAAAGGTTTATGTTAACAACTTTATATTATTTTACCTCTTTTTAAATTTGTATTCCGTGAAAAATGTTTTTTATATAAAATGTTTTTTTACATATAATTGCTAAGCATAATGTTAAATTTGGTGTTGATGTATTCAAAAACTGTTTTAATTTTAAGTTTTTATAAAGGGTATTTATTTTTTGCTATTGTCAAGTTTTTTTAGGCCAATAATTTGTTTGAAATTATACTTTTCTTAAAAAAAATATTAATGCACTTTTTTTGCCTACTACAAATTATTGACATTAATATACTAATATTTTGTAGTAGACCTATAGTAAACATTACTAGAGTATATATATTAAATATTACAGCCCTGATCAAGAATTTGTTTTTTATAAGGCACTTGCAAAGTGAGTTTTTATTTTTTTAAATTTTTAAATAAATATTTTGTAATAAAACGCAATTTTCAAAATATTGCCAAATTTCGTTTATGCACTTAAAATGCTTTTTCTGAAATTAAAACTTTTAATAAATATTTTATAAAAATAAAACACTTTGCATGTGCTTATAAGCCCAACCCAGAAAATCAATATTGCAAGAGTTTTTTGCTTTTAAAATTATAATTTCAAGTTAAATGTTTAAGTAACTTGTATGACGTAATATTTTATTTATGATTTTAGTTGATAATAGTTAAATAAATATGAAACAAAAAATATAAATCTGGCCTAAAATTATTTTTTTTAAACCTAGCCAAGCAAGTTTTTGTATTTGACCATGAGCTTTAGTTTACACCTAAGAATTTTTAGGTTTTAATATTTTTTAAATTACATTATTTAATCACATTTTTTGTAAATTTAATTAGCAGATTAAAAAAACTAATTTACAAGGTCTCTTTTAAAAAGTTCATTTGTAAACATAAAATGTTTCTTCTAAAAAAATTTTTCAAAATTTTAAAATTTTTTTCAAATTTTCAAAATTTTACAAAAAACTCCTCGTTTTCAAAATAAATTTAAAATTGTCATATCACTAATTTTAATGTGTTAACCCCATTGCCCGTAGCTACCTATTTTATTTTCAAAATTTCGTTTTCCATTTTTGTATATTCTTGAAAGATTAACTCATCACTATTAGATCTTGAGTAAACTTCGAAATTTAAAAGTTTCACTCTTTTTTACCCTGAAGTTATTTGACAAATTTGCCTAAGGAATTTTTTCTTATTTCCCTCTATAATCCTATTTCCCCAAAAAATTCAAATTCTCTTCCACGTTATTACTTTATTAATGTTGTCAACATATCTAATCTCTTATCAGAAAGTTTGTATACCATTATTATAATAACACCTAAGCTCCAAAAAATTCTTCTATTGCAAAAAAAAAAAATTTTTTTTCGCTTTACAACCTAAGTTTGGTCTCTATCTTCACTCATCATCATTTTCCACTAATTTTTTGAGGCTTATGTATATATATGTAATTGCGTTTATCTATTTAATGCCATCTACTTTTTTTTTGCAAATAATAACAAATTACCTCTATTATTTAGCAGTTTAGCGTTATGTTTTTGAGCTAAGTTTTAAACCAAATGTGTGCGGGAGAGAGTAGGTCAAGGTGATTTGTAAGATTAGAATACGTTTTTTTTGCTTATTTTTCCGCCGACATCCCACATGTTTTTTATATCCCGCTAAAAATATTAAAATTTTTGTAAAAATTTCGAATTTTATTTGTCCTCCCGGCCATATGGACCTGAAAAATATATATTTTTATATATTTAACCCTGGTAAATTTTTATGTTTTGTAGGACTTTATTTCTGTGTAAGATCGGTATGCGGGTACTTCGTGGATTTTTTCATAAACTCTATAAAGGCGGCTTCAATCTTTTAAAAAAATTTCAGATGTTTGGGAATTTTAAAAATTAAAATTTTATAAATGTTTAGAATGATTATTTTAAATACTCAATTAAAAATTTGCGACATTTTGTAAAATTGCGTTGAATATTAAAGAATTAAAATTTTTAAATTTTTTTGAAAGTCTCAATGAAGTTTGAACGCTCTTTATATATTTTGTGTGTCGTGATTAGAATCGTATATTGACACATTTTGGGCGAAAGTATATTTAGTATATATTTTGAGAGTTCGATTTACATTATGATTATAGGAGACACAATATGGGATGGGTAAGGCGTAAAATTGCTACGAGGGGCGTACCTTAAACAAGGTCGATAGAATTTGTTGGGTCGGTCTTTGGGCCTTAAACCGTAATATTTGTTGAAATAACACCCCCTTCTCCAGAATATTGCAGGATTCAGGCTTAACAACTTTGAGAAATAATCGAGAACTAGAATCCTTAATCTGCTAAAACAATCTCCCTTCCCGCTCCTTGCTTTGCATCCTAAAAAGGCATAGTCCCTTTCAGCCCTGTAAGGTATTGGACAACAAACTAACCTAAGTCAAGAGTTTTATTTAACTTGTAATTATTGTTCGATCATCTTTAGTAGTTAAATCATTTTTATTGACTTAAACTCAACCTAAATTTTTCTTTAAAAAAGCCCCCAAAAAACTGATCTTTTATTCATTTAAATAAATTTCAAATCATGAAACTAGTGTTCTGCATTCAGGGACCCGATTTTCAATTTTTCTAAATTTTTCCTTAATTTACATCCAATATTTCGTAATATTACATAATATTTTGCAAGGAGGGTATGAATTTGAATTTTTTCTCTAAATACTTGGCGTAATCAAAATATGAAAATTTAGCCATAGTTTTGCTAATATATAGGGCAATCTTTTTTTTTATTTAATGAAAATTTATGTAGTGTTTTTAACTGATAAGACATGACTTTTTAAAATTTTTATCTCAACGAATAAGTTACAATAAATGGCATTGGACACCTGTTGGATATACCATTACCTGTTAAAAATCGATTACCTTGTTAATTTGTATTAAATGATAGCACTTTTTACACCTATTCAAAAAAATATAAAATTTTAAAACGCTGTGTTTCCCTTATCTCGTTTTTTTAATAAGTTTTCTTATCTTATATATGATTTTGTCCACACTTTAAATTTCTTTTTTTTAAACTTTATATATCTAATATATTGACCCACGATAGGCTTGGGAAGAAATGTAACGCGGTAGGTATGATCGGGTTTGGACGGAACTTTATTAAACCACAATAAATTCACGAGTTTTTAAACTATGAACTTTGTTCTTTTATATTAGTTAATGTTACGTGCACTTTTATTGTATTTTAGTTTTTATTATTATTTAGGAATGATTGTATATTTGGCAGAAAAATATCTTAAAAAGGTTATTTTGAAAGCTAGTTTAGGTTGGACTACATCTCAAAAATGTATTTATAAAGATTGCACACATTGACTAATTTACTACATTGCTTTATACCCTTTATAATTTTTTCCACTATAGATACTTGTTATTTAAAACATTGGTATGATTAATTATTATTCAACAAATATAAATGTCAGAAACGTGTATTTTGTGAAAACATAAAAGAATGCATCCCCATGGGGGCCTAATCACATATGTATTTTTCGTTTTTCTTAATTTATTCCGTCTTTGGCTCCTTAGATCCATCTATAACAAAAAATGGCCTTTTTTGGCCAAATTGACAGGTTTACCCTTAAAAGAAATAAATCTTTTTTTGCGTATAAAAATCCCTTGAAACTTATATTTTTAATCACAAATAATGAGAAAATAATTTTTATTTATATTCAAGCTCTTACATCGTCATTTAGATAATACAAAATATTTTGCGTCCAAACTTAAATACGACACGATATATTATCGGTTTTTAATGAATTTATTATTTTAAGTTTGAATTTAACAGTTTAACTATTGTGAATATGCAAAAATAAAATTTTAATTAATTTTTGTTTTTAAATTTTTTTTGTTTTTTTGACCTTTTTCTAAAATTTTTAATGTTTATCACTGACTAAGTAAGTTGATTAGGGAAAACGGTAAACGAATTTGTATTCCTTAAGATGGCAGGTTGAATCTCTGTAGTTAACTCATAACTCTCAAAAAATTGTTGATCTGTGTTATTTACTAGAAAATTATTTTAATTTTGCCATTTTGACTTAAAGGCGCATTATTCCAATTTAATTTAATTTGTTGATAGCTTTTATTATATAAAAACTTAATTTTAAATAAGGGCCTTTGCAAAGTGAGTTTTTATTTTCGTAATATTTTAAAACTTTTATTTTTTTTCAAATTTTTTTTTAAAAATTTTTATTTCAGAAAAGGCGTTTATATGTGCACAAATTAAATTTGGAAACTTTTTAAAACTTTGCGTTTTACTACAAAATAAAATTTTTCAAAATTTTGAAAATTTCACGAAAATAAAAACTCACTTTGCACGTGCCCTAGCAAACTTATATAATTGTAATTGAAAAAAGTATTTTTACAAAAAAATAACTCAATTTTGAACGCGACCTATAAGAAAGGACATTAAACCTTTTTAAGCTTTTTTGTTAGCATTCATTTACATTGTCCCTTCTTACATTTATTTTTAAAGGCAACTCCTTTTTTCTATTTTGCTTTATTTTCTACAGGTAATAATTACCTGCTGTTTTGACAAATTAATTACACATTTTACGTAAAAAAAATTTTGTTGTTCCCATTTTCCTTTCAATTTTTATAAGAATTTTTCTTAAATATTTTTACATGGTAGCAATTTCTATATAATTTATTTATGAAGGATTATATATTAATTATACAAGAGAACATTGATGTTGTAATTTCATATGCAAAACTATATTTAAGGAAATGCATTTTTCTCCAAAATGTACTTTAACGCGTCCAACGCATGTCTAAATTTAGGTTTAAATTTAGCTCGAATCATTCATAGTAATGTTCATTGCCCCCTGCATTGGACGAATTAAGAGGATGGAATTAAAAAAAAACGTAATTTTTCTCTCAAATATTTTGGCTACGTTACCCTTAATTGTTCGGTCTTATACACCTTTTTTCTAATTGGCTCTATCAATTTTTGTTTTCATTCCTCCATACTGGTTTTACCTTTCATATAGCCATAAATCTTTGGCTCAATCCAGCCCTTGCAGCACTCAAGCTCAATTTTACATCCAACTTCTCACGTCCAAAGAACCGGGGGTAACAACAACAACCTTCCATATAGAGTTCAGTGGCAAACATTCCCGTCTTACACGCAGGAGATTGCGAGTTCGAATCCTTGCACAGGAACTTTTTTTTTCGAAAAAATAGAAGCGAGAGAAACCACTTTGAAGGTGCTGAGTGGCCTGTCTAAGCAGTAAGTTCTAAACGATATGCCTAGAGTGAGAGCCACCTAGGTCGCCTGGGTGCCAGCAAATTTTATTATTTTACCCTAGTGGGCAATTCTTTGCTTGGGTTGAAAGATTCAAAGCCCAAATTGGGTATGGCGCCCCTTATTGGGGAAAGGTATAGTGTTAGGTCTAACTTCTATATCCTCGGTCTTGAGTGAATCCATTATGCATTTGTCGCTGATTGAAATGCAACTAACTGCATCTTTGTTTTCCTAGTGTTACTTTTTCGAAATGTAACGTTATTCACACCTCATTAGTCTTATATTTTTAAAAGTTTTTTTCTTCATAATTTATGGGTTATTTTGACGCGCTTTAACCTCATTTTATTTCGAATTCTCCGGTGTTGCTTTGATACATTTGTGTTGATTTTTGGAATCAGTTCTTAGTTTAAAAATATAATTTTTAGCAATTTTACCAATTTTCAGCAGTCTAAAATTTTGACTATTATTAATTAGACGTTATAGTATTAATATTCAAAAATGTTTTCTTGTTAAATAGGACATGCGATAATTATTATTAACCAATTCTCAATAAACATATTATATTTTATTCTTCATATAATAATCAAAAATTTTGATGAATTTGATTTTGATACAATTTTTCACTTGAAGGCATCTGATTCTTCAGAGACCCTTATGTCGGGACGGGCCAGGTTGATGGCGTGAAATGTTAAAGACCCAATACTTGTGATTGCCCTTTCAACAAAGTTATTCAATTGTATTTTAGGCCTGAAGGCTTGAACTTTAATTAAAATAATTTTATAACTCCAGGCATGTTAAAAATTTATATTTTGGACCAACATGCACTTTTGTGTTCTACTACAGTCTACACTACAGTTAAGCAACGTTTAGGCTGATTCATATTAGTTGTTGGAAGGCGCCAACGAGTCTCATGGGCTTTCATTTTTCAGAGCGCCCAAATACTTAGGTCACTGTCCCGTTTTAATTCTTAATTAACTTTCCGGAGCCTGATGTAGAATTAAAAGAGACAATGTTTTAACAGATAAGCCATTCCAATTGGGGAAAGAATTCTGGAGAAAACTCTTATACCGCAGGTTTTTTTTAATACCCTTTGTTAAGAGCCTGTCCAAAGTTGATTTATTTTTTTTAATAAAATTTTTTGTTAAATATTTTTAAAGTTTCAACATTTTTATGAATACATTTTTCTTTAAATGTTTATATTGTTTAAAAAATATATTAACTTCGAACGCCCCCATATATACAAGTATTTTAGCGCCATCTTCAGCTCAAAATTGAGATTCATCTGTGATATTAACCTGAAAAAACTAGTTACAGATATTTGAAGGTAAACCAAACAAAAACATGAAAATAACACAATTTCACCTCCTTTTTATATTTGTAACCTATAATTTCTTTAATATCTTAGAGCATTGTTTTAACTTTACCTTTACACCTTTGTAATTTTTTTTATTACTCTATCATGCTATATTTTTTCTATACATAAACTTTGAGGTTGACTTACTTATAAGCTCGGGTAATGACTTGTAAAAAAATTTTTTCTAATTAATTACATAGTATAATATTATGCAGTTTTAAAGGTAAAATAATTGAACCATAGTCATATATTTTTGATATGTTAATGAATTAAAGGAGTTTATCGTTTATATTTTAAGGCATCGGCCCGGATAGCTCAGTGGCAAGTAATCCTGTCCTTTAAAGGCCGGAAGGTTAGGGGTTCGAGTCAGTGCGTAACTTCTTTTTTTTCTCTTTGGAATAAAATAAAACGCTACCAGTGCTGGGAAAACAATGAGTCAAAAAACTTTGGCTCATTTTTCCCCCAAAACATAAAAAAAAGAAAGGGGGCTACAAATAAAGGGCCAAAATAAGAATTTAAAAAAAAGCCTTTACTAAGAAAAGGGGCAAAAAAAACCCACAAATAATGGCTCTTAAAAAAAGCCCCAAAAAGCCCATTTTATGTTTTCATTCGAGAAATTTTGATTTTTTCTTTATAATAATGATGGGTTATTTTTTCTTAAAGCTCCTAGGAGTTGTTTTTGAAGAAAAGGAGCTTTTTTTAAACATGCCCCTCTTCTTTAAGCAAGAAAAGGGGCTTTTCTTTTGCCATGCCCACGAGTTTGTGGACATGTGAAGAAAAAAACTCAAAAACTTCTTAAAAAAAAGCCCATTTAGTTTTTTTTCCCAGCCCTGAACGCTACATGTCTAACCACTAGGTCCTGAACGATGTGCCTAAAGTTAGAGCAGCTTAAGTTACTTCGTCGTCGGCGCGCGAGCAAATCCTATTAGAAGTCAAAGCCCTTAACAAGTAATGAATCCAGATATGGGGAAAGGTATGAGGGAAATTTCAAACTTGATTTTTTTTATTAGCAAGCCAATTTTTTAATTCATTGATTTTTAAGTTAGTAAGATAACTTTAAGCTCCCTTATGTAAATAAGTCAATTAATTATTTTAAAAATGTCACCGAATGATTATGGCCGTTAAGTTTTTTACTTTATCAAAATAAATAATTTGGGTCTAACTGGCTTGTATTAGATGTTCTTCAGCCATAGGGTAATGTTTTTGGGCAAATATACAAAATGTTTTGCGTCTATACTAAATTACTACATGATATCTTATCAGTTTTAAATAAAAGATTTACTTAAAGTTTGAATTTAACAGTTTAGCTGTTGTAAAAATTCAAAAATAAAATTATAATTTACTTTTGTTTTTAAATCTTTTTTTGTTTTTGACTTTTTTTTAAAAATTTCCAGTTTTTAATATAAGTTTTAATTGAAGTTTGAATTTAACAGTTTAGCTGTTGTAAAAATGCAAAATTAAAATTATAATTTATTTTTGTTTTTGAATCTTTTTTAGTTTTTTGACATCTTTTTTTTCTAAAATTTTCAATGTTTATACCTGTCTAACTAAGTTTTATTAAAAAAAACTCTAAACGGTGGAATATCCCTAATGTGGCAGGTTTATCAGTAGTTAACTTATAATTCTCAAAAATTTGTTGACTTGTATTATTTAAATAGTTGATTTTTAAACTTTCATGTTCAACGGGTAGAGTCTCATCAGTTGGCCTAATTTTTGGGCCCGGCCAGGACCTAGGGCAAATTTGGCAAATCAAAAGTATATGTATAAAAATTCTGAGCCTTTTTTTTTAAATTTTTAACGTTTTTTAGTCCTAATTTTTCCTTATTTATATCTTATTTATTTGTTTTGCCCTACCCATTTTGACTCATACGTTCCTTCGTTTTTTGGGGTTTCAACTTATTAGTTACATGACTTAAATTTTAATTTTGTATTTTATGACCGCGTTCAGACTCCATTTAATTTTTATCATAAATTTGTAATTTTTTTTTGAACTTTTCTTTCACAAAAACTATTTAAATGCTAATAATAAATATGTGACTTTTGATGAAATGCGTTCTCATTGTCAAAAGGTTAGAGTTAACGCGGCTATTATAATCAAAAGTATTCATGATATTTATTCAGCTTAAATTTAGCTGAAAGGTCGGGCTATTTGTAAACAGCTGTTTTAATAAAGATAATAGCACATGGAATTCTCTTGTAGTGCCCCCAGTCACAATGTTTTTAGAAAATAATTAATTCCCTACAAAACGTATAAGGGCGCTTTCAAAACCGAATTAATTTTTTTCATAATTGATTTTATTGCGTCTATGGTTTTTTATTCCGTTTGTTTTACATTTTTATTTTGTAAAACTAGCTCTCCACACTATATACCAATCAAAAAATTTACATCGCCTTTCCTCTATTATGTATAATAATTGTGTGTTACTAACAATATATGCGACATTTTTTATATATTTACAAAACATACCCAGGTATGATATTGAATTACTAACAAATACGTTTAAATTTTCAATGTCAAAAAATAATTAATATGTAATATAATCGTAATTTAGGTGTTTTTTTAAGCTAGTATTCGCATCACAAATTGACTCCCGGGATTGTATCATCATTATCATCATCATATTGTATAAATAATTCACGATTAATCTACAGGGCTTAAAATATAACTCTGTTTATCGTCAAACTAATTTTTTTATGTCACCAAATATTTATATATAGTTGTGACATATATGTTCATGTATTTACTTCGAGTCACGTGGAATTATGGTGGACCCATATATCCACTGAACATACATCATCTACCAAATGACCTATTATCTATAATATGGTCTAGCATAAATTTTAGAATTAGATGTAAGGTTTAAAAAAAGAAAATGTGTTTAAAGTTAGACTCTTTTAATCAAAGAAAAGAAATTTATTGCCGACGGGTTAAATAGTATTAGCTAGCACGCCGTCGACCTTAAGCCTAGGCTCTCATTTTAGGCATATTGTGGGCCTACTGCTTAAGCGGGCCACTATTCATATTAATTGCAAATCTGCGCTATTTTCTGATGAAAAAAGCTTCTCGTGCACGGGTTCGACGCAACCTCCTGCGTGTAAGACAGGAACTGTTTGCCACTGAGCCGACCTATTAGGTGTAATGAGTATTTTCGGTGTTGATGTTAGATTTGGGTGAAGTTTGCCATAGGTTTATATTTGTGATTATAGAAACAAGTTAGTTTTTAATTGGTTGACCAATAAAAAACTTATACCTTCTGAATTATTGTGACATCTCGTTTGTTAGGTCGCGTTCCAGCATTAATTTAAATTTGGAAATATTTTTGAAAGCAATCAATTGAAATTACAATGTTGTTGTTGTTAGCCCCGGTTCTTTGGACGTGAGAAGTTGGATGTAGAGTTAAGCTTGAGTGCTGCAAGGGCTGGATTGAGCCAAAGATCTTGGGGGAGATAGGGGGCCCACGGTTTGGGCATATGAGCCAGTGTTCAATATTATCAGCTGAGGATTTGCAGTCATTGCAATTATTATTCAGAGAAGGGTCGATCCGAGCTCTGAAGTTTGCCAGTAATTGGCAATGTCCAGAGCGAAGTTGAGCTAGTTGGCAGCGGATTTAATTACAATGTTTAATATCATTTACATTGAAAAAAATATACAAAAGATTATAAGAATAAATAATATATCATGGGATACAAAAAATATCTAGCGCCTTAATTTGGTTTTTATATCAAGTTTGATCGTTAACATTAAAATTTTTTCACGGGTATGCGAAAGGTCCGATATTTTTCCACATCGGTACTCTCTATATGTAATTTTATGTCCGGACCAGACCTTTAAATTTAATTTTCACCGGATCACACTTTGCCGAAAATAGATTAGAAAAAATCGGACATTTGGGTTATCTATCTCCTTTCTATTTTTTGGTGTGTAGTGAGCAGTGAAATTTCTACGTGTCGACGTTTGTAATTCCTGGCTTCTATAGGAGTAAGTGCGTCTTTTTGAATGCGATAACATCGATCAAAAAGACGCCGCATTCTCGGGAATAATACGGCATGCAGGCTTTCCTGCAGGCAAAATTTCAAGATTGGAAACCTACTGTAAAAATGCCCTTCTCTGCCCTAAATCACTCGAACCGGACAACATATCCATTAAGGCATACCCCTTTTCTTTTATAATTTTTTAACTTATTCAAATACTTTGATGCTTAAGTGTCCCTACACACCAGCCTGATAAAAGCCCGGCCCGTTATCGGCATCAATTAGAGCTTGATGCAAAAACTATTATTATTCTAGACCTTTTTTGAATCTACTTCAAGTATAAACGTATTTGTTTGACCTCGCGATCATTCGATGTGTATTTAATGACAAAGCTCTCTAAATTACTAAATCGATCCCCATCTACTCACATATTTAAAAAATGGTAATCTCACATCCAACTGAAAACATCCATTTTCCAATCCTTCAAGTCTTATATTTTCCCGGCCAAGATATTATATTCTTAGTCGATGGCAAACTTTCGTTTCTCCTTGGTAATAAGGTCAGGATAAAATATTGCGCAATGATGAGAATCCAGGTCAATTTATATCATGCTTACGAGTATAACCTGCCTACCTTTTTTTCGAGATATTCCTTTCGACTGCATTTACACTGAATTTAAATGTAAAATATAAAATTTAAAATTTAGTTTTTTTGCATTATAGTCAAAGGTACAAAAACTAATTTGTTTGATTTCATAAAATTCGGCAATTGGACTTAGCAAAAAAAATTTTTTTGATTTTCGGCCAAAGGATAAATAATATTTTAAGTGATCTAACGAAAAACTAAATGTGCAATCTATTTAATGGGCCGCGGTCATACCCTTATTTTAGATAAAATATACTTTTTTTAACTATTACACTGGACAAATTTTGGACCACCCTAAGCTTCATATATGGCATCTATGGCTTTTGGTCAAGTTTTTGGCACTGATCACAAATATGAAATTAGAATTTTAGCCAATGCCTCAGATTTTTAGTTGTTCGGTGTCAAAGTTGAGATTTTTTAATTTTTGTGGGGCTTCTATATCATAAAACCTATGGGTAGTAACAAGGGTTTGAAAATATATTTAGATAATGATAACATTCATTACTAATGTAAGGGGTTTCAAATTTTTTTAAATATTTAATTTTTTTTTTATTTTTATAAAATTAGTGGTTTTAGTCATAAAATCCGTTTGTTGATCCTAAATAACTTGAAAGTAAATTGCTAATACTTCTAGGTAATAACCTTTTTTAAATATGTTTTTTATAAGTTATCTAAATATGCCAATAGATTTTTTGTAGAATTAATAGTAAAAGAAATTTTATGAATTTTTTTCTGGACTATGGACGCTTTTTAAAACAAATTGGAGGCATTGGAAAAAAAACTAAACCCGGGATCGTTATCGCAAGAATTTTTTTTACAAAACCCTTAAAAAATCGTTTATGTTGTTTTTTTTTGGCTGTCCAGTGTTAATAATATATTCTAGCTTTTTATTCCAAAACCTTACGGTAAACAATCTAAAAAATTTGTATTTAAATTTTTAATTCTCATTCAAAACTTTGACCATTAAAAATTGGAAATTGAGTTTTAGAATTTTAAATTTAACCTTTTTAATATGCCAAAATTTTTACGGTTTTAAACACTTTTTTACTCAAAAAGTTATATTTTTTGTGCTTGGACGCGCTTTTTACTTACATTTATAACGTTATTTTTTACTTCACTGATTAATTCATAACAATTATAAATTATATTAATTTCCTGAAATTTTTTTTTGCAAAATTTATCTCAAGTTTAAACGCACCCCCTAATCAGCATTTCGGTGTTGATAAATAATTTAGTAACACATATATAAGTTAATTTTATTCAGGTTGTCACAGCTGTCATTGATTATTCCATATGGTGACATCACATTAAAATTGATATTTGCAAAATGAAAAGAAAAATGCCACAAAAGAATACCTTCTTCTTCAGCCAGCAAATAAAATTTTCAATATTGTTTTACCAGGAATAAAATTAAAAATTAGTTTTATATGGGATCACGTTTAGCTATTATAGAAGTAATAATAATTCATCAAATTGTCGCTAGAGTTTAGCAATTATTATTAATATAAAAATAATAATATAATATTAATATGGCGTGTTCTGTAGAGAGGTTGAAATTCTTGTTTAAATAAATTATAACTCGACTCTGTGTATCAGCCAATTTTTTTATGGTTAATTTATGGTTAAAAAACGATGCAAAACTCTACTAAATAAGCCTTGAAATTGTATCATTTAAATATAATATATATATTGAAGCCTTTTTTTGCGGTGAATCTAGGATATTGCCTTATGCTGCCATTCGATCTGCAATGGAAAATACATCTTTAGACATTGCATTTCTTCAAATTTTTAACAATTTTTATTTCGATATTTTAGTATACCATTCATTTATTCACATATATGATGATTTGTAAGAATTAGCCGAATCCTTTTATAATGTTCCTAAATCTGTCACCAGTTTTTTGATATTTAAACTGCCATCCTAGGCATATAATGAAAGTTTTTTTTATAAATATGCAAAATCTCTGGAAAAATATTCCCCTACTCATACATATTTTATATATAATTTGAAAGAATTCTCTTGATTTTGATTCTATTCCATATCTTCATTTATCGAGTTGTATTCAATCTCGTGTCTCGAGCGAGTCTCTCTCGAATCCAGCTAAAATAAATTGAAAATTTTGTCAAAATTTTATGTTAATAATTCTTCAATCTTTTAGCGATTATACCGTGGGAAATTTAGAATTTTTCAATAAAATTTAATTTTTTTTACAATCGACTAGGCTGTTCCACCTAGTTATTTTTGCTCGCCCTGGATTTGAACATATTTTTCCAAAATCAATTTTTTTTCTCAACCGACCTATATTCCTTTATTTTAATATTTTGTTTTACTGTTTAATACTGTTCTTTTTTTTTCTATACGAAAAATTGTGTCAGATTTTAACCTAAAGAAACGGATATTTTTGTTCCTATATTGTAAAAAAGTAATTTGATAACGATTCCTCAGTCTTGAATTTGATAGTTGCTGTGAAAAAGGTGTCAAAAACTTATTTTCATTTATCGAAATATACAGTTAAATTGACTAAATTTTTATTGGCGACCAGGTTTTTTAATTTAATTAACCTAAAAAAAATTTTAAAAATATTATCAAAAAAATTTGTTATTTGCCCTAATATTTCTTCATATTAAACATTCGTTTAGTTAGCCAAAATCCGTAGATATTATTCGAAATGGTCATATACCGAAATAGTCTATCCACTTCTATAGCAAATAACAATCATCTAAATCAAAATAATATTCGAAGGAGTAATAATATCCATAACCACAATAATTCGATCAAATCGGACTTTTACGAACCGCAATTATCACCTGTTGTTACCCGCAAAAATTACCCAAATCCTTGCAATTCCTTCGGTCAAGCCCGTATAACCCAAAATAGCTCTAACCCCAAATTTATGCCCGCAGAAAGTAACGGGCAATCGAACGGGTCGGCCACTGATTATAACAATTATGTTAATTCGAATAAATACCCGTTTGACGAATATTTATCGAATCAGACATATGGGTTCCCGAATGGTCAGTTAACTGATCCAACTATCCGCCGAACCGACGCCGAAAGAGTTGAAGAAGAGGAAGGAGACCTTCCGATTCCCGACTGGGAATATTTGTATGAATCGCTCAGTCGAGGCAAGTACCCGGCCCCGATGGCTGATCAATTTTCACGAGATCAACTCAAGGGCATTATATCTCCCGTTATGATCAAGATTGCCGAAAAAGGTTTAATTTCTGTTAAAATTTTTTCCCCCATTATTGGAAAAAATCAAAAAATCTGTTGTGTTTTTATTTAGGCCACTTTCAAAGTGGTTTTTAATTTCGTAAAATTCTAAAAATACTTTCTAAAATTAAAAAAAAATTTAATTTCAGAATAGCATATTTTATCCATACACTAAATTGGGCAACCTTTTCAAAATTTGCGTTATTTACAAATTTTTCAAAATTTTGAAATTTCATGGAAATGAAAACTCACTATGTGGGGCCCTTATATACGCCTTTTAATATTTAAGACAATCTTTTTTTAACATTAATTAATGTTATATTAGGAAAATGAGTGAATGGACCCCATAGGCCCGCCCACTTTTTGGTCCCGACCTTAGTTAAACATAATTTAAATACTGTTAGCGGGTGGGAACTTGACTTTGGGCAAAATTGTGTTGAATACGGGTGTGCCAGGCCTGGGAAAATTGATTTGTAAAAAATTACTCGATTTGAAGGTCTTGAAAATGAAATAACGCATAATTATGGCCAGGATCAATCTAGCTTTTCGCCTGAATCACGATTTTTCTTCAATATTATAGCTTAAAAATCACCTGACGCCCTTAAGCATTGCCTGTGTTGCCATAATGGACCGTTATTATACCATTTTTTAATTTACCGGTATATTTTTTTCCGATTTTACAACTACAATCTATATAAAAATTTCGCCAAAATGAGATTTTGTAAAAATATAATTTCCGTAATTATATTCGTCCTTCACTTTTATGCTATTATATATTATATATATTAGTAAATTAACCTAACGGATACCATATTATTTTATTAACAGCAAAAATTATACCTGAATTTGATCTGTTCGCACGAAACGGTTGCGTTTCATAATTTAGTGTATTTGCTTCTTAATTAAATAATTTTATAAACGATTCTTTCCCCTTTACAATCTTTTTCAATTCTGTAAAGGAAAACGGTAAATCATGAAACAGAACGATTAAATAGTGGATTTTGTAAAATTTGTCAAAAATTCAACACATAATTGCAAAATTTATTGCTAATATAGGTAACTTAGACCCTAAAAATCTGAAAAAATTGATTTATTTAACGTTATCTAATAGATCTTATAATCGTATTATGAATAATCAAATTTCATATCTTCGACCCAGCGGGGTTAAATTATATTAGGAAGCGTTCAAACTTTGTATATTTTTGCAAAAAGATTTTTAAAAGTTGAAAATTTCATAGAGTTTATTCTTTTTTTTATAAATTTCTTAAAAGTTTTTTTATACCAAAATTATTTATAGTGCTAATAATAAAGCTTGGCCACTTTTTGATAATTTGCGTTTTGTTCCAAAGATAGAAAAATTTTAAATTTTTAATTTTTATGAAAAACTACAATGAATGAAGTGAAGTGTTAGCCTGGCCGCTCTTATGACAACATTTTCTAACCTTTAATTTTTCATTTTGACTAAATTGCATTCACAATTAAAGCCTATTCAAATTTTAAACTTATTTTATGTCTTAGGGCGCATTCAGACTTTATTTGTTTTTACAAAAAAAAATTTTCGTAATCAAAATTTTTTTTAAATTTAAGTTTTTACATCAATAACTAATTAAATTTATTAGTTTATATCTAAATCTATATAAACATAGCTGATATTTATATTATAATTTTGTACTAATTTTCCAAATTTTCAACATTAAACGAATAATTTCTTATTATAAAAATCAAATTTTTTAAAATTTTAATATCTTAAGGCGTCCTAGAATTTTTATATAAAATTCGTGCGGGCGAGCTTAAAATATCAGGTGGTGGGTTATAAGTTTTATATTAAATAGGCAATTGACGCCTTAGTTATTTGATTTTTATGTATATATATTTAGAATTACTCAAACGTTGGCCTGACGCCCCTAACCCGCCGACCCGTCATTACCCCTCACTATACAGCAGGAGTCGAAAATACTCGACCTTACCTCGAAACCATTATTATTATTCAACTCATGGCCAATATCGTAATCCTAATGTAACTTCGTCCACTAATAATAATACCAATGATCGATATAATCCAAATGACCGATACGACCGAACAATAAATGGTGGCTACTCATCTGATTGGCATGGATACCACCTATCGAATGCCCATGAAAGTGCAGATGACTCCCTACTTACTGCCCCTATCGCTTTGCCTTCCTACTATGCCGGTAGGGCTAACGCCGAAAATGGGGCTCAAAATTTAGCACAACCACGAGGTAGTATACATATTTTTTTTTTAAAAATATATGTTTTTTGGTGATTTTGAAATTTACCAAATCAGGGGAGTATGTAACCATTATTAGGAATATTATATTTTTATTAAAATCAAGGGTTTTTTTTAGAAAATAATTTTATAATCCAAGAATTAATAAATAGATCTTTTTTTTAAATATATAGAAATAACCTAGCTGTTACCTGTTTTCATCATATAAATAATATTTTTTTTTGCGCATGTCTATTTTTTCATTAGTTTCTAGCATCAATCCACGTCTTCCGAATTATTTTTCGGACCACGAGACAATGCGACAACGGTCCCCGATAAGGCGTGCGCCTCACACTTACAATACCAATCATAGCCAAAACCGATACGTAAATCAAAATAATCTCATGAGTGCCCAAAATAGGCATGTTCAAGCCGATAACAGAAATAATGATCCTTCGAAATTTTCTGCCAACCTACCACCCATCATGCATCACGATTCATCCACTTGGAAAAAGGGTCGTCAGCCGGTTAATAATAAAACTCTTAATTGTTCGGATGACACGGCTACATATGTTAGCAATTATCCTATATCGAAAAATCGCTCCCCTCCTCCAACCCAAAATAATTATAACTTAATTTCGAAGTTCGAAACGAAAAACCTGGAAAATGGCATTTGCTCAGCTGATAAAATGAATAATTGCGAAAAAGTTAAGCAAATCAATTCAATACGCAACGAAATGGAAGATTTTAAAAGGTTACATCAACAGGAACTCGTTAATGTAAATAATTTATGCTAACGTTAATAGTCTTAACTTAGAGTCGCATTAAATATAGAAAAAAAATTTAGCCATATGCGAATTATATTTTATTCATTTTCAGCTAAATTTGTAATTTAATTTAATAACAAAATAAAGGCTTTGCATTATTGGCAAATAGAATTTTTATATAATAATCTATTTATTAGTTATATTCAATCTAACATTTACTTACCATTTTTTTTTTAATAAAAATTGTTTAAAAATAAGTATACTATTTTTTGACTATTTGCAAATGATTTTGCAGGCACAAGCTAAAAAGAAAACCGCCGATCACATAAACAAACCTTCTTTATACGAACCACCGCTATGCATTGATTCCCACCCACTCACCCATACGTCCAACGGGCCTACCCCAAAACATCGAAAAGTGTACGATAGAAATCGAGTTGAGTCGCCCTTACCATCTGATTTGGCTACTCTAGTGTCCCCACCTTATAATCGAAATAAACATGGCCAAAACAAACATTATAATAATGATATTGGAAATGATGAAGAATTTAATAACATAAATGATGATCTAGACGTAACTTACACCATAATCTCGTCCCCTAGTTCTCGTCTAGGGCCTAAATCGCCACGCACTCACAGCAGCACTAATGATTCGTCATTGGGTAGCGGTCACGCTCGAATAAAAAAATCTAATATTCACGACAGCGACACATTTAATGGCAATTGCCCATTTGATTCTAAAAAAGCTTTTGACACAGACTATGAAGAAATTGAAAGGCTCTATGAAGCACGGAGAAGGTTAGAAAAAGACGAAAACGGTTATCTACCATTATCAACTAAAGCTTGCGCATTTTACAGGACAGATAAATCAAGTAGGCCCAGAAAAATGAATCGAATTTTAGACGATTCTTACGAAAATGATGATGGTATTTATGAAAAAGTAGCCAATCACAGTCGTCAAATCTCCGGCAAGAGTCATTTAAGCGAAAATACCACAAATAACGCTAGCATGATCATAAATTCAAAAATAGCCCAGAATTTGGATAATAACACAATAGAAAAGGGTTCAAAAAATTTTACGAAAATTTACAGAAACGGGGGATCAGCTGATGCTTCTTCCCATTCTAACATTTCATCTTGTTCAGTCGGTAAGCGACTTGCAAGACCTGCCAACCACGACGGTATTATTAGTGACCTTTATGATGATTTGAACGATGCACAACTCCGGTCAGCGCTCCTGGATTTTGAACGGAACCTATCGGAATATTCGACAAATAATCACCATCCCTCGCATAAAATATCTCAAGAGAATGGTGATGGATCTAAAAGACAGCGTTCGAGAGATAGATCTTTATCGAACGCACGGAGACGAACTAAAATACCAGAATATCAAAATTTCAATGATGTTAGAAACGAATTTGCAACTTCGTCACCCCTTGATAATATTTTAACTGACACAACGAATTCACCACCACCTATTGATAATATTTATAGGAATTTACATAATGATCGATCAAATACGGGGCCAAAAACCGGTTCCCGATCTGTTTTTACATCTCCGCCTCCTCTCAACAAAAATATATCAAATAAATCAGTTAGTCGCCCAAGGAAATACGTAAATGATTATTGCAAAAAACCGGCTTTGCGAAAGCGAAAACCCGTATCCCCTAAGTTAGATGAGGAGACGCATTCGCCCATTGGTAAAAATTACCAAAATTTTACGGACGAAACACCTCGGCAAAAGCAGTTAGATAACTATAAACACGTCGTTTTCCGATTCAGGCCCCCAAACGACGATGTAGATTTTGTGAAAAATAAAGATCAAACAACTAAAAATGATTTGAATGATGGAAAATGTTTGCCTCAAAAACATCTTTCAAATGCAATTATCGATGAATATGGCACAGACGTAGATATACATGACAAATCTTCTCGCCGAAAGTTAGCTAACCGTAATTGGCGATTAATTGAAGATTTACCCGACAAAACATTCCTACCCACCCGTCCACCCAGGAAATATGGTTATTTGAGTGAAGGCGAAAATCCGGAAGAATCTGATTACAGAGATTACCGAAATTTACTACACAACAGACCATTTGTCGAGGACCGGAGTTATAAACATACAACACGTAGTGAGAAATCTAAATTAGAAAATGATAGGCTACTAAAACTTACTAATGGAAATGCCCTATTAAGTCCTTCGTCTAAAACCACGTCACCTCCTTCACACACCCCTGACCATGATAAGCATAATTATCAACACCGTTCGAGGCTCGTCAATAAAATTAATCGGTTACGAGATTTAAACCTGTTATCGGCTGGTAGGGATGCCCTCAAACCAGCTGATTTCCGGAAAGAATCTTCCCCGTTCCCGTTTAAAACGGAACTTAGTCTTGGGCATGAACATCCTTTACCTCGAGGTCCTATAGATGTGGCGCAATCACTCCATCTAAATGATCGCAATATAAATTATCATATCAAAAATAAAGCAGAATCGCCTAATGGACGTTTAGTAACAGACGATGATTATTCACTTAGGGCGTCTAAAAGGCGCTCTCAAACTTTGCCTGATGCCTATTCTCCTACCGCACCTCTTGATTTCTGTTTCCCTGCTAACCTTTCGGACTTACTCCAAACAGACGCACTAGCGTTACACCCATCCGCAGAAGATTTAAAACAGACCCGAATGACAGCGGAGTCTCTTCTTATTTCACCCGTAACTTTTAACCCATCCCAATTAAATTCCCCGTCCAATATTATTGCTTTTCCTAAAAGTCAAACGCTGCTTTCACCAAAGCTCAGTGCAGCAGCAGAAGACGAAGGAACGTTAAATAGGATTTGTGAACCAGAGGTATCAACACATGACCCCGAAGCCATTATACGAAAAGCTAGCGTACTCACCTCGAACATTAAGGCCATATACAACGAAGCGAGAAGAAAATTTTTTGCAGCCCCGGATGATCCTACGATAGATCAAACTTCTCTAAAGATAGACACAAATTCAATCGGTGCCAACGATGTAATTCTTAGCCCGATCATCGCAAAATCCCCGACTAAAGAGTCTTACGGCTCGCGTCTTAGTGCTAGTCTCATTGCCGAAGCCATTTCTAAGCTTCGTAAGATACCGACTCCGGTCACGCAATCGAAAACGGGCGAGCCGCCCATCATTATTCACCCCTCGATTCATCACAACCGTTCGAGTTCTTCTATCAGTCCCAGTAAGGTCTTGCATAGCCCAGTGCGGGATGAACAAAGCCAACGCCTGATGAACGAACTTAAAAGTCGACTTCACGGAAGAAAGGCCATCGAAACTAACTTGTGTACTCCGTCACCACCTCCTCCAAACGGAACCCTTGAAATAGGACAAGATACTTGTGTATCTCAATCTAATCTCTTGCCGCAAACTAATATTTTAAACTCACCACAGAATAAATCTGACCCATTGGCTCTTACCATTCCCCAAACGGCATCTCAAATTCTCAATAATCCTGACACATTTGAAACAAGATAAACAACCACGGATTATTGGTGTTTCTCGTGTCAATCTCAACTCATTGCACAACATACCGGTTGATTTATCGGGTCTGATGACCGAAGATACACACAACCTGACTGTATTTGATCCAAACCCTTTAAATATTGCAACAAATTCTGATATAAAGTCATCTATCATATCTGATAACCCATATTTGAGAGAAGATATTCTCCAACAAGGTCTAAAACCTTCAGCCAACCCCATTTTGCGGTTACCGCCTGCGAATGATTTGAAAGTAGGATTATCTAAAGCACCTGAACCACCTCCGAAAAAATGTGCCAAATTGACCGTCCGAATATTACCTAACATTGATGTTGCGTGTGAAGTATCACCCAAACAGGGGTAAAACATTACTTTATTAATTTATGAGTTATTTGTTTAAACAAACTTAATATCAATTGAGTCAAATATTTTTATATTATTT
Source organism: Acutogordius australiensis (assembly GCA_030555515.1). NCBI lineage: Eukaryota > Metazoa > Nematomorpha > Gordioida > Gordea > Gordiidae > Acutogordius > Acutogordius australiensis. The sequence goes on along the minus strand of JAUIRJ010000008.1, from coordinate 649,008 downwards.
ATTTGTATTAAGAACTCTGCCAAGCCAGCTTTCGCCACCTAAAACCTCCTCAGCTTCTTCCAAATCAACACTTCCGCTTGGTGAAAATACGGGGACCCATAACAAGCCCAAACCTTCGGACGCAGCCTTCAACATTTTCCGCGAAATGACGAACAAACGGCAACAACAACTTAGCCAAAAGATGACCTCTTTCATATGTATACCACCCGAACCCCCGAAAAAAACTTTATTGACCGAAAATAAATCTGCCAATACTATACCCGTGAGTAATATCAATCAATCTACTATGACCGGTGCGAGTCTCGACTCTTTAGCAGTTAAAGAAACCACGAAACAAACTCTCGAAGAAAACGAAAAATTAAACACGTCTTCTGTCAAAAAAATTTGCATCGAAATGAATGAAGCCATTTGCCAAACCGTTACTCCTCCCCTTTGCGTTGATGCAGGCACGGGAGGGAATTATTCTATTCTAGATCCCTTCTGTCTCAGGTGCGACGAGGCAAGCAGCTCACCATCCTTTTCGCCAAGCGATAGTCCCCAACCAAAACCATGTTGTGAACACGTTGGAAAATCGGTTATTTCTGTTAAAGGCCCCATCGTAAAGACTGCGAACATGTCCACATCTTGTAATCTTACGGACGATTCCACTTACGTGCAAACTCCAAGCCCAAATCCTAATTGTCAGAACCCGATAACCGCTTTTGCAAAATGTCGAGATCAAGGAACTTCGCCTATTACGCCTCCTGCAGGCGGTACCGTTGACCTCGCTGAGTTTGAAGCTATGCTGGCTTCATTCAAATCTTGCCTTACCGATGGTAATTTCAATAACAATAATAGCAATGGGAGTAAAGAAAGCTCGCCTATCAATCAGCAACTCATTGATTCATTCACCGCATGGGAACGCAGGTTTGAAGAGTCACCTTCAGGAACCTCTCCTTTAACATGTACAACGCCACAGCAATTAACTACGCCCCGTTTATCACCAACATCCGCCCCAAGGAGAGAAAGACCCATGAGTCCTAAATCTAAGCGGATGCTGGTATTTGATTCATTTGTACAAACCTACCGACTGTATCGACGCGCCGGAAATTTACACTTGTGTACGCAATGCGACACGTTAATTAAAGAAACGGCCATGGTATTGGCTGAACGTCAAAAGTCACCGAAATTAGTTGTGTCACCAACTAAAATATCTAACGCAGACGATATTAACAATTCACTGCACCAACATTCAGCAATGAATATCGACGAATTGACGCCCAAAGGTAGTCGCAATTCATTGCTCAATGCCGGTAATGATGTTATTAATCGTCCTCAAGGTGTTCATCAATTTAGTCCATGCACTACTCGAGGCACATCGGAGGAGACTACGTTCCGAAATATCGAATCAATTTCGCCCGGTTCAAATTTCAAAATACATTCGCCAAGCTCCGAAAATGGGGCCAGAAATATGAGTGTTGATAAAATAAATTTGGATAACTTTCCGATCGAAAAGGCATTTTTGGACGGAGCTCATCAGCAAGTTGTCACGACCCCGTCGTCCGATAGTCCTGGTCAGTCTCCCCGTCATTTTTCAATATCACCACTCAATGACTCCGCAGGGTCGGTAACTCATCCAAATTCCCAAGAAAATTCCATATCCAGTAAGGAAAGTTCCCCCGTTTCCTCCGTCAAATCTGAGGGGATCCTCATAATTTCAAGCTCTCACAACGCGAGCAATTTGATTGAGCAACAAGTCTCGAATGATAATCATCGAACCCCTAACGATGGTACGAGACCTAGCATTGAATCGTTTCTCTCACGCGATAAAATCGATGAAATGTAATATAAATTAATTACATATATCAAATTTAATGATGTAGTTTCGCTATTTAAGAAACAAAAGGGCCAATGCTTCTATTACACATCCAATATAAAACTAAATAGGCTTTCGCTTTCTTCCCTTCAATTGATAGACCTGACCACCTGCCTTTAGTAATTGTATTTATCGCATGTTAACTATTATCGATTTGTACTTATCCATTACCTGTAGGAATTTCCTATACCTTTTCTGCCTCCTCTATCTACATTCATCTTATTCTATATTCTTTATTGCTCTTTGTAATTCTCAAAGCTTTTTAATACGTTTCGATGTGAGTTGGAATTTGTTATCAATCCCATTTCTAAACTAATCTCTTAAAATGATATCCATCACGGTCCTAAAGATTATTATGCAATCACGGACCTTTAAAAATTATTTTAGAATCCATGACAGCTTGGATTCGATGAGGTGCTGCTTTAACGTTAGAGAATAATTGGTTGATGTTTATTAGGGTGCGTTCACAGACTCAGTTCATTTTTTTGAAAAATCTTAAAATTTTTACCTTTTAACATTTAACGCTTTTACAAAAAGTCGCCAATTTTTGAAAAAAAGTTTTTAAAAAATTTAATAGTTAATAAAAACTAGTTTGAACGCGCCCTTAAGTAGATTTTTAGCTATTACTCCTATTGTTGGCATCCCTTTTAAGTGGAATTTTTAAACTTAACCTATATTGACCTCTTTCGCCTTTTTGCGTGAAACTTAATTTACGGCATGCCATTAATAATAATATGTGAAAGTACCAGACTAGATTCAGTATATTAACGTAATTTAATAGACCACTTTTTAAAAGCACAGTCCTTTTTTTACCTATTATTTTCCTAGTTTCATGTAAGTTCTACATAAAGAATGATTCTAACTAAACCTTGTATCGCCTCGTAGCCTTTAAAGTGTGGCCAAACTTAGATATATTTTATAAAAAAATTATTTTTTTTCCAGATTTTAATATACAATATTCATCTAAAAATTTGTGATATTTTTGTACATATTTATTCTTATAAAGTCGTGTCTGGATTTTTTTATGTGTATTAATTATAACATCTTGACATATTTTACGTCCTTTTACCTTCGCTTACCTGTTCACTCACCTGCTTATTCTCATTTTTTTTTGTCTTTCATCAAAATTTAGATAGATTTTACATTCTTAATTGGCGGCATAAACAATATCTTCTTTTTTCCAAAATTTCTTTTCAGAAAAAAAGGTAATTTAACAAGCTTCAAATATCCCGACATTCGGAAATTTAGATAATTAAAATTCATTCGGGTATTTCTTATATTCCAACCTGTGTCCATTGGTAAAAAAATAACATTTTGCTCGCTTTTTTGCATTTTTATAATTTTTAAATATGTAAATCTAATTGGGCTTCTTATTCAAAAAAAAACTTATTACAAACTTTTGAAAATTTCTGAAAAATTTATATTTTTGCAAAAATGCTAATGCAAATAGCTGTTATTTATTTTTACACCGAAAAAACTTCCTAAGGGCGCGTTCAGACTCAGTTTGTTTTTTTGGGAATATTAAATTTTTATTGACATTGAACGCTTTTTTACAATAAGTCGCCAATTTTTGTTATTAACATTTAATACTGTTTCTGAAAGAAAAGTTTTTAAGAAATTTTGAAAAATTCAAAAATTCAAAATTTCTAAAATTTTTCAAAAATATGAAATGAGTCTGAATGCGCCCTAACACAAAATTTTTGGGAAAAAATAATAATAAAATTTTAAAATTAATTAAAAATTGGGGCAACTCCCAAGCCTCGCCAATTAGTTTCCTTATATTTCCTGTGTGTAGAAAACGGAAAAAGTAATAATCATTGGAAAATATAATTTATTTCTACGCGAGAGTTTAAATACGGCGTTCACAATGTAAAACACTTACCTTATTTCTTTAGTATTAGTTGAACTACGCTATTAAATTTTTTGCCTATTCTGATTTACAAAAAAACTCGAATTGAAATTTTTTTTACAATTTTGTATGCGCCATTTTTAAAGATATGATTTTTCCAATTTATATTGTATCTTAATATACAGCCTCTCTACCCTCACGTCCAAACGAGCTTCCTTCCGGCTTAAACGGTCCCGTACGGCAACCTCCTTTTCCTCTTCATCGCGTTCGAGTGTCCTTAGCGGTAAACCAAAACCGGTTATAACTCCCTATTCAGATCGGCCAAACCCGACCGAAAATCAATTTGAATCATTTGACGCCCAAGATTTTGTGGAATCTACCAAAACGGCAAAAAATGAAGAACATACAGATAATAACATCCCTAAACCTCATTTAAATTCGCAAAATTACGAAAATAACAGTTCTCTTAACATAGTTGACAAAGTTGATAAATCTCAAACAAGCGATCAGAGCAATAAGCCTCCGACTTGCCCTAAAACCTCTAATCATGATGCATCGAGAAATATTAATAGTTCAAACACACCACCTCACTTGTCAATTTTGTCAACTGAGGAGTCATCCCACGACATTGCTTCAGGGACTCCCCGAGACTGCGGTCAACTGACTGTCGATAACTCTCATGGTCCATTGACTCAAATATCGGCACGCGATCCTAATTCGTCGTCCAATCAAAATAAAAATAATAATAACGATAATAAAGCCATACAAGGAAATAATTCAAATTTAGACCCAGCTGATAATTGTTATTTAAATATAAAGGCAACTACTTCAAGTGAAATGCCTATCCTGAGTGGACTTGCCCGTTTCCTCAATAATTGCCAGAAAGAGATTATTATTAATAATGACGAAATGAATAATAATAATAATAATAATAATAATAATGATATTTTAAATAATGATTATTATAATAATAATAATGATCAAAAATTTGATACGGTTGTAATTAGGGGCAAGCAAAAAAGTTCTCTCAATAACAATAATGTTGCGGCAACTAGGACAGTTTTATCGAAAATTCCACGATCACCTGACATTATTCGAGCAAATGTGAAAAATGTACCATCGGTTTCGGATGCCCTTCCTTTAGACATGTTCGGAAAATTTAGGTAATCTTTTTAAATCTTTATTTGATGTTCAATTTAATATATGAACAAAATATTTATGGCGCCGCGTCCAAACGTGTACAAAATCTATTTTATTAGTAGTAACGGGTTGATCAACGATGTTTTACTTATTTTTTGGAAAATATGCTATTATTTTTGGTGCCAATATGCATTAGTCTTGGGACACAATTTTTTATTCAAAAAACAGGCTTACAAATTTTTGGTAGTTTTAAGTTAACTTCAGAAACCAGACCCGCTATCTTAGATATTTTCAAATTCGTTTACAGTTTTTTTATAATCAATTTTGTAAGCCAGCTTTTTTGAAAACGGAAAATATTTATGAGTTAAGACCATCATTAGTATTTTATGTCGACCTGTGACAATTTTAACAAAATAATATTTAAGGCTGGTTTGAAGGTAACAAGTTTTTTTAAATAATTTTGATCGGCTCACATACCTCAGTGGCAAATCTTCTGCCTTAGACGCAGGAGGTTGCGAGTTCGAATCCGTGCACAGTAGCTTTTTTCTTCGGAAAAATAGCATACATGTGCAACCACTTTAAAGCTTTTGAGTGCCCTGCTTAGGCAATAGGTCCTAAACGATATGTGTAAAAGTTAAAACCTAGGTCGCCGTGCGAGTAAATCTCACTATTTAACCCGTTGGCAATATTAATTGCTTTGTTCGGGTTAAAAGGGTCAAAGCCCTAACGGGTATGGCGCCCTTAAGTGGGGAAAGGTATGGGGGAAACCTCAAACCAATTGTTTGTTTTTTTTGAATAATTTTAACATATTTATGTAAGTTTATTTTTCACGATAATTTTTTGTGAATTAATTAGCATTTATGTATTTATTTAGAAAGATATTTTATTTTAACATATCGTGTTTTTTGATCTTGCAAAAATGTTGTTTTCGCTTATTTTATTTATTTTCAAGATTTTTAAATATATTTTGTAGGTACTCCCTTCAAAATTACCGCCGTAAAATGGGACGTGAAGCAACATCAATACAAAGCAGTTACAATAACGCCCTACAAAATAATACAAATTTGCAAAATAATAATTTAAATGGAAAAAAATTACAAAAATCTTTCAATGTTGGCAAGGATTGTAATAATTCAAGCTTTAAATCTGCCATACCCAAGCCTATTATCAATAACCCTACTAGGCCTAATCGATTTTTATTGCTCGGCAAAAATCGGAAAGATATGGTTAAAAATGGCCAAACTCACGAAAATGCTAATCAAAATTACAATAATAATAATAATAATAAAAACGATATAAAAATTGAGTTTAACCCCGTGTTTAATGGTGCGAATAGTTTTAATCACAATGATATTTACGAAAATCCCGAAAATTTTACGAATTCAAATGGAAGAGATGATGAGACACTAGGTTACAATTTTTATATAAATGCGTATTTTTTTCTTCGTTTAATATTTATCTTAACTCTGTAAATATTTTTTAATTTTGTGTTTTTATCTTAAAAAATTGAAGTAATTTTCTATTTTATACAAAATTTTGCATTCCAAATTTAGGGTTATTAAAAATGATTTTTAGTTTTTTATCTCCTAGTTAAATGGAAATCACTTATTTAAAGGCATTTAAATAATTAATCTATGTTTTTTTTATTTTAATCTATAAAATTTCTAAATTTCTTTTCTATCGGTAGTTTAATAAGATAAAATTCGCTTTATAAATTATATTTTTATTTTTTAATCAGGCAACAACAATACGACCCAATCAGCTGGTTTGAATAATTTTGACGGCCTAGACAAAAATTTTAGAAGTAATATAAATAATGGCAATAAATCGGATGAATCAGCAGAAAGCGATGATAATGAAGATCAAATGGAAGAAGGACATTACGATATAGCTACAAACCGAATTTTGCCCCAAAATCAAATTAATAATAATAATAATAATTATTATACTACAAATAATAATTATATTAATAATAATGCTCAAGCCCCTAATGGTTTATATAATTTTATATATTTGTAAAACTACAATTTTTTGATCTCAAATTGCAATTTAAAAATTTGATTTTTGGGTGTTTTTTGATAATTTATTTTTTTTATTATGTGTGAGATATAAATTATAATTATAAAAGCATTTGATGGAATATATCGCCTAGAGTCATATACTGAAGCAAATGATACAGGCTAAATTGAAAAACAATAAACATTAAAAAAAACGAAAGATAATTTTTATAGAATTTCTAACAAAAACTAAAAAATTTTTGGTAAGAAAAAATCAGCCGAAATGCTAGTTTTGGCGAAATATTTGTTTTAAGAGCCCAAAAATTATAAGATTCGGATCTTTTTTGGATATTTTATTTTATATGCATATACGCATATTTCAAAATCCTTTCTTGTTTTTAACTAACTTCTTCTTGTCTCATAGTCCTTTTAAAGTTTCATCAGATTTTTATTAAAAAATTAATTTATACGTCATAAAAACTCTTTACTTTTCTATAATCCAAATTCGAAATTAGTGATACGCTTGTTTAAAAATTGTATTTTAAAATATTAGCTAAAATAATTTGATTTGCACAAACAGGTCGTAATAATCGATATGTGCCCGCCTACGAATCTCAGTTACTGTTATCCCCGTCCCATAATTTGCTCTATTACGAACCTATTATGGAAGATCCAGCTGAAAAGTATATTTATATTCATTGTAAATCTTGCTCGTTAGGGATGAGCTTAGGCCATTTTTCATCTATTTAATGTATTTTTTACATTTTATTATAATATAGCCAAAAAAATTTTAATTAAGCATTTGATATGTATATTCATATAAATATTTAGTTAAATTTTGCTCCACTTGAATTGAATTGCAAAAATTCATAAAAAATGTTAGGTTTTAGTTTTATAAAATGAATTCATTTACCTTTGATCTATTTCACTGTACAACAAAAAAAACAACATAAATGATTTTTTGAAGGTCTTGTATAGCATTATCTTTCAATAACGATCACGGGCTTAGTTTTTTCCAATGGACCTCCAATTTTTTTAAACCGCCTCCAAAGCTCAGAAAAATATATCTAATTATTAATTTTCCAAAAAATCTATTGGCATATTCAGATTCCTTATAGCAAACATATCTAAAAAAGGTTATAATAACTTAATATTATTTGCAATTTACCTCCATGTTATTTAGGATCAAAAACGGATTTTAGGACGAAAACCACTAATTTTATAAAAATGAATAAATAAAAGAAAATTTAATATAAAAAAAATTAAAATACCTTACGTTGATAACGAACATTTTCGTAATCTAAATAAATTTTTAAACATTTTGTTACTATAAGTTTTGTAACGTAAAAGCCCAAAATACCTCAAAAATAGAAAAATTTTAACTCACCGAATAATTAACAATCTGAGGCATTGGCTATAATTCCGATTTCATATTCGTGATCAGCGCCAAAAACTTGACCAAAAACGATAGCTAAATAATGCCTAAGGTCGTTCAAATTTTGTTTTCCAGAGTTATAAATATGCAGGAAATTTATTCATATTTTTATACTGACTCACTTACAGGTATGCCCTTGACCCAGATTTCGAAAAAGCTCTAAAAATCATAAACGAATCATTGATTCAAACGCCAGAAGATTGTAGACATACGCCGAATACATTGGTTTTTTGATTTTATTTTTTTAAATTTATGTAATTATATGGAAATATGTTAAATTATTGATTACACTGGTCAACAAATATCAAGGTCTTAGAAAATAAGATTAATAAAACATAAAAGCATGCATCTTGTGAGCCTCATCTCATACATAATTTCCGTTTTTCTTATTCCGCCTTGGGTGCCTTAAATCCGTTTATATCGAAAAATGGCTTTCCAAATTGACAGATCTTACCTCTAAAAAATTTAAGTTATTAAAAAAAATAGCTTTTACTTATATTTAACATGTGAGAAATTTTATTAGTATATAAGCTCTACAGCATTTAGATTATATAAAATATTTTGCCGTCAAATTTAAATACCACACGATATATTGTCAGTTTTTTTATAAAAATATCATTTGAATGGAATTTAAATGTTTGGTTGTTGTAAAGATGCAAAGAATAATTTGAATTGATTTTTGTTTTAGTATCTTTTTTGTTCAAATTTCAAATATTGATAGCTGACTTACTAAGTTTGATTAGAAAAAACGTTAACTGGATTTGAAGATTCCCTAAAGAGGTTCGATCAAAAATCATAACTTTCAAAAATTTGTTGACCTTTGTCACACACCTTTGTTGACAAATCATTTTATTTTTAATTTTTTAAGCTTTGTCATTTTTATTTTACTTATTTTTTATATTAATTATTATTGTCCCCTATAGAAAAGTATGGATAAGATCGTAATTTCCCAATGGTTCAAACTTATATTAGACCAAAATAATAATAACGAAAATGATGATGAAGATGTCAATAATAACCATATTAATAGCGATAATAATAATAATGTTGCCATAAGTGAAATGGAACGAGCTAGATTAATTGAATACCACATAGACACGATTGAAAATACTATAGGCAGAGCTTGCCTCTCGTATCTCGTTAATTGCCGAGACGAAATGGTATAATGTATTTTAAAAATAATTGCTTTACCTTTTTCAAATAAATTTTTTCAATTTGTTTTTTTACTAAATTAAGTATACCTGTTAGTTTATTTAAAATTATTTTATTTTGCATTTTTAAAAATTACATATTTATTTTATTTTGAATTATTAGTTTAATAATAATTGAAATTTTTAGGGTAACACGGCGTTGCATTATTCGATATCGCTTGGTAACTTTGACATCGTTAGTACACTCCTAGATTCCAAACAATGCGATCTCAACGCCCTCAATAATGTAAATTTTTGAAATTTGAAGCATACAATTCTAGATATACCCTATTAAATATTTATAGTTTTTATAATTCCTTCTTGCTTTACCTTTAAAGTAAAATGATAGATATATATATAAATTTTAATTGTTTTTTACTGACTATTTTATATAAAAGAGCGTTTAAAAATTGTGTATTTGTTTGAATACAATAAATATTTTTTAGGCAGATTTTCTAAATAATTAATGAATATATATACATGTGCCTATTTTATTTAATTTAAATAAATTATAATTGAAATAATAAAAATATAGATCACGTTTGTTTCTAATTTAAAATTTAAAGTTAAATTCTTGTACCTTAAGAGTTATGAATATAATGAGATAAAAAAAATAGGCGTTTACTATTAAAATATATTTTAAATGCTTTTTCTACAAATTTGTTTGGATGTTTGATAACAATATGTCATAGATTTGTAAACGAAACAACTTTTTTTTCTTTCAAATAAAATAATTATAGGTTAGAAAAAAAATTGTTAGTTATTTTTCCGATCCCACTTTTATATAATACAGGCCAACAATTTATTCCATAAACGGGATTATTATGAGATTATAAAAGAATGCATCCCCATGATGGCTTAATCTCATAACTGTTTTTCGTTTTTCTTAGTTTCTTCCGTCTTTGGCTCCTTAGATCCGTCTACAACGAAAAATGACATTTTTACCCGAATTGACAGATCTAAATGTACCCTATAAAGAAAAAAATTCCTTGTAACTTATATTTTTAATCACAAATAATGGAAAATTTTTTTTATTAATATTTCAAGCTCTTACGTTTAGATCATAAAAAATATTTCGCGTCTAAACTTAAATACGAAACGATATATTGTTGGTTATTAATGAAAATATTATTTGAAGTTTAAATTTAACAGTTTAACTATTGTAATTATGCAAAAATAAAATTTCAATTTATGTTTTGTTTTTTAAATCTTTTTGGTTTTTTAACCTTGTTTTCTAAAATATTCAATGTTTATAGCAGACTAACTAAGTGATTAGGAAAAACGGTAAACGGATTTGTTATTCCCTAAGATTGCAGGTTTGATCTCTGTAGTTAACTCAAAGCTTTCAAAAAATTGTTGACCTGTGTAATATTATTTGTATCTATAAGTGTTTGTTAAAAACATATTTGAGTTCTTAATAAGAAAAAATATATTTTTACCGGATCAATAAAAATCTTGATTAATATATGTACATGCTTATTTATTATTTCCGTAAAAATTTACTTTTCTAAATTCAAATTATCTTTTCATTCAATATTATTATTTGTTTTTTTAATAGACATTAGCTTTGATGTTCATCTGGAATTAATAGGATTAAGTCAGTCCTCCAAACCTTAATATCCATTAAACAAGGCAATATATTTAGGAATTTTAATGCATGCAGACTTTACAATGGCCAAAAAAGAGGGGTTACTTGCTAAAATGTTGCCTACCCCCTCCCCCTTCTGCCCTACATTGAAAGAAACTAGTCCGTTATGGTATTGTATCTTTTAGCCCTAGGGTTGGGTTTTTTTATGTAAATTATTTATTTCTAATATTTATATAAAACAGGCCGGTTACACTCCGATCATGCTAACTGCCTTGGCCAATTACGAAAAACCTTTTGCACTCGAGGTTGCTACACGCCTCTACCATATGGCCGATATAAATATCAAGGCTCAACAGGTTTTATGGATTTAGTTCAAAACAAATTACCCTTTTTTTCGACATTTTTTACTTTTTTAAAAAAAGACCTTAATGCATAATTATCATGTAATAAAGTTTTTCTTTTTGCAATTCTGTAATATTTTACAACCCTTTTACTTTTTATTACTTTTTTTTCTTTGGACTAAATTATGTCAGGATTTAGTTACAAACGAAGTTTATATATGTCAAAATTTATATATTCTATAAAAGTTGATATAGAAAAGCTAGATTGTTCTTTAAAATGAGGTGATTTTATAGTCCTTATGTATCAAATAAATTTAAAATATTGAAAAAATCCCCCCCCCCCATCTTAAAATAAGTTGCTTTTTTATGAGTGAGTGAATATGAAAACTTTGACTTTTTATATACACATTTGTTTATAATTATTGAATTTACTTAATTAGAACGGTCAGACTGCACTCATGCTAGCCGCCAGTCATGGGCGCACGGCGCTCTGCAGCGCACTCGTTAACGCTGGCGCCGACGTTAATATACGGGATAGGGATGGGAGTACGGCGCTCATGTGCGCCGCCGAACATGGCCACGCCGACATAGCTAAACTCCTTCTCTCACACCCGGATATTGATACCACGCTACAAGATGCTGTATATATAATATATTTGTTATATTTTTAGAACTGTTTCGTCGATGGGGGAACATTAACAAATATATTTTAAATTAATTTTCAATTTTTCAGATTTTGTTTAAATGTAATATTTATTATTTAAAATTATAATAATTTCGTTTTAAAGGTTTTCCCGTTTTTTAAAACACTAATGGAATAAGGCCCAATAGAATCCCGAATAAAGAAAAAAATCAAATATGGCGAAATTGGTTGGTTTTGTGAATTTTTAAAGAAAAATTTTTAAAAAAATTGATTTTATTTCAATTATTATCTAAAATAATGAGATATTGAAGTTTTAAGCATGTCAAGCCAACATACAAATATAGATTATACGATATATTTTGCACCACGGCTTAAAAATAACACAATTATTTAGCCATTTAAGATATAAAAATTTGTTAAATTTAATTTTGACAGTTTAACTATTATACTATAAAAACTATATTTTTTTAATCTCATTCGTTTTTTCTTCCCTTTTTTTTATTAATTTTAAATGACGATAGATGGCTTTCATAGTTTGATTCGGAAAACGGAAAAATTTCAGAAAGATTTAATTTTATTAATTAACTTACACATCTCAAAATTTTTTCGAGCTTTGTTATATCAGAATATATGATTACACTCAGCCCCTAATTTTCATTTTCATCCATATTTTAATTAGTTGAAATTTATATAAGATTTTGTATACAAAATGTAAATGAAATATATATTTTTAATTACTTACTAATGTAGATAGAGTGTGTGATAGATACATTTTTTTTAATTTATTTAGGATGGTAGCTCAGCCCTTGCAGTTGCGGTAAAAGCGGGCCACAAAGACATTGGTATCCTGATTTACGCTCACCAAAACCTAATTAACATCGGTGCCAATGTTCCGGTCCGGTCTTCGACTCACTCGATTCATTCGACTGCCGGTTTGATGTCACCTGATCGAACGTATAAAACGGGCAGTAATTCTAGCCTAAAAACGGCTCTTTCAAACACGGCCCTATCAGATCAAAAACTTGCAAAAACGTTTTCTTCAAAACACACTGATTATGATAATAATACAAATATAAATATTATAAATTCTCATAATTTTCCTAACCCCGCTATATCTACTGCTTGTTTGACTCCCAGGGTAGTTCAAAGCCTTGTGTTTGACCCTGAAATTCACTCAAATACCGACGTATTGACCGAATATCCATCAAATAACACTTTGTGTAATAAAAAGAATGAGCAAGCTGACTTGACTAATACTATTGTTATAACCAAATATTGCGACACCTTTGTGTAAAAATTTTCAAAAATTTGTGTTTTTTCACCTAATCTGGAAAAAAATAATTTATTTTGCAATCCCTTTTTTTTAAATAAATTTCAATATGGTCTAAATTTTTTAGTAAATTTATAAAAAAAATGAGTATTAAACTTCTTTTTTTTAAGTCCACATTCCAATCCATTAAGGTTTCTCAAAAACATGCCTTGCTATATAGGTTGCATTTCACGGAAAACAAAGCCTTTGCTTATATTATATCTACATATTTAATATATATATATATATGGTCAATTCCACCTCAAATCGACAAACTTTTTCCCTTGAAGTCTCAGTTTTGGCTGAAATTTGGTACAATGGTAGGGTCCTAGGGTGCTGATAAAAACCTAAATTTTTTTTGACCGGAAGTGATTTTTGACCGAGATATAAGCAAAAATATTTTTCATTTTTTTGCAAAAAAAAAATTTGAGGCAACTTTGCGCGCATGTATCATCAAAGGTATTGTAACTAGAGTCATAATTTTTTTTTTATTTTGAAGATCGTAACAAGGGCTACCTTAGATGCAAAAATATTTAAAAAATTTTTTTTTTAAGTTACCAAAAAATTAAAGTCAAGTTTAGACACAAATAGCTCAAAAAACGTATCTTTGAATTTTCTGAAAAATTTATATAATATGGCCCTTAATAATGTTAATAAATATATGATTAAAAAAGTTTGGGACCGGCATGACTTTTTACAAAATTTATAAAAATCAATTTTTTGCACTAATTTTGGGACACATTTATGCCCTTTGCACTATATTAGAATATGCCAATGTGCCAAATTTGACAGTATTCAAAAAGCAGGACATATGGGCAACTATGTTAGACCATAATAGTTTGATTTAATTAATTACTACCATTATTAAATTTACAATGAAAAAGTGAACCTTAAAACCGAAAAAAGTGAAAATTTTGCCTGTTTTCAAAATCGACTTTCTGGTTAACCAGCCAACCTTTTTTTAATATTTAACATTTATTTTATAGATGAAATATTGCTTAATAACATATAATAGCCCCACCTTTTTTCACTCGATTTTGACGCTTCTACAATAAAAATACCTAAATTTGCCAAAAAACAGCAAATTTTCAGGTGTCAAAAAACTAACGCAGATTGTATTCGTCTGTGCAAGCTTATTTTTTTATTATTTTGGCAAAATTATCTAAAAATATCTAGAACCTATATAATCAGTCATATTTTGCCTGTTTAAGTGTTAAAAAAATAATATATATGTTATGTATAGAAAATCTTAAAAGAACTAGATAGGTAAATTATAAAAAAATGAGATTATTAAATCATTTCATTATTTTTATTAAATTTGTAATTTAATGTATTTATTAAAACACATTTTTGTGTTAAAACTCGTAAGGAACGCATTTAGTTATAAAAAACTTTAGGTCAATGCCCAAATCTATATACCCATAGAATCAAGTAACAGTAATATTTCCTCTTTCTTTAATAGGTTTAGTGCGTCTATATTATAAAACTAAAATGTAATTGGAACTTAAATTGTTGGTTTTTAAACTTTATTAAGGTCAGTTAGATATATATGGTGTTCCTTGCTCTAAATAGCCTTTGAAAATCTTATTTGGCATTTGTAAAAATTAGTAAAAAAGACTGAATGTCTATATTATGTTTATATTAAATTGGGTCTAATATTTAGTCTTAATATTCATCATTGAAGCTAATTCTGCCCGTTATAATCATTTAAGGTTGTTTAACCCTAAAATTGACTTATTTTATGCAGTTATAATATTATAAAACCATATCACTAAGTTTCATAAAATAATTGACTTTTTACGTTTATTTTAAGTTTGTTGATAATCATAAAAAAAGAAAATCTGTTAAATCATAATATTCTAAATAGGCCAAATATATTCTATTTTACTTATTTTTGTCAGATTTAACGTTGTTGAGGCTGTTTTATTTAAAAACTATTAATTAATAGAAAAAAATTAATTTTTACAAATTTTTTAACCTTATTATTTTTTCTAAAATCCTCTTAAATTTTTTTTTATCCAATAAATTTAACAAATTTTTTGAATTTTGCCGAGGATAAATATTGAGAATTATGTACATATTATAATATTGTTCATCAAACTAAAAATGACTAGTAAAAGTTAACATATATTAGCATAAAAATTTTAAGTTTTTATTTTTTACACCTTAAAATTTCAAAAAACCTGGCAAACTTTGGTTTTTATTTCACAAAAAGCTATGGGTACGTTAAAAAATGTTGGGGGAAATATATGTTATATAGTGATGTTTTATGAATAAAATGCAGTTTTAAATTTTCAAATTGGTTTGGTAGTGACCCAGAAAGTCGGCTTAGAAGATTGGAGTAAAATACTGAAAATTACCAATTTTTTTGTTCCAAAGTTCCCCTTTTCTTTCCAAAATTGACAATAGTTTGAATCAAATTAATAAAACTGTTATAGCCTAACATATTTGCCCCTATGTCTAACTTCTTATATATAAACAAATTTGGCACTTTTAAATATTTTAATATAGTACAGGGAGCAAATTTTTGTCTAAAAATCAAAAAAAAAATTTTTTTTTTTTGAATTTTTTAAAAAGTCTAGTCGGTCCCATACTTTTGAGTTCACATATTAATAATGAATACTAAGGACTGTATTTTGGCAATTTTTTAAGAAATTCAAAAATACGTTTTTTTAGTTATATCAAATTGAATGTTCTTTACAAAATTGTAAAATTTCAAAAAAATAATTTTAAAATAATAAACACATGCAAGATAGCCCTTATTGTCCTCTTCAAAATAAAAAAAAAATTAAGTCTTTAGCTATAATACTTTTTGACTTATAACCTCGCAAAGTTGCATCAAATGTGAAAATTCACCTTGCAATTTTTTTTTCTTTTGCCCCTATCTTCGTCAAAAATTACTTCCGGTCAAAAAAAATTTCCAGATTATGAGATACTCATACTACCTCCATGCAAAATTTCAGCCAAATCAAAAGGGGTACCCCTCCCGGACTTGCTGGATTGAGGTGGAATTGACCATATATATATATATATACATATATATATATATATATATATATATATATATATATATATATATATATATATATATTATATATATATATATATATATATATATATATATATATATATATATATATATATGTCTAAAATATGATTTTACTTTTATGTCTTTTTTTTTCTTTTTTGACATACCTCTGCCATATTTTATTAAATTGTTTGAAAATAAATACCGATTTGCATATTTTCTAATTTATAACTTTTATAGCACAGATTAAAAATTTTAATTTTTTTACGTTACTAGCTATATATAAGAATTGCTTTTACTAAAGGCCGCTTTTTAAATTTAATAAAGCACTCATGCATTTTAAATTATTTTTTTTCTATAAATTTGATAATTATTTTTACCTTATTTGGTATATCAACAATACACAACAAATATTCTAATCATAAAATTTATATTATTTTTTATTTTTAAGGTAATATATATGTTTAAACAAATAAAAAACTTTATTTTTTTTTGATAGTGTTTTGTGAAATAAATGTATAGATTAGTGGCAGTAGCGACTTTTAATCAAAATCTTTTTATTCGCAAAAGGTCTTCTATTCTAAGTTGTTCAATTAAAAGAAAAATAATACAATTAATGTCGTTTTTGTATTATCGACCAATCGCCGTTGTTAAATAGGATACAAAACGAAATTATTATTATAAATAGCTGTAATAAAATAATAGAAGGCGTGATTATATTCCGTTAAATATATAATATGATTTAGATTATGCATTTACTAGTATATCATAAAACTTATGCGTAGTAACAAAGATTTGAATATTTTAGATTACGGAAACAATCATTATTAAGGTAAAGCGTTTTATTTAATTTTTTTTTATTTTTTCACTTTTATGAAATAATGGTTTTTATAAATAAGTTTTTCATGAGGAATCTGAATATGCCAATAAATTTTATTAAAAAATAAATATAAAAAAATTTTGTGAATTTTTTTTTTGAACTTTAGACGCGTTTTAGAAAAAATTAAGGCTTTGGGAGAAAAACTAAACTCGAGATCGTTATCGCAAGAAATCTCTATAAAACTCTTAAAAATTGTTTATGTTGTTTTTTTTGTTGTCCAGTGTAATTAACACGTAATTTGATATTAATATAATTTAAAATAGATATATTTTTTAATTATAGATGGCATTTAGTTTTATAAAATAATAAAACATTTTAACTGTAGATTTATAGAAAATATTTGTTATTGGTTAATTAATCTTGTTTTGTACTTAAATGAGAAAAATGTAAACATTGTTCATAAAAATGATTTTATTTAGTTTTTAAAAGTTAATATCTAGGTTATTTTAGAAAATAAAAAACTGACTTGCCTTATAAAAATTAATAAAACAAAATTATAAATATTTTAGAATTTTTAAATTAATACATTCTTAAAAAACTGGTTTTGGCTAATTTGTCTAAATTTATAGTTTGTATAACTAAATAATTTTAAAATTTAAAAATAATTAAATATTTATATTAAAATGTACAAAAGTTAAATGTGAAAATTAATTTACCATAGAAGGATATGTTTGCAACACTTGCAAAATCAAATTTTATGCTTAGTATTTTATGTTTGATATCATCAATTAAAGTTGTTCGCATATATTTGGCCTTTTCTTCAACTTCATTTCTAACATTACTTGGATTAATTTGTTTAAAATTAGTTCCTGATGGGCTTGCTTTGTTTATGATTATAATTATGGCATCATCTGAAAATAGTTCAAATGGTCTGCCATGAACAGTAACCAACTCCACGCAATCCTCCATACATGGATGCACGGAGTTATTAAAGATTTTTGTCTGCTTAAATTTGGTTTGAGTTGTAATTTTGGATTTTTCTTTTCTTTCTGTAACAGTTAAAAACTTTTCATATTCTGCTTTATGTACACACTTTACGTGTTTTTTAAGGTTGGGAGTAAATTTCTTAAAATATTAAATAGAATTAATTACCGTTATATAGGTTGTTTTATTTGACGACTTGCACAAAGAACATTGATATTGGTCATTAACAAGTTGAGGTTCATAAAATTTATAAATTCCGCTGAATTTCATGGTATGCCAGAATTTATTCAAAAACTTGAAAACTTAAAAATGCAGGAAAATTCATGAATGTATGAACAAAATGTTACGTTAACAAATATAATTTTAGAAGGCTTGTGTGCAATCAAATAATAATTTAAACAATAAATGAGGTTTTTTTATTCAAATTTTATATATTTTTGAAAAATATAAATTTTAATGCGTTTTTATTCAATTAAAAAAGTTTGAATTTTAGGTATTTGAAATAAATCGCGAAGGAACTCGAGCGGAACTCGAGTTCCACGAGTTCCAGTACCCTGGTACTTAGTTCCGAGTTCCATTTCAAAAAAAAAAGACGAGTTCTTCGAGTTCCGAGTTCTGGAACTAGTTCCAATCCTTGGGTGTACAACAGAGATCCGCAGCCGGCCCGGAAACCCGGACCCGGGCCGGGCCGGCGCTGACTGGAAAAAATGGTTAAATAAATTAATATATAGATAAAATTACACTGGACAACAAAAAAAAACTACATCCACGATTTTTTGAGGGTTTTGTAGAGAATTTTCTTGCGATAACGATCCCGGGTTTAGTTTTTTTTCTAAGGCCTCCAAATTTTATTAAACCGCGTCCAAAGTTCAGAAAAAAATTTTAAAAATTTTTTTTACTATTAATTCTACAAAAAATCTATTGGCATATTCAGATTCCTTATAAAAAGACACATCTAAAAAAGGTTATTACATAAATTTTTTGCAATTTACTTTCAAGTTATTTAGGATCAAAAAACGGAGTTTATGACAAAAACCACTAATTTTACACAAATGTAAAAATAAAAGAAAAATAAATATTAAAAAAAATTTAAACCCCTTACGTTAATAATGAATGTTTTCGTTATCTAAATATATTTTTAAAATTTTGTTACTACCCATAGGTTTTATGATATAGAAGCCCAAAATACCCCCAAAATTGAAAAATCTCAACTTTGACACCGAATAACTAAAAATCTGAGGCCTTGGCTAAAATTCTGATTTCATATTCGTGATCAGCGCCTAAAACTTGACCAACCATAGTTGCCATAAATGTAGCTTAGGGTCGCCCAAAATTTGTTGTCCAGTGTTATTTATTAAATTATTTTTTATTAAACTCCATTACAGCATAACTTCTCTGTAAATAAGTTTTTCTTTTAATATAGATTAAATGGCCTATTTTTTTCTCACTATAATTTTCATTCATTGATAAAATTAATTTTCCCGCAATATGGACCTAAAACAAAAAGATCCAATAGGCACGGCAAATCTATTGTCTGGACCAATTTCAACCTCCTTTTTGAGGACAACAAAAAATTAGGTATAATATCAATTGAACCAATTTTATTTTAATTATTTTATTTTAGATTACGTTATATGAAAAAATTGTAGAGAGGTTTTAAAATACAGCCATAGCACAGGAACCTCAACACTTAGCAGGCATAAATGTCAAAAAAACTGTCAGAGAATGAAATAACAAAATACACTAATAAGACTTCCTCCACCATTACGAGAATGAAAAATCTAATTACAAAAATAATTAAACCCGGGTTTTAGCCGGGCTTAAAATTTTCTTCCTGGCCGAGCTCAAAAATTTTAAAAAAAAACCGGGTTGTGCCGGGCCGGCGTAAAGGCAAAAAAAATTGAACCCGGGCCGGCGTAAAGGTAAAAAAATTAAACCCGGGCCGGGCTCCCAAATTTTGGTTTTTGCGGATCTCTGATGTACAACACCAAATTAAATTTATCAATTAAAATTTACACATATGCAAGGATTGGAACTAGTTCCAGAACTCGGAACTCGGAACTCGAAGAACTCGTCTTTTTTTTGAAATGGAACTCGGAACTCGGAACTAAGTACCAGGGTACTGGAACTCGTGGAACTCGAGTTCCGCTCGAGTTCCTTCGCGATTTATTTCAAATACCTAAAATTCAAACTTTTTTAATTGATTAAAAACGCATTAAAATTAATATTTTTCAAAAAATATATAAAATTTGAATAAAAAAACCTCATTTATTGTTTAAATTATTATTTGATTGCACACAAGCCTTCTAAAATTATATTTGTTAGCGTAACATTTTGTTCATACATTCATAAATTTTCCTGGATTTTTAAGTTTTCAAGTTTTTGAATAAATTCTGACATACCATGAAATTCAGCGGAATTTATAAATTTTATAAACCTCAACTTGTTAATGACCAATATCAATGTTCTTTGTGCAAGTCGTCAAATAAAACAACCTATATAACGGTAATTAATTCTATTTAATATTTTAAGAAATTTACTTCCAACCTTAAAAAACACGTAAAGTGTGGACCTAAAGCAGAATATGAAAAGTTTTTAACTGTTACAGAAAGAAAAGAAAAATCCATAATTACAACTCAAACCAAATTTAAGCAAACAAAAATCTTTAATAACTCCGTGCATCCATGTATGGAAGATTGCGTGGAGTTGGTTATTGTTCATGGCAGACCATTTGAACTATTTTCAGATGATGCCATGATTACAATCATAAACATAGCAAGCCCATCAGGAACTAATTTCAAACAGATTAATCCAAGTAATGTTAGAAATAAAGTTGAAGAAAAGGCCAAATATATGCGAACAACTTTAATTGATGATAACAAACATAAAATACTAAGCATAAAATTTGATTTTGCAAGTGTTGCAAACAGATCCTTCTATAGTAAATTAATTTTCACATTTAACTTTTGTACATTTTAATATAAATATTTAATTATTATTAAATTTTAAAATTATTTAGTTATACAAACTAAAATTTTAGACAAATTAGCCAAAACCAGTTTTTTAAGAATGTATTAATTTAAAAATTCTAAAATATTTATAATTTTGTTTGATTAAATTTTATAAGGCAAGTCAGTTTTTTATTTTCTTAAAATAACCTAGATATTAACTTTTAAAAATTAAATAAAATCATTTTTATGAACATTGTTTACATTTTTCTCATTTAAGTACAAAACAAGATTAATTAACCAATGCATTTAAAAAGTAGATAAAGTTTAATCAGATAATGAGGAAAAGAGAAAATATGTTTAAAAAACTTTTAAAAAGTTAAATTTAATTGTGATTTTGGCTACTTAGTGTAAAACTTTTTATTCAATTTTTTTAAATAAATTTACTTTTAGCTATAAATTGCCAATACATCCATATGGATAATCAAGTCCGAGTGCTGGAATGCAAAGAGGTCTAAGACCAGCATAATGCAGTTAATATTTCCAAATGGCTTAAAGAAACTGTTTTAAATTACAATATAATGAAAACCCAAATATTATCGATAACTTCAGACACAGCCCGTAATATGAAAGCTGGAATAAAGAATTTTATGGAGCTTGAAACAAGTGAAGATGACATCTTTGACCCATTAGAAGGAATGTTACAAGATGAAGATGATTTAAATTTTATAGAGGATTCTTACGAGGTTTGTGATATGATTTTAACTCATCAATCATCATTGATCTCAACTGTGCTGCACACGTGGTTCAATTAGCAGTTAATTCATTTCTAGTCAGCACACCTGAAATAATTTTGGCAATTAAAGTAGCAAGACAATTGGCTACTAAGCTTAAAAGGCCTATTTTATCAGCAATGTTAAAATCTCAAAATCTTCCTCATTCAATACTTATGCATCAGGTGAGATGGAATTGGACTTACACCTGCATTGAAAGATTGCTCAAACTACGACCGTTTTTTGATAATCACAAAAATATTTTAAATGAGTTGGAAGTTTCCAATGATATTTGGCATATGTTTCAAAGATTAGTCGAAACACTAGGCCCAGCCGCAATTTTAACGAAACACCTTCAGGCACAAACTTTAGACATCTGCAATTTTTATACAAAATACTATTTCTGCAAAGCCGTGTTAAAAACCCATTCAACCGACTTTTCTTTATCCCTTTTGCATTTTATTGAACAAAGAGAATCCCAGCTTTTAGATAATGACATAGTCAATTGTGGGCTGTTTTTAGATAAAAGTTTCTACTTTAAATTTAATAATAATAAATGCGAAAAAGCCAAAAAGTTTCTGAAAATAGTTTAATCAAAAGCATTATCTCTTCAAAGAAATGATTCAGTAAATCACGAGGAAGAAATTATTTTAGAATCATCTGGAAATATGTCAGATCAATTTTCATTATTAGAGGATGTCTTGAGAGACGAAGAAACATTTTATAAACACGATGACTCAACTGCCCCTCTAATATATGAGCAATTAGATATAGAAATTTTAAAATACGAAAATTTACCGAGGTTTAAGGCGGATGAAAATATTAGAAGCTGGTGGGTAGCTAACAAGGCTGGGTTTCCGCTACTAGGAAACTTAGCTTTAATTGTTGTATCGGTCCCCTTGACCGAGGTGAGTGTTGAAAGATTATTTTCCTATTTACGCTTTATTTTAGAATACCAAAGGAATTGACTTAAGGATGATATTTTGAATAATATTCTTTTTGTTGGAATGAATTTTAAGCTTGATAAATAAATGTTTCCATTTTATATAGTTTAATAAATTATATGTGCACTGTCAATAAATTATATGTGCAATGTGTAATATATCTTTTTTATCTGTCTAGTAATTGTTTAATTATAAAAATAAAAAATGGAACTCGAGTTCCGATATTTGGGAACTCGTCGGTACTTCCAAGAACTTAGTTCCAGCTCTTTCAAAAATTATCCTAAGAACTCGGAACTTAGTACCAGCTTTTTTCAATAAGTTCCAATCCTTGCACATATGTTATTTGTTTAATCACGAGCCCATTGTTGACATATGTGCACACCAATTTAAATTTATCAATTAAAATTTACACATATTTTATTTGTTTAATCACGTGACCATTATTCACATATTCATCTTTCAATTTTTTATTTTTTTTATTTTCTCTGATAAAATTATATTATTATTTTGGAATACTAAAATTGTAATTCAACTGCAATGAAAGGATTTGATAATTTCTAAAAAATATTTGATTAAGAAATTAAAATTATTGAACCTTTTTTATCAAAAAAATTGTCACAATATGGATAATTAATAAAGCTTATTGGGTTTAAGTGCCCAGCTCAAAAGTTGTACAACGCAGCAGCCATGTTTTTTATGTCCAGATTTTGATTTCATAATTTTTTTGCAATCCCGTTGGCAGTAAATGTTTTTATTATATATCTAATACTAATGAATTGATCCATTCAATGTCAGCACTTTCATGTTAATTAAAAAATTGTTTAAAGTATTTATATTTAAAATAGTTATAAATGAATAAGCAATAATTTTATTACAAATATATATTTATATTGTACAATAAAAATTATAAAATACTATTACAAAAACCCTATTTACAGATTATTTATTAACGAACTATATAAAAAAACTCTATTTGGTTGGCCTAGTTTTATTTAAAACTCTGCTTTTGTACTTTACAAGAAAACATTGATTTCCTAGGCCAGCCGGCAATTAGGAAAGCAGATTAATTGAATAAGCAAATTTTTAATTTAAAGAATACCATAAAAGGTTCCCAGTGACGGTTCTATTAAAAAAATTAATTATATCTATAAAAAAAGCCAACATTATAATTTCCTGGGCCAGACGGCTCCAGGAAGGCAAAAGGCACCATAAATTTTTGTAAAAATTTATTTCTTCACATAAATACACAAAAACAAAAAACAAGTTAGTTTTAGTTTGATTTTAAGCATGTCCTAAATTCTTAAGGCCTGGCATAATCAATCTATCGCGAATTGAATCGCTAATAGGTCTTGCATCTATATTATATTTTGTGAGTACTTAAAATAATTTTTGTTTTCATATCAAATCCGCCCTCCCGCCCGCATAGATTTACTAAAACAATCATGGCTATGGCCATAATACAATTACAAAAAATAAGGCAAAACAGTTTAGTGAAAAATACAGAAAAATTAAAAATTTGCCATTCCCGCGTGTTTGTTTTAATATCCTACTCGATGGGCTATCAAACAAACAAGGGTCATGCAAAATTGGTTCAAACATATTACAACAAAATTATTTGTTATAATATTTATTATATTTTAAAATTCACGTAATATTTATAAGAATGATGGAGTGGGTAAAAATATGTATAATATGATGAGTAAATATAAAAAGGAATTTAAACGTTGAATGGAACATACATATACATTCAAATTGACTAACTGCAAGGTTTGATAAAACCAAATATATAAATGAAGGGGAATACAAAAAAAAGCGAAAGAAATAAAAAAAAATTATGCACAAAATTATATATGAATTGATTTTTGTGAGCTGTAGGGGTAATCAAAAAAATATTTGTAATTATTGAGTTTTGAAAGCAAAAATATATAATTCAATGCCTTGACACAAAAAAATTCCAAGTTTAGAGGGTAGTGTTTGTTATACCAATCGATAAAAAAAACTTTGCTGTTAATAAAATTCCTAATAATTTACTTTAGAACTGTTTTTTAAAAAAACTTGACGTTGTTAGTGTGCTTTTAACCCATATTTTCGCAAAAATGGGGTAAATAATCTTGGAAATTTTTTTTAAAAGTATTAGCTAACTTAGATAAGATTATATTTGTTAAATAGAAATATGCAAAATTTGACAATTTATAATTATTATTTGTTTATAAGATTATTTGTACCCAAAAAAAATAAAGCATTAATTTATTTATTATTGCCATCATTAAAATTGTAATTGTTATTAAACCGTAACTAATATAATTTTCAATCGTTTCGGTTTAACTTCATTTTATAATTACAAAATTTAATAATGTAATAATAAACCAATTGATCTTATCATAATCATCATAAAGATATAATAATATTTAAAATTTAAGTATTATTAGATAATGGTAATTTGTGCAAAGTTAACTGTACAAATCATCATCTTCAATTCCCGTGTGCCTAGAACCAGCGCCTTGACCCGCTCCACGACCTCCAGAATGGCCGCCGCCTGGCGCACTTGCGCCTGATTCTGCGCCGGCGTTTTCGCTATTAGGAAACCTAATAATTATAAAAAAGTTTGTAGAAATTTTGTTAACAACGAATTTAATATATAGAAATTTGCCAATGCCAGCCACCATGAGGAAGTAAAATATGATAATATTCTTTAAGGTTAATGAATCTTAATATTTTTTAATAATAAATGCTGTATATACGGATAAAATAAATTGTTTTGGCTATTTGATAAATAAGTTAGGTTGGAACAAGATCTGGAGCTGTCTCCAGGCTTAAACTAAATTTCACATTAAAACTTAATATGTGTATTTCTTTAGCATTAATCATTTAAATGTTAAGAAAACGAGTAAAAATTGCCAATCCAAAAAAACTTTAAATTGATTCGATATGAGCTATACCTAAAATTAGTGCCCAAGCCGCGAGACTGTTGAAGTGTTTGAGCGAACATTTCGTATTTGCGGATATCATTGTCGGCCACACTGCGCCTCGAAAAGCGCATAGCCTCCTCGAAGTGATCTCTCCTGAGTTCGGGGACTGGGTCTTCTACTTCTTCTTCCTATAAAAAAACGTAAAAGAAATTTGACAAATCTAACACAGATTAACAAATATTAATGTCACAAAAAATAATTTTACGAAAACGTAAAAGCATGCGAACCCATAATTATCTTATCTCAAATATCTTTTCTGTTTTTTTTAGTTTCTTCCGTCTTCGGCTCCTTAAATCCGTCCATATCAAAATAATGGTCCCTTTTTACCAAAGTGACAGCAAGAATTCTCTAGAAAGAAATTAAAAAAATTTTTTTTTCGTATAAATGTCCCTTAAAACTTAACCTCATCACAAATAATGAGAAATAAATTTTATTAATTTATCAAGCTTTTACATCAGCATTTTGAAAATATATAATATTTTGCGTTAAAATTTAAATACGACACGTCATATTATCGGTGTTTAATAAAAATATTACATGTTTAAATTTAACAGTTTAGCTATTGTGAATATGTTTAAAAATTTAAATTTTGTTTTTAATTCTTTTTTGTTTTTTATGACATTTTTTTTTAATTTTTAATGTTTATACCTGACTAATTATTGAATAAAAAAATCGGTAAATGAATTTGAAAATCACTAAGATGGCAGTAGTTAGCTCATAACTTTCAAAATTTGTTGACCTGTAATATATATCAAAACACAGAGAATAGTGATATTTAATTTATAAAAATACTATTATTCATATAACAAAGTGAATGGAACAATTAAGTAAGATTGTGATATGTTAACATTTAAATTATATTCCAAACCACTGACCTTCAATTAATTACATTTTAGATTAGCGTATAATTCATTCATCCAAAGCATTTATCGAAACGATGGCACCAAATTAGTCCAAAAAAATTTTTATTGTTCAACCAATCAAAAATTAGCTTGGAAATTTCGATCAAAAACCTAACCCTAAATTAGTTTAGCGTTACCGTTTAACCTACTAACCTTAGGCTAACTACAAACTTATAGTAAGCTATCATTACCTTAACACTAAAGAAGCCTCGCTTTAATCTTACCCTAACCGTAAGCAAAACTCTTCAAAGCCCTAAATAATCCTAACCGTTAAATAATCCCACCATAATTTTACTTCAAATGAATGTTAAACGAATCATAATTTAACATTGACCTGACCTAACCCTAATTTATCGAACAGTATTTATTTTATAGATTTTCGTTTTGTACAAATTTGGGTCCACCTATTAACCATCTACAATAAAAAAAAATATTACCATTTTTTCAACTCCACTGTCAAGTTGCTGTTTGGCCCGCTTGAGATCGGCCTCAATCGACTCCCGAATGGCGAGTTTGCAGGCCCGTTGACAGATTTCAGTTATGTCGGCCCCACTGTATCCAGGGGTCATTTTAGCTAGGTATTTAATGTCGACATCCTAAATATGTAAATTTAAATTAATTTAATTCAAGTCGAATCATTAATGTGCTCAGTTGTACAATAAAAAACCTAGAATAGACATAATCTTATCATTGTCTTATTATAGTACTTAGACCGATTTTATAAGATATAAAAAAAATCAAAATAAATCTTCAATGATAAAAGATTGCAACCAATTTTTAAAAATTGAATGAGACAAACATTCTCAATAAAAACGAGGCTTAAAGTAAAACATTTTCCGAAAACAAGCAAAAATAGAAGTTGAAATCTTACCTTTGCGATTGGTGATTTATGCAAGTTAGCACGGAAAATGCTTTCACGACTAGCCTCGTCCGGGAGGGGGATATAAATCAGCTGATCAAGCCGACCCGGGCGAAGAATGGCGGGATCAATAATGTCGGGTCGATTGGTCGCCCCGATAATGAATACGTTTTTTTTGCTCGTCATACCTGATAGAATAAAAATTTTAAAAAAAATTTTGAAACATAAATTTCAACTTTGTCATTTGGGCTATCATGGTATAAAAAGTTTTTGGGCATACTCAAAAAAAAAGCAAAAGAAAACCAAATTGTTTGATTAAAGCGAGTAAAAAATATCATACAAAATTAACATAATGGTAATTATTTACAGAGCTGGGAAAATGCCCATTTGTGAGGCAAACTCATTTTTTTAATTTTCGAAAATTATAAAAAAAAAAGGGGTTTTATTTTTAATCAAGAAAATATTTATAAATTTAAGATTTTCTGCTTATATTCTGTATTTATTTATAATTGATTTTTTTAATCTGTCATAAAAATTTTAAAAAACAAAAATTTGAGTTTAGTCAAATGGGGTTTTTTCCCAGCTCTGGTTATTTAATGGTTATAACTATTTTAAAAAAAAAATTTAAAAAAATTATATCGACGTATATTACAAATAAATTTGTTAAATACCGTCCATTTCGGTCAAGACTTGGTTAATAACACGGTCTGAAGCAGCACCTCCTTCACCAACGCCGCCGCCTCGAGATTTAGCTATCGAGTCCATTTCGTCGAAAAATAAGACACATGGGGCTGCCGAACGGGCCTACAAAAAGAGTTAGCGATATATGTAATAAAAATGACAAATATATAAATAAAAACTATTGTTGAGTGAACATCGTAAAATTTCTATGTAAATCTATAAAAAAAATTATTTAAAATTACCCACATGGACCGTAAAGAAATAGTGATAAAATAAGTAAAAATACATAAAATATATAGCTTCTGCCAAGAAAAACATTGTTAAATTAAAAGAAAAACAATCCCAAGTACTTGAAAAAACGTCTTTTTGAAAGATATATAAAATTACACAAAATATAACACAGATCCACAAATTTTTGAGAGTTATTAGTTAACTACAGAGATTAAACTTGCCTATAGAATATCGAATCCGTTTACTGTTTTTCCTAATCAAACTTAGTTAGTCAGGTATAAACATTGATTTTAGAAAAAAGGTCAAAAATCAAAAGAGATTCAAAAACAAAAATAAATTTAAATTATATTTTTGCATATTCACAATAGTTAAATTATTTCAAACTTCAAATAATATTTTTATTAAAAACCGATAATATATCGTGTTGTATTTAAGTTTGGACGTGTATGTAGTATCTAAATGCCGATGTAAGAGCTTGATATATTAAATAAAATTTTCCATTATTTGTGATTAAAAATATAAGTAAATAGGTGCAATGTAGATTTTATATTTTTATTCTTAGGGCATATTTAGATCTGTTTTGGTCAAAAAGGGGCCATTTTTCGTTATAGATAGATAGATCTAAGGAGTCAAAGGCGGAATTTTATGTTTATAAAAATCTCGTCTCTAACATTGATATTTGTTGACCTGTGTAATATCATATTTTGTTAACACTACTTTAGTTACACATAAAAAATAGCTCCAAATATAAAAATTCAAAAAAAAACAAAACCTTGTCAAACAAGTCCCGAACGTTAGCTTCAGATTCTCCAAACCACATGGTGAGTAATTCGGGTCCTTTGACCGATATGAAATTAGCTTGACATTCGTTGGCTATAGCCTTGGCCAGCAGTGTTTTTCCGCACCCGGGGGGACCGTAAAAGAGGACACCCCGCGAGGGAGTCATACCAAATTTCAAAAACTTTTCGGGATGTTCTACTGGATACTAAGTGTGTAATTAAATAAAACAAAATATAATAAATGTAAAAAGAAAACATAAACGTAATTATATTATTTGTTTAAACTTAAGTGTGATATAATAAAATACAAAGAGGTCACAAACGAACTAAATAAGAGTTTAAATAGTTAAATATTTTGTTGTAAAATTTAAATTTCTAATGTAAGTAAAATCAAATTAATAAAAAATAACTAAATTACAATTAAATATAGAATTTTCCGTTTAAATTTAAAATTAAAAAAAAAATTAATAAAAACATATTTTTTTTCAATTTGAACAAATATACTTTAGATTAAACGACGTAAACAAATAATACATTCTAACAAAATTTAATTTAAATATTTGCCTAACAATTTGTAAAAATTTAAATTAATTTAACAAAAACTTGATTTAATTTCTCCAAAAAATTCGATTTAACATCTCGAAAATAAAATTAAATATGTAAAAATACTCTTAAAAGAGCAATTTTTAAAAGATGACATTTTTCTATATAAATTGCAACAACGAATCATTTTAAAATGTCCTAATTTCTCAAAAAGTTTTTTTTCGAGGTCATCATGTGAAATTAAATATATATTAAATAGTTTTAAAAACATCATATGCTATTATTTTAAATATTCGTCAATATATAAAAATAACTAAAAAAATATTTTTTTATTAACATTATTAAAATGAAAATGTGTATTTTATAACGAAATACAAAACAACATATAAAGTAAATACTTGAACAAGCTCTTGAAGCTCGCGCTTCACGCCCTCAAGGCCGCCAATGTCATCCCAGGTAACGTTTGGAACTTCGACGACTGTTTCACGAAGTGCGCTGGGGCTACTCTTGCCTAGGGCAAACTGAAAAAAACGATAAAATAATTAATAACACTGGTCGACAAAAAATGGCGACCAATTAGAAAAACGTATATTTTAGAAGTGTTTTTTAAGCTGATTTCAAATATCTTTTCCATTTTTTCCGAATATGTCTAGTTTTTTAACTATAACCGTTTAAAGTCAGCAAAAACTCCAATATGTGTCATTTTCAAAAGCAAATATAGTGCCCTTAAATTCAAAAAAATTGGACAAAAAGCTTGTAATTTTATAGGAAAATTCTTAAATAATTAAATTAAATCAAAAAAATTTAAAAAATCTTATTATTTAAGCAATTATTTAATTTTTAAGAAAAAATGAATTAGGCGTATTTGGCGCCATAAAGTCTAACGCTTAGAAACCTCTTCAAAGATTTTTGGTAAGCTTATTTTTAATTTAAATTCACTCTAGAGGTTAATTAGACTTACTTTACCCAATTGAGATTGTTCAATATATAGTTGCCCCTATCATAATGTCCTCGATTACTTATAAACTTTTACCAGAACTTTTTTTACATAAATTTATTTGTAAGCAAGTGATTTATAAAGGAGATAATTATAATCAAATATTCCCAGTAGCTTAAAATAAATTATCTAAACCTTTTTTATGGATTTGAAGCAAATAACATTAAAAATTAAATTCCCATGGACCATTAAAAAGGATTTTAAGAGATAGACTTAAAGGCGCCAATTTTGCCATATATAATTTTTCTTAAAAATTAAATAATTGCTTAACTAATTAATTTTTTCCAGTTTTTTTAATTCGAATATATTATTTAAGCCATTTCCTATAGAATTACATTTTTTTTATTAAAAATTTTTGGATTTTAGGGTGCTTTTGAAAATGACATATATTGAGGTTTTTGAAGATTTTGACCGCTTCTAATTAAAAAATTAGACCTATTCGAAAAAAATGGAAAAGATATTTGGAATCAGCACAAAAAACTCTTTTAAATTATATGTGTTTGTAACTGGTCGCCGACAAAAAGTCGAAATTTGTCGACCAGTGTAATTATTAAAAAAGAAATAATAGTTTTAACAGATACCAAAATTTTATAAAACTCTTATTAAGATGCAAAAATAAAATCTGTTTTTATCAAGACTTTAGGTCAAAAAAAATGTTTTGTATTAAAATATAAAACAAGTTATATTACCATAAAACTTAAAAACCATTTCATGTAATATTAATGCAAGTTAAAACCCATAATAATCTAAAATTTAAAATACATCCATATACCAAATTTGTGCCATACAAAAAGTTTTGATCTCGAAAATAAAAATATTGAATTAAATTACGGCTTGATATTTGTAAAATATGGCGCCATAACAAAAATTTTAAAACCCAAATCACCAAAAATTCCTTATAACCCAATTCTCAAAAATAGTTAAAAAATATAAATAACTTTCTAAAATAAATCTAAAAACTTTTATCAAATTCATCCAAAAAAGCCTTTTAAATTAACACCATTAATCATGCAAAAAAATAAACACATATGAGAAAAGCAAAAAACTTACCCTGAAATTGGCTTGCGTAACGGCGAGACTGTTGAGCACTTCTGCATCCAGTTGATCCTCCTCTAAATCAATGAGCTCCATCTTTTCACGGATTTGTTGGAATGCAGCTTCGGAACATAGTGCGGCCAAATCGGCGCCAACATGTCCGTGGGTTTCAGCTGCGACCTAAAACATGATAAAATTTGTAAAAAATTATAACATATGTTAATATTGTGATAGTTTAAGATGAAATTAAAATACACTAGGATGAAAATTAAAATCAATTTAAGATAAAAATAATATGCCTTAAACTATCTTTATCCAATTAAAATAAAATAAAGTAATGAAATGGCAAAATATTGTAAATAAACTTTTGTTAATTAAAAAAAATCAAAAATATTATTTACAGATTCTAAATCAACGTCCGGAGCAAGTTTCATATTTTTGGTATGAATTCTAAGAATTTCAAGCCGACCGGTTGCGTCGGGGATTCCAATATCGACTTCCCTGTCAAATCGACCTAAAGATTTGAAAGAAACATTAAATAAGGGTATATTTAACAAAGTAAAAAAAATTCATACCATTCAAATATAATTAAATCATTGAATATGTTTTTTCCGCAAACCTAATCATGTAAAACCAGCGTTATTAATGGAATCAGAAATTTAAGTTTATAAAAGCAGCTTTTCAAAAAATAAAATTAATATAAAAAACAACTGAAAATTACACAAAAATAATTTCAAAATCCAAAATTTAAATTGAAATATTATAAATAACCGAATCGTCTGAGGGCAGCATCGATACTATTGGGCCTATTAGTAGCAGCCATAACGATAACGTGAGCGCGTTGTTTGAGCCCATCCATAAGAGTAAGGAGTTGAGACACTATACGTCTTTCAACTTCGCCATGCGTCTAAATTTAAAAAATAAAGACGTTAAAAGCTAAATATCATTGGAAAAAAACTGATGTTTATGTAAATGCAAGAAAAGCAAAAAAAAACAGATTTCAAATAAAAAAAATTTGAATTGTGTATAAAGACAATTTTACTATCCTAATGTTTAAACATGAAGTAAATTGCCCTAGATAACTGACTTTCATCGACCCAATACTAATTAAAAACTCGCAAAGCAAAAGCTTAAGGATTTATAAAAAGCTCAATCATCTTTTAAAAATTTTATATACTTATATATATTTAAATAAACAATTTAGAAAAACCCAAGACCTTATCCCTTTTGGGCGCAATCGCGTCTAGTTCATCGATAAAGATTATGGCAGGAGCATTTTTTTCAGCCTCTTCAAATGCCTTTCGTAAATTGCTTTCAGACTCACCTGCCAGTTTGCTCATGATTTCCGGACCTATTTGCATTGATTATTTCAAAATACATAAATTAAAAAAATATATCGACCTAAGTTTAAAACTTGTCTATTTTGCCTATGTAAGTTTTAAATCAAAAATGCCTATGAAAGAGTCGAAGCGGGTAAATTATGTGTTATCAAATTTCTAAGTTAAAATGTAATTCGGAGTAAATACATATAAAAATATATTGAATAGAAACAAAACCATTTATAAGGAAGAAAAATGCGCCAGTTTCGTTAGCGACGGCTTTAGCAATTAGTGTTTTACCCGTCCCCGGTGGCCCGTACAGTAGTATACCTCGTGGAGGCTAAATTCAAAAAAATTTAGGAAATGAAATAATATATCATACCGTAATAAAAAAATTGAAACTACTAAGGATTGTATATGGTTAAAAAAAGGTTTCAAAGATATCTGAAAAAATTATTTAAACCCCCAAGTATTCACAAAAAAGCCAAAATATTAGATAAATCTAATATTGAAAAAATAAGGACAATTTATAAAACTAAACATAAGACTTAACAAATATACGTGTGACTCGATAGGGAAGAAGCTATTTTTTCTGGATATACCATAATTAACAAGATTTTTGTTAAAATTTAAAAATGTCCCTTCTGAATAATATTTTAAAAATGGTTCAGAATTTTACATTTATAAATTTAAATATTCATTATGATTTTTAAATCATATTATTAAATACCTTAACGCCAATGGCTTTAAACAAACCGGGGTGTCTAAGTGGAAGTTCAACCATCTCTTTAATTTGGGCAAGTTGTTTCCTACATCCGCCTATATCATCGTATCCCACTTCGTTCAAACTTTCTTCTTCTTCCTAAGAAATAATATTTATTAATCATGGTAAAGCAAACAAACATCAATAATTACGACTTATACTATAATATAATAAAATAAATATTCAAAAGTCAAAATTTCTTAATATTTAACATAATTAAAAAAAAACAAATTTAAAAATTGCAAATGAAATGTTCAAACTCGAAAAATACTTCTAATATAAAAAATCAAAAAATATACGGCGCGCTTGATTGGATCGCCTTCGCAGTGTATAACGGTATCGGGCGCAACAATACAGTAGGGCGAGGGGTCAGTCTCAACAACTTTGAATTCCACGGCCCGCATCCCGCCTCGGACCAGAAAAATATCGCCTTTACGAACGGGCCGGTATGCTTCGAGGAAATATGGTTTGAGATATACTTCAAACAGGTTTCTGAATTTTACAATATAATATAAAATATTATTATAAGAATTAAAAAAAACAAGGGCAAAAACAATAGAATTATATTTACAGATATATGTGGGAAATATTTTGTTAAGATTTAAAAAACGAATAAATCATAAGATACTGTATAGTCAAAGTATATAATCATATACTACTCCTCCTAAACGTACTTAAAATTGCTACAAAAAAACGCCTAAAAAATTATATTATGTATTTAACACAAAATATTATTAACATGTTAGATTCCACAAATTAAAATAATTATATTTAAGAATCAATTATAGGATTATAAAATCATCAAAATTTACAATATATTCATAAAACTCCAAAGAGATTTTTTTTTAAATTTCTCAAACGCTAAATCCAAGAAAAGCTTAATGAAACAAACCCAGTAATTCCTTCGACAGAGTCATCAATCGGCAAGACATGTATACGCTTCCCGTATTGAATGTCCGGACAGGCCTGGATACTGACGATGTCACCTATGCGGACCCGTAGGTTGTTGCGGACGACGCGGTTCATACGGACCTTTTCGTTGGGGGCTGTGTCGTCTGAAAGCACGACGCAAACCGTATCCCTTCGACGCTTGCCCTTGAGCTGGACCGTATCACCGCGAAACAGTTCGAGCTGATCCATTTTGTGCTGGGCGAGAATGATAGGAAAAAAACAACAAATTATACACATGTATATATGATATTTGTTTAAAATGGAAAGGTGCGTCTAAACTTGATGTAATTTTTATAATAACGTTAACGCATCCATTAAAGAACTTAACTAAAAATTAGGGGCAAAGAATTCAATCTAATTTTATAATTCTTTACTTCTTTCAAAATTCTTGCCATTCAAGGTGGGTGGCAGAGGATACTTCAGATTTATTTATCAAAAAAATGTGTTCAAAATATAAAAAATATAAAACTATTTGCATATATAAGATTTTTATAATTTTTGAGTTAATTTTACTACTAAAAAATATCCAGGGCCTAAAGCTTCTATATTATTAGAGTACAATAAATTATAAAATTTAGGTAAATTTTTAACTTTCAAAACGTTTAAATTGAACAAATATAAAAATTAATTGAAAATTTGTCTATAGTTACAATTATAATATATAATTGTAGGGTATAAAAATTTAAATAATTGCTTCAAATGTAAATAAAATACTAACCTACCTAATCTAAAATTTTAAATAATTTTTTAAATAATTAGGGGTTTAAAACATTATAGCCAAAAAAAAATGAAACACTTTGCAAAAAATAATTTAAAATTTATCAAATTTTTATCAAACCAATAGTGGAAAACTCTTGAATAACTCAACATGATTAGAGATGACAATCTTAATCCATAACATAATTTTCCCAATGCTTATCTGTGTAATGTTTCAACCTTTACCAGGTATGTGATATATCAAACAAACTTGTGACTTTTTGTTAAAAAAATTTTTGAAATATTTGCATTCATTTATTGATAAATAAAAACATTGTAATGCATTTTTACTGAATTATGCCTGAAACATAATTTTTGTTGTTTTTTCATTAATTTGTTGATATACAGGAACTAATATAAAATAATATAACTGAACATTTAACAATTTATTTATGCTCTATGGCAATAAGGTATTGCTTTGCACATCACTTAGCTACAAAGTATATATTTAAAAAGGATTAAACTACAATGAAAGGTTTTTTATTTATAAAACTATTGATAAATTATTTCAAATATAGCATTGTATACAAGTTTGTGATTATGCAAATAGTTGCAAGGTTTAGTATTTGGTGGTATAATTGTATTAATCAGCTAAATATTTTAATAATCTGTGACTTATTAGTTTAATATATTTTTTTGTCAAAAAAGGTTTAATGTAGTTAATATGACAGGATAAACTTGGTCATAGATTATGTGTTTTATTTGGGCACAGATAAATTAAAACCAAATTTGTTTAACTACATATCATAGGTTAAAAAGCAAACATCATCAAATAAACAGTTAATAAAATCTTATCAAATTAAAACATATACCTCAATGGCTAATATTAATGTTAAAAAGCAATTATCTTAATGGTTAACTACTATTAACCCATAAAAGGGTAGTGTATATGGTTTTATACAAAAAAAGTATTCTTCAAACTTTACTTGTTATTTAGAAAGAATTGATTTGTAAAAAAGATGTATTTTTAAGGCTAAGTAATTAGCCACTTTAAAGTTTAACAAAGTTCTATTATTTGTTTATTTTAAATAAACAAGCAATTTATCTTTAATATTTGTTTATCTTTTTTATGGTCATGATATTAACATCATAATCTCAGCAAATAACCTATTTTCATTAAAATATTTATATGTAGTTTATAATGTTTTGAGTAATAATTAATAGGTTATATTGAAAAGAAATCCATGATTATAAAATTAAAATAAAATATCTACTTGGGATAACGCCACAACGGAATTATCGTCATTTATTGCTTCGTCTACAATTAATCTATTTGGTTTATCTTTGGGTTTAAGTATAGCCGTGGCCAAATCATCACTAGATAATTTACTATTATTATCATAATTATAATAAATTGTTATATATAAAAATGTAAAATTAATTTTACCCAGACTGTTTGTCATCTTTTTTATCACCCATACTTATGAGAATCTTTTATAAATGTTTGTTTGAAATTTAATTCGTGTAGCAATGTGCTTGGTGCAAACCAAATAGGCAAAGGCTTCTAATTCGACAGGCAATTTAAATCTGTAAAGTGAAATCAATATAGGCTACTTCTAATTTTTTTTGACCTTTAAATATAACATGTTAATTTTTAAACTTATTATGCACTTTAGCAATGTTAGGTTTGAAAGTTTGGGGTGGCTTAATTTTTTAGAAAAAGATAAAAATATGGCTAATAATCGATAAAATAATACGTCCGTTGACAATAAAAACCGTAAAAAATGCTATATAAAAAAATTTAACATGTGCCATAATGTAGGTGATGCAGTCAACAGGATAATAATAATAATAACTCTTCTCCTATGGCGCGTTTAATACAAAACTTCCCCTTTATACCCCAAGTTACCTCAATGGCACAGCATAATAACCATCCCCTTTGGCCCCAAATCACGTCAATGATTATGATATTTTATCTTGCAAACTTGTTAATGAAATATTCTGAAAATAGCTATTATTCTAATAATTCGCTTATAGGTTAATTCTTGAAAAATTTAATTTGCTGAGAACAATATTAATGTAAAAGAGTTCCAGCCAGCCTAATTATGATTCGCTATTTTATGCTATGCTCCTTGGTGTTCAATAATGATCAGCCATTTTATTTTTTGTTTATTTGTGTGGAATCATGCGAACATGTAAACAATAATATTCAATCAACAGGAAAATACACGGATATGCTTGGTGCGATATAATTAATAAAAACAAATATATGTACTAACTTACATGCGGTGGATTGAAAGATCGGGCAAAAAGAACTTGTCTACAATTGTAATGCATAAATGCATCAGGCTATTTATAGAAATTTTTTTTTGTGATTTTAATGGACATAACGTTCATTTTGCGTATGGATTGTGATAGAAATGAATTATGTAATAACAGATATTTTTTTTAACATTTTAATTTTAAACATTTAATTTTTTTATTAACATTTTAATTTCTTTTAATTGGTCATCGCATTTAAATTTTGTTAAGTATGGGTTCACTTTGGGTCTTTGTACAAAAAGGAGGAGGTGGCGTATTGCGTATGAGTACAAACGCAACCAATTTCCAAGTTAGTTGGAGTCAATTAAGAAGTGAGAATATGGTTTTGTATCAGCCCTCTAGTGGTAAAGGTTTGCTATAAATTAGAAGCCCATGTTTATTTATTTTTTTGTTTATGTTGGTAGGCTAAAAGACCTCTGGTTGGGAAAAATGATTCCATAATTGATTTCTATTTTTGGTTTATTTTGAGAGGCTAAAAAAACCTCTGGCTGGGCAAAATGCCCGGATTTTTTGTCGCATGGGACATAATGATCCCTGTTTTTTGGTTTATTTGGGCTAATGGATAAAATATTTGGGCTGATTAAAAAATCTTGGGCTAATTTATTTTTGGGCTATGTAGGAGACCCTTATAAAAGAAAATTATGATAATTAAAGAATAAAAATATGCCTTTCAAATGATTATTTGAATTTTAAATATGTATGAGGCAATATTATGTAACACAATATGCAATTTTAGCCATTTATATTATTGATGTAATATTATGTAACCCAATGTTTTGTAATGTGATTTCCATACCATCACTCGCCATGTTTCTTAGTTTTGTTTTAATTGTTAATGGAATAGGTATTGCAACTAATTTTGTTCAAGGCTCGTATACAATTTGTCCTTTTTTAAGCAGTGAGGTGTCGTGCGCGTGCCAACGCACACGAAGCTGAAGAGAATAAAAAAATATTATTATTTTGGTTAGTTTTTTAGTGGAAGTATTTTCGGTGGTAAAAAAGAGAAATTTGTTTTTTTGGCTGAGTGCCGGGAGTAATCATAAAGAATTCGATGTTTTAATGCAATGAAATTAATAAATTGTTTTAAATAAATATAAAAGTCTGAATAAAAAAGAATATTGCTAGTTTTATCTGACACAATGTAGAAAAAAATCTAAAAAATTGATAATTTTTATTTTTCTATATTACATTAACCTTCGATAAAACTGTAAGGTCCATGTGGACCTTTATGGTATATATTAATGCTAAAAATTATAATATTGCCTCAATGTGAATTTAAATAATTTGCGATTAGTACTGTGGGGTTCATACGGACCCCAATACACTTAAAATTATATATTTTCAAAATATTATGTATTATTGTTCAAATTTTTGTAACTTTTTTCTTATATATATAATTAATAAAACTAATAATTAAAATTTAATCTATATCTCTTATCAAAATTAGTTTAGAAATTTATTCTATTGGAGTCCGTATGGATCCTCCACTCACAATTTCTCTGTTAAAACCAAGATATGGCCTCAGTGCAAATCAAAACTAAAAAAATTGCATCCTTATTTTATAAATTTTACTAATTACATAATAAGTGTATAGTATTGTATAATAATAATAAGAATTTTTTCTTTATAAACTATCTAATTTTAAACGTAAAAAAATGGCCAAAAACAATTTTTTATTTTAAAATATTTTTTTCTATGAATCCTTCAAAAATGTTCTACTAGACCTAAAACATTATTTGATCAATAATATTGATACATTTTCAAATTTCGTTTTACATTAGAGGTAAAAATTTCCTATACAATGATAGCAACTTATTTTAGTATGTAATTTAAGAGCACATATTTTTTCATCATAATAAAAAAAATGGTCACAGCTATTATCAAACCTTTAGAGTTATTGAGGTTTAAATTTAGGGGGTCGGTATAGACTCCACTATAGCATTCACGCTACTAATTTTTCAATATACTATTCGCGGCTCACCCTTTATTTATAATTTTTTTAAAAAGTTTTACACATTATTTAGAAATGTTTGTATTGTACAATAATGATAGAAAATTTTTATTCTTAAAATTTATAGTTTATGGAAAATAATAGCCAAAATAAATTTTTTATTTCAAAATATTTTTTTGTCGTAATTCCTTCTAAAAATGTCTAGATCCACGATTTAATCAATAATATTGATACATTTAGATTGCTGCCAAGATTTATTTAATATATGGGCACGTGCAAAGTGAGTATAAATTCCATAAAATTTCCTAAATTTTGTTTTAATTAATGTAATAGAACAAAAATTCTCAAAAAGTTTCCAAATTTAGTTTTTACACATGAAATGCTTTTTCTAAAATAAAAAATTTTGCAAAAAATTTTTTTTTATAAAATTTTCAAATTATCAGAAATTTTAAAATTTTACGAAAACAAAAACTCACTTTGCATATGCCAATTTGAATATGATTTCCATTTTTAATTTTCTTTCTACTTTGTTAAATTAAATTTCAATATACATTAGGGAACGTGCAAAGTGAGTTTTTATTATTGTGAAATTTTATTTTGTAATAAGACGCAATTTTTCAAAAAAGTTGCCAAATTTGGTTTATACGCATAAAATGCTTTTTCAGAAATAAAAATTTTTATAAAAAATTTAAAAAAAAATTTTCAAAATTTAAAAAAAAAATTTTAAAAATAAAAACTCACTTTGCACGTATCCTTAGTAATAATTTTTTAGTTTATGATTGCATGTATTTCTTCGAAATAATGAAAGAATAAATTTCATAGCTTTAAAACCCTAAAAGTTATAGAAGTTTAAAATTTTGGTCTTTACTGTATTATTCACGTTGTAAATTTCTCACCCTACCATTAGAGGGCTTAATATACAAAAACTTTTACACAATTATTGTACAATCAAGATTTTTTATAAGTTTATGTAGCATATAGAGCTATTTCTATATTGATAAATGAAACGGTTTTTTGTTTCAACAATTTATATGTAAAAAAAATAATTAACAATTATTTAGTTGCTTTTAAATTAGTGTGCTAGACGGGATGCTTAATATAATTTAACAATAGATAGAATAAAGATTCTCCCACAGCAAGGGACCGATGCGAAAGGCAAGAAAAAAAGTGCAGATGCCACGCCAATTAAATAACTAGAAAAGATACTCTTATCACCGAAGGGATATAAAAAATGAACGAACAAAAAGATAACTACATACAAAGAGAGAATATTACTTTTAATAAAAAGAATGATTAAAATATATATTAATTTTTTTTATAAAACTTGTGATATTATGATTTGAATATATTTTGATTTTATTGACAAAATAAAATTGAGAGAATTAAGAAAACCGAAATAGGATAATTAGGTTGCCCCTTTGGTTGAAAATAATTTCAAAAAAAAATTTTTTTAAACATATTTGATAATAGAGAGTAAGTCCTTTCTTTTAAAAAGTTTCGTTCTTTTTACACAACTAAACGTATAAAAAAACAATTTAGGATGGGGCAAATAATTTATTTGAATTTCAATAATCATAATTTTGAGCAATGGCCTTGACGTGGTGTCGCCTCTGCAAAAGTCTCGTTGTCAAATCCCGTTGGTAATTTAGTCGTATGCGTTCGTGTTGATTAACGGTCTTGTTCCAGAGTTTGTAAAATGTTATGAACCCGTCCTCGGAATAAGTGAAAATAAATTTTAGCGGCTCAGGTGCCCCATTGGCCAACCACTCGAGACTCTTGATTGAGTCATATAAATTAAACAGATCGTTCACTTCCACGTGGTTGACACCTAACCGATGTGCAAGGATTCCAGTTACGTAAACATCGTCTATCCAAAAATATCTGAAATGTTAAATAAGATCATTGAATATAACGAATGCATGAGTAAATGATTTAAAGAATGAAAAATATTGCTAACCTGTCCCCTATGGATGCCGCATACAATCTATGAGCCAATTTGGGCGTTAGAACATATGCTCGGCCCGAACAGTAAGGCGGATACATGTCCCCCTCGAACTCTGATTTGTCGACCAACCACTTGGCATTTTTGTCGTTGGAATCACTCACGGCTGGACTGGCCGGAAACAGGAAGCACATGAGGAGGTCGCTAGGCGGTGAATCTTAAATATTGATGAAAAAAAAATTGTCATGCCTTTTCAGGTCAAATAGAGATTTTTGTAAGGGCACGTCAAAGTGAGTTTTTATTTTCGTAAAATTTTCAAAATTTTGAAAAAAAATATTTTGTAATAAAACGCAAATTTTTAAAAAGTTGCCAATTTTAATATATGTACATAAAATGCTTTTTCTAAAATAAAAAATTTTTGAAAAATTTTGAAAAAAAAATAAATTTTCAAAATTTTCAGAATTTTCAAAATTTTACGAAAATAAATAAAAACTCACTTTGCACGTGCCCTAAGAAAAAATTAGAAAAAAAGTAAACAAATAAAACTTGCGAAGGCTAATAGAACACGCTTTTTAATAAATTACCAATAGATATTAGCATTTGTCATATAATTTGTAATTATGGCTAATGTTAAACTTAAATTTTTCAAAAAAATAACAATTTATTTGGCGCGTTCAGACTTCAAATAAATTATATAAAAAATTAAAAAAATTAAAACTTTTTTTTAAATATATTTGTACATGATGCAAATTTTTTAAATGGTTAAAATTTTTTCATAAGTTATTTTGAAATAATTTACAGTTGTGTATAGAATTAAATAAAAATTTATCAAGATTTCTACTCATACTTAAAGTTACTGCTCCGAATGTGAGATGTTATAAAATATTGTTAATAAATTTAGATGTAAAAACTTTATTTTCATTTTATAAATTTTTATGTAAGGGCACGTGCAAAGTGAGTTTTTATTTTCGTGAAATTTTGAAAATTTTTAAAAATTTATTTTTTTTCAAAATTTTTTTAAAAATTTTTTATTTCAAAAAAAGCATTTTATGTGCATATATTAAATTTAGCAACATTTTAAAATTTTGCGTTTTATTATAAAAAATTTTTTTTCAAAATTTTCACGAAATTAAAAAATTACTTTGCACGTGCCCTAAAAACGAATAAAGTCTGAACTCTCCCTTACATAAAATTTTTGACAGGACACTGCTAAAGTATTACCGTGAGTCATGTGGTTGGATACAGGTGAAGCGTATTCATCCTCAAGGAATTGTATCAGCTGAAACATATCGACAAACATATCATCGTCCGTTTTTAGCACATACCTCGTTATAAATATATAGATAGAAATATTAAATTTAATTATTATTATTTTTTTTAAAGTTATAAAACCGACAAATAATAAAAGGCAACTAAAAAATAAAAATTACAAATAAAATATAAGTAAATATGTTTAAAAGCCTTAATACACTTTATATCATGCTTAGAATTTAGTTTAATGTTCTTAATTGGGCCGAAATAAAAGTGTGTGAAGATATGATCGAAGTAAATACGGGCTGGCGCCCTTTTGTTCAACTTCGATAAATCTAATTAATATATCTAGAAAATAATTATATTTATAACTGGCCATAATTAATTTCAAATTTCATTTTTCCAAAAATTGAACAAAAAACAACACATGAATTATGGTTATATAAAGGCATTTTGAATATTTCCTTGGCGCCATTGATAGTATAGTTAGAATTCCCCATTGTTTTTAATTTTACGAAATAGCAAAGAGTTTACATGACACAACCGAGCGTGCGAAATTATATTTTTTTTACAAAAAAAAACCTAAGTTTAAACGCACCAAGCTTTAATCTTTTTGTTTTAAGGAAGCAGGATACGTTAAATTGAGACACTCTTGTGTGATAGCCAATTATGGGCCAAACTTAAGTTTGCTACTTGCTTATATTTATTTTTTAGACATTTTTTGAAAAATACAAAATTTTCTTTAATGTACCTAGCTTGGCCGCAGCATTCGGAAACCCACTTTTTGCCCATCAAATTTTTGTACGTTAAATTGCGGTAAGCATCCACAAAATTACCTTGAATAATGTCCCCGTATATCTGATTCTCTTCCTCAATTAGGTTTTGTATATGTATTGGATCTGTCTAAGGTCAAATTGTAATCAAATAAAAATTTACAATTTTTTTTTTATTTTTTATAATATGTGTATATCTATATATAGAGCCTTAAAATAAATTTTAAGCTTAAAAACTAATTTGAGCCCCTAAAATTTTGAATTTCAGGGTCAGAATATTAAGGTTATTGCCTATATCTTTGTAGTGCATTAAACGAGAGTTGTGATTTTGGAATTTCTTTAATTTTAAATATCTAAAATATGCTATATCAACTTTCATTTTTGTGACATTCTTAAATACCTAATAAATAAATTAACTCAAAAAATTTGCTCTAAGTCTAACAAATTTGATCAAAATTTGAAAGTTTTATTGGGAACCATAAGGATTTCAAAATTTATTTCAATGTTAAAAACCATTACAAAGCATTAC
Source organism: Acutogordius australiensis (assembly GCA_030555515.1). Taxonomy (NCBI): domain Eukaryota; kingdom Metazoa; phylum Nematomorpha; class Gordioida; order Gordea; family Gordiidae; genus Acutogordius; species Acutogordius australiensis. Next base: position 604,671 of record JAUIRJ010000008.1, on the reverse strand, counting down.
ACATTTAATTATTAAAAAGATACTGCCTTGTTTTTATAAAGGTTATTTCTTAGTTATATTTATTTAGTAGATATGAATAAAGGTTTGCTTTCTACATCTTGTTATTATAAATTAAACGGGGGGGGGGGCATAACCAACTAATATTATAGGAACTTGATATGGTCGCTCACTCACAGACTCATATACGCGCAGACTTAAAATCGTGCAAATTTTTATCTTCAAACTGAGTTGCGCATATTTATAAAAAACGCTAAATCTCCTACAAAGTTTATAAAACTAAAAAGAGTACAATGTCAAATATTTTTTTCGTTTTGTAAGTCCTTATTTAGACGCGGCCCTTTAAATTTCTAAAACTAATAAAAATGGCCAAATATAAAAAAGGTGACTTTGCGACTTCAAAAATTCTTATGAATTGTTATCAAAATTAATTTTACATTACATTATGGAAGTATTTGATAATATAATATCAAGCTTTAACATTCATTATGTTATACAAAATATTTCATATTCATGTTTATTGCTCTCTAGCATGTTCGCTTTTTAGGGCACGTGCAAAGTGAGTTTTTATTTTCCTAAAATTTTGAATATTCTGAAAATTTAAAAATTTATTTTTTTTCAAAATTTTAAAAAATTTTTTATTTCAGAAAAAGCATTTTGTTTACATATATTAAATTTGGCACCTTTTTTAAATTTGCGTTTTATTACAAAATAAAATTTTTAACAATTTTAAAAACTTCACAAAAATAAAACTCACTTTGCACGTGCCCTTAAATACAGTCTAAAATCAGGGTCCATTTCAGATTACAACAATTAAGTACGAAAAAAATTTGATTGGTCAACCTAACAAAAATTAGCTTAAGGATTATGCTTATAAACCTAACCCTAAACTAGTCTATGGTTGCCGTTATGCTAACTAAACGTTTAACTAACCCTAATATATCTTTGGCCTAACCTAACCCTTAAACTGTATCTATGGGAATATAAACATTGAAATTTTATAGATTTTAGATATTTTATAGATTTTCGTTTCGTACAAATTTGAATCAACCCCACCCCGACCCGACTATACCTTTCGCGTCATCGCTTACCTCTTACGGGTTAATTAGTGTTCCAAGTTTTTGAAGTTATTAAAATTTTCAAACAATGTTATTAAACCGAAACAAAAAAAAAGAATTTTTTACAAGATTTTTTAATTGCTTAATTAGGCGCATTATGTTGTAACAATTTTTATGATAATTTACGATTATGTCACCTATAAAACTAATACAGGTAAATGATGGCATGCAATGAATTAAATATATGTGCTAAAATAATTCAACATTTTTAATGCGAGTTAAATTACATTTAGGTTAAATCTCTTATTTTCCTAGATCCACCGGTGAGATTAGAAATGTCATTTTTTAGTCGATTCTATACAATCCAAAGACTGACATAGCCAGCTGTTAGCCCACCCGACCAATTTTTATGATAAAAATTATGATGATAAATGAATTTCACTTGTTCTTAATAAAGACAAAATCTAAGTTTAGCTCAAAATCTGTTTCCAAGTTGATGGTTGGATGGGGCACTAGATCAGGGGAGCCTGTAAGGAGTGAAAAAACTTTTAAAAATTAGGGCTAATGCCTGCTTAACCCTTTCACTATTAAAATTTGTATCTTTTCCTTGCTTTGTTGACTTGAGCAGGCTACTTTAGTTAAGCTACTACTATCGTCAAAAGGGTCATCTTAGGCCATTATCTTTTAAAGGTCTAAAAAAAAGAAAAAAATTTACCACATCGGGCTTCACATTTTATAATTCAAATTTTTAATCGGGTCTAAGCCGTCTTTTGTTGGAATTTTAAAAAATTATGTTTTATACCAGAGGGGCTAAATATTTTATAGCCAGCTATTTGGTCCGCTAAAGCGAGTCTAAAATACCAAGGTGCTCGAGTAATTAGAAATACCACCTTATTATCGGCACCAGAAACCTTGCCTAGCAGGAAAGCTACTCGTGTGAGGATATGCCTGAAAATGCCAGGCTTGCCCCAAGTTGACCTGATTGCTAACCGTTCCCTGAAATGTTTTGGGGCCGTGTGGACCATGATAATCATGTAAACGTCTTTGGTTCGACAAATATCGTTCGAGATAACGTATTCAAAATCACTTAGATCGATCAAAAACGGGATTGTCGGAGATGATTTTTTGAAGCTCGTGATATCAGCTGATCTCTGCCCTGCAGTGTGCGGTCCGAACCATTTCTCTTGTGCTAACTCGGAGGCACTTTTAGGGATAAGGCCTAAAAGGCTTGACGTCACATCCTTCTCGGAGCCGCCCACCTTGATGCCTGTTTCATCACTTGATAAACCATTGCCATTTGTTCGGTGTCCCCTTAGCTCCAGTCGGGAATAGCGGTTACCTGGGCTGCTAGCGAGCCATTCTTGGTATATGGCTTGCATCATGTATCGTTTGAGGTTGGTGGAATAATCGCTTAAGCTCCTAAGTTCCTCCAAATCTTCGAAACTTAGGTGAAATTGACGGGGCGCAGCCCCTGGAGGGTGAGGGTAGGCGGACAGCTGTGAGAAGTCGTTTTGAGGTACAGAAGCTTCAGCTGAATCGTAATACCCTCGCCGAAAAAAACGGGCCGAATTGTAAATGGGCAAACTGCCTCGCCCGTTGCATATGAGATTGATGTAAAAGTTGATGGCCCTAGCACTGGTCGAAGAAAATGGCAGGCCAGCAAAATAGTGTGCCCCCAAACTCCGGGCCTCATTATCAAGAGATGGCGGTGAGGAAGATTTGAACAGCTGTTGGCATTGATCGCTATGCAAGTAAAGCACGAGAAATAGTAGGAATGCGAGATACAAGATCAGGACAAATATGATTAGGTGCTTGGTCAGCCGGGAATTATTTCTACGTTTCATAATGATAACCCGGTTGATCTAAAAATTATTTGACAAAGCTTTTTGGATATGAAATTTTTATCACCAAGTCCAACACATTTTGTCCTACTACATTATAAGAAATATCAGAATTTTTATGAGATTCAAGAGTTCAAAATTTCTTGCTGTATGTTGATTAGAAGAGAAAATGTTTCATTTTTTATTTTTAATTTATTCAATTTAATAACCCCTAATCGTTTTTTACCTGTATTTTCAACATATAAAGGTAGGCAGGTGAGATGTTTCAGGTGTGTGAACCAACTTGTCGAGAAATGTTTTTACGTTTGACTTCAAACATTGCACCACGAATATCCATCCCTTAATCGGCCTAATGACTCTTCTCATTAGTGCTCGTGTTATAATCTTGGCACTTTCATCCTTTTTCTAAAGCTATCTCAGGGCGCGTTCTGACTTCATTTTATTTTTCTAAAAACTTTACAATATTTATTTTTTGAGATTTAACGAATGACAAATGTCAATTTTTGTTACTAGAATCTTAGTTAGATTTTCCGTAAGAAAGATAAAAAAATATAAAGATTTCAAAAAAAAAGAGCTTAAACGCGTCCTTATAAATCTTGTTGATACGATTTATGTAAGATTTTGATAAGCATTTATGTTTGAGGCATGAAGCAAAACAGTTTAAGATATATTTTCAAACAAGTCGGACAAAGGTTTGACTTAGCTCTCTAGGCCTCACAATTTAAAAGAATTGCTCAAATTTTAATTTACTACCAAAGCAAACCAAAACATATAAATCTATAAACAAGGCAGAGGTTACGATACTAAATGAGCTCTTCAGTGTTTTTGGTGGCTTTTCACTGAGGTGAGGTCTCATTCCCATTTAAAAAAATTCAAGTTTTTAGACATTTTCATCTACTACTTAAGAGTTTGTAGATTAATCTCATATTTTTGGGGGGAAACCACCCCACCCCTTTTTTTTTTATTTAATATAAATATTGTGGGGTGTTTTTTTTTTTTTTTTAGGAAGGGTTTCACCCCTTTCTTTAAAAAAAAAAGGGGTTTTTTTCCAACCAAGTTGGGGATTTGGAAAAAACCCCAAAATTTTTAAAAAAACCCATTTAATTTTTTTCTCACCCTGGTTGAAACTTGGATGTCCCTTATTAAACTCAAGAAAGAGAAAGAGTAACTGTGCACTGAGCGAATAATTTATAATATAATTTCTAATTACATATATATGGCACGGCGGCATTTCCAAAGGCTAAATAAAAGATCACGTTTCAAAATAGCAATTTAGGCAAATACTTCAACACTTATTTGGGCGAAATATTTAATATCTAGGTAAAGACCCTAGAACATAATAAATAAACATGTTTTTACGGTTTTATAGGCTACGTGAATAATTTATATGAAATATGAACTTTCACAAAATCATTTGTTGATAACCGAATCAGATTATTTATTGTAATCATGATCCATTTCCCGAAGAGTGTTTTGGTAAGGTTAGATGTCAAAAAAATGACACATTTTAATAAATAAAATTAAAATCAAGGCCTAGACACATGCATATATATAGGTTTTTAATATTTAAATATGTCTGCCCTCAAAAATAAGGCCCTCTTGCCAGGTTATAAATAAATTTATATGTAGGAATATATATTATATTTATTTAAAAATAATATATTGGAAGTTAATAAGACGAGTTCAAATACAAAAGAATGTTTATAAAATGATTTCATCTATCCGTCTTGGTTTTTTTTTTATTTAAATTGTAACGGGCTCATGTGGAAAATCGCGAAAGTGCCACAGTTAATATTTTTGGGGACCAAAAGCTTAATATGGGTAAAAATCTGAAATTTCAAAGGCTGAGGCTAGTAAAGAGAAATATTTTGCAAAAAATTGATAATTGTGTAACATTGTTGTGTCTAGAGTTTAAATTACCATTATTTTTTATATTTTTTTTTGCGTATGTTATAAACGGGGAAACTACATTGATTTTGCATTTTTTAATATTGTAGGTTAAATTTTTTTTTAATTCTAAAATTAGTACTGACCACTTTCCATATATTTAGAGGAAAAGATACGAGAAAAAAAGAGGATATTTTTTTTGGGGGACAGGAGCATTGAAATTGCTGCAGCGACGTTCATAACCCCTAGGGTCAATAGGATTATGCGCGTCTCTCCGCTAATACCATAACATCCATTGAAATGACGCCGCACTCTACGCATAGCATGCAGGCTTCTACAAAAGGTCGAAGGCAAGGATCATTCCCCTGCTAAAACAATGCCCCTCTTGCCCTACATCTCTTGAAAGAGACGGCATACTCGTCAGGGCATAGCCCCATAAACAAGATGATATAATATTTTGATGTAAAGGCCTTATTATAACTTTTAACTAAATCACAAATTTTCATTTGCAAATCTTTAAAAACAAACCAGTTTCTTTTACATTTTGACCGTGATTTTTTACATCAAGATTAAAATTCTAAATCTATCTTATATATTGGATACACATTTAAATGTTAGTATTTTGTAAATCAGCTCTTCAAATCATCCACGCTCTTTTTATGAACCGTTTTTACGGATGACACGGGAATTGATACTGTCGGGGCCGACTGTTTCTTCTTTTTGCGTTTCCATTTGGGCACAAAGTAGCAAACCTCGTGGGTGTGTTCGTACCTCCAATCACGACGACCGAGCAACCAATACGATACCGCATCTTTTTTCCCCTAAAAAACAGGCACAAATTAAAATTACTGGTGTAGTAGCGGGCCGGAATATATATATGCCCTATCCGACTATAACAAAATTTCGGCATCATCAGCTGATCCGGGTTTTTGGCCCACCCACAATACTCCTCTACATGATGTATTTGTTTATTTACAAAAAAAAATGTATGTAATATCGCTTGCCCCCATAAAACAAAAACATTTCTAAATCTTAAAAGCTTAAGAAAATTTTATTTTTAATAAACCTGATGGTTCATCGTTTGACGAATTTAAAATCTAAACATATATTTAAATAAAAATAAAATTGTTAATTTTTAAAATCGTCCTCCCCCTTTCCCATTCCTCCTTTTTTAAAACATCAGCTGATATAGGACCTTGGGTTTTTACCCAAAAAAAATTTGATCGAATTAAAAAATTATGATTCTCCTAAAAAAAGCATGACAGGTTAAACCCCGAAAAGGATTAGCTCACGCTTCGAACCTAAATCTTGAATATTTTTCATGTCTCGTGAACAATATAATCACCTCGGAAACAGACCCTCTTTAATGATTTATAAGTTTCAATGTAGGCTCAGTTAATTAGTGATTTTCAATTAATTAAACTATCTACGTACTTTCCGTACAAAACCCCTTGTAGGATAGTTTAAATTAACTTTTAATTGTATATATCTAGGTAGCACTAGGACCTGCAAAATATTTACCTTCGTTGTAATTATTAACCTAGCTTAATATTTTTTTCTAAAAGACATAAAAGGTTTTAAGGGTGTTGATTTGATATATTCACAATCTTTAATCCAACTTGGGCGCTTATAATAATCTTATAATATGTTCTAGACTCTGATTGAGTTTTAGGTCTGGTCGGTTGTTATTGTTTATTGCCCCAGTTGGGTCTGGTCGTTATTTAGATTCGCCGACCAATCCTAAAAGCCGTCAATCGTTTGAGAGCTTAATACAAAACGCTTATGTCACGGGTGCGTTTTAAATCACATTTTACATTGCGGAGCCAGCTGTAGAATTAAAAAAGGTATCGAAGACGTGCAAGCCGTTCTCTAGTGGGAAGAAAGTCTGGATAAATAAGATTATGTGGGCCTATATTAGTATTCTCAACGGGCCGTCTTTTTAAGGCCCGGTGCCCCCGAATTATTTTTACGTATGGCCGGCCTCACCCAAAATAAATGTTTTTATTTTAGCCCCGGCCCAGCCCAACGTTATTTATAAGAGCCCCGGCCCGGCTCGAATTTATAAATATCGGCCTCGAATTTATAAATGTCGGCCCGTAATATTTTTGTGAATATTCCTAACAATTAAACATCGAATTATTAATATAAAGTGATCATTTGATTAATCACGCGCATGGTAGGGTGAAGAATTTGTAACTCGAATGCTATAATGGGGTCCAGACGGACCCCAAATTTAAACCGCTATAACTAGAAAAGTTTAATAGCCATGGCTTTTATTTTTTGAAATAAAATTCGCGCTTTTTAATTAAAAACTAATATACGAATTTTATTTAACACAAAGTATAAATAAAAAATAATAATTCTTTAGTATTCTTTATTCCATCAGATAAATTTTGTCAATGAACCAGATGTATCAATATTACACAAACAATGATTTTAATTCAAGTAGAATTTTTATATAAGAATTTAAAAAAAAATATTTTGAAATGATATTCTAGAAAGAAAAAAAATATTTTAATCATTTTTTTACAGTGCAAACAATTTTTTATATTTAATATTATAAATTACCTATAAAATAACGTTGCAATTTATTTAGTTTAAAAACGTTGAAGCAATATCTAAGTTTTCAATATTAAAATTGAAAATAAACGATTTTCTTATTAAACTTAGGCCAAAATTTGATTAATAGTTTTATTATATATTTAAGTAAAAGGTCACAAAAATTTGATCCATATTATATATTTTGAAGATATTCAAAATTTAAAATGTACTGGGGTCCGTGTAAACCCACAGTGCTAATAAAGGGTCAAAATAGTTGTCGGAGTGCATGCAAATTTTATATCCCTAAGTTTAAAATTAGATTAATTGCTTTAAAGGATATGACATATTAGTATCCGGATAGAGTTCTTAGCTACTTGCATTTTTTTAAATTTTTTGTTAAAACGGGAAACAAATGGTTTTTTAGTGGTTTGGATCAAAAAAAATCTTCACAAATTCTAGATTCCTGCTTTAAAATTAATTTCAAATCCCATTCAGGTAAGTGGTATCATTAAAAAAAATTAAATAACGTGAAAAAAAACATTTTGAAAAATAGTTTTTTGTTGTAAAAATCCTATTCCCTTTTTTTCCCATATAGCAATTATATAAAATAAACTTTGAAAAAAAAGAAATTAGCGGTCAAATAAGGTAAAAAGCGTCCAATTTTTTTTTAAAAACGTTAATGATCATCCCTAGTTTTGATTTATAGGCTATTATAGAGAATTTAACACTAGAAATAATTAGATCCGAAACCGTTTTTAACGACTGGACTTTTGTATTTAAAAAGTATTTGGGAAAGATTTGAACAAATCTGTTGTCGGTAGTGCAAATGATTATATCCACATTTTAAACATTTTGTTTTGCTATTTTTAATAGATCGGATAATACTCATTTGCTATTTAACGGAATATATAGACATATAAAGGATTTATAAAATCGCTATTATTTTCAAACAAAATTTAAACACAATGTAAGTTATTTTTTAACCAAATTTTGAAAACCAGCTATAAAACATTAAAACTATATTTGAAAAAATTGTTTTTTTTATCATCTGCGTCCGCAAAAACATTTTTATTGTGTAAAAATGTAAATAGCAAAAATGAGAATAAATAGTGTCTTCGTGGCAACATTTACATTTGGCATAAACAAATTTAGATAGCCTGTTAATTTACCTAACTTCTAATTTATTAAAATTTTTTATCAAAAGAATTGATTTTTGAAAAAAATATTAGAAAACCAAAGTCACAAAAAATGGCTACATTTTATTAAATTTTGTCCATTTTTGGGGTGATTTGCAGTATGTCCGATAACACTGGACAACAAAAAAAACAACTTAAACTATTTGTTGAGGGTTTTGTAAAAAATTTTCTTGCGATAACGATCCCGGGTTTAGTTTTTTTCTAAGGCCTCCAATTTTTTTAAACCGCGTCCAAAGTTTAAAAAAAAATTTGAAAAATTTCTTTTACTATTAATTCTACAAAAAATCTATTGGCATATTCAGATTCCTTATAAAAAAAACGTATCTAAAAAAGGTTATTACATAAATTTTTAGCAATTTACTTTTATGTTATTTAGGATCAAAAAAACGGAGTTTATGACCACGAATTTTACAAAAATTAAAAAATATTAAATATTAAAAAAAATTTAAACCCCTTACGTTAATAATGAATGTTTTCGTTATCTAAATATATTTTTCAACTTTTGTTACTACCCATAGGTTTTATGATCTAGAAGCCCAGAATTACCCCAAAAATTGAAAAACATTAACTTTGACACCAAATAACTAAAAATTTGAGGCCTTGACTATATGCTTTCGTATTCGAAATCAGCGCCAAAATTTGAAAAAAAACAATAGTTGCCATAAATGTTGTCCAGTGTTGTTCAAATTTTGTTGTCCAAGACGGGTAATTTAATGGAAAAAAACATTCGAAATAATTAGTTCAGAACCACAAACTCGACAAAACCCTCATAAATTTTTATAGACCTGTTTTAAATTTTAAGATACTTAGAATTTGATTGGAAAATACCTTAATCTTGATTTCACCGCGGGGTTCGTGTATGAATGGACTGTCCCGTTCAACTAATAAATCATGCGTCTCTTTGCTCAATTGTATTTTAGAGGCTATGCGTTTTAAATTTAGAAATAAAATTAATTATGTTTAACGGTATGTCCTATTTCAAAAATTCAAAAAATTTTTTTAATTGATAAAAAATATATACCTCGAAGTTGATCGGTAAATAATTGAGAAAAAATCAAGAAAATGGGTTATGGCGTTAAAATAAAATATCATTTGGATAGCATTAGATTAAAATGCTTGTAAATTTATATAAAATTAAACTACATTAAGGACGCGGTACTGACTCGGATGTCGTAAATAAAAATTTTATAGTATCTTTTTACAACATTATTTAATTCAGTCGCTTAATCGCTAAAAGGTAGTAAATAAATGCTATAATATTAATTAGGTGTTTAAGTATTAGAACATCGTTAAATATAACATTTTTTTCCTGTCCCCCCGTATATTTAATATCCTGTTAAATAATACAAGTTTTATAACGTTCTTAAACGTTTTGTTTTTTTTTTTGACCCTGTGTAATAATTATATACTAATGGGGTTTTGCACTCACTTTCGCTAGTTGATTCCATGCGTGAAGCGACGTTGACAGTGTCACCGAAAAGGCAATATCTTGGCATTTTGTCACCTATAACACCGGCTACAATTGAACCTACGATATATGGGAGTTTTAATTAGGTCGCGTTCAAAGTTAATTTATATATTTTTCCCTTAAAATATAACAGATTTTAAATAATTTTTATATTTTTGTTTGTAATAACGCGCTTTTTAGAAATAATTGACATTGAACGCGCCCCCAACACCATTATTTCATTAAAATGTATATATAATTAATCTTTTATCAGAACTTTAGAGGGGCGAGGAGGGTGTTTGGAACTTAGTTTTATACCAAATATTTATCAAAGAGTAACAATATTTGATTGAGCTGGCATTCCACCTAGAGATTTCCCAGGGTTTTACACATATCCTATATTGAAAATATTGTTTATCGTTTTGAAAAGGCTTCAAATAATTTTGTTTCAGATTTTGTTGCCAGAATTTCAACTGTTCTATATATTAAAGCATTTTTTGTTTCATCTATTTAAATTATGTCAATTATAAATTAAAATACGAGTTATGGTCAACATAAAATAAATTATCTGAGATTCCAGCGGAGTAGATATTTCATATTGAGGAAAGCCTGAAAATTTTGAGTTGTGAGAGAACGAGATTTATATATTTAAAAAAAAACAATTGGGTTTTAGGTTTTATCAAATAGGGGCGTCATATTGACCCGCTTTTAGCAATCAATATTACCGCCCACAGTTTTATAGTGAGATTTGCTTATACCCCGGCGCAACTACACCAGCTAATCCGCACCAACGCTGTTAAAGAAACCATCCAATCATACAAACCTTGCCCCATTCTTCTGAATGGCTGGCCCCCTCCCATTTCACCCTCCGAAACTACTCTCTCTAGACGAGAGAGATGTCTTCTTTCACAACTAAGATCTGGCTTTTGCTACCTACTAGCCGATTTTCGTAACCGCGTCTATGCATCTGACGACAAGTGTTACGACTGCAAAAAATCCGCAGACAGCCTACACCACTGGCTCTCATGCCCATCACGTGGCACCCCGATTAATCCATTAGACCTATGGACAAATCCTATTCTAGCCGCCTCTAAGCTCGCTCACACCTCCGAGCCACCTTCATCCATATTGAAAAGTCGCAGTGGTTAACAACAACAACAACAAAGGCTTTTAGCCTCCACTTTAGGTATTTCGTCTGCTGTCTAAAGGCAGTATACTCAGAAGTCAAAGTGATTGCACACATTTGCTATTAGCCTGAAGAGAAAAAGCCGCCGATGCACGGATCCAATCCAAATCTCCTGCTAAGATAGAGGGTGTTTACCCTACCCCTGAGTTATCTAAGTTGACAAATATTTAAAATCATACCTTAAGTATTTATTATATACCTGAATGGATCCCGATTCGGATTTCGATGTACTGTGAAGGTTTGTGAGGTATCTCGATAGTCTTACAAAGTGCCATGATATCTAGCGAGAAGAGACAAATTTCCTCGACGTGGCGCGTCCCGTTGCGCACCGGGACACCGCTTGCGACCATGTAGGCGTCGCCTATCGTCTCGACCTTGTAAATGTCGTGGTAATCGAGTCGCGCGTCGAAATGTGTAAAAAGTTTGTTGAGCAAGTTTGATACCTATTTACATTGAATAACCTTTTGCCGTATTTAGTTTTATAATTTTTAAAAAAAAAAGAAGTAAAACATTTATGGTTATCTAAAGGCATTTTGCAATGTCGTTTCTTTACTATCGATAAAGTGCGTTAAAAAGCGTTTATATCAGTTTTTTAAAAAAATCCATAACAGAAGCTCAATTGCACAGGTCTCTAAATCTTTATAACTATTCAAACTCAGACTGACCTCTCTTTATTTTTAGAAAATATTTGGAGGGTTTGAGCCCAACGAATTTGTTTTTCTAATATCCTGAAAATTTCAAAATTAATAATGATAATAAATGAGGCCCCTATGTAATTTACAATTTCTAATTTTACGACAGGCTTGGTAGACTTACAAAATAGAACTTAGAAATTCCACAAGACTTTTCAAATAAACCGATGATAAACCCATTAAAGCACTAACATGAACGTCGGGTAAAACAGTGAGATTTGCTGACGCAAGACCTAATAACCTAGGCTCTCACTTTGGTTTACCACTTAGAGCCTACCGCCAAAGCAAAGAGTCAGTCGTCAGTTACAAAATGATTCTTCCAGTATACTATTTTAAATTAAAAAAGCCTTCTTAGACAGGGACTCGAACCCTGCTGTATGTTAGGCTGGACTGTTTTCACTAAGCCCAGGTGAGCCGATTTATTGAGCTTATAAATGGCCATTATTAATTTATATAAATAATTCATCTTTTTTTTTAATTACAAAGTCTCGATGTAGAGCAAAAAATACGTATATTTTTTTAAATGTGTAAGCAAATCCGGGTAAAAACTCAGATTGAAAAATAAATAGAAAAATAAATTAGACATGCAGTTTGAATGTCCTACCACGCGACTAAAGTTGTATTTAATAGGTCAGGTGTTATTAACAAATTAATGATTTCCTGCTTACTAAAAAAAGCAATTTTACAAAGAAAAACTATTTCACAGTAATTATTTTGCAACCAAGGCTATTCTATTGCGCCACAAATATACCGTTTTTGTCATATAAGCCAGTCGTTTAGTGAATGCGTGTTAGATCAAAATTGGGACATAAAACCACCCCCACCGGGGCCGACCCGTCTGGTGGTCCTTCTTCTGCTGGCCTAATTAAAAACTTATTATAGGCCGGGTTAGGTCGTTTTTTTCTAACTCATGCCCTACTGTTTTAACGTTTGTAGGAACTCAAATTGACAAATTCTGAAACAAAAAATAGATATTATGAATAAATGCAGTATTAATAAAAACAAAGTGTTTTTGCATTTTGCATTTAATTAAGACCCCCAAAATTTTTTTAACCAATCATTAAATACATATCACGTGTAGAGTGAGATTTTATTTTTTATAAAATTTTTAAAACTTTTAATTTGTAAATACGCGCATTTCTTCAAAAAATTGCCAAATTTATTTTAGGCCCATAAAATACTTTTTGAAAAAAAATTATTTTAATAAAATAAAATTTTTTAGAGAATTCTTAAATTTTACAAAAATAGAATCTCACTTTGAACGTGGCTTAAATAATTTTATTATTTACTTCGAAGGGCGAGCAAGCCGCACTGATGGCCGTAAAACCCACGATATCGCTGAAGGATATAGTGACCGATTCAAAAAACTCGGGACTTTGGGCCCGGCCATGCATTAGGCCAATGGCTACATGGCGTGGCAACATTTTCCCCACCAAAGTTAGACTGCGGTCTAGGTCAGCCGCCAATTGACGTCGGTTTAAATCTAGCAACGAGAGAATGAGACCGTACTCAGAAGTGATGGAATTTATGCTCCTCCGGAGGTACCAGTGATTGAGATAGATTATAATGAGGGCTACAATCGAGTAAGTCGCAAACTCCCAAAAGAGTACGTGATTTGTTTCACGCTTCCTCAGTGAGGACAAGGAGGAAAGAATCCTCTTCAATCTCACGTTGTCCGAGTATAAGGAGGAATCATCATTTGATGTGTCATTTTTGGATGTTATGGGATATTGTGTCATCATTTTTATTAAATTTGAATCACCTAATAAGTGATTTGAAGTTGTTTGTAATGACCCTAGTTATATCGAATGTTTGGAATATATAGTAAAAATTTACCATAGTTTGGACCTTTTATATGTATACATACTAGCGTCGTTTACCAAGGGGAACCTTAAGGCTATTAGGATAGTTTTCAGCCGCCCTGTTTAAAAATATTATGAGCCTGCCCTATTGATTCATATTTAAAATAAATGGCGAACTTGGATTGGGCCCAAAATAAAAAAGTATTATTTCGGAAATATACTTCAATTTTTATGTTTTTAACCTGCCGTTTTATTCAAAATCTAAATCAAATTACTTTTATATTATACATAAAGGCGTGTGAGCCTAATATTTTGGGCTTAACTGAATGGTCAGTCGAATAATATTCTAAATCGGCCTGCGGGCTGAGTTTGGGTCAAAATATACCATCTAGGGACGGGACCTAAATTGGGCCGTCAGTTTATATAGTAAGTAATAATTTACCTGTTGGGCTATTCCGCAGTTCTTCATCCCTAAATACATAAAAAATGTAATGTGTAAGTTGTGTTTTTGCACCCCTGTATTTGACAAATCAAAAATATATGGATTGAAGCTTATAGAATAAGGACAGAAGCAAATCAAATTTTTAAAAAAAAAATTATTTACCCAAAACCCTAAGGCTACGACAATATACAGATAAATATGCTGCCCCTAGAAACTTTACAAGGGGGGGGGGAACAAATATTGGAAATAGACCCAATATCAATATATAAACCTGATAATTTTATATTGTTATATATATATAGAAATAGCTTTGACATTTGGTACTTGATATTTTTATTACCTGTTATAATTGAACATCGTAGTCCGGACCGTTAAGTAGGTCAGTGTTACGAAGAACGTCACGATAGTTATATAGGTCACGGCGCTAAGCAGGTGCATCTTAAGCCAAAATCTTTTCGTGACACGTATCTTATTACAAGACCCAGGGCCGCTAAGCCCCAAATATTTGAATCGCTTAAGTGGTGGCCGCGCCTTTTTACACTTACCCACTGTGTCCGTTTCGTATGCTTTTCCGTTGACGTGCATTCGATTCCCAACACCATTGGGCTGTTGAATAACGACGATCTCATTAAGATCGTAATCGTATTCTACGACAGTTCCCATCATCTTAGCATCGATTACAGCTGATCCATTAGCTATGCCACGCGTTTTTTTCGGCGTCGTAATTGACGAGTCCCCGAAGACGGCGTTGTAAGCCTGTCCCTCGTAGTTGTTACGGTTTTTACTTTTAAATGTGAACGGGAAAGTCGATTTTATCGAAAACTTTTGGCTCGTCGTGTTCTTGGGCCCGATGTTTTTGACATTGTTTGTGGAAGATATGTTTCCCGTAGTGATTGAAGAGATGCTCGGGTATATGGTATTACCATTATTATTGATATGGATACTGTTAAATATGTTGCGCTTGCACCATAGGCTCTTTTTAGGTCGGGCCGGCCCGGTCACCGAGCTTTTCATTATTCTAAAATTCGGTTAGTAAATTTAAAATAACTATATTAATTCAGAGGGAAAAAACAGGTTGGCTAACTATGATTTATAAGTGCAAAGGTTTTTTTAGGTTAGGTTAAGTCCAGCTCTTTAGAATATCATCGAAAGAAGATTCCCATTTGAGGTTTGTGGAAGTGAAAAGTGTTCTTTTGACAAGGATGGTTTGGCACTCGTTTTGATTCTTTTGATATAAGACAGAATGTATATCGCGGTAATGTGCTTCAAATTCCTTTCCCCGTTTATTCAGATCAAAAAGAGTTTGCAAAAATTCCTGAAATGCTTTTAAAAATGAAATTCATTCTTTTTCTGGGTCTATAAATCACAATGTAACAAAAGGCCATGATTCTCGGAAGAGTCAAAATAGATAAAGGTGCGACGCCTACAATGCAGAATATGTTAGCTATTCTTCTTGTTTCAAAAAAAAAGGTCTAAATATTGATGTGGGAACTGGATAATATCGGTTATTTTGTTCATTAAATGAAAGCAAAATACTTGCAACGGCCTTCTAGCCTCTCATTAAATTCTCTTTAAATTCTTTGAGAACTGTGGTTTTGTACAACAAATTAAGGGGTTTTTTTTACCTCACATTACAACAATTTAAATAAGACATATGCTAAAAATGAAGGATGCTACGGGCCATAAACTATAGATTAAACGCATTTAATTTATTAATTAATTAGTAAATTACCCAAAGATGTAACTTTGGCGGTTCACCTCAAAAAACACCTTTTTCTTTGTTTTTAGTTTAATCTTGTATTCACATATATTATTGATTTTTAATCACGATTTTTTGAACCCATATAAGTCCGGAAATGATCTAGGCACACTTGTTATTTCATTTTTAATTAGTTAATAGGAATAAACTGTCACTTTTAAATGAATATTTCCACAGGGCTCCGATAATTACATAACCCATTCCGCTGTACTTTACTACCGATCTATAAACCCATATTTTTCCCGTTCATTCTCACCAATGACTCTATTTTTTTAAACCATTACCCTACATGCACCAGTGAATTTTTAATGAAATACAGACAGCAGTGCGGAAAATTCATTTACCATACCAAACATACCTTTACCTCATTTACGCACAAATCCATCTGTACTAGTTAAAAATTACTGGTGTGATCCCAACCCCAGTTTATTTATAGGCTAGCTTTGGGATCAAACGATCAAATTTTTCAGCCCCCTTACCAAGAAAAATGCAAAAAAAAAGGAATTAGATTAAAGCCCATTCCTTTAAATTTTTCCAAACCTTTGCCAAAGGGGCCGGGAAGCTTAAATTTGAGAGATTTGAGTTGAAACGAGTAATAATCGATCGTAATTCATTGCTTAAACCTGGTCTCAAATATGTCAATTGTAAAGACATGGTAGGCCCAAATAAGGATTCTAGGAAGCACGCTCTTGTATTCATGCGATTGCCATCCATTTTTAAAAATCTCATTTTCCAGAAAACTCTAAATATATATGTAACTCATTATAACCTCTGAATTAGTCAATCAGTGCTATAAATCAGTAAAAAGGGACAAAAATATAAATTGTACCAAGCCTTTCTAATTATGACGAGTACATCTTCATTATTACAAATTAACAATAGCAATAACGTATTTTAATAGTATCTTACTAAGTTCAAAATATTAAATACCCTCCATAATAGACTAAAAGGTTTTTTAAGGCCTGTGCCCATTAGAAAAAAATCCTAATAGTTTTGTTTTATTTTGCTATGGCCGTGTCTCGTAAGTAGTTTGTTTTTTTCGTGAAATTCTAAACAATGGGATTTCCTTATCTATCCCAACGAGCGCGCTTTGTCAATGGCGCCCAAGGGAGTAATGCAAGCCTTATATAACCATAAAGCATGTGTTTTTATACTTTAAAAACATTGAAAATTTATACATGTACTTTTGGCGATATCTCTATAAATTATTATCCAAGCCCCTTGAAAATGGCGCTATACCAAAAAAAAATCATGAAAAAGGGAAATTAAAATCTTTTTTGGATGTATGCCATTTATACTACAAAATTTCCTGGAAATCGAACATCCCCTCCATTTTCTATCACCTAAAATTATCTTGTAACGCTTACTAGAAATCCTAACCTGAAAATTGTATTGTGCATGTTTATTAGTTTAATGGTGTTTTACAATTAGGTTAAGCAACGTTGAGCCTGGTTTGTACTTGAATGGGTGACCGTCAACGAATTCCAGCACAATCCTTTTTATTCATTAAAAACTTAGCTGAGGCGTGTATTACATAACTTTTAATTTTAACGCCCGTTTTATTGTTACGGTTAAGCCGTGATCTGATGTGTAAAAAGGTTTAAAGGGAACTCCTCCTACAAGTGATTTTTCTTCCAACTACTTAATAAATTAAATTGGACAATACCAATATTTCACCAATTATATTTGGCTACTTGGATAACCCTATCATTCTGCTTTTAGGATTCAAAAAGAAAAGTTGGTGGTGGAGATTCTTAAAATAAAAGAAGGGGTGGGAATTGGCATAATCTTTGTTACCCCTTTCCTCACCAACTTGTTTGCAGCCTAATAATTTGTTAGTTAAAAAAATTATATTTAAACTAATATTGTCCCAGTATAATATATATATATGTCTATGAAATATGATATGTATTAGCCAAAATTTATAGTTTTTAATTGGTCATATAAAATACTATTAATTTTTAACCTTGAAAAGTTTCGATAAATTAAAAATTATATCGAGAATTAACCAAAAAGTCGGTCATTGTATTTTCAGATAATTTTTATTGCCCCTTACAAAACTGCTTCCAAGTAGAATGTTAACGTTTATAGCTCCTACAAATTAATAGGGTTGTAAAATATAATTTTTTAAGATAACCTAAAATAATTTCGGTGTCTAAATGACAAAAAAAATTACAAATACAGTGCCCGTAACTGATAACGAAATAAATTGCATATTGTACAGTACGAACGATATAACGAGATTCCTTTTACGGAACCATTATACACAAGTTTTCCAACTTTGTGTGATCCATAATGAAATAGGACACAGCTTTATCCTATTAAAATATTGATTTTAATGCAGCCACGATTCTAGACTCCTTTTGAAAGAGGGGCATTGTCCGCCCCCAAAAATTTCAATTGGTGTACATGATATATTTTATCAGTGACCTTCTGCCGAAAAATTTTTTTTCTACGAGTTATTTTTTGCCCCTCTCCCCCTAAAAGCTAGAATCGGGCCCTTTTTAATGTTTGATTTCAGATAGAACACATGCCTATCCGTTGTGCATTTATTTCAGAAATGGGCACATGCTATCGAAAAAATTTAGGGCATAATTATAACAGGTCAATAGAGGTATGAGCTAACCACCGAGATCAAATCTGCCATTTTAGGGAAAATCCATTTACCGCCTTTTCTAATAATCAAACTTAGTTAGTCCGCTATAAACATGCAAAAAAACAATAAAGATTCAAAAGCAAAGATATATGGAAAATTTTTTTTTGCATATTTACAATAGCTAAACTGCTAAATTTAAATTCTAAAATTTTGTTAAAACCCGATAACATGTCGTGTATTTGAAATTGGACGCAAATTATTTTTTTTTAAATAAATACTAATGTAAGAGCTTGATATACTGGAAAATTTTATTTCTCATGATTTGATATAATAAATATAAGTTATAAGAGATTTTTTTTATGAAAAAAGATTCTTAAATTTCTTTTTAGATTCCCGGTCTGTCAATATGGTCAAAAGAGACCATTTTATTGATAAAAACGGGTGTAAGGAGCCAAAGCCGGAAAAAACTTAGAAAAACGAAATATATATCATATAAGGCCATCATTAGGATGTATCCTTTTATGTTTTCATAAAATTCACGCTTGTGCCATTGATATTTGTTGACCTGTTTTATAAATATCTTTTGCAAAAAAAAAGATAAATTTGTAAGTAATAGTTTAAATCTTTTATTGCCTATAAGCGAAGGGAAATATAGGCACGTGGGAAGTGATGTTTGGAAAAAATTTAATTTATTTTGTTGAATTATATAAAGAATGTTGGAGTTGTGTAATAATTAATATAATATTCCAATGAACTTAAAAAATTATCTATATAACTACATATCCCATCCCAATGTTTACCCAAAAATACCCGCGTCTAATTAGATTCCCTCCCCCCACTAAAAAAATCAGAGTGCCTCTCTCGGCAACATCAATTTCTGTATCCCAGTTAAAAGAATCACAAAGCCCGGAGCCATTATTTGGGGAAAGGTGTGGAGTCAAACCCAATCTTTTTTTTTTTGAAAAATTGCGTGGCTTGATTTAAAAGAGGCAACGTTAAGACCTGCTCCATTATTGAAATAAGTAAATTATGGGTAAAATTCCGACACCACAATGTGTGGTCTATGATATTTAGCCAAT
Organism: Acutogordius australiensis; assembly: GCA_030555515.1. NCBI lineage: Eukaryota > Metazoa > Nematomorpha > Gordioida > Gordea > Gordiidae > Acutogordius > Acutogordius australiensis. Next base: position 585,148 of record JAUIRJ010000008.1, on the reverse strand, counting down.
TTTTAACTAGTAGTTTAAGCGCCAAAAATATTGCTAGGCACAGTGTTTGTTTTATAAATTAATCTTTCCGCATCCTTTCTTGCGTGTGGGTCATTGGCATGGAGAGACTTTGTAATCGAACATTTTTTTGCTCCATTCGAGATTAAATTTTTCCCATAAATAACTGAATACTCTATCCTATGTGCCTTTTTGATTATTTTCTGGGCGGTGCTTTTGATGTTTACCTTTGGTCGCCCTTTATAAATTATTAAATTTCCAAAAAAATCTGGAGAATCATGGTTAATTAATGATTTTGGCTACCTAACTATAGTCGACCTCTCGTAACCGTACCTAATTATGTATTGTTTTTCCCCAAAAATGACTCTTAAAAACACATGATATATGATTTTTTGGATGTTTTTTTCGCATTGAAGTCTTAGCGTCATTGAAAATTGTGCTTGTGGTTTGTTTAAAATTAATTAGTGATAGGCCCTATATATATTTATATATATATAAATATGTATGAAAAAAAACGAATAGATGTTTGAAATCAAAAAGATTTATTATGGTGCGACATTGTTATTAATGGCTTTATAAAAAATTAAAAACAATGGATTAACTAACGTTATTAATGTGGTCTGTTAGACATATTTAATCAATTTTTAAAAAATTACAGATTTTTGAATTTTTGCGCATCGTATAAAACTATAGTGTAACAAGTTATTTTCAATTATTAGGATGGACGCACATCCACTTTGTTAAAATTACATTGTTATTGTTTAATGCCCCATTCGTTGGATGTTGGTAGTAAGATTGAGCTTGAGGGCAGCTAGGGATGAATCCAAAGATCTTATAGGGGAAATAGGAGGCTCGGGGTTGGGGAATATGAGCCATTGTATATAGTCAGTTGCTCCAGACGTGCTTTAAAGTTTGCAAGTAGATGGCAGTGTCCAGACCGAAGTTGAGCCAGGTGGGAACGGATGTTCCGTTGTAAAGTGTTTTCTAAAGGAAATAGTGGAGGGGGCCGGCCGTTTAAACGTCAAAAGTAGGGCTGGGAAAACAATGAGCCAAAAAACTTTGGCTATTCCCCTTAAACTTAAAAAAAGAAAGGGGGGCAAAAATAAAGGGCCAAAATAAGAATTCAAAAAAAGCCCTTACTAAAAAAAGGGGCAAAAAAAAACCCACAAAAAGTGGCTCTTAAAAAGAGCCCCAAAAAACCCATTTTATGTTTTCTTTATAATAATTTCAAAAAATTTTGATGGGTGGGTTATTTTTCCTTAAAGCTCCTAGGAGTTTTTTTTAAGAAAAGGGGCTTTTTTTAAACATGCCCCTTTTCTTTTAGCAAGAAAAGGGGCTTTTCTTTTGCCATGCCCACGAGTTTGTGGGCATTTGGAAAAAAAACTCAAAAACTTGTTAAAAAAAAGCCCATTTAGTTTTTTTTCCCAGCCCTGGTCAAAAGTACCTTCAAATCAAGCACCGTTGAGCCTAGTTAGTAGTTACATGAGTGACTGCCAATAAGTTTCGCGTCCATCCTTCTTAGAGCTAGGCTGATAAACATAGGTCACCGCCAGCGCGTGTTAAATCTCATTTAACTTCACGTGACCTGCTGTATAGTTTAAAGAGGCAAAAGTCCTACCCGTAAGCACAAATATAATATGTTTAAAAACTCCTATGCCATAGGTCTTTGTTGTCGGCTCAAAAGCTCAGTGGCAAACCTTCCTGTCTTACACGCAGGAGTTGCTTGCCAGTTCGAATCCGTGCACAGGAGGCTTTTTTTCTCCTGAAAAATAGTGTACATGTATAACCACTTTGAAGCTGCTGAGTGACCAGCTTAGGCAAAAACCTAGGTCGCCGGCGTGCGAGTAAATCTTACTATTTCACCCCTAGGCAATATTAATTGCTTTTCGCGGGTTAAAAGAGTCAAAACCTTAACGGGTATGGCGCCCCTAAATGGGGAAAGGTATGAGGAAAACCTCAAAACCAATTGTGTTGTATATGGCTTTGTTACGCACATAGTAGTTTGTTTCTTAGTTTTTAAGAAGCAAAATTTTGAAAAAGATTTTGATAAGAGTTTTGTGATATAAATTATCCCTATCATTTTATAGCTCGCTACATAGTTTTGATGGATGCACATATTTTATGAATATTGATATTTTAATCAAGATTTTAGCAATTGAGTGAATGGCAAAACAATTAAGATAAACAAATCGGGCCGCTATTTCCTTATCTTGCCCATAATTAAACTATTAACTATATCACAAAATGAGGATACACTTTGTATTTTATTGAATTTTTAAAACAAAAATTTTTTAGCTTACGTAATATCAAACTTTGGACCGTTATTTATTTGGGCCGTTAATAAATATTAAATTGACTGATATGTTGAGACATTGTTTTTAATGATTAATTACAATAAAAGAAAAGACAAAAATAAATTAATTTTTTTGTTATTTAAAACGAATTTGAACGTGGCCTTATGACATTTTCCTATATAAAAACAGTATTTTTCTAACCTAGCCAGGTCTTTCTATTTAATTCAATTTAAATTTAAAGAAATAAGTAACTTTGCTCTTTTTAAAATCTTACATTGCCATTCTATTAGCTGTCTTCCTATATCAATTCATGTACTGGAGATTCAAAAATTATTTCAAAATCCTTAGGTCTAAACCTTGGCAAAGCTAGCCTTAGCAAAAATAATTATAAAAGTGATATATTGTTTAAATCGTACAAACCCCTTTTTATTTTTAAAAAAATTAAAAAATATCGAGCGCATAGAGTTTTCTATCGGCTGCATTCTGCTTCATAAGAGAACAGGCAATTTGGTCGAATTTAAAAAAAAAAACTATTAAGATTGGTTACGAGTGACTTCGACTGTCCGTGTTGTAAATCAGTAGTTGATGACCCACTTGCTTATTACTTTCTACACTGCTCTGCTTTGCATGAATTTAAACGCTTATACTTGCATAAATTAATATCTTCAAATAAATGTGATATATTGTTAATTGATATTTTAGGGCTTTCTGATCAGTCTCAAATTTTAAATATAATTATACATTGTCATTATGCTGGCCGAAGATTCTTTAGCTATTCGTCGAGGTTAAGTGATTGCCTAGTACCCGACAGGGCTAAAAGGGGGGCTATGTTTTAACGGGTGCCGTCTCTTCAAAAGATGTAGGGCAAGGGGGGCATCGTTTTAGCAGGTGAATAATTCTGGCCTTCGACTTTTGCCAGAGTTGTAAAGCCTGCATGCTATAATATTCCGGAGAGTGCGGCGTCATTTCGATGGATATTATGGTATTGGCGGAGAGACACGCTTAATCCTATTGACCCTAGGGGATATAAACGTCGACGCATAGCAATTTCAATGCCCCTCAGCCCCCCCAAAAAAAATAGAAGCAAAAAAAATAAATTTTAACTCAGATATTTCTACGTGAAAAAAAGAATGACTATAATTAACCCTGATATATAAAAATTGTATTTATTTATAAACATCCATAAACTGTAGTTATCGGGTTAAAAAAAATATCATTTATACATAATTATAAACCAATTTATATATAAAAAAAATATTAAGTCATGAATATAATTGGCTAAGTTTCAGCGTAACTCTCAGGTATATGTACGTCAAATAAAAATTAGATTATTTTAAAAATACTAAAATAAAAAGTTTTTAAATAATTTTGTAAACAATAAGACACGATCAAAATTAATTCATGCATATTCTCAGCTGTCAAGAAAAGTTTTAAAAAAACCCTTGTCTATTTTATATTAATAATTAATTTTAAAAATCTTTAAATTAATATATTGTTACATTTTATATAGATCGCGTTCAAACTTACAAAATTTAAATGAAATACATTTGTCAAAATATTTGGTCAAATATCATAAGGTTCTTATACAATAATATTATGCAGATGAGATGTACACAAATTGAGACAACATTTTTTTAATCTAAAAAAATCTAATTTCATGTATGACCGCGACCTAATTTGGTGGTTTCCGGCATAGGACTAGTGGTTGTGGGTAAAGAAGATTTTTGTTTCTCACATTCACGCTCGTGCAAAATACCTTCAAAATATTCCCGATTCTTTTCCAAATTATTAAGCATGGGCTGACAATCAGGGTGTACTAAGTCGGCCCAGGTTTCCCAAAGGGGCTGGACAATGTAATCCATAAAACCAATCTGCGAGTGCAAAAAATTTTATTTAAATATGGACCTAAAAGCAGTGCTGGGAAAACAATGAGCCAAAAAACTTTATGGCTCTTCCCCCAAAACATAAAAAAAGAAAGGGGGCTACAAATAAAGGGCCAAAATAAGAATTCAAAAAAAGCCCTTACTAAGAAAAGGGGCAGAAAAAAATCCCACAAAAAGTGGCTCTTAAAAAGAGCCCCAAAAAAGTTTTCCTTATAATGATTTCAAAAAATTTTGATTTTTTCTTTATAATAATGATGGGTGGGTTATTTTTTCTTAAAGCTCCTAGGAGTTTTTTTTTTGAAGTAAAGGGGCTTTTTTTAAACATGCTCCTTTTCTTTGAGCAAGAAAAGAGGCTTTTCTTTTGCCATGCCCATGAGTTTGTGGGCATTTAGAAAAAAACTCAAAAACATGTTAAAGAAAAGCCCATTAAGTTTTTTTTCGCCCTGCCTAAAGTAAAAACTTATTATTTTATATTTATATTACATGTATAATATTAAGTTTTTACGATGGTTATTTAAAAAAATAAATTACTATTACAATATATATATATATTATAATAATACATTAAAATTAAATTTAAATATATTTTAAAAAATAAAAATATTAAAAAACAATAACATATCTATAGAAAAAATCTATTCAAAATATAGAGTGAGTGAAAACGATTAACTTATAAAATAAAAAAATCTGCTCTCAAAATGGCTAAAGACGTTAAATAATAAATGCCATTTGATTAGTATTGAATCATATGTTCATATAATCTATAAATAATATACGAAACCTCGAGCAAAAAATTACAAAAAAACAACAAAATAGACACTTGGGTTTTGTCAATCGAAGCCGTTTCCCGGTCACACATTGGGCTGACCTGGAGACCGCATTGCTTTTCCTTTTCGCCTTGCAGGAAATACTCTTCCATGATGAGGCTCGTCCATTTGAGATAAATGTCGAGCGGTTTAGTCGGGTTACTGAGGTCCCCGCAATGGATCATAGCTTGAAGAACCTTGTGGTATAAAAATTTGTTTTAGTTTCCAAAAACGTTTTCTATAAAGGTTAAAAAACTAACTTTCGAATACCGAAACTCAATGTACAAAGCTTAGGCAGTTATTAACAGGAATATCGTGCCCCTTGCACGGAGCTTCCTTAAATCCCCTAGATCTATGGACAAACCCCATCTTAGCCGCCTCCAACCTCGCTCACACCTCAGAGCCTCCCTCATCCCTTTTCAAGGGCATGGGTTAAAATCAACAACAACATGTGTACAATAATGATGCTCAACAAATTATATTGATCCATACCTCGAATGCAAAAAGTTTTTAAATTCAATAAAAATAAGCTTTAGCTGGTAACAGGCTATAATTTCTGCATAAACTTATTAGTTTTGAAACAAATTTCTTCTAGTTTTTTTATTCGTTGTTTTCCATTTACCATATTAAATTTTTGTAGACCTGGTAAGTATATCAACAAATACCATTTTATTAACTAGTATCATTTGTTAGCCCACTTAAAAGATAATTTTATAAAATCTAAATGAAGAGAATTAAAAACAATTTGTACCCTATTTTTCTCGGCAAAGTCGTATTGGGATTCCCCGGTGCCAGATATTTTCCGGGTTTCGACCATAGTCTTGAGATCGGCCAGGAGTTTCATGTGTTTTGACATATCGGTTGCTAGGACCTGCATAAATAATTGAAATAAATTAACACAGTTTATATCAAAAAAATATGACATCCGGTTATACCATAAATAAAAATAAATATTTCGGAAAAATAAATTTATTATGGATTTAATAGAAATTTTGAGTATTTCGTTAGCGCCAATAAAATAATTGTTTAATTTTTAAAATTGAAGCATAAAAACTTCTAAAAAATCGCTCAAATATTTTAAATTTTGTTTTTATATGTCTAAAAAATGTAATAGAAAATACATATATAGGACTAAACTATGTATTACTAGATCAATAATGAGCCTCCGGATTATTCCCTTTTTCTTTGAGCTAACGTTGGCAAATATATCACATTTGGGTTCTTGGAGGATCTTGAAAGCTATGGCAAGATGATGGTTTTCCAGCACGGAGGAATCGTTGTATATGAGCGCGAGGTCTGAGCCTACGATTTTTTCATCATTTTTTAAATGCAAAATTATATTTATATAATTTTTGTATTTTTAAATAATTCTAAATTTTATATCTTACTGAAAAGATTTAAAATTTATCATATATATCATTTATTAATATTAAAAATAGATTCGAATGTTAGTTTATATAGGGCCGGGGTCACACTTACAAAAACAAAATTTGAAGAAAAAAAAGTTTAATTCTAAAACAGAATTCAACAATTTTTACGAGTTTTATTTATTTTATTATAAGTTAATTTTATTTCAATAATCTTTCGAACGAATCGCTATATTCAATAAAAAACTTTAATTAGCTATAATATTTCATTTTTTCCAAAAAAGTTGTTTGCAAGAATTTAAGTTAAAATTATTATTTCAAAAATTACATGAGTTGATGAGAAATTGGTTGGTGTAACCGGGGTGATCTACATCGTGTATGGCACTCGCAATTATTATGGCAAGTTGTTCGAGTTCGTTGAAACAGTTCTAAAACAACATAAAAAAAACAAAATATTCTATTTTAAATAAATATAAAAATCAAATCTTATTTAGTTAAAATATATTTATTGTTTTTTATTTGAAAAGTATACTATATAGTAGGGACGGGAAATAACCTTTGATGAAAAATTAATTAATAAGTATGATTACATTTTATTTAACTGCTAATATTGTAAAAGATGAAATTTTTTAATTGAACTTAATGGGCATTTTTTGACTAATTTGCTTCCATAGTAATGTTATATAAGCAAGTACAAATAATTGGGGCCAAACCTTAAAAGCTGCGCTAGAGAGCAAGATGTGTGATGATTGAGTCACATCGGTGGCATGTATCCTGTTATGGTACGGGATATCTAAGTAATGGTCCTCGACGCACATCAGGAAATTTAGGAGATTCGGGACTGGGATGTCGAATGTCGAGATGAGTCCACGTTTCTGTAAATCAAAATATAAAACTATTTTAACAAACTAGTTAAAACTACTTTTACTCATTTTTTCGTAGGTAGAGCCATTTTTAATTTTATTGTTATGTAGCTTCTAATATGGGCCAATCATTTTCTTCTGAGGAAGAGGAAGCAGTAAAAATGATAGCGGCCCTGATGACAAAAAGATTATCTGCGTTCCTATTCTCAGGAATATTACAGCACGCAGGCTATCTTGGAAAAATAAAAAATATTTTATTATTTGCCAGGTGAAAACATACCCCCACTCTTCATTTCTAGTATAACCGTCGGGGTCTGTATCTTTAGTTTTGTTGAAAATAGAGAAATATCTAACCTGCCAGCTGAAAACACCCCCCCCCCCCCTCATTTCAAGCATAACCGTCGGGGCAGTCTATCTTTAGTTTTGTTGAATATAGAGAAATATCTAACCTAGACCACCGAAAGTTAAAAAATGTCCGGATAATAGTAAGATAAAATATTATATTTGTAATCTAAGACTGATCGAAAGGCCCGCTAGTTATCAATAAAATCAAAACTTTATACCTTTGTTCAAAATCTTTCCTATTATGTGCCAACTAAAATATAAGCAATTATTCAGAGTAAAGAGTTACTTTTAATATTGTATAGGTAAGACTGGTAAGAGGTCTGTGATGTGAAACTTCGTGTAGTTTAAATATATCCATGCCCCATTTATCGACTTGTGAGATTTGCTAGAATAAATATACACATAAATATTAGCCCGAAAAATACTTTTAAATAAAGGAAAGGTAGGGAAAAAATGGATAGGGAAATGGTAATCGAACAAAAAATTTTAAAATTAACAATTATTCATGCCCTAGCATATTATAGAAATATTAATTTTTGTTTATATTAAGTTATTTTGGCCACATGTCTAAAGTTTTTCAAAAGATAGTCGAAAATCTTATTTTTTTAAACTTGCTAAAGCACCTGAAATTCCTATTTTAAACAAAAACAAAAAATTTAAATTAAATTTCAAAAATTAAAAAAAAATTTTAAAAATATGAAAAAACTTACTTGGCACGTGTGGTCCTTTTACAGATATAAATTATTGTATAAACCTCTCCCAATGCATGTTCATCAACCACCTTTACACCGTATCGTGGTATTCCTGCCCGGAATGAATGAATGTGAATACAGATGGGATTAAAACCCATGATGGAAGACATGACATTAAACGTTTTCGAGCCCTGGGGACTGGTACCGTGGACTGTGGCGTGGTGAGCGCTATGCCTGTGTAAGTACCGGGAAGTTGCCGTCGAGTATCGAGCCGCGGTGGAAGCAGGATGGTCAGATGAATGGGATCTGTTGGATGTGAAATACGAATAAATTTGAAATTATTAACAAGCCTCGTGAAATATATTTAGGGCCGGAGTCCGTGACTCCATCGCGTCCCCTCAGCAAGTTAATATTAAAGTCCAAAACATATGGTTAATTTTTAGTTATTTGATTTAAAATAACCATGTTTGTATATCCAAAATTGCCTAGCTTTCCAAAGTATGAGCTGCTCTTGTAATCCATTATTTTGTTATTTATATTTGTAAATCTATCCTGAATTATTGTGTAATGTCTAAAAACACACGGCTTGTTAAAATATCAGTCAATAATGCTTAAAACTTCAAAATTAGAGCCCAACAATTTCTTCATCGACAAAAAACACTTGCAAAAATTTTTCATCCAAGCACCTTGGATGAAAAATTTTGGCAAATGTTATTTTTGGCAAATTTGAAACTTTCAAGACATCAGACATATATTAAAACCTGGTTTCAGTGTCATCCTCTTCGTCAACCGAGTGATGCACGAAAGTTGGAAACCTAGATGGCATAATAGTGGCATCAGTTACGGGATAAGGAGGCGATGATTGAGAAAGTGTGTGAGACGATAAAAAGGGCCCGGGGGGCGTTAATTGTTTTGAGCAAGTGCAAAAGCAATTCGGAACTGTTTGACCCCTTTGTAAGACTGTGGTGGTGACAAATAAATAATGGTTTTGTAATAATAATTTCATCATAATTGGAAATTTATCCTTATTTCTTTATAACTAATTTTTATTTAAAACATTTTCTAATTTAAGTTTTCTCCTGTTAAATACGAAATATAAAATCGCAATTTTAAATTAAAAACACTATGACAATTTAAACTAAGAAAAAAAGGGAAAAGGAAATGTCAAAAAAACAAAATGCTTTTTTTGAAAAAGAAAAATGACTTCATTTCAAAAATAGAATTTTAGTATAAAATATATTTTAGCGAAGTCTAATTGTGTAATCATATTTATCACAATTTAGGTATCTTAAGATTCTTTTAAAATTACGGCGTCTTAAAAACCCATTTTTAGTTTTTTAGATTAATAAAATTTAAAAAAAAAACTATGCTTTTGTCTATACACGCCCTCAAATTTTTCCACAAAAAATACAAATTACAAAAACCTTTAGATGTCGGCGGAAAGTGATTTGGCAACGCGGAAATCTTGCAGGTATCTTCATCATAGGGGTGAGATAATTGTGAACTTGGAGCAACAGCTGGTTTGTTATTAACGGATCGGCTTGCGGGATAAAAGGGCGAAGGGCGGGTAGGCGACAAAGGGGTCGTAACTTCGTCTCCCGGTACTTCAGGGTCTTCCCGGTCTTTGTCTGAACCCATGTTAAAAGTAAAAATTGATATTAATTTTAGAAAAAATTTTAATAATTTAAAAATATTACACATTAAACATAAGAACATGTTGTGGCTAATTATGATTTAATTAGTTTTTTGGTAAAGTTAATGAATTTATCATAAAAATCTAACTTTCGGAGCTGTTTTTTAAGGCCTGTCATATAGGCGTAGGAGGCGTTTGTCCAAATAAACCAAGTAAACCACCAACTTTAGTAAAATTTCTAGAATTTTTTTGCGTTTTTCTTAATGTAAATACCTAAGAAATTGGTCGTGAGATATTTGGTGACTTCGTTTCCTTCTTTGTCGTTGAGGGATAAATGCGACAGCTCATCATTCATCATCTTCTTGAACTGAAATACATAAAAAATTTGTAAATTTTAGAAAAAACAATGTAGAAAGAAGGTAAAGAAACACAATACATGCTGCGTACCGTTATTTGCTCAAAGCTACTATTGTGTATTTTATTTTATTAAACATCGTTACAATAAAAACTACAATCCTATTTACAATGCTCAACAACACTTCCGAATATATTTTTAAATAGCGACTTTAAAAACGTTCTAACAAACTTTAAAAAAATTTGAATAACTTTTCAAAAAATTGAGTAAATTTTTTTGGGATAAGGGCTCGTGGCTATTTTGTTAATCAATTCAACAAATAACATAACAGTTTAAATTGAATGTAAAATTCATAAAAATATAACCCTAAAAAACTATACGAGACTGAATATCTTTTCAATATTCTGAACTATAAAAAAAAAATTCTAAAATATAAAAAAATGTTGTTAATTATTTCTCCAATCTGATAATTTAAACAAAAAAATTATAATTTTTAACAAATTTTTTTCAAGTTTTAAAACGCATAAATTATAGTATACCTTTGTTGATGCCATTTCGCTGACTGAACGATGCGTTTGGATATTTTCCAGCTGATTCAGGCACCAATCGAGCTCGGATAGCGTATCAACCGCTAAGTTTTGTACACTTTCATCTATAAATATATATGGCAATACCATTTATGGCTGTTACCCAGAAAAAAAAATTTTGCGAAACAAAATTGATAGAAGACATAAGCAAAGTAAATATTTTACTAAATTTTGAAAATTCTGAAAATTTTATTTTTTACAAAATTTTTAAAAGAAAAATCATTTTATGTGAATTAACTAAATTTGGCAACTTTTTAAAAATTCGCGTTTTATTACAAAATAAAATTTTTAAAAATTTTGAAAATTTTACGAAAATAAAACTCACTTTGCATGTGCCCAAATAAAATTTATTGTGTAATTTAATTTTTACTATCAAAAAATATAATAAATAAATTTAATCACAGCCATTGATAAAACGCGTTAGATGCTCAAAAAGTGTGGGCCAGTGAAATTGGGCTTTTTTTCAGGCTTGAAAAAGAGGGATGGGAAGAAGCTCAAACTAATTTTGTATTTTAACAAAAAAGCCCCGAACAATGGGGGAATTTTTTTCATTTATTTTATAGTTGCAATGAAAATTATTACCATTATTAAAAACATAAAAAAGCTTTAGAGAAAGAGCCCAAAGTTAGTAAAAAAAATGGGGCTTTTTAAAAGTCCCTTTTTGCAAGTTTAGCCCCTAATATATCCTTTTAAAGGGCTGGTTTTTTCCCCATTCGATAACGCATTTTTGATATAAAAAAAAGGGTAGAATGTTATTTTGTTTTTACAAATTTTTATCTTTTCTGTCAACGAATAAAACATTTTTTATAGAAACTGTATATTTTACACATTACTAATTTAAAAGACACTAGTTATTAAAAATATTAAAAAACCTGAATTCAAGGTCAACCCCGATTGAGCAGCTGATGCCGAATTTGAAGCGGTAGAAGCTTTCCGGATCCTTTTGACAAAATTTTTATTATTTGTTAAAGATGGAATTAGATAGGGCACATTAAAATTTTTATCACATTTCAAATAGTAATGATCAACATTATGAAAATTTTTATTTCTAAGTTTATTTGGCATATCGCTCAAGTTTAATAATTAAAAAAAATTTATTTATGAAAATTGTAATTTAAATGTTTATATATTTAATATATATATACAAAAAAATCTATTTTTTATGTTGTATTCAATTGGAATTCGATAAACTTGACTTAAACTCATAAAAAAAACTTAGATTGAAACAGAAAACAATTTTTTTTCCCCCTAAAAAAATTGCCAAAAGGCAACTTTTTAAAACATTTTGACCAAAAAAAAAACTTGAGAAAAAAAAAGAAAACAAAAGTTGATTGACCTAAGAGTGCAAAATATTCCTTTTTTATATTAAAAAAAAAGATTTCCAGCTGCTAGGATAAAAAAAAAATAGGGAATTTAGGGGAAAAAAGGGTGACATAAAAGCGGGGAAGTGCTTTATTTATAACGTCCTTTAGATTAAAAAAGGGGAATTGACTTTGACTTTTTATATTAAAAAACATAGAATAAATTATATCTTTATGGGGCAACTAACACACTTTAAAAGAATATAATGCTTCAAAAAAAAAAAACGAAGAATCAGGGGTCAGATTGTTTTTCTTTATGGATATGTAAAGTTTAACACCCAAATGAGTGTCAAAAACGTACCCTTTTTTTATTTAATTCTTTTTTCTAACTCACAAACAATGTTTATAAAATAAAATACTATGTTATTCATATAAAATGAATGATATTTTTATTATTATTATTATTGTTATATAGTACAATGACATTAAAGATAATACAAAATTTTTTGTCATTTTCTTTGAACTTATAAGAAAAAAACTCTGTTCCCCGCATTTTTTAATGGCATGAATTTAACTTAAAAAACTCATGTTTCTGTATTGCTAACAAAACAACATAATTATTATTTAAATACAATTTAAAGGTCACATAGTACATTGTACCCCCTCCTCCCCTAAAGTTTTTTAAAGTCGCTAAAAAAATGATTGAACTTTAAGTGCATAATAAGAAAAAACCCTCTTTTTATACCAAATAAAGTTTGTTGTTTTTAAACTAGATTAAAAGTTTAAGCTTTATTCCGCCAATGCTAGGGTGGATTTGTAACGCGATTGCTACAGTGAAGTCTATACAGAGCCCAATTTTAAACCTCTATAACCTCGAGAGTTTGAAGCTATAAAATTTAACCTTTTAAATATTTTAAAGAAAAATACGAGAGTTTTTAAAATATAGATCAACAAGCATCAAAGTTTAAAATAATAAGTTTTTGTGAAAACGTAAAAGGATGCATTCCCACGATGGCCTCATCTCATATACATTTTCCATATTTAGTTTCATCCGCTTTCGGCTCCATTAATTCGTCCTGATCGAAAAAATGGCCTTTTTAATAGATTTTGCGACCTAGAGAATAGAGCTGGAACTCTAAAAAATCCTATTTTTTTCCCCATCGCCGATGTTATGTTATGTTAAATTGTATACAAATTCTTTGATACCGAAAATAACCAAAAATATGGAATATTATTTATATTACATAATTTGTCTGGATCGTTTAAAATAAAAAAGTGTCCAAAAATAAATATCTGTTTTTTTTGGTTTTTTCACTAATTTTTATAAATAAAATAATAATATGAATTATTGTGAAAACGCTGAAGAATGATCGACTATAGTATAAATTATACCATTAAACTTTAAATTTGTGGTCTTGAACTGGTTTACCCAGACTTTTATAACCATATATAATGATTTATAGCAATTATGTCGGCTTTTTCTTATCTTCTTTTTCAATTTGTTTAATGTTGGTATTTAAAAGTTTCTAAGAAATTTCGTGCTCATATCATTAACCCAGGTATCTTAATTAAAGACTCTTTTGAAGTCATTTAGGGCGTACACCGCTCAAGTGAATCTTATGATAGCTTTTAAGTAAGTAAAACGTCCAATTTTTTTAAAGGCAAAAAAACTCGGCATAACGGGGGTTTGAACTCACGACCTCTTAATCTATAGACCACGATTCTACAACTAAATGCCCCTACATCCCCCAAAAACATATCATTAGTAATATCAAAAATTTAACAAAAAATACTTTTCTCGCGGGATTTTGTTGAGAGCGATAAAATTGTTTCGAATGTTTTGCAACGTGGCCAGGATTTGGGCGTAAGGTGTAACGATAATATCTTCACCGTGTCTATACATATAATTAAAAAAATTTCAATATTGTTAAAAAATTATATTTCAAATTAACCCCAAAGTTTAAAAAAACCTTAACAAAAACACGAATGAATGCCCATTTACAGATGTACTGAAATTGATTTTTCTAGATTTTGACAACATGTAAAGGACCATGATAAAAGCAGAACTAAAAGATTTTTTGGTAAACTCAGTGGTTTATTGTCCTCATCTTCAAACCACATGTCTTGTTTGTCTCATTGTGATTCGACATTAAGTCACTGGACTGAAAGCGTACAAAACACCGACGCCATCCAATATCCCAATGAACTTCAGAGCACGTCTGGACCCATTTTTAAATAATATCTGCTTGCAAGTCAGCACCCGACGATATACAACACTGGCTCATATTCCCTAACCGCAGGCCTCCTAGCTCTCCTATAGATCTTTAATCAATCCATCCCTAGCTGCCCTCAAGCTCAATTTTACTACCAACTTCCAACGAATGGGGCAATAAACAACAACAACAATATCCCAATGCAGTCGGTCCTAAACGTTGCATGCCTATGCCTAAGAAACCTAGGTCATTAAGCAAAACCGACTCAAAAACAATCAAAACTAAAAATTTATAATTTGATAAAAATTCCCTGATTTTCAAATAAATTTACTTTATTTTAAGATACATGTCAAACTGTGGGCTGCGGGTAAGAAAATATAAATTACCCCCAAAAATTGGGCTAAAAATATTATTTTGGCTGACATTACATTGAGTACCAATAAAATTTTTAAGTTTAAGTATAATAGTATTTAAGGAAGCGCCATAGAAAATTTTGCCTAGGGGTGGAGGAGGCCTTAAGAGCGTTTGGAAATGTTTGGCTTTGGAACGCAAAGATCTTACGAGCTGGCCCTAGAAAAGGTAATTTCTAACGGGCCTGCCTTAAAAGGGTGATTTTTTGCCCGTTTTAGTTAAAAGTTAACAGCAACTTGTTTGCAAAAAATGGTAAAAGGTTTAAAAAAAATGTTTATAAGCCTAAGATTAATAAAAAATATAAAAATTCAAATACCCTTTCTGTTTAGTATCTATATTTAATAAAAAAAATTTAATTTCTACCCTTATTAAAGATTAATTCCCAAATATCTAAAATATGTTGAATCATTATTTTGCTCCCTTGTACCCCAGGTTAAATAATGCTCCAATTTTAAAAAATATGTTTTTAAAACTAATTCTTTTGGTATCTAAAAAAAATCAATTATTTTTAAAAACGACGTATTTTAAAGAGAAAAGCCATCAATTTTGAAATATTAGCATTAAAAATGGGAAGAACAAAAGAATCATACAGAATCTAAAAGATTAAGATAAAATCTACAAAAATTGAAATTTTGCATCTGGCATTCTTTGAATTCGAATTTCTCATGAAACCGATGCAATAGCTAAACTTAAAAAATTTAATTTTTTTTCCCCAACTACAAATTATTATTTTCTTTAATTTCCAATTAGTTTTCCAATTCAGAATAATTACAATTTTCCGTTTAAAGCTTAAGCTGCTTTTTTAGCTATTCGTGAGATGGCCATACTTACTTTTATATTTCTGACTGTATTTTTTTCAAATTTGTCTTAATGCTCAATAATATGGCCTACTGGAGCCACCTAATTAAAAAAAATGTGTTAAAAAAAAAACAAAAAAAAAGAACAAATTTAATTAGCGGATTTAGTAGAAAAAGTAACTAAAGGTGTTATGAATGGTGAATGAAACAAAATCTGTTACCAATTAACTTTAAAATTTTTTCAATGGGGATCGAGAAATATCTAATTCCGGGAAAAAGAAGGAGCTTAAGCTGGAAGCTTTATTACTAAATTTCCGGAACCATTGCTAATTCAAAAAGAAAAAACTGAAAATGTTATATTAAATATAAATTTTATCTAAACTTAAAACCCTAAAACGGGCCCAAAGTTGGGCTGAGTGAGACTAGGTTACAAATAAAAATTTTATGGGATCGGGTTATTTTTTTCAAAGACTCATTCATTATATGCTTTGTTGTGTTTAACTATTGTCAATAAGGACTAAATAAATTGGTTAATAATGGTATTTTTATAAAAAATAATTTTCTAAAAGGCATGATTTTTAAAATTAAATCAAAATTTTGAAAATAAACGTTTTTGTAACTAACTGTTCCGAGTCAAAATAAATCCATAAAAATGTTGAATGTTCTTTTAATGTAGGAAATGCTGTCTAAGCTCAATAATTTTTTGATTAAAAATCTAATATTACCTAACGCAACAGTCTCATGCCTAAATTATGAGTTTTAATCAAAAATTCTGACATACAATCTTTGGCCTCCTCTCCCCTTTCAAATAAACACAGTGTTTACAAAATTATGACAAGACGCTAATTAAAAAAAAGCCATTTAGGTTATCACAAATCATATGTTTTAAATTTTTTTGTTAAAAAATGAAATCAAATTATATTTTGGCCCATATCTCGGAATAACGATGATTTTTTGTACAAAAAACCAACCAAAAAATAAAGGCTTTACTTTCAAAATTTTTTATGTTTGAAAACGACTTTGTCCACCAAATATTTTTTTAAGAACTTTGTAAGCTAACATAAAAAATACAAAGTAAATAAAGATAGGGAAAATGTTCAGAATACAAAATTTTGCAATTTTTTTTCCATTCCTGCAAATCCCAGTGTGTTACATGATGGCATCGACCGCACATGATTTTAGAAAAACGTTTTGTGACATAGGAAATAAAAATCGATAAACGGTGCCAAGAAAATAATGTAAAACTAAAAACGAAAATAGCACAAAAAAAAGTCCAAGAAAAGAACCCTGACGAAAATGATTTTCATTTTTAATCATTTTATTATTTTTTAAGCTTACTAAGTGTGTCATGATTAAATAATAACCAAGTTAATTTACCGTATAAAACAAATTTTCCATATATGGTTTTATCAAAAACATGGAAAAAACTCCGTAATAAAGATGGAATTAACAGCGAAAATAATACAATAAATTATACATGTCAATAGTTAAGTTATAAAATACCACGATTAAAATGGGAAAACAAGGTTGTTTGATAAGCCCGTAGGCCAAACAGGCAAAAAACGCCCTAAAAAATCGTAAAAAATTTATGTGTTATTATTAATACTAATGTAACCGGTTATAACGGGGTAACGGTAAACACGATGAAAAAAAAACCAAAAATAAAACAGTCGAGAAGGGTGTTGCACTCCACTGGCATAATCATAATAAAAATATTTTCCACAGTGCTCTAGCTCAGGTCTCAGTTTAAAAAAACTAGGGGAATTGGAACATCGCAAAAAATGAACAACTAAACCATACATCTTTTCTGGTGCATTTTAATGAGAAAAAATTGCCAAAAAATATTGGAATTAAAGAAAACGGGGGAAAAAAAGGTCCTCTTTTTGATTTTATGATTTTTGAGAGAACGGGGGCGGAGGAGGTAAGAATATAAATTAGGAACATAACCATATCATACTATGAACATTGAATTACTTATTTATGATTTTTAACGGTCCACGATAAGGCTTATTTATAAACCCTGCGACAGTCATAATTATAGATGATGATGATGATGTACTAGGGGTCGGGAAGAAGCAGAGTGTTCAGCTAACTAATTGATTGTCTGATATACTCAACCCAAAACCTAATGGGCCCTTGTCAAATTAAATGAAAATTTTAGGCCTTTTTTGGGTTGCCAAGGGTTATATTTCAAAAATGGGGTAAGATATAAACCCACAACAACAATATTAAAGAAGCCCGAAATCAAAAATGCCAAAATTGTTAAATAAGCGATTTTTAAAAGAAAAATTAACAAAACGTTGATTTGAGCGCAAAAGATATACATGAATTTTATGTAGGTCGGTGCGTATTGGTCAACGGCAAATATTTGCGGAACGGCGTGGAATGGAATTAGGGCATACTATGTTGATGTAACATGCCCCAAATTCCAATGTTGCCCCGGAAGACAAGGGGTTATGTGTGTCATTTTTACAGTTTGTTTAGGTAGTCTAAATATTTGATTTTTTTTCAAGGTCGAGAGAAAGAGAGAGTTAAAAAAGTATGATCTTAAAAGTTTTTTAACATCATAGACCTCTGAGAGTTATGGTTTGATAAGGGGTTTATGAAAATAACTTAATTTGAAGTAAACTACAACTAAAGTTGGTGTAGGGCAACAATTTTTTAACAAGGCATTAAGGCTTTTATTTTAAGAAATCAGGTGAATTATAAATATTTAGATGCAAAATATGAATGTAAAAACCCTTCGGAAGAAGACGAAGCGATGCTAAGTTTTCGATCAGCCTCAGCTGCGTCCGCGGCCGATAAGCTTTCCCTAATGGGCGAGCTAGAGGGTGCAGCGGACCGGTTAAAAGCGGCCGGGTTAGGGAGCTTAGAGATAGCGCTAATGCAAATACTATCTTTGCGCGGATTGATAAGCGGGTTTTGTCCCATCGAATAACGGCCCCCGACTGGCAAATTTCCACTTTTTGAAGCGGGTTTCGCATTGGAGCTACCGTGATAATTTGACCTAGATTCTGTACTCCTTTTAGAACTCGGCTTGGAAGACGAAGGTACTAAATTGGGAGGTAGGCTCCACCCGACATTTTTCGGGGCTGGGCCGTTTGGAATAATAGGTTTAAACTTGCTGTCGGCAGATTGAGGATTTAGAGCTGTTGACGTGTTATTTTTAGGGGTAACTTGCGTCGAATGCTCCGAAGACGAAGGGGTGGATTCATCATCAAACGTGAATACTTGATGAGAGGCCGACTTTTTACGGCCCTCGGGCGATATATTGTGAGACGATCCCTTAGGGGTGGTGATGGTAGGGGAGGGTGAGGAACTTTGAGTGTGGGGTCGGTGACCACCTAATTTCGTATGTCCGCCGCTGCCAGTAGATAGTATCGAATTATTTCGTTTTTTACGGGTAATAAACGAAGCGCGGTATTTAGAAGAGTTGCGCCAAAAATTACGTTTAGCCATCGCGGGCGGGACCGAACCTAATGCATCACCTCCTCCGGACGCCGATATTCGATGGCCAGAGCCGGTTGTGACGGGTGCAGCTGTATGGGCCGTTGTTATGGACGACATTTCGATTAATTCAAGATTCCAAAAAAAAACTTGTTCCAGACAACTAAACTAAAAATAAACTAAGTTTTTTGTTGACATTTTTTTCAAGAATAAACTTTTTCCTGGAATAAGGGCATTTAAATATGAGTTGGCAATCCTCCTTATATTTTTAGAATCTATTTGATATTGACTACAAGTGAGAATCACTCCGATATGATGTTATAGGTCCACAAACATTGGAGCATGTGTCCCGAATTAGCATATATTTTTATAATCGTATTTCAAGTATTCTGGCGCAGAAACATTAATAGCTTTCGTAGAATAATAAGTTTTTTTTGAAAATTTTAGGGTAAATTCGATAACTATATGTATAAACACAAAATCAGCGTCTTATATAATAACAAAATTTACACAAAAACATAGTTTTATTAATGTCAAAATTTCACAAATAATGAAATGGGATAGAAAAAGAAATGTTAATATCTGAAATGAAAGTCGATATGTTTTTTTAAACACAAAAATATTGTAATAATTTATCGGCGGTGATCTATTCGTTAATAAAAGTTATATATGAATCAATAATAATGTCGTCAACTTTCCCCGTGGATCACAATGTCAATATTTCACTTCCGCGCGCGTAAAATTTTTTACCGCCATCTTTTAACATTGTTTTATTTACACAAGTTTGTTTTTGTGCCGGGTTAACATGGATATTTTTTTATCATGGGAGACAGTTTAAAAAATATATTGGAAAACATTGGTTTAAAAACCCTTTTTAAAACTCCTAACTCTGGTTAGTTTTAAATTTTATATTATTTACTTACTAGATTTTATCATCTATATCTACTTAAATATATATTAAATAAAAAAATCACATTAGGGCGCGTTCAGACTTGTTTCATTTTTTGAAAAAATTTTGAATTTTTGAAATTTTATTTTTTTTTTGGTTTTCTAAAAATCTTTCTTTTAGGACAACTATTTAAATGGTGATAACATAAATTGGCTGTGTAAGAAAGCGTTAAATGTCAAAAGGTAAATTTCTAAATTTTTTAAATGAGTATTAAAAATCATTTTTTTTGACGTTTTCGTTATTATTATAGCTCTTCCTATGTTATTTTGGCATTTAAAAAGACATTACATAATATAGGAAAATTTTGGGGTTAGACAAACAGAGACGAGCGGCATTTTTTGTATACATAAATATCAAATATATTATACATAAAGTTATTGGAAGATATAGATGGCAATATTTTTAAAAATACGCTTAAAATGGGTTTCATATTTATTATAATTTTTGAATGGTTAGATTGGAAAATATGAATTATTGATTTTATTATTTGTAACACGCAACATATATTAAAACCCCCCCCCCCCCCCCTAAAAATTTATGAAAATATTGATTTAGTAAAACGAGAATTTTTTGTTATATTCCCACAGGTAAATTACCATATTTACCTCATTTTTTTTTAAATTAATTGAAAAATAAAATCGTGTTTAAATGGTTTCATTATTGGATTGGATTGTAAAAGGATCGAAGAAGCTACAAATATTATGAATATCTTAAACCTCTTAAAATGCTTAGGTGCCGTATATATGGATTAATGAAGGAGCCGGATATATAGCCTTAGTTTCGACCTTCTCTAAATTTTTATAATACCTGCTAATTAGTGGTTCTAAAAGGCTGAGCTTAAAGTGAAATATTTTATTTAGGGCACGTCCAAAGTGAGTTTTTATTTAATTTTCAAAATTTTGAAAAAAATTATTTTGTAAAGAAAACGCAAATTTAAAAATTTATTAAATTTAGTTTATGTGCACATAAAATGCTATTTTTGAGATAAAAAATTCGAAAAAAATATAATTTTAAGAATTTTTACAATTTTAAGAAGAAAAAAAACTCACTTTGTTAAAAGAGGCTTCAGTTATGAAATTTAAATAGCAAAGTGATTTGAGTAAAATTGCAAAATTAATTTAAATTATTATAGAACCGCTATCATTTAGCTTGTTATTGGGTCACATAGGCTTAGGCTGCGACTAGAAAAAATCCATATTTTTTTTAAAGGCCAGGCGGGCAGGAGCTAAAAGGTTTTGAAAGGAATTTTGGGTTAATTTTTAAATTTTGTGATTTTGGGCCAATCATAATATATATATATATTTATTTTTGATCGATATTATGTAAACAGTTTTATTTAATCCTTTTCAAACCTAGTTTTGGATTTAGAAGATAAACCTGACCAAAATAGCTCATAAATTTATATTTGATAAATCATGCAGGATAGAATTTGACATTTTAAACGAGCCAAACACTGTAATATGTGTAGTTTTTAAAATTTTCCATTAAAAAATAATTATGGAAAGGCATAACCCTATTGAGCTGATTTTCTAACCAGGCTATTACAGTTCTCAGTTGGAAACGGATATTAAATAATTTTAAAGTGTTTTGCTTAATACGTATATTAGGTAAAGGGACCATGATATTTCATTTTTTTGATTCCTAAGATATAATTTGTGTTGTATTGTTAAAACCCATTTTAATAACTTTTGTGTTTAGTCAAATTGGAAATCATTATTTAAATAAGAGTTTAAATATTCTGATAATTATTTTTGATACATATTAGAAATTTGGGTCATTTCTAGATAAAATTAATTAAAAAGCCCGATCCATCAGCTGATATACACAAACTTTTAAGCGCACAAGACCCACTTACTTCAAAAAACATAAAATATGCGAGGATTTTTGTTAAGAAAATAGGCTAAATAGTAATTACATAACTCTTATCAAACATAAATGTTAAAAAGGCCAGCCTAAAATTGAGGTGTCCATCTCACCCGCATCTTACCCGCTTCAGCCTGATCGTGAACGACTGTGCGGCACCTATACTCGACGGGTCTTGGAACGGGCGGAAAAGTTTTAATATTAGGTCCCAAGGTCATAATATTGTAGTATAAAACCGTTAAAAAATTTATATAAGTTTGAGAGAAATATATTTTCAACCAGTTAAGGTCATGCCTATTTTCATTTTCTCATAAATTTGAGTATGAAAACGCATGGTAGTTATAAGGATCGGTGCAATGGATATAGCGCTCAAAAGGCCCATTGAATAAGGGCGGGGCTCAGACATCATTTGTTGTAACAAAAAGTAGGATTAGTTTAACTGTATTTAGAAATCATGATAAACTAACTGCTCTATAAATACAGGTAATAAATAATCCACATCAACTAGACTTCTAAAAAAACAACCCCTTAAAAGATTTGCATTATTGGACAAATTTTTTTCCCAAATTTTTCTAAAAAACAAATTAAGTCTAAACGCGATCTAATATTAAAACCCATTTGTTTTCTTTACAAAAATAACTAAATCGTTAATAAGACGCGGCATCTTCTCAAAACTTACTATCGATATAAATGTCAAATTTTGCTGAGCCCGCTAGAAAAAGTCACAATGTAAGAACGTAAATACATGGTAATTATGATTTGTATAAAATTACATTTTTTAAAATATTATTCCCATTGAATAAAATTTATGCATTAAAAATTTTTTGCTAATTAAATATATAATCCTAAACCCCAAAATATTCCGGATGTCTTAAGTAACACTCGCTTTCAAGTTTTAAACATTTTGGGACAGAAATTTCAACAACTTTTCTTATTTGGCCCAAAAAAAATTAAGATGGGGACTTAACTAAACCTTTGTCCTATTAGAAATTTTATTAAAAATCGGACGCCGTTATACCAAAAATTTTGGAAACGGGGTTTAGTGTTACGAGAACGAAGAATTTAGTTGGTATAAGTTTCATTATAATTATAAAACAGTTATGACAATATTAATAATAATGAAGCTTAAACTTGGTTGTTATTTCTTATCAAATTAAGGTGTTTTTAAAGATTCCTCATAATCGATATATATAACCTATTTTAACCACTCCTTTTGCAGATTTGGAAATTAATTTGTATTTTTTTTTTAACTTTTTGGGAGATTTGTTATTTATTTAAACTTAAAATAACATATTCTCCTCCCTTTAATATTGTTTAATTTTTAAAATGAGCCTAAAAATATGGTTTTTACTCACTGAAACGTTAATTTATAATGAAAAATAAGCATGAATCACCTGTATCTCTACTATTTAGTGCAAAATAAATATACAGTATAGGACATAAAATAAGTGAGTGCGTGTTTAAATAAACCTTAAATACTTCATATATGGGCAATTATTTATAAACAGTGATGAAAAATTATCAGTTATTATCATACTTAAAATCTCATTTTTAATAATCTTTGTCATGTCTGCCTTAAATTTAATAGAATCTTTTTTAAAATTTATCAAATAATTAGCTAGTTATTTTGTAATATTATGGTAAAAATTTTATTAAGTTTTAACAGGACCCTCATAATATGTCAGCAACTTTCAGATTTGTAAAGATTTTTCTTTCCAAATTCGCGTAATTTTATTTTTATATGGTTGGGACAATAAAAAAAAAATTACTGCTGGCATGATAATCGATTTTTTTTAGTTTTTGCCTACGGCAACGTCCAAACTTAAAAAATTTATTTATAATAATAAAAAATTGGGTCAAAAATTTCGTTTATACAAAAGCAATATTATTATGTTAAACAAAAATTTAAAAATATTTTGCAATATTTTAAGTGTGAACGCATTCTATAAGCAACAATAACAAACTCACATTATTTTTTACATCTTTAAAGGACAACATTTAAAACGTTTAAAAAGACATTTTTAAACGATGTATTTAATTTTATGAGCTAATGGTCCACAAAAAATTAATTATGGACAAAATTATTTCTTATTTTTTGAAGCTTTTTAATACTTTGTTTTGCATAAATTAACAAGACTTTATAGGTATGTAATGGTTAAAGACCTATCGACTCCCATATTTTAATATTTAAAAATTTTTTTAACAGAATAATATTATATTAAAGACGTATTAAAATTAATTTAAGAGCTAACTTGTTTGACGTCAATGTTAATCTGGATACCTCAAAAATAGTTTTATTATTTATTAATTGAGTGGATTGTTATTATATAAGCAAAAAAAAGTCGTTTATACTGTGGAATAGCCAAAAAAAATAGCGGCGTCCAAACTTAATTAAAATAATATCAACTTTTTGGTAAGCCAAATAATAAATTACAATTCAGAGACCAAATTTTGAAATAAAGAAAAGAGCGTTTATGTGGGGTACCAATAAACTTTTTAAATTGGAATAAGCAATGGGGGCAGAGCATTAAATGGAATGGAACGGCTTATTCAATGAAATATTTGAATTGCTATCATTTATTCTCTTCAAGTTAAATTTTTAGGAAAATTGAATATTCTTCATAAATAAAACAATAGGCCACAGCTAAAACGTAAAAGGATAGGCTGCGTTTTAGAAAAATTTTCGGTTTTTCGTAATTTTAAACAATAGGATTTCTTATCGATTAAAACGTGTGAAAGCGTTTTATCAATGGCGCCGAAACGGTGTGAATTACATTTTTGGGAAAATGAAAACGAAGCGAGACATGGCCAATGGGGCAAACATTACCTCCTTTTCCTCATAATAGTATTATTTTATGTTCGCGAAGCACTGTAGGGTTCATATGAACCCCAGCACTTCTTACATTTTGAATATCTCTAAATATATATTAGTGGCCAAAAATAAAAATTTAGTCTATGTCTAATAACAAAATTTGTTTAAAAATTAAAAATTTTAGTGGGACCGCACTTAGTGAATTTTGATGTTAAAAACCATTTATTATATTGCCTTATGTAAATTTAAATTTAAATATTTGTAACCTTCTTTTGTAGTTATTTCTTAAAAAATTCCAATTTTTCAGATTTATTTCTTATTATATGCATTAATAATAATTTTTATTGGTCTATTATTAAAGAGCACGTATTTTTCTTAAAAAAAAACAATGTTTAACTTCAAAACTAAAAATTAGAGGTTTAAAATTAGGATCCGTATGGACCCCACAATAGCATTCGCGTTACAATTTTCGCACCCTACCATTTGCGGGTTAAACTTTCTTAAGTTTAGTTAAGTAAGAGGCTTATTTCTTAAAAATTTTCACCTCCTCTCAAATTACAAAAAGGTTTCTGTCGCAATACTTAAATTTATTTCATCACAAATTAGATGTGTACCCAAATATATGTATATAGCAAATCGGGTCAATGTTGCCCAAAAATACCACATAAAAAGGATTTAAAGAAAAAAGTCTATACACTGTCACACATGTAAAAGTAGGTTAGAATAATGTATTGCAAAAAGGGCGCAAAAAAAAAAGCATGATGCAAATCTTAGTGAGTTGACCACTTGCCCCACAAAAGTATTGATTGTTACATTTGGGACCTCGGTCCAAACTTCTATATTTAGTTGGCTCTAACCTATTTTGAAACAAACCTATTTCAAATTAAATATCTATTGACAATTTATCCGTCATCATACTCCTTATGCAAAATTTTCTCGAAAGAGTCCAGGCTATTCAAATCCTAATAAAATTTATTTTTGGTCAACTGTTACGGTGTTAGACCTCTTGATGAGAAGCAATTGAATTTTTTAACCTCAGTTAAAATTATTTGGGGCAAACTTCCGATTTTATACTTAATCTCTAAACTTTAATGAATTGAGAGCCTTTGTTGGCTATAGCTTCAACATTGTAGTATAGGAGCTGGGATTAAAGTTGTTGGGGCAAACTCATTTTTTTGGGTAAAATTTAGGGTTTAAAATTAAAGCTAGTTAATAAACATGGCTCAATAAATTGCATTCCTTAACTAAATTTTAAGAAAAACGGAGCAAAGGTTTAGTCAAAAATGGACTTTATCCCCTAGTATAGAGCGTATACTTTATTTTTGATTTTTACCATGTTTGACCGTTTCCTCTGTATGACAACAATACCGATATAATGATAAGGGGGCTTATTTAAAAATAAACCTTTAATAAAGTCATTGTGTTCACTTATATTACACTAGTATTTACTTATATGCAAGGATTGGAACTAGTTCCAGAACTCGGAACTCGGAACTAGAAGAACTCGTCTTTTTTTTGAAATGGAACTCGGAACTCGGAACTAAGTACCAGGGTACTGGAACTCGTGGAACTCGAGTTCCGCTCGAGTTCCTTCGCGATTTAATTCAAATACCTAAAATTCAAACTTTTTTAATTGAATAAAAACGCATTAAAATTAATATTTTCAAAAAATATATAAAATTTGAATAAAAAACCTCATTTATTGTTTAAATTATTATTTGATTGCACACAAGCCTTCTAAAATTATATTTGTTAACGTAACATTTTGTTCATACATTCATAAATTTTCCTGCATTTTTAAGTTTTCAAGTTTTTGAATAAATTCTGGCATACCATGAAAATTAGCGGAATTTATAAATTTTATGAACCTTAACTTGTTAATGACCAATATCAATGTTCTTTGTGCAAGTCGTCAAATAAAACAACCTATATAACGGTAATTAATTCTATTTAATATTTTAAGAAATTTACTTCAAACCTAAAAAAACACGTAAAGTGTGTACATAAAGCAGAATATGAAAAGTTTTTAACTGTTACAGAAAGAAAAGAAAAATCCAAAATTACAACTCAAACCAAATTTAAGCAGACAAAAATCTTTAATAACTCCGTGCATCCATGTATGGAAGATTGCGTGGAGTTGGTTGACTGTTCATGGCAGACCATTTGAACTATTTACAGATGATGCCATGATTAGAATCATAAACAAAGCAAGCCCATCAGGAACTAATTTTAAACAGATTAATCCAAGTAATGTTAGAAATGAAGTTGAAGAAAAGGCCAAATATATGCGAACAACTTTAATTGATGATATCAAACATAAAATACTAAGCATAAAATTTGATTTTGCAAGTGTTGCAAACAGATCCTTCTAAGGTAAATTAATTTTTACATTTAACTTTTGTACATTTTAATATAAATATTTAAATATTTTTAAATTTTAAAATTATTTAGTTATACAAACTAAAAATTTAGACAAATTAGCCAAAACCAGTTTTTTAAGAATGTATTAATATAAAAATTCTAAAATATTTATAATTTTGTTTTATTAATTTTTATAAGGCAAGTCAGTTTTTTATTTTCTAAAATAACCTAGTTATTAACTTTTAAAAATTAAATAAAATCATTTTTATGAACATTGTTTACATTTTTCTCATTTAAGTACAAAACAAGATTAATTAACCAATGCATTTAAAAAGTAGATAAAGTTTAATCAGATAATGAGGAAAAGAGATAATATGTTTAAAAAGCTTTTAAAAAGTTAAATTTAATTGTGATTTTGGCTACTTAGTGTAAAACTTTTTATTCAATTTTTTTAAGTAAATTTACTTTTAGCTATAAATTGCCAATACATCCATATGGATAAAATTCAAGTCCGAGTTCTGGAATGCAAAGAGGTCTATGACCAGCAAAATGCAGTTAATATTTCCAAATGGCTTAAAGAAACTGTTTTAAATTACAATATAATGAAAACCCAAATATTATCGATAACTTCAAACACAGCCCGTAATATTAAAGCTGGAATAAAGAATTTTATGGAGCTTGAAACAAGTGAAGATGACATCTTTGACCCATTAGAAGGAATGTTACAAGATGAAGATGATTTAAATTTTATAGAGGATTCTTACGAGGTTTGTGAAATATATGATTTCAACTCATCAATCATCATTGATCTCAACTGTGCTGCACACTAGTTCAATTAGCAGTTAATTCATTTCTATTCAGCACACCTGAAATAATTTTGGCAATTAAGGTAGCAAGAAATTGGCTACTAAGCTTAAAAGGCCTATTTTATCAGCAATGTTAAAATCTCAAAATCTTCCTCAATCACTTATGCATCAGGTGAGATGGAATTGGACTTACACCTGCATTGAAAGATTGCTCAAACTACGACCGTTTCTTGATAATCACAAAAATATTTTAAATGAGTTGGAAGTTTCCAATGATATTTGGCATATGTTTCAAAGATTAGTCGAAACACTAGGCCCAGCCGCAATTTTAACGAAACACCTTCAGGCACAAACTTTAAACATCTGCAATTTTTTACAAAATATTATTTCTGCAAAGTGTTAAAGAGCCATTCAACCGACTTTTCTTTATCCCTTTTGCATTTTATTGAACAAAGAGAATCCCAGCTTTTAGATAATGACATAGTCAATTTGGCGTTTTTAGATAAAAGATTCTACTTTAAATTAAATAATAATGAATGCGAAAAAGCCAAAAAGTTTCTGAAAATAGTTCAATCAAAAGCATTATCTCTTCAAAGGAATGATTCAGTAAATCACGAGGAAGAAATTATTTTAGAATCTTCTGGAAATATGTCAGATCAATTTTCATTATTAAAGGATGTCTTAAGAGACGAAGAAACATTTTATAAACACGATGACTCAACTGCCCCTCTATATGAGCAATTAGATATAGAAATTTTAAAATACGAAAATTTACCGAGGTTTAAGGCGGAGAAAATATTGAAGCTGGTGGGTAGCTAACAAGGCTGAGTTTCCGCTACTAGGAAACTTAGCTTAAATTGTTGTATCGGTCCCCTTGACCGAGGTGAGTGTTGAAAGATTATTTTCCTATTTATGCTTTATTTTAGATTCCCAAAGGAATCGACTTAAGGATGATATTTTGAATGATATTCTTTTTGTTGGAATGAATTTTAAGCTTGATAAATAAATGTTTCCATTTTATATAGTTTAATAAATTATATGTGCAATGTCAATAAATTATATGTGCAATGTGTAATATATCTTTTTTATCTGTCTAGTAATTATTTAATTATAAAAATAAAAAAATGGAACTCGAGTTCCGATATTTGGGAACTCGTCGGTACTTCCAAGAACTTAGTTCCAGCTCTTTCAAAAATTATCCTAAGAACTCGGAACTTAGTACCAGCTTTTTTCAATTAGTTCCAATCCTTGCTTATATGTAATGTATATATAAAATATACAAAAATGCGCCATCTCGTGGACTTTTTATATATTTTTGTATTTGAAATTATGTATTGATATGAAATATATATGCCCTAAAAAATTTCTTGATTATTAAATATCTTTTAATTGTAGGCATCTGATTTGTTTATGATCATTATTATAAGATGTGAGACTCAAAATTTATGTATTTATATTAAAGTAGCATAATAACTGGAGAAATCAATGTTTATATAAGATGGTCGAGTTAGCAAATAAAATTACTCAGATTCTAGGCAAATCGCATAAATCTTTCGCCTTTTACTAAAGATTTCCGTGCCAAGGATCATTAAATGAGTTTTTCATGTTATATGAAAATTATTTTTACCCTCTTTGAGGGAACACTATAAAATAAATTTAGAAAATTTTGAGTTAACGAAAAATTATTTGCTGCGAAGACCTTTTTTTAAGAGTAATTTAACTATTCTACCTAAATTTCCCTATTGTATCAGAAGGTACCCACTGTATGTTCTCCTGAAAGGGTGGGTCCATTGTCCTGGGCATCTAACTGAGGCAATGATGCAATTAGGGAATTCGTAAATGCTTATTTATTAAAATGATTTGTGAATAATCACTGTTTTGTAATATTTTCTTAATTTGAATGGATTCCTGTACAAATTTTAATTTGAAAATATTTCATAAAGAAAAGATGTAATTAAAGGAATTTAACAACAATTGTCAACAAGACACTTAGACATATAAAGTCATTTTTTGAAGGAAAACTAATTTAATTATGTTAGTAATTTAAATTTTATAAAAAACTTTTTTACTACAGTTTCATATAATGTTATTGTAATATTTTTTTGTAAATTACGACAAAGGAACAATTTATGAAATATAAATATATAAATATTTTGTTAAACGGGTAAAAACTTTAAACCTATACAATTTTAAAATTCTTAAAGTGTACAAATAATTAAAATAGAATAGAAAAAATTAAATGTCTTGTTTCTATAAAGTGACAAATTTTAACTTTGCAAAACAAGGGTATGTGATTACATATTATTATAATCTTGCCCTAATTTCATATCTGTTATCCGTTTTTTGATCGAATTTAAAATAAAATTTAAAACTTTATATAGGTGTGATTTTGTTTTGTCTATAAAATCATATAGTAGGATACAAATTTGTAACCCAAAACAACACCAAATATTTATTTTATGAGCAGTGATTAAGATTTTATTGAGAATAAATTTTTTTACTGATGGGCGCATTCAGAGTTTATTCGAAAACGTTTTTTTTTAAATAAAATATTTTGGTGTAAAAATTTTATTAGAATATATTAAGGAGAAAATAATTATTACGTAATCAATATAAATTTTTAACTTTTTTGTTTCTACCCATAAACTATAAGGTGTAAAAGCTTAAAACATGCCAAAAATAGGATAATCTCATTTTTGACATAAAATAAATAAGAAACTGAAGCATTCGCTAAAATTCTGGTTTCATAATCGTAATCAAAACTTAAAACTTGTCCATAAACGATGGTTGCCATTAATGATGCATAAGGTCGACCAAATTTTGTCCGTTTTATAAACCGCCATGTTTATACAAATTTAAATATCGATTCAATTAAGTTTTTATACATTAATAGGGCAATTACTCAGAATATGAAAATGTTTTGTTGGTAATCATTTTAAAAACCTAAATATCATACTTTTAGAATTTACCAATTTTTTTTTTGAAAAAGTGAGTTAACTCTGAACGCGCCCTAAAAAATAGAACATCTAAATTTATTAATTCCAAACAAATACTCTCTGCATTAAATATAAATTATAAGACAAATTGGCCTAATCGTACGTGTTTAACATATTTTATTAATTTTTTCAGAATTTATCTTAAGTTTGACCTCGGCCCGCTTTTTTAAACTGCATTATATTTAGTAATTTGAATTTAGATGATAATAAATTATTCTTCAGTTATTGGTAATTGATATTTGCAAGGGCAATACAGAATCTCATCGGTCCTTATCAATATACATCTCATAGAGTAACTATAAAAACACGTTTAATATGCAATATGTTTGGAAGCGTATATTATACTCGGGTCTCCTAAATCCTGCAATTGTCATTTAAATATGGAAAAAGTAATATAGCAGTCATATAATATAATTGAAATGAACATATAAATAAAACATTCTTAGAATGAGTATTAATAAAAATATTTATTGTTTTTAAAGTAATGTACGGATTATAACCTAATGTGAGTTTAGAATGTCGAAATTTGACTTATATGTTAGGTTAGTCGGAAAGTCAAATAGACCATAATATGAGGCTTATTGTTGATATACATATGATGGACTGTAAATTTGGCAATTTTAAGGTCAATAATCTACTGAAACACAAACTAATCTCGTGGTGCTACTGTATATATTGAACTAAATTTCAATAAGGAATAATAAAAGTGCCCAAGTTGTATTTCACTTTAGAAATTATTAGATTCTTATTAGATCAAATGTATAAAAATAAATTTTTAAATACAACAAATTAAACTTTCACATCACAAAACAAATCTGCACTTTTTTAAAAAATTCTTTAAAAAAAAATAACGTTTTGTTATTAACTCAAGAAAAATAAATTTTTGATTTAAAGAAGAATTAATTCTCTTGTAAATAAATCCGTACGTCCGCTTCCAAGTTCAGGCGAGCGGACGCAACAAAATCTTACATGAGAGCCGGATGAAAATCCGTCGTGGTGCTTTCAGCTAGCGAGTTCTTTCCGGAGGAACCTTTCCTAGATGGGCTGGTCTGAGGAAAGTAGCCTCCCGGGTAGGCGGTTCCGTCAAGTCCGCGGTATATGAATGACTCGCGCCTCCCTGGAGCGCCACTGACGCTCGATTTGTGAGGGTTGGCTCCGGGGAAAGCGCTCCCAGCCCCGCTACTGCCCATAACCCGAAGGTCTCCTCCAAAACCTAATAAAGGGTCGTGTGGGATTAGAAATATATATATTTAAAATGCAATTATAAAATGTAAAATATCTCGAATATCTCTTCTAAAGAATTTATTCAAACTTGCAAATTCTCTAAGAAAAAGAATTTTATGCCATTTTTATTTAGTAAGAGAATTTGAATATTAAAAACTATTCAAATATTTTTTTAAAATATGGCAAATCTTTAAGTATATTTTATTTTATAGCCAATTTTCTAAGCAAATTTGATGCAATTAATACGATATAGTATATTTTTAAAAATTGTTTTTGAATAGATTTGTCAAAAATATATAAATATTTTTTTAAAATCCTATAGAAAAAGCAAAAAAAATTATTTTACTTTACATGATCCTTTTTAAAAATTTGACAAAATGTTTAAAAATCAGAGAAAAACTGTTGTTTCAAGATATACTAATTAGGATTGCAATACATATTACAAAACTCACAATTATTACGTTTTAAATAAAAAATACTTGAGTTATTTTATTAAAAAAAAACACAGTTTTTAAGATGAATAAAAACAAACCTGTCCTCCTTCGGGCCCCGAAACCACCGTAGGTCGGATTTAACGGTTCATACTTCGGAGACCGGGATCCAGAAACCGTCTCTAAACTCAATCGACCCAGGTGGGCTAGTTTATCCGCCTTCAAATCTAATTAATATCAAAAAGTTTAAGTAATTACGAAATTACAATTTTATTTCTCGAAAAAAATATGAGAAAAGATTTTAATTTTTAGTTTCTTTCCCCCTATTCCCAATTAGAGAAAAACTTATTTAAGCTCTGACTGATTTAACCTGAGCAAAGCAACTAATTTTACCAAACCGGGTAAAAATAAGCATAATATGTTGGCAAGCTTAGCTCGGATTTTGAATTAGGAAATAAGAATTTCTCCTGTGTATATGTAAGCTATTGCCAGGCCCGATTCTAGCTTTTTCAATTTGGGGGAGAGGGGAAAAAACTGGGGGGGGGGGGGCAGAAATTTTTTTTTTGGCAGAATAAGCCGTGATCTTCGGTCACGGCAAAAATATATACATGTACACCAATTGACCTTTTAAGGGGAGTGCAATGCCTCCGGGGTCTAGAATCGCGCCTGGCCAATGCTTAAGAAGGCCACTCAGAAGTAGCTTCAAAGTGGGACGCCAAAAGTTGCAACAAAAGACCGATCAAAATATTTTTGTAAGACTTATGATTACCGCGTTTAATGTCAAGAATTACAAATTTTATCATTTTATTTTTAGATAAAACTGAATGAAGTTTGAACGCGCCCTTTGAGACATTAAGCTCGGAGACGCCTTCATTCTGCCTTGCCAATATGTTATCGAACTGACAATTATAAGATATGTAAAACACAGAAATTGAACGTTATTTGGGAAACCATGGTTGTATAATTAAATTCTATCATTTAGCCGGGCCAAGAATATTATTAACCAGTTGATATACATAATAAATAATTTGTTTTCTTCTAAAATACTACCGCAATTTATATTGCAAATTTTTAAACCATGTACCTCCCTGTGAAGGCGTTGTTCCGTCCGTGGGGGATAGGGAATCGGGTTGAGTGTCGTCTGCAATCGTTATTGAAGGTATGACCCTAACGCCTTTCTCGCCGCTATCGCCGGTGGTCTCGGGTGATTCCGCCTTGTCCGAATCAGCTGATCTCTCAGTTAATGGTTTTGGCCCGTCTAGCCTATGTGAGATAAAAATGATTGCAAATTAACTTTTTCGATTTGATTTTAGCAATAAAAAGACATCTGCTGTACAAGGATATAAGCTGTATATATGGTCAAAAAACGCAAAATTAACGAAATGTCGATTCTATAATAAACTTTCAAAACGTATAGTCCGCGATCAAACTTAAATTGAAAATTATTAATTTGTCTGCTCTTTCAAATTTTTATTTGTTGAAAAAATTAATTTACCCATAACAAGTATAGATTTTGAATATTTGAATTGAGGATTTAAAATATTGGTGAAATTTTTATTAAAATAAAAAGTTTACCTCCTATACACAGATAAATAAAAATTAATATTTAAAAAAAATTTGTTAGTTTAGACGGGCCCAAAAAAGGTTAAAGCATGATTTTTGGGATTTTTAAGATATGCGATACGGGAATTGTTACCGAAAATGCATTTTTCAAAAACAAACTAACAAATTAAATAATTTCACATAAATCAAGTAAAATTTGGTGACCCTTACACATAACAAGAAAAAAATCTCCGTAAAAATATTTTAAAAAAATTAAACGAATTTTTTTTTCTTTTAAAAATTGAATCACTCTATTTGCGAATATTTGTAAGATTAATAACGTTTTTTTCCAGAAAAAACTCATTACCTTTGGAATTAATTTCCGATTCAACGCTTCAAAAAAATACATTTAACGGGAAGGGCGGCCGAGATAAAAAAAATTTAAAATTGTTTCATTTTAATAACGGGTCGTAAAAAGACTCTAAGGTTGTGAGCCCAATAAAATATTGTGATTTAGGATATTTTTCCTGTATATCATATAAACCGAAATGATGTTTTTAGAGCGTTTAGATGTGTCCAGTGCATTATGGGTAGGATAACGTGGGTCACCAATTTTTTGATAATTAAGAAAATTTGATATTAATTTTGTCCAATACAATCAAATAATGCTTTTAATTCTGCATTTCGTTAGATATAAATATAATTAATTTAGGACTGATTGCGGTGATTTCAAAAATTTAAATTCTGATACAAGCCTAATAGAACTTCCTTCATCTAATCCATAATAATTTCAAATTTACAATAATTTTCACCACCCTGTAAAGTTATGAAACCATTTTCAAACATAAGGAATTTGATAAAGACATGAAAAACAATATCCACAAAAATACTTTAACCACCCGTCGATCTCTCGATCCCTTTATAGGCGGCTAAGCTACTCTAGCTCTCAAACGCCACTAAACCGTTTTCATCCGCGAGGGAGCCTTACAACATTTATACGAATTATGTTGCAATAATTAGATTCTACTTAAAAGTAATTATAAAACTTTTGAAAGTGGACAATTTCTAGATTAGAGTTCTTATCAGGAATAAACGATCTAGATCTAACCTTAAAAACTTTACTTGGAATAAATTTTTGTATATTATACAGTAGGTTATTTAAATTTCTTTTCAATCCTATTGGTGTTTGAAAACTAGATTGCGAAAAATATATCAAAATTACACGGTCCTCCCAGCACTGTTGGAAAGATGGGGGAAACAAACTTGAAAATAATTTTAGGACCGGAGATAGAAATATTTCGACTGATGTTGTTATAACATAATAATGTATGAGATATATTGATCGAATTCAGTCTAGATCTATTTTGGACATGGCCAAACTTTAACTTTTTTTTAACAAAAATTTTTTTTAGGTCTTACACAAATTAAACAAATCTATTGTGCATGCCATAGAAAATTATTTGAAAATATAGAAAATATTAATCTTACGGTTTTTTTTTATTTCTCAAAATTTTTTTCGAGTGTGTCCACACTAGTTATATTAAACACCATATACACTTTCATTTAACAAATAAATGTTTATATGGTATATTTAATATTGGGAACCGTTGTTAATAGCTTTTTTTGGTGATATTTATGGCTGAAGAAAATAATTGGTTCTTCAATTTTTCCAGTGACAAGTCATATCTTCTTTTAAAATGATTTTTAAGGCCAGAAGTTGGCAGGAAATTGGGAAAAAAATATGAAATAAATTTAGTTTTAAAATTTTTCTAAAAATTATTCGTAAGTTTTGGTTATTTTTGTTATTTTATCAAACTGTGCCTATTTTTATAAAAAAGTAGAAATGTAACAAATCAAACATGGTAACGACCCCGGCAACATTTTTTTTTTTTTTTTTTTTTTTTTTAAAAAAAACCCCACACTATTTTTTAACCCAAAAAAAATCCCATCTTAAAAAGAGTTATATAAAAAAAAAAAAAAAATTTTTAAAAAAAAAAAAAATAATTAAAAAATTAAAAAAAAAAAATTTTAAATTTTTTAAAAAAAATATAAGTTTTTGGAGGTTATATATAAAGGAAAAAAAAAAAAAAAGGGGGAAAAAAATTATTTTTGAAAAAATTTTAAAACAAAAACCAAAACCGCCCCCCCAAAAAAAAACGGAACCGGACCCCATTTGAATTTTTGGGACGGTTCCAACCCTGATGGTAAAAGACATGCCACGTTAACAAGTTTAAAGGCTCTGGGCCAATTTTGGCCTATAACAAAAAATTTAGTGATCACTATGACCAAACCGTACCTCAAAAGCGGTGTTAAAATACAATTAAACCCAATTAGGACGATTTAAGTCAAAATTTTTACTAGAGATTTTAGTATAAAACTCCTCGTTATCCTATGTATTTAAGTAATTTTCACGCAGTCCAATATGGAGAGCCCCTCAAAAAACGGGCGCCGACGATCTAAATGACAAAATTCTAACTGAACTAAATCACATGTTTTTCGGGTCAGACCGAGCTGAAATATCTGATCAGCTGTGAGGCCAATGAAATCTAAATTTGCGAACTATGTCCACACCGAAATAAATGCTATATATACCTTCGAATAAATACACTTACCCGTGTTATTTTAGCGAATATGAGATGAATTATTCATGAATAGTTTAAGGCAAACCTATATTTTAAATTGTTGTTTAAGTGTAAAATTCTATGCTAATTATTTGGAAAGAAGGCTTTAAAATCCCCTCGAACTCAAAGATTCGTCTGGAATAATTGCGATAAATTGGGAGGTATAAATAAATCAATAATTATATAATGAAAATGATGAATGAAGATGAGAAATCGGAATTGTGGTAGACTTGAAAGCGATCTAATTAACATCTTAAAACGTCTGGAGTCGCGTTATATTGCCTGTTTTTAATGTCAAAATTTGCAAAAAAAATTTAAAAAAATTCGATTAATTTCAATAAAAATTCAAAATAATAAAGAAAAGAAGCCTATACATTGTATATTCTTTACAAGCATCTCAATTATCACATTCAGCTTGCACCAGTAATAGTGCGGTAAATTTGTTCTTTTCATAGGCTTAAGGGTATAGAAACTATTAATATAAATAATACAAATTCAATAATTTCAATTTTTAATTGGCAGAAAAACTGAATTTTGAATAAGGTTGATTTTTATTATATTTTATAATTTGACCTAATTGTAGGTAGAACAAAAAAAATATTTTAAGTTAAAATTCTTCCAATTCCATAAAGTAACATGTGTGTTTACTTACATAAATTACAAATCTAGACATATTGCGAAATATTTTCGAGACTTTAAACGCGTGCTAAGTTTATGGCCTAGTTGAAGCCTTTTAGAAAGAAGGAGTGATTTTTAAGCGGTCACCCATCTAATTAATTACTAACTAAGCTCAACGCTGCTTTACTTAAGTTTAAAAACATAATAGCCTTGCAAAGTATCTCAAAATCGACCGTGAAAAGATCCTTATTATAATATTTCAATATCTCACACGATCCAGTCCCACCGCAATTACCCAAATTTCCAAATTGGATCATATTCCCTAAATAGGTCTGGCTTCCAGCTGACAAAGCACACCTACTGGACCCATGCATGGTCAACGGTACATTCTAATGCTGATTGACGGAAACAAAAGGAACCAATTAAGTTCAGTCCGAACCCATCTTATCAGCTGATTTTAAAGTTTGGGCTAAAATATGTCTTGCTTCTTAAAATGCTGAATTAGAAGTCTTTTTTGTCCCTTATTGGCTCAGACGATGGAAACTGCTCAAGCAAGATACGCCCTTATATTGGGCAAAGGTTATTCTATTGAGAATGTTATATATATTACAATCAAATTCTAAATGGGATCCAAATTAACTTAAACGTAATGGTTCTTAAAAAAAGGTCTGTATAAAAATAATTTTTTCTAAGTCAACCCAAGGAGGTTTCGATAGATATCCTAAGCTCAATGGAATTGTGAAAGAACTAATCACCGACGGGATACGTGATGTAAGGCTGTTAAGGTACGTTGTCAATGGCTAGTTATAGGCATCTCTGCATACGAAATCAATCTCTTGGAGTCGATTTAAATTGTCCAAGATATTCGAATTTTATTCAGGGGAAGGCCAAAATATAATATTTGCTCAGTCTCGGCATCCTCTCGAGATAGAAAAAAGCCATTGTGTTAGCTAATACAGTATTTCTTATTAGCTAAAGTAAAGTTATTACTTTGGCCCAATTGTAATTAGAAATTTCCAAAAAAGGGCAACTACTAACCCCTTACCATATGTGAGGCCTTGTTTCAAAAATATTGCTAATATTGGCGAGAATACCTATAACTAGGGAACTATGGGAAATTGCCTTCTCTGGTAACCAAATATTTTTATGTTGAAAAATCGGTAATGTAATATTTATGTTTAAATGTTAGTGATTGAAACAAAGTCTTCTTTTACATCTTTCCCCAAACACGGACGCCATGCCCGTTTAGGTCTTTGAATCACCCGAGCACAGTAATCAATAATGCCGAAGGATCAAGTAGTAAGATTTGCTCGCACGCCGGCGACCGAATATAAAGCTCTCACTTTAGGCATATGGGTCTATTGCCTAGGCTCACTTAGCAATTAAAAGTTTAAACACGTGTTCACTTAAGATCCAAATTAAAACGTTATGTAAAAATATTAAAAAAACATTTATTACTTTTGTGGTTTTTGAAGCTGAGATTCCATATTCCTCGTTAAAGAATGAGCAAACTCTCCGATTCGAAAAAAATGGGTATTTTTTTGTTATCACAGGAATTATTTTTTCAAGTTACAATTTCTGGAATTTTATGGTTGCTTAAAATTTGCCGTTTATAACCACTTCCAGATAAGAGGTAATTTTCCGATATATTAAAAAAAATGCACAAAAATTCTAATGTTTCACCAAATATTTTAAAGATAAAATTAAAAAAATAGATAATCATATATAAAAAAACAAGTAAACTTCAAAAAGACCAGTAATTTTTTGAGCCAAAAAAACATGCCTAAAAAATCGAGAAACAGTTGCTAAAAACGGCTTTTTTATGCGTTCTTCTTTTTCCAATTTTCTCGGTTTTTTTTCTTTTTTGTAACTGCCGCCAAATTACGGAGTAGGCTGATAAATACACTTAATTTGTCGCTATATTAACATTTATTACAAATTTTTGTTAAAATTCTTTTATTTAGCATTTATTGCAAATTTTTGTAAACTCATAAATTTTGCATTTTTTGCTCAATTTAAAGTAATTTATAATATTGAAAAAAAAATTATAGAAGTTTAGATCTAATAACACAAATGGCGTGTTGGCAAATTGGAAAAAAAACCAGAAATGTTAATTTTTTTATTTCGCCTGGAGATGAGTTAGGAGGCTCTTTCCTAAATATTTACAATCAATTTATATTTCCTGGTTTTGAATTTGATAAATTAGATGTTTTTTTTCTCTCGGAATTCTATTAACATTTAGCAGACTGGGAAAACTAGAATTTTTTTAAAAAATTTTTTGTGCAAAAATGAAAAAATATAATCAATAAAATGAAAAACAATTTTAATTTATATAAACATGGAAAATGTTAAATTTTAAGCTAAATATTATAATTTAAATAACAAAAATGTAATTTTAGTCTGGTAGGATCTTCAACACGGCTTTTTCTAAATATTTTCCCATAGGAATAGGCCGAAATTACATAATTTTTACGTTTTGAATGTCCAGAATCGTTAAAGAAAATACTTGACAAAATTATTTTGAAGAGTTTATTTTCATTTTTTATAAAAAAAAATATGTTCAATAGAAAAATGTTTGCAAATAGTAGAACTAAAAAATAACTTTAAGGGTTCTTCATTAGTGAATTTTTTGTTATTTCCCCCTTGCTATTTTTATTATTTGAGATTGGAATTAAGGAGATCTTTTGTGACAAAAAATAAACCTTTAATATCAAACATAAATTCTTTTGTAGTCAGTGTGAGAAGAAGCAAAGAAAATATAAAAACTCTTCGTTAAAAGTCGCAAAAAGCGAAAAATTCACTCTTTTTAAGTTATAAATGAATGAGTTACCCCTCCCCCAAAACGCTTCCCCCAATTTCTTTGATAAAGTCCTCTAAAGTTCCACTTATTTTTTTGCCTTCAAAGGATTATCAATAATTTTCTTTTGTTACATTAAGCTTTTATCATTATTTTTTTTTGTTGATTATGTCGGCATGTGAAAGTTACAAAAGATAAGCAGATCTTATTGAACCCGTTCTCAATATTAGATTCATGACATACAAAGTAATTTCTCAAAGGGTGGCAATTTGGACCTATTTTAAAACTTATTTTAAAAAAACGGAAAGTTTTTTTTATTCCCTTATTATAATACTTATAAGATTTTGGGTTTAAAATTTTAGATAAGCCATTTTTAAAGGTATAATTATTAGCTATTAGGACGCGTTTAAAGATTTTTTTTTTTAAACTTTAAAATTTTGAAATATGTGAAATTTTAGATTTTGTAACGAAAATGAATACCATTGTTTTTATAACATTTTCTTATATCCTAAACATTTGATCTAAGTAATGCTAAAAAAAGCAGCAATGGGCTTGGGCCAAAAAAAGAGAAAATTCATTGTAATTTTAACTTTAAACAAAAAAGCCTTGAAAACAATGGGGAAAAGGCCCATTTTAAAAGCCTCTTTTGGGTTTATTCAGAAGTTACAAAATGCGATTCATCGGTATTATTAAAAAACCTCTAAATCTTTTTAGATAAAAAGCTCTTTGTCATAATATGGGGCTTTTTATAAAGGCTTCATTACGAATATTTATAACAGAAAAACCCCCAAAAAAATCCTTATAAAGGTTGGCTTTTTTTTCCCGAGCCTGCCTCGGTATATTTATAAACTTTATGAAATAATATCTAGATAAACACACTTATAATTATTATTTAAAATTCATTCATTTAACAATTCTATTTTAATAATTTTCTAACATTCAACCGAGCTGGGAACCCCCTTTTTTGGGAAAACCCTTTTTTAAATTTTTTGAAATTTAGAAAAAAAAAAGTGTTTTTTTTTTAATCAAGAAAATATTTATAAAATTTAAGATTTTTTTGTTTTTATTTTTTTTTTTTAAAAATTAATTTTTTTAATCTGTCATAAAATTTTTAAAAAACAAAAATTTGAGTTTAGTCGAAAAATGGGTTTTTTCCCAGCTCTGCATTCAACCGATATTT
The DNA here is from genome assembly GCA_030555515.1 of Acutogordius australiensis. Taxonomy (NCBI): domain Eukaryota; kingdom Metazoa; phylum Nematomorpha; class Gordioida; order Gordea; family Gordiidae; genus Acutogordius; species Acutogordius australiensis. The sequence continues at coordinate 543,957 of JAUIRJ010000008.1, read as the reverse complement.
TCATTTTTTCCTAAAACAAATGAATTCTGAACGCGTCCTTATAAGGTTTTAGGTTTTTGGTACAATATTCATCTTTTGAATATATTTTCTATAACATTGTTTATCACACAAACATTGCTAAACAACCTTTAATAATTTTCAAATCATAAAAATAAAATACACAATATAAATTCATGATTCAAGCAGGGGCGTATGCAGAAATTTTTCTAAAGGGGGGTGAAAAAAATTTTTTGGAGGAAAGCAACAAAAAATTTAGTTTTAATATTGATATTTTATTTGCGAAATTATTTTAAAAGGTTGTGTATTTTCCAAAAAATAGCAATTTTATTGATTTCTACTCCCATATGTTTGATATATAGATTCAACCGCTGGTTACATCATAAAAATCAAAAAAAAATTTAAAGGGGGGCAATTGCCCTCTTTTGACCACCCCTAAAAACGCCCCTGGTTTTAAGGCATTTGATGAAAAATCCAATTTTTTGATATTAAAAAATTAGACTATTGGGATTACCTTAATCCTTTTTTTTCTTATTTGATAAGTCGAGTTTATGAAAACTTTCTAGAAATTGGATTTTTGCCAATAGCACGAGACTTTCTACTTTGAAAATAAATATTTATCACTTAAGGTATTATATATTTTGCCGATATTAATGCTTGTAATACCTTTTACATTTTTTAATTTTTACACCTTAATTTCCATAAACTAAGCGTTTAACCTCTTTTAAAAAATAGTTTTTAATTAATATTATCAATATTACTTCACAAAAAACAATCTCTCGGCTAATTTTTGTTTGATTTTATGAAATTTTCAGTATTTTTTTCGAATTAAATCTTTAGAATTTTAATTTTTATCGTAAATATATGATGTTCAATTTTTTTTTGGCCCTACTAATTAATAATCTTTACATAGAAGAGTTTCGAGTTTCAGGAATAATAGATGGCACATTACGGAATTTTCATATAAATTTATAAATTTTTGGAGAATATAAGTCCCCAGATTTTTACGGCGAATTTTCAGAAAACAAATATTCTCTGATAATGGAGAATCATCCATAAAATTTAATTCAAATAAAAATTATATTAATGGTTTTATACAAAACGTGATAAGGATCTGTGATGTTAGGCCCACAGATTAGTAGAATGTTTTAGAAGCGACCCAGGTTGAGGTGGGGGACGGAGTGGAATGAATATGGTTTTTTTAATAAAACCAGATAACTAGATAATTGAATTATATTCAAGAGAGATGAACAGATATCGGAATTATAATTAAATTACGCTTAGAAAATTTGTTTTTACCGGGCTTCCCTACCAGCCGGGTCAAGCTGAGTTGGGTCATATTAACTACTGACCGAAAATATTGATTTTAGAGTCTAAAAAGTAAAAAAATTTAGGCCAAACTAAACTAAAAACAATAATATGATTATTTATAGCTAATGTCTAAACAATTAAATAAAACTATAATCTGAAATACAAGAGGTCTGGTGATCAGGGTGTAGGCGGCTTATTAATATACTACACATGTGCAACCACTTTAAAGTTGCTGAGTGATCTAGTGTATCCTTATGCCCTAAATTTCATATGCCTAACAAAAGCCTAATAAATATAAATTCACCTAACGGCAATGTCAATTTCCTTACTAGGGTCAAACGAGTCGAAGCCCTAAATGGATATAGTAACCCTTAATTTGGGTAATGGTATGGGCGAAACACCAAATTCCAGCATTATTTTCCTATATTATAGCTATGTCTTTTGTATATTTCATTGAAAAGAGTTTAACCATAAGTTTTATCCATAAAATGAGCAAATAATACACAAAAAAATTTCTCCAAATTAATAAAATAATCCAGTACCTAAGAGCATATTTAGAAACATTGTTAACACTTTCTCCGTTGTATACATAAAGGCCTTTTTTTTATACAAAATGCGAAACGGTTTTGCTAAAAGCATTCAGGTAACAATATTTTTGTAAATTTTTACATTAAGTTCTCTAAAAAATTACACCATTTTACCCCTCAACCTCGACTTAGTATACCTATAAATCCTGTTCCATTTCTGTACAATTTAAAAAAAGATAAAGCAAACATTGAGAGTTAAAGCACCTTGGCTCTGATCGTGACATGAATATTCATCGAGTTATCGACGGTGGAAGTGGATTGTTGGCTGATAGACAATATTTAATTAATGATGAAATGGGTGTTTAAATCTTTCACTTATTTTTCTCTTAGTTGAATGGACATTTGTGTCTCTAAAGGTTTTATATCTTTATAACTTCCAAGTTAACAGACCGGCCATATTTATACCTAAAGACTCTACTGTCTCCGTTTTATAATGTTTTTGTAACGATTAAAGATTAAACTGTTTTTTACAATTAAGTTTATAATACAAATATGGCTAAATTTTACTGATACACATATTCAATGATCTGTGAAAGCTTTCAAAATCTTTTTGGGTCCCAAACCAAACTATTTAATGAGCGAAATTCTCAAGGAGTAGAAAAAAACAATAATTAATTAAATAAAAATTTATCATTCTATTTAGGATACTAGCAACCTATAATGTCGAGATATCTAGTTACTTTAAAGTCCATTGGTCAAACAGGAAATCAGCAAGCAAGTGCCAGCCAGCAAAGTGTGGCCAAGTTTATTATTAGGCAATTTAAAGAATATCAAATCTGCCTTTATTGTCAATTTATTACACATTTTAAGATTTATCGAATGAGTTCCCACGCAATACCTCCTAACATATCTAATAAAAATGCGAAGAACACATTTTAATAAGTCGCCCACCTGTAACAGGTGTAAGAAAGCCATAGACATAGTTATAAGACTGTATCCATACAATAATTCTGGTGAAGCGTAATATTTGTTGTATTTTAAACAGGTATTATTATCTAGCTGTAAAAAGCCCGAATACCATAGACCCTATGTTAGCTACCCCTTATATTTTAATGGTTAATGCTTTTAGCGTCATAAAAATTTGAGCGTTTTTATCATTTCAAGGGGTCAAAAATTTAAAATAAACGATGCTTCGATTATATTTACGAGATTGCATATAACGGACCATTCCAAACTCTAATTCTCTATTTCTTTGTATATGAATATTTGTTTCAAAACTTATTGGAAATTGCTATACGTTTATTTTTGTATATATGCACAGCTCAATAACAAATTTTTCTTTCAATCACCATAAATAACTCACGGGCCGGCCATCTTATTTCCCAATACATAAATTTATTATATAGTTTTTGTTTTGTTTTATGTAAATTAGAACACAGGATTAAGATAAATTTTTTACAAAGACTAATTTTTGTTCTTCTAGCACCGAAAAAATTTATTCTGAATATTCAAAGGCTTTGTATGATAGCCCTAGTCCTTATTAATTATTCAAATCTACTCCATCGTATTTTTGTTTCTAAGTAAGAAACATATGAGTCAAGGTAACTCAAATGCATTTCAAATTACCGTTTAAGTGCCTTGAAAACGTTTGTTAATTAATATGTTAAAATAGGAAAAAAACAATATTGTTCAAAAAATAAGCAATCAAAAAAGAACTGTTTTTAATTTAAGGTGCATAAGCATAAGGAGTTCTAAATAAAATTGGTTATCAAAGTATTTCTATAAATGTTGTATTTTTTTGCTTAATTTAAAAACTTGTATCACAGGTCAACAAATATTTATGTCAGAAACGAGATTATTATGAAAACATAAAAGAATGCATCCCCGTGATGGCCTATATGTTTTTCGTTTTTTTAGTTTCTTCCGTCTTTGGCTCCTTAGATCCGTCTATAACGAAAAATGGCCTTTTTTGACCAAATTGATCTAAATATACCCTAAATAGAAATTATATAAAAATCTTTTTTGCATTCCCTTGTAGCTTATATTTTTAATCACAAATAATGGAAAAAAATTTTTATTAATATATCAAGCTCTAACAGCGGCATTTATATAATTTAAAATATTTCGCGTCCAAACTTAAATACGACACGATATATTATCGGCTTTTAATATAAATATTATTTGAAGTTTAAATTTAACAGTTTAACTATTGTAAATATGCACAAATAAAATTTCAATTTATTTTTGTTTTTGAATCTTTTTAGTTTTTTAACCTTTTTTTAAATATTCAATGTTTATAACTGACTAACTAAGTTTGATTAGGAAAAACGGTAAACGGGTTTGAGATTCCCTAAGATGGCAGGTTTGATCTCTGTAGTAAACTCATAACTCTCAAAAAATTGTTGACCTGTGATAATTAGGGCGCATATTGAATCAAATTTTGGAATCATGTTTTTTCCATTGCTTGTTAACGAGATAGAGAATTGTCCTGAAAAATATAAGATTTCTAAACAAAATATTTGTAAAATCAATATTATTTTGTGATAAATCTCCAAAAGTTAAAAAAAGTATAAGATACCCTTCTAATCTATGCAAGCTTTAAATAACTCGACGTACTCTAAGTTTAAAAATTATAAATTTTTTAAGCTTAACCGCATACTTATCATAAAAAGACCCGTTTCTTCAATTACCGAAAACTTTATGCGTGATAAAAGAAGAAAAAAAAGCGTATAAAAAAGAGAAAACGATTATAAGAAAAGATTTAAGGAAAAAAAAGTAGAATTTGCAAGATAATAAATAATAATAGTATAATTGGGAGAAAAAGATTTTCAAGCAGTTTTTAAGTGAAGGCCACTCCCACCCCATTAATATTTATGAGTCTGGCCAAACTTTGGGACGAACTGTCCCTAAAAATATCATTAAATATAAATTGGCACAACTCATTATTATATATTTATTTATTTTAAATCTAAATTAAATAACATATTTTTTGATTTAAAAAAAATAAAAATGTAATATATACTGTAATTTACCTACAAGAAATATTTCAATTTTTTCTTTATTTGGACTTGCTTCCAACAAGAGCTGGAAAAAACCCTTTTTTGAGTTAACACATTTTTTTATTTTTCGAAATTTAGAAAAATAAAGGGTTTTGGCTTTAATCAAAAAAATATTTATAAAATTTAAGGTTTTGTGCCTTCATTATATTACATATTTTTAGTCTGTCATAAAATTGTTGAAAAGAAAAATTTATATTCGCCAAAAAATGGGTTTTTTCCCCAGAATTGCTTCCAAAACGCCATATCTAATTATAGATTTTACATTATAAATAACCATAGGTTAATCAGATTTTTTTTCCCATTTTAATTAATCTTACTGTTTTGAAATAAGACCCAAATCAACAAATATATTTCAATTTCATAAAAAATTTCTAATTTTTAAAAAAAATAATATATTTTCTCGAGATTTAATCTCAGTATAGTTTTGTCAAATTATGTCTTGTTTTTCCTGAAAATTTGAATTTTTAATTTGTGTAAAGTTGACAAATTTATTTTCAATTTTTCCATAATTAATTTTAAAAATAGTAGATATTTCGCATTCTAGGTGCCATTTATATTGCCCGTTTAAATGTAAATATTCGTTTTTTACTAAAAAAAAAATACGAAATATTACAAGACACAGCCTTCCGCGCCCCTTTACTACGGAACTACAGTGTTTGTTTCAATGGAAGTCACTGCCACAAAGAAAATCATTAATGCGTGTTTTGCAACAACGAAATATACGTTTAAAACAAAATAATGAATATCAAGACCATAAGAAAAAATCACTAGATTCCCATAATTATTCCACAATATCCAAAATTCCAAATAAGCAATGTTCAATTCCACTGAGATTTGACAGATCGTGTTTAGATATTTAAAAACAGTATCTCATAAATATTATAATAAACGGTGAAAATATTAATTATTCCTTCATTGCTCATCTAATCGGGAATCAATCTTAAAATATCATTCACTTTTAATTACAAATTCATAGATCTCGAATATCCATTGCTCCGTTAACGTTGGGGATAAAAGTGAAGCCCTAACGGGTACGGCGGCCTCAAAAAAGAAGAGGCCGTGATTAGGTGGTTTTTTAGCAAGTACTCTTCGCCCTAGGTGCACCGGTGAATTTTTAATGGGACATCAGTATGGACATTCCTATATGGACAAACCCTTGCCTCATTTACGCACTGATCAATCTGTTCTTAAAAAATTACTGGTGTATTTAATGATCCCAAACCCAGTTTATTTTTACTAGCTTTGGGATCAAACGAGCAAATTTTTTCACCCCTGTAGATATTCAAATTGATAATATTTAAATTGCCTCCTCAGTTACAACGATATCATTTATCTTCTATGTTTAGATGAACTTCTATGCTAATAATTAAAAATATACTGCCAAATATCTTATAATAAGGATAATATACTTTGTTATATTACTCTTCTTTCATTGGCGACGAGGCGGGAGCTGGAGTTTTCCAGAAGGACCTCCCGTCGGCCATCGAGTTTATTTTAAATAAATTAAAAAATTGTTTTTTTAAAGTATTTAAATTTACCCTTTAATTTGCTGGCCCGATTATTGTTGTGAACTGATTCTAATTGAGGGAGGAACCATGTACAAGTGATTGGCGCACAAGGTCCATATTCAGCGAATTATGCACCTTACAATTACGCTCATCAATGTCACTCGGGGATTACGAATTATAGCTTCGTCTGAAAGACAGAAGTGCCGCAACAAGACAAAAATTGATGGAGCAACGAATTTGTCTCAAAGACAAGCACACCACGGTCTAAAACGATTGCGCATCAACTTGTACAGAAATGGCCCCCTAATTAAGAATCGAATCTCATTCTTGGAATTGAAATGTCTGAATGACAGACAGAATGGTCAAAACATAGATCGGAAATGGTTCTCCAATCTCCAAAAATGGCAAGAAACAAGGTGCCTGACTGATCAATACCTAAACACCAAACCGTATGGTCTAACGATGAAGCCCAAACTCTTAATTTATCTTGAACGATCAACGATCTATGGTCTTCTCGATGGGGCTAAATGACCGAACGGATATTGGTCCGGAACGACCTGAGGATAAATGGTCTAAGCGACCTAACGATAACGGTCCTCTACCTAACGGTAACGGTCCTCTACCTGACAATAACGGTCTTCTACCAGACAATAAATGGTCCTCAATATGAGGTCTTTAACGAATTGACGTTTAAAGGTCCTCAACGATTGACGAATAAGGTTCTCAACCCGACCAATACGTAACTACCGACGAATACTAAACGATCGATGAATATTAAACAATCCATGAATACGATATCTTTGTGGACATGCCGCACATCGAAGCATTCGGCCGTGAAATCACGTAGAACAGGTCTCTACCCTTAGAGAGTGCGGGACAATGAAAAAACAACGCGTAAACACGCCGAAAGACCAGCAGTCGGACTTGAAGGCCCACCTTCGATCTCGAGCTCAAATAAAGTTGCCACTGAGGAGCGGTGCTACCCATCCCGGATACGTCATCCCCCGGATCGACTACAGGTCGGATACTAAAAAAAAGGGTGACAGTAATGCATATATTCGTATTGATACTATTCAAATTGCCTCCTCAGTTACACCGATATCATTTATCTACTATGTTTAAATGAACTTCTATGCTAATATTTATATTAATACTGCCAAATATCTTATAATAAGGAGAATATACTTTGTTATATTACAATTCTTACAGTCCCCTTACCAAAAAAAATTTTTTACGGAATATATAGCTAGTGGACGAATACATTAAAAAAATATATTGGGCCAATTTTATAAAAGGGCATAAAGCAGGCATGAAAAATGAAAAAAGTCAGGCGCCAAAGATGGCCTTTTTTTGTGATAATTTTAAATTTTTAAAATAGACAAAACTTTTTGATCAAATTAGCAAATTCGACGGGAATAATTTATATATGGCCTTAGGGTACTTGTAACCTTCTGTACTTGAGGGCTTCTGACTCTATTCAAATTATGACAAATTTAGAAAAAAATATAAAAACTTTTACTTTTCGACAATAAACGCTTTTTAACAAAAAGCATATTATTATTATTACCGCACTTAGATTATATATGTTTGAAAGAAAATTTTCGAAAAATAAATTCTTTAAAATTTTAATATTTAATTTTAAATTATTGTAAAAATAAAATTTTGAAAGCGTCTTAAAAAAGTATATAATCACAATTGTATATGCCATTTTATAGAGCCAGAGAAGCTTAAAAAAGGAAAAAAAGGAGTAACATAATAGCAACAAAATTATACAAAACTACATTTTGCCAATTGACATCTGGAAATTTATAATATATGTGACTAGTTTACGGATGACTTAAAAGGACTTTGCAATAAAATATATATGATAATTGGTTTTAAGAGCCATTTAGTTAGTTTTACCAGGGAAAGACAAAATTTTACTTTCAATTTAAAAGGTTGGATTTAAATTATACATATAAGGGCGCGTTCAGACTTTAATCGCTTCTACTAAATATTTTAAAAAATTTATGAAAATATAAAATTTTTATAATTTGATTCATTTAAAATTTTATTAACCATTATTTTTACAATATTTTTGTACAATCGGAGCAATTATACAATGTATATGGAAAAAACTTGATATATTTTGGCAAATGAGAATAATAAGTTTAACTGGAAATAAATAAATTAAGGAAATAATTAATTTTTATCACTTAAATCAATATCCATTTGACAAAAATTTTTATAAGTTTAAACGCACCAAAAAATTTTACAAATATAAAGAGGTATATTATAATTAAAAATGTAACATAAATTACATTTATTTTTCCAAGTTTGCCAGGAATTTGGATGAGGTGACAATTATATATAAATGTCCTGGTGAAAAATGTTTTGTGAACAAATTTGACACTGTTTTTTCTCAAAATATACCATTTTAGTGGCATTAAGAGCATATGGATGGTGTTGGACACTGATAAACACAATTTCCAAAATTTTAAAATATTTTTTATCTTTCAGCCTCAATATATTGGACATCAGTGTGATATGACTTAAGTTAATAACAATAATAATAATAAAAAAGGGAAAAGTAATTTTTTTCTTCCTACAAAGTATGATTTATAACGGAGTAACGAACCGTGAAAGTACCGTTGAGCCATTATAAATCATTAGGGAGCGGCTAAGCTAATTCGCAAAAAATTGCCATGGTTGGAAAAAAAATAATAAAATTGTGTTTGGCTTGCAAGTAATTATTAGATCAAAAAGAATATGAACGGATATATATTGTAATATATCAGGTTAAAACGTGCCCTGGTCAGAAATTGTTCGAAGAAGGAAGGTAACAAAATTTTCTACCAATTGTTGGGGAAACATGCAAACATATATTTGAAAATAATAAGATAATTTGCCCAAACTACCCGTTCTTTAGAATTTTTTAAAAAGATAAAAAAAAAACAGATTATTAAATGGAAATATTTTTGGCTTTTATTTTGCAGGATATTTAATATAAAAAATAAAAAATTGGCATAATTTAAAACGCAATATTATAAAGACAAGATTGGTTTTGTAAGTTACAATTTTTTTTGATTAGATTTAATTACATGATTGACAAATATTTAAGAGTTATGAGCTAACTACAGAGATCAAACCTGCCATCTTAAAAGGTTTTTTGCAATCTTAGTGGGTCAGCTATAAATGTTAACAATTTTAGAAGAAATGTCAAAATAAAACAAAACAAAAAATATTCAAAAACAAAAATAAATTGAAATTTTTTTTTTATTTTGACATCAAATTTTAAATAATAATGTTATCAAAAACAGAAATATCTTGTGTGTAGTGATTAAGTTTGTACGCGAAATATTCTGTTTTATTTAAATCCTGATGTAAAAGATCCCAACATTTTTCATTTTTTGAGATAATGAACATAAGTACAAGGAATTTTTATTAAAAAAAAGAAGATTCTTAAATTTTTTCTTTTTAGGGTTACTCTCGTAATTGCAAAATCTGTCAATTTTGATGCGAAAAAATTTACGAAAAACGGAAAACATATGTGAGATCGCGGGGGATGTATGCTATTATGTTTTTTATTAAGTTAATTTAACTGTCCGACCTGTGTTATTTATCATTTTAACATTATTTATTTTAACATTGTTTAACTCAGGGCATAGTTATTTAATTCTAATATTTAAAAAAACGAAAAACATATAGGTCAAAATGTAAAATTAAGTAATTACAATATAAAACAAAAATAAAAATATGATATAATGTTTCATATAAAATTATAAAGTATGGCCGTTTTTTAGAGCATATTTTGCGTGAGAAAATACCATATATCATTTATTCTGTGACAGATTTTCTTGAAAAATTCGGTTGTTACTTAAAGACACCATATATATCACATACCAAGCGCAAAAATGTTTCAGAAAACTGGCATGCGAAAAAATACCATACATATAAATACATCAAAGAGATATATATAATTGTCATATATTTCCTTTTTGGCCTAAAACGACATTTTTCGCCTGGCCTACAAATAATATCTACTTTTAAAATTCCTTTATTAGAGGCTCTTTTGTATTCGTATATCTTCAAAATTTTAGGGAACATTTAGATAAATGAAGAATTATAGGAGCAAATATATCAAATTTTTTCGCTAAAAATAATTTTTGACATGACACATGTTGGACATTTAATATATTATCTCATCCCATAAAAAGGCCAAATCAATTTTTTGTGGAATTTTCCTGAAACGTAATTTAGTTAAGAGGATTTGAATCTGAAAAAATTAAAATTAAACCCCTCCACAAAAATTACAATCTATTTAAAATGATCAACTCAGAAAGCCTAAGGGCAATATTTGTTTAATTTTGGTGTTTCAACAAAAAAACACCTAGGCTTACATATAATGCCTGGTCTTTTTTCGTTTTCACTTTTCCGAAAAATGAAGCATTCATGGTAATCGAGCAGGGCTGGGAAAAAAACTAAATGAGCTTTTTTTTAACAAGTTTTTGGGTTTTTTTTTCCCAAATGCCCACAAACTCGTGGGCATGGCAAAAGAAAAGCCCCTTTTCTTGCTTAAAAAAAGGGGCATGTTTAAAAAAAGCCCCTTTTCTTAAAAAAAAATCCTAGGAGCTTTAAGAAATAATAACCCACCCATCAATTTTTTAAAATTATTATAGAAAACATAAAATGGGTTTTTTGGGGCTCTTTTTAAGAGCCACTTTTTGTGGGTTTTTTTTGCCCCTTTTCTTAGTAAGGGGTTTTTTTGAATTCTTATTTTGGCCCTTTATATTTGCCCCCCTTTCTTTTTTTATGTTTTAGGGGAAAAAATGAGCCAAAGTTTTTTGGCTCATTGTTTTCCCAGGCCTGTAATCGAGCTCTTGGTCTAGGTTAAGTGATTGCCTAGTACCTGACAGGGCTAAAAGGGGCTATGCCCTGACGGGTATGCCGTCTCTTTCAAGAGATGTAGGGCAAGGAGGGCATTGTTTTAGCAGGTGAATGATTCTGGCCTTCGACTATTGCCAGAGTTGTAAAGCCTGCATGCTATAATATTCCGGAGAGTGCGGCGTCATTTCGATGGATATTGTGGTATTGGCGGAGAGACGCGCTTAATTCTATTGCCCCTAGGGGTTATGAACGTCGCTGCATAGCAATTTCATTGCTCCTCACCCAAAAAAAAGTCCTTTTGCACTACCGTTTTAGCTTGATAGAACGCGTTTTTATATGTAAGAAACTTCATTGTTTTTAATTTTACCATAAAACCCATATCAATTTAATAAGCCCTAAATAAATTTGAGTGGAGTCAAAACGGTGAAACAAAACAAGTCGTAAACATTTATCCTTGTTATTTTTCATGGTAAAAGGGATCCAAACTATGCCAAACTGCATCGTCGTAATAACGTTATCGATATAAATTTTTAGGATCCGAGGAATAAGGTGGCCCGGGACGTTGAATGAGAATTCGACCCCGGCCAATAACGGTTTTAATTAAAGTTAAATTTGTTTAATGATGTTTAAAAACTGCTTAATAAGCGCAACCATTATTTTGAGTTTTACAAAGTCCTTGTATTTTTCCATTCCAAGAAATAGACCTACAGTACAGCAATGCTCGATAAAGAAATTCAGAAGCGTCATAATTATATTATCTAAATGCTGATAAATGGGCAAAACATTTTGAATTTTTATTATCAACCCCGGCGTAGGCTGAGTTTACTGCAAAACTGGGAAGAGCCAGCTCATAAGGGGAATTCTTTTAAAGTTTTTTTAATTCTAAAAAACTTTTAAAAGTGCGTAAAAGAGGGCTTTTAAAAATCCCATTTTTTTGAATAACGAGAAGCTATTTTTACTTAAAAGACTTTTGAGCTTTTTTAATTTAAACATCAGAAAAAAAAGAAAAAACCAAAAAGGGTGTTTTGAAAAAGCTTTTTTCCCCACTGTTTTCGGGCCTTGTTAACATATAAAATTACTTAAAGCTTTTTTATCCCTTTTTCTTGGCTCGACTAAAAAAAAGCCCATTTTTTCCTTTTAGGCCACACTTTTTTTAGCATTGGTTTATATGAGTGTCTTTTTTCCAAGTATATTTCTTGAACCGAAGTCTTATAAAAAAATGGACCATCATTATTGATGCAGAACTTACGAATTTCCCCCAAACCTTTTCAGCTGATGGACAACTATCCGTCAGGTCTTTGCCTCGTGAATGTAGTTGAAAATGACATAATACCTGTGGACTTAGGCTCACGAGAGACTTAAATCTTAGAAAATAGACGGAGTTTTTTTGGCGATCATACGTCCAAGCATTAACCAGAATCAGCTGCTCTCTTGGTAAACACATTGTCGAAAATTTCCTTGTGAGAGATTAAAAACCCTTAAAAATTTAGGCCATCGGTGCCTTTAGAATGTTCAACCCTTTGGGGAATCCTTGTGCCCTATAGGAATCAAATATGGGCTCTTGACCCAGTTTTAAAAATAATCCGATAGCTTCAATCCTTAAACATGAATTGGATATAGGGATTAATACAGTGATGTAACGTACCTTTTAATTCTTAATCTTAAATTTAAGAAAGAATGAGAGAATTTTAGTTTTCTGAGCTTAAGTAATTTATTTATGGTATTTTTGTTAAAAATTAAACCTGTCGTATTGACATTTTCATCTGATTTTTACAATAAGGACACGGTTTACTCGTCAAACCTTTGCCTCTTTTCAATATAGCATGTTGGTTTCGCTGACAATAACACGCTGATAACCTAGGTCAGGTCCAGGATTCTCAAAAAAAAGAGAACGATCTTGGGTCTCCAAATTATTTATTAGGAATTATACTGTATTAGTCTAATCTTTTATTCTACACAATATTATATATAAAACGAAATCAAAATTTGTAAAATTTATTAGTTCATTAACTACGTTAAAAATACACAATGTTACATAAAATTAAAAATGAATAATAAATTAAAGTTTAATTTTATGTAACATTATGTATATGTATTCAAACGATATGAATTAATAAACTCTACATAAATATTTGGATAATGTTACACATAACATTTTATTTGAAACCTGTTCCCACGATAATAAAAACACCGGTTAACAAAAATTGTAGGATTTGCCTCACATACCTTCCTTAAATAAAGCACAATAACTAACTGGTTGGTATCTTTGACTTTTTTCAACCCGGGCAAAGCAATTAATATTTCCGATGGGTTAAACAGTGAGATTTGCTAGCGAATCGGCAACTGTAGTTATAAGAGATCTCACATTAGGCATATCATTTAGGGCCTAGTGCCAGTGGGAAAATGTGGCCCGTGGTTGTACAGGTGTACAGTTTTGCCCAGGAAAAAATCCATTTAGGCACTTACGGAATTAAATTTTGACCTTCTGCATGTAAAAAAGGGCTCTAAATAACATTTTTATAATTCCTTCTGTACATATGAATTTAGGGTCTCAGCCCTAACCTTTGTATCAGACCGAAAATTCATGTATCATAGAATCTAACATTGTGCTAATTTTAAATCAGATTTTGGGTCGACAAATACTTTTAAAGTTTTTTCGAGAAAATTGTTTATTTTATAAATGAGTTACCTTTACGGGCGGGTTAGGCGAATTCTAATTTCAATTAATGCTTGAATTGAATGTCGACCTCGTCAAGATAGGAGTAGAAAATTCTGGAATTGGAATATAAGCATAAAACATCGGGCTTTTTTTGGTAATTTTTCAAGTGAAACTAATATTAATCGAATTAATAAATCTTTTTTAATGGTCTCATTCAAAAGGGCTACAATAAAAATGTAATGTCAACATTTTTATGAGACCCCTCAGGCTAAAAATAGATAGTGTTAATCGAATAATTTAAGAGTAAAAAAATTAGGAGGGAAAAGCAAAACTGAAGCTTGGTGAAATTAATTTATGCAAATGTTTTCGACAAAATGAGATAGGACGGTGGATAATTTGATGGTTTTTTAGAATATAAAAGCGACAGTTTACGGAGGGTGCTTTTAGCAATTTCAAGTGTGAACACATATGGTTAGGTATTGATTTTGTTTAATGTAACAGATTGGGGCGGCCATTTTTTACAGGATTCACTTGTCAAATTTATATACATATTAAATAAAAAAAAATAAATAAAAATGCATATTTTGTGTTTGAAAATTTAATCGAATATAAAAAATAAAACTTGGCATTTTAATCCAAAAAGAGAATAATTGTTTAATAATAATGAAATTTTGTTTTACAGAAATTAGGCCCTAAAAAATTTTTTTTGTTATGTTAAAATTAGAAAAATAGAAAATAAATTTTTGAGCAATTACACGAATTTATAATATATGGTTAGAAAGAAAATAGGTTATAAACAAAAAAAACTAGAAAAATAATGATTAAAATAAATATTGCAGTATTTTTTTCAGTTTTTTATTTCCTTATCCAAAAAGATACACCTTGAACAGGTAAAATATTACGTTGTTTGTTCTGGCAACCGATATCTAAATTACATGGCCTATCATTAATTTAGCAACCCCTTTCAATAACATTTTAACGATTTTTACTCTTTAAAACAGCATAAAAAGAGTTTTTATATTCTTTACACTATATCTGGATCAATATCTTTTGCAAAAGACTTCCAAATTATGTGGTTTGAGGTTGTTATATTATGGTTAGCTATGTTTTTTTGGTAATTTAATGATGTAAATGAACAGAGTTTTTAAGCAACGTGAAATGCGTATGTTTGTTCAGTAGGTAAGTCTAAACTCAATTAACAAATTTATGTTAAATGTTAAAAAATAATTTTGTTTTTGACAATTTAAAATGCGTATTTTTTTAATTTTCGCACGTTGATCACTTGACAACAAAACCAACTTAATAAACAATTTTTAGAGATTTTTATAGAGAGTTTTTTACGATCTAAGATTCAGGTTTTCTCCCAGTGCTTCCAGTTTGTTATGTGGGATCCAGATTTAGAAACAAATCAGAAAACATTTTTACCATTTAATTCCCATAGATCCTTTATAAATAACATAATTGATCTAAAAAGATTAATAACACACAGGTCAACAAATATCAATGGCACAACCGTGAATTTTATGAAAACATAAAAGATTACATCCCCATAATGGCCTTTATTTATAAATGTATTTCTTTTTTTAGTGTCTTCCAGGTTCGGCTCCTTACATCCGTCCATTTTGAAAATATGGCTTTTTTAATCAAATTGACAGATCGAGAATACCCTAAAAAGACGTTTCGAATCTTTTATATAAAAATTCCTTATAACTTATATATATCATATAAATAATGAAAAATAATTTTCAGTATATCAAGCTCATACATCAGCATTTATATAATATGAAATTTATCGCGACCAAACATACAAGACAGTAAATTATCGGTTTTAAATATAAGTATTTGAAGTTTGAATTTAACAGTTTAGCTGTTGTAAATATGCAAAAAAAATCAATTTTTGTTTTTAAATCTTATTTATTTTTTTGGCATTTTTTTAAATATAATCAATGTTTATAGCTGATTAACTAAGTTTGATTAGAAAAAACGATAAACGGATTTGAAAATCTTAATGTCATGTTTGATCTCCGTATTTAGCTCATAACATACAAAAATTTGTTGACCTGTGTTATTGGCGACATGTTATTATTAAGCCAAATATGTTTTAGATTTATGTCTTCCCATATAAAAAAGCCCGCGAATTAACTTATTTTTGGAAGCGAATAATTAATAATAATCAAAGGGCTTTATTATTTTTTTTTTATTTGGTAAGGAGGTGGAAAAATTTGCTCGTTTGATCCCAAAGCTAGCCTATAAATAAACTGGGATTGGGATCATCAAATACACCAGTAATTTTTAAGAATAACAGATTGATCAGTGCGTAAATGAAGTATAGGTATTTTGATATAGAATTAAATTAACCGCACTGATGTCCGTATTTCACTAAAAATTTACCGGTGCATGCAGGGTTAGGAGTACCTGCTAAAAAATCGCCCCCTCACATCCTCTTGTTTATTGAGGCCGCCGTACCCGTTAGGGCTTTGGCACTTTTATCACAAACGTTAACGGGGCAATGGATATCACCCATTCGAGATAAATATAGTTTGCCTGAAAAAAAATATATTAAATTAAATTATCTATATGCTCTTGTGTCATAGGTGAAAGTAATTGCGTAATTTGTTAATCCTGGGATAAGTTGGAAAAAGACTTTGACAAGATGGGAGTTATGTATTGCGCCCTAATTTCGTTGATGCTGGGCATACACAAAGAAAATGATGAATTGAGTTCACGAAGTTGTCATGACAACAGGGGCAATCTGACAGTGATAAATTCTATTTATATTGGCTAGCCGTCCAAATTTTATGGTTCGGTGTTTTTTAAATATTTACAAAAAAAAATTAAATATTATAAAAAAAAAATTTTTGTGTTATTCTACAAAATTTTAATTTCTAAAGTCTAGCAAATAAAAAATATCTCATTTTATATCAGATTTTGGTCTATTTTGAAAAACAAAATAAAAAAAATTTAATAGTATATTTTATAAGGTAAATATATTTTGCCCGTTAACGATATACTCTAACAATAAACAATTATAAAATTAAAAATTTAACAAAAAAAAAATTAATCTGCAAAATGTTAATGAAACAAACCAGTCTAACGTTAATACACGGTGAATTATTATCAGACAACATTTTTTCAATAATATGTATACGGTGACCTTAATTTTCAACAACTATGCTCCATATATTGAGAAGCATATTGTGTTTCAGTCTACTAAAAGCTTTTAAGGGCGCGTTCAGACTCCATTCATTTTTTTACATTTTAAAAGTTAAAAAAATTCCTATATAAAATTTTAAAAGTTGATAAATCTAAGATTTTAATTATTTATTTTTACAAAATTTTTTTGAGAACGTTTTCAGAAAATTAATAATAAAGTGGCGACTTTTGTTTAAATGCGTTCGATGTCAAAAAATATAAAAAAAAATTTTTTAATTTCTAAAATTATTTGAAAAATTGGCGCCCTCCCTACAGCAAAATTTTGTATTTTTTTACAAACTTACATGTAAAGTCTTTAAATTTTTTATTAGAGAGAAGGTATTTTCAATTTTTAGAATTTTAATTGGTTAGATCTTGTAAAAATGCATTTTGTGTCAAAAAAGAATAAAAACTGAATGCGCCCTAAGTTAAGTATATAAGAATACATAAGTGGATTCAGTGAAGTGAACAGGGTTGAATGCAGGGAAAGAAAGATCTGGTTTAGTGTCAGGTATAACAGAACATTTTTAAAAATGTTTTTTTTTAATTATTTTCTTATGCCATTCCTTACATAAAATTAAATATATTTCTCAAATAAAACATTTAATAAAACTTATTTTTTAAAAGAATAAACTACAAACAAATAATTATAAATGTTAAACACGAAAGTGAAGTAAAATAAGAATATAAAATTTAAATAAAAATTAACGAGATACTTTTTATCTAATTAAAAAAAAATATAATTTGGGCCGGAAATATTAAAATTTATAATGGCTATGCATTTTTACAAAACTTTTCAGCTCTTTACATTGAACTAATAACGCTTTTAAGTATAGCCAAATGGCATTAAAATAACCTTGAATCAAGTGTATATTTTAACTATTTAAAATTAAAAAACGTAGAAGCAAAAATATAAAAAATTTGTCAAATTCAAATCCTAATTTAAAAAAAAATATCAAAAAATTTTAATTTTATTATGATCTTAAATTTAAAAAACTATCAGGGATTGACCCCTTTTTAAAAAAATGCGTTATATTGCGGAAGAATCAAAAATAAATAAATCTACTTTGAACGCAGCCTATGAGAGTGAAGGTGGGGAAAAGGGAAATTATTTTTTTTTAAAAAAGTGAAAGTCTACGATTTTAAAGAACGTGAAAAGCTACTAGCACTCCAAATAGAACCTATTATCAATTTGACAAAATTTAATTGTTTGAGAGCATAATAACATTATCTTACAAACTCCTGTGCTAAAAAAAAGAGTATAGGTCATTATTATATTAACGTCCCCAACTCCACGCCCTCCCCCTATTATTGTACCACGAGGTTCTCATCACTAACACGTTTATCAACCGGTCGTCATTTTACTATAATTTTTAATTTAATCTGTCATGATAATAACAATAATGGTGCAATGAAAAAAATCAATATTATTTTATGGATACATTTTCTCATGGTCAATTGAAAAAAAATTTCCACCCATCTTAAATAATTTAACGTCGCGTTTGAACTAAAATAATTAGCGTCGAACTTGAAATATTGTTTAATTTTTTTGCACTACATTTGCCTATTTCCGGGCACTAACCTTGTTCGCAATTTGTAGAAGCCAGTTTTACATGAAATGTTGCCCCATACCTTTCCCCAAATAAGGGAACCATACCCGTTTAGAAATTAGGCTCTTTCAGCCCGAGCAAAGCAATTGATAATATTATAGTGTTAAATAGTAAGATTTGCTTGTAGGCCGACTACCTAGATCAAAGATCTAGGCTCTCATTTTAAGATTATAGAGCCTGATGCCCAAGTATGCTAGCACTCTCAAAGTGATTGTACATGCGTGCTGTTTTTCGATAAAAAAAGCCCGCCTGTGCACGAATCGAACCCAAACCTCGTGCGTGTGCAAGATAGGAATGTTACCTCAGAGCTCACTATGCCAATAGGTATGGATTTTATTGGAGTGGTTCATTAAAAATGCTATACGTCGTTTCTACGATTATTTTTCGCATTTTTATTGAGTATGTTAAAGTTTCAAGGGTTGACATGTGAAAGGGGTAAAGTTTATTGAACAGAAGAAAAACGGGTCGGAATATTTGAAAGGCAAAATATATTATTAACATTGCTACCCCGCTAAATCTTTGACATATACACCGCAAAGTTACTAAAACTTATTTAAACATCAGGGTTACTATAGTTTATTTGCAAATCAAAATGCAGAAATCCATAGGAGGTTAGTTAACAAATTATCGGGCTGAAGTAAATTTATACCCTCAACGAGCACAAGAGCGCCCTAGAAGACCTCGATCAGAGGATCGTTAAACATGACATTTAATTTTAGAGTTTGTATTAATCCTCTAGGCACCTTCCCTTGTGTGCAAAGATAATTAAAATTTTGGCGAAATTGATTTTATTTATGACCAATTTGTAATTGTTTCAAAGATATTTTTCATTTTCTCAAAAAAAAACTCATTAGAAGCAGCTAAAATAGATGATAAGATTGATGTCCTTTAGCTAACGCATCACACATTCTCAAGGTCAAACCCGTAATTGATAATCACGGTACTTACTAATTAAATTTAGGTGACATTAATGTGTTCAAGTCTAACACCTGAGTTTGTTAATTAATTTTTTTTGGCTCTCACCACATCCTATAATTGAGAAATACGGAGTGCATCCACTCTTGAAATCAATTTTTCACTCAAGAATTTGTCGAAAAAACTATTTGTCTAATAATATTTTTTAACAATCAAAATATAATACAAACCTTAAAATTTAAAAATAATTGCAAGATTTAAAATATCGTCTCGAAATTAAAATTAATCTCTTATAAATTTATTAATGGCACAAGAAACCTCTTTATTTTCTTTCTGGAAATTCTAACTTTCTTTCCTTAAGCTATAAGTCATTTCCCGTAAAATAAAAATACAGATAGGTAAATATAAATTAGATATTTATGAAATATGACAAAAATTTGAGGATTTTGAGCCTAGGACAACTTTCTATACAAATTTTAGAATAGTTTTTGCTATTTCTCTGTAACTTATTTATTCTTAGTATTTATGGCATTATTAAAATTTCTACTCCTTTTTATGAGCATAGAATCTATCTCAATATCTCATTTTATTTATTCAGGTAAGAAAATCAAGGGGTATTTGGTAAATTCTGTATATAGCAATAAAAAAGATTTATTTTTGCTAATAAAACATTCACTAATAACTTGTATAATACATTTTTATATTTCTCCTAAATTTTATATAGAAAAAAGTTTTAATCCAGCAAATA
The DNA here is from genome assembly GCA_030555515.1 of Acutogordius australiensis. Taxonomy (NCBI): domain Eukaryota; kingdom Metazoa; phylum Nematomorpha; class Gordioida; order Gordea; family Gordiidae; genus Acutogordius; species Acutogordius australiensis. The sequence continues at coordinate 523,565 of JAUIRJ010000008.1, read as the reverse complement.
AATAAATAATACCAATAAAAATATATAACAAATAAGCATTTTTTGTATTGTTTTTAAAATTTTTATGGATTTTGTTTCCTTGCTATAAATTTCTATGAGAAAATAACAGGAAAGTTTAAGGGAAAAATTAAACATGTGATTGCAATTACAAAATTTTTATACAATAATTTGTAAAAATCGTGTGTGCTCTTAATTTTTGTTGTCCGATAAAATATATTGGAGCCTATCGGTCCGGCTTGATATAAATATGATGTAAATTTCGATAATCATAATGTTTACATAATTGAAAACAGCTGTAAATCTTTATGGTAATTCATTTTTTATGCTTTGAATTAATGCCAATACCTAAATTAAATTTTTTAATACATCTCACAACTCTCAATTATGCTGTCAGAGTATTCTATGTTCCTGCAATTATCAACTTTATCGGCTAAAAATTTTTTGGCTTTAAAACACATATCCAGTGACGACCTGAGTTGTAATTATCGTTACATTTACAAGTTATTTTTATGTTTCTTTGGGAAAATTCTTTATCTCATTTGTTAACCATTATTATAAATTTAAACATTAAACAGGGCAACAAAATATAAGATCAAAAATTCAAGCTTCGATTCATACTAATTATGTCGTCTATCCAAATCTTTCTTCCATCTTTTTTGAAGCACCTCTGCTATTCTAAGTCATCAGAGATGGTGTATCTTTTTACGGGGTCGCGACTTAAAAACTGTAAAAAAAAATTAATAAATTTTTTTTATTAAAATATAATTATTTATTTAAGTAATCAATTTAAAAAAACTTTAAGTTATTTCGTTTTTTTTTGTAAATATTAATAATAAGAATTGAAATGTGAAATTTGTTTTTAATGACTATTATAAGTTTTGCTTTGCCCACTGTCTATATTTGGTTTATTAATAAGAGTTATATTTTTACTTTTTTTAGTTGGAACGACTCTTTATCCTGTAAAAACAGAATCATTTTTTATATATTTGCACTTTGGTCAGCTTTTAAGCTTCAATCTAAACCAAAAAACCAAACGAGAAAAGGGATGTTAAAATTTACTTTTATAGTCAGCTGTACTTCTTAAGAACGCAAGTTTTATTTTTTAACGTGTTTATAGCCCAATAGGGGGTAAGGGGTTTTATTAAAATATACAAATCATATAACATCTTAATTTCTAGAATTTATTACATACGGATGAAAAGAAAAACATTTAACAGGTCTTTTTCGTAAACTAAGGTCACCAATGTCGCAAAGATACTGTTGCGTGTTTGCCCTTAATATAGTGTTATTGATTTTTTTATACGAAAGTTTTTGTATTTCCTTTTTAGTCTTTTTTCCTAAAAGTTTTGTTTCAGGGTCCTAAATAATTTAGTTTGTTTCTCGACAAAAATGACATCCAGCCAAAATAAAGTTGTCAACTAGCTCTACTTTCAGCTTGTCAGTCAAATGAGGTTTCAATTCATTTTTTTCAAGATAATATATTTTATTTATCATTTTTATTTAATTATATATCTATATAATTAAACAAGAAAATGTATTGAGGGGCGCGTTTAGTGAGAGTTTCGTTTTGTTTTCTCGAAATTTTGAAAAATTTTATTTTGAAATAGAACGCTAAATTCTAAAAAGTTGCCAAATTTAGTGTTTAAGCACAAATAAAATGCCGTTTCTGAAATAAATTTTTTTTTATAAATCTGAAAAAATAAATAAAATTTTTAAAATTTTACGAAAATATAAATTCACTTTGCACGATGCCCTAACAACGTAGATCTTTTTTGTTATCTTTTGCGAAACTTTTAGAAATTTTGGTTTTAGCAATTGTCGACTTCCATATTTCAATGCAACAGATTGATTATTATTATTTTCGCATCTTTTTTTTCGAATTTGAGAATGCTTAAATGTTAATTATTATATGATCAGGCTGCATTGGATCTTTAAAAAATTACATAACATCACTTTTGATCAAAAACTTTTATTATGTGGAAACAAAAATAGAGCAACAAATTTAAATTTTGTAAATTTCAGCTAATCTGTAACATATAAACAAACCTTATTTTTCGACACCTTTACCATAAAATATTTTGTGAACTCATATCTAAAATATACCAAGGCTTCTGTGTATGATGATACATTTTCATTTTAATTATTATATTTACTTAATCTATTATTATTGTGATTATAAATAAAATCGTAGCAACCACTTAGGCAGTTCCGTTACCAGGTATTTTAAAAAAGGAGGTTTGGGGGGGGGGGGGCACCTTTTAAGAAATTTTTGTCGTTGGAAGGTTATTTTATGCGACGATATTAATTAATAAATTAGGAGTTATATAAAAATTTGGTATGAACTTACAATCATTGGATTGTTAGAGAGGAGAAGGTGGATTTTAAAAATAAATTGTCAGCTTAGTAATGAATTATTAAAATTATTAATAAAGGTGAAATAGGTTATTTCCTACCCCTAATAACAGTCCAAGGCCAAAAAATCTTTATGCGGGGCAGATATGTTTACAACTACCAAATCAAAATTTAAACCGTTAGGCAAATTTTAAAAGGTCATTAGGTTTTTTAGGGAAATAGTTAAATAAATGGACACGTAGGTTTCCTTTGAGCCCTCAACATGTTGCAGACCAAATCTAAAAATTTTTTCCGACTCTAAGACTTAAATTTTTCCATATTGCACTCGTCTACACGCTGAAAAGACGTAACTTTAAATATTTGAGCACCTAAAAACTCTTTTTATGATGCCGTTATAATTTGTGAAAAGAACGATGTTTCAATTGCATTTGAAAGAGAGATAAATAAAAAAGGGCCAATTTAATTTTTTGACAAACATGACAGTTTATTATTATTATTATTCTAAACGGTCCTCGTCTTTTGAGGTACGTTAGAGATATCAAATTTTGTATTTATATGATTCGTGACATGACATGCAATTATCTGGACTAAGCAGATTCCCCAAAATAGGCGGAAAGGGGGGAGCGGTTTAAAAAACTAGCCTCCCCACCCCCTCTTTTTTGAAGACAGTTATTAGAAAAAACCTTTGTTGTGTCAAAATGAATCTTATTTTTCCTCATATAACTGGATGTTTTAAATCGAATTTTTTTTAAGTATAAAATTACATTCTCTCTAATTTTTTTTCCTTGAAATAAAACCTAGTGTGGCCATCAACTTTGTCATCCATTTTTATAAATGTTATTTTTTTTTCAAATGGGAAATAACATTCGCTAAAACCGTCCTCATAAATGTTTTCCTTTTAACTGGCTCTTGAGTGATAAATGGAATTGGAGAAGAACACCTTGATATAGAGCTCAAAAGTATTAATACTAATGGCATTTCTTGGCAGTTTTCCAAAAAAAAATGTGGCAAAATGAAGGTGGGGATGTATAAATTTTTTCCTTTAAATCTGTCTGTATCAATTTTCTTTTAAATTCAAAAGGTTTTTTTGGCATTATAAAAGGAATTATCCAAAATAAAAGTGGAAATCTGGAAAATCGCTTGAAAGGCTTTAGCCGTTATTAAATTAAATAATAAATCGTTGGTCTGTTTTAACATTTTTTTCAACTTCCTTGTAAGACGTATCATAAACGGGCAAATGGTATTAATACATAGGTCAACAAATTTTTAAGAGTTTTGAGTTAGCTACAGAGATCAGACATGCCATTTTAAAGGTTTACAAAAACTTTTTACCGTTTTTTCTAGTTAAACTAATTTAGTTAGCTACATAAAAATTTTTAAAAATAAAGGTTAAAAAATAAACAACAAAGATTCAAAATATAAAGTGAAATTTTATTTTTGCATATTTACAACAGCCAAACGGTTAGAATCAAACTTTATATCATATTTCATTAAAAACCTATAATGTGTCGTTATTTAAGTTTGAGTGCGAAATATTTTTTATTAACTAAATGCTGGTATAAGAGCTTGATATATTAGGAAATTTTATTTTTCATTATTTGTGATGATAAATAAAAGTTGCAAGGAATATTTATATAAAAAACAGAATTTTAATTTTTTTTCTTTTTAAGATATATAAAAATTTAGTCAACAAATTTTTTGATATGGACGGATCTAAGGAGCCGAAGGCGAACTAAAAAAGGGAAAGGCATAAGGCTATAATGGGGGCGGGGCACATGGCTTTTAGGTTTACATATTTTTTGTGACAATTATATTTGTTGACGCGTGATATATAGGCGGTTAATTTTCACTAAAGGCCATAGTCAGTCATAGCAATAAATATGATGATGATAGAGGCATACAGATATATTTAACTTTTTTTTTAAACTATCAATTTATGGGATTTGTCATTAAATTGTTAACTGATATTTTAAGGTTCCAATATTCATATATTTATACAATAAAGATGGTAAATTCAGGTAGGAAAATTCAGGACCGTCTTGTATAGTAAAGAAATCTCATCGTCGGACCACCAAGAACGCCTATAAACTTTGTGTGTTCATCTTGATAATCAGCCCTGAGTTTGGTTAGTATTTTTATGGGTGACCTGAACGTGAACCCCAGAGTCATCACATTTTTTTCCTACTCTTGGCCTCCAAAGGCATAGGGGTCGCTGGCGTATGTTAAATCTCATTTGTGCCCTGCTCAAAAGTTCCGTGGGATTTTAGAGGCGAAGTTTTGAAACCGATCCCCAAAGAGTAAAGGTTGGAAGAAACTCTTAAACTACCGTTAAAGAATTCTTTGTATTATGGTCGTAACCAACTTTCCATTGTTTTTTTGGGCTGCAACTAAAAAACTCCATGATTATCAATGCGCCATTAGACCCATTTTTGGGGCAAATAAAAAAAAAGTTGAAAGGGGGGGTGGGGGGTGGTGAGGCATCTGCACATGGAGTAATCTGATCGTATCTCAAATGTTTCTCTAAAAAATAACTTTTTAAAACATAACAAAAATCTAATTTGTTTTATAAGCTAACCACGAAGGCACAAATTTTTGAAATCCCTCCTAATCATATTCTTCTAAATTACAACTGGATAGAAATTTTCTTCAAATTTGATATAAAAACCTTAATCCTGATTGATTTATGGGCCAAAAATATAATTACTATGTGCCATAGGATTCTGGCTCCAGCGAAAATTAGAATCTTTTACAATAAAGTTCGTTAGATTGCTTAAAATTTCTTCTAATTTATATATCTTTGAATCAATTATTTCTAATAAACAATTTTGAAAATATAAAAATGCATATATTTGAATTATTTTGTCTATATACGTGCCCTCAAAAGTTCAAATTGAGGAATTTTCGTGACCGGGAACCGACTGCCGTCTGCTACTAGGGCGCCGTCTGCTACAATTTGGAAAATAACCTATATCCTTTTTATAATTATACGGGTGGAATTTCAGATAGATATTACTAATTGCTTAGGCGTCCCCCCTTTCGGCGTTTAGTTAATAAATTAATCTATATGTTTTTTAGGATATTAAATAAAAACAATTGTAAAAATTTAAATTGCTATTAATTTTATGGATTTACCAATTAAATTATTTCATAAATAATACAGCTTCAACTATAAGAGCATTAACATGCTAAACACATTCAATTTAAAAAAATATTATAATATTTTAAAAATTTTGCTGTTTTGATTGACCTTTGTCAAAAAAAATATTTAGAAAGATTATTTGGAGAAAGCTTATCCTTACGTTATGTTACTTTTTACAATATTTCTATCTCTACGAATCTTAAATTTAAAAACAGAAAAAGACTTTTGATGACATAAAAATTTAATACAAAATAAAAGATGGAATAAAATTAAACTTTTAAATTTTTAAACATAACCCTCATAACGGGCCCTTAGCAAAATGATATCAAATATTGGACATAAACTTTTATTAAAAAGAATTATTAAATAGAATAATTTTTTTTAATTAACTTTTTACTAAATTTTTAAATTTAAAATTAAATTGGATTTTATATATAAGCAACGGAGTTTCCGTGCCTGAGTCATATGGACGAGAAGTACTGTTGATAAGATTTTACCCTCAATTATGGTTAGAAACATGTATAACACGAATGCTACACTAAGGTACGTATGGACCCAAACTATAAACCTTTATAAATCCAGAAATTTTTAAGCTATGAATTTGAAATTTTTAAATTTAAAAATTAAGCGAACAATTTTATTATAAACTAATTCGAGTAGTCATTTGGGGGGGGTGGGGAGGGTTAGAATCATGAAACTGCTATACGGCGACGATGCGCCTAGGGTACGTAGGATTAAGCGCGTCTCTTCGTCAGTACCATAATATCATCATTAAAATGAAGCCGCACTCTACGGAATATTATAAACTTTTGTACATAAAGTATAAAAACTCCAACAATGGAAATTTCTTAATTTTTTGTATTGAATCAAATAAATCTTATCAATAAACGAAATCAATTTATAAAATGTATTTTTAGCTAGTAAAACATTTTACGAAAGATTCATGAACAAAAAATAAAATATAAAAATTATTTTTGGCTATTAATTAACCTAATAACTAGATATTTTTTAAGGAAAAAAATTTAATTTTTAACATTAATATGCGATACAAAATTCATTTTATATATTTAATAGGTTAAAACTATTATGAAAGAATATCTAAAAAATTAGGTTGCTTTATCGATTAAATAAATAATGGAAGTATCATGCTTTTCAACATTGGAATCAACCCTAAGGGGTCAGATCCCAATAATATTGTAATTTTTAAAAGATTTTTTTTTATTAGGCTTCAAACCTAATTTTACCATTTTGTTTATTTTGTTTAAGAAAAGTCACAAAAAAGTGACAAAGAGAATTTCAAAATTTATAAGTGCTAATCCGGATAAGAAAAAATTTCTAAAAAGGTAATTTGATATCAATAGGCTCATGAACATTTATTTCTACGCAAATTTGTGAAAAATAATTTTAAAAATTTTGATTTTTACATCGATGAGCATTTTTCTTTACAACACCCGCCCCCTTGCCTTAAGTATATTCAGAAATTTTAATTAGATTTATATCTATTATGTACATATAAACATAGCTGATAATCATTTCCCAATGACTCGTTCAAACGCTTAAAAAATTACACTATTGTCTGCGGCTAATCTTAATTTCAAAATTGCAAGAAATAATTTATTTTAAAGAAAAAAACTTTTAACGGCAATTATCAAAAATTGAGAATTAAAGTTTTTTGATCCGATTAAAAATATGCCATCAAAATAACTTTTATAACTCATCAAATGCGTTCAATTTTTTTTTCACTAACCACACCCCAGTGAACCAATATTTTTAATCAACTTTAAATTTTTTTAAAAATTTTGAACTCGCCTTAATAGGTTTGTTTGGGCTAGACTAAACATTTCACATTTTTACCTAAAATTTTTAAATTCATTTAATTACTTTTACTGTATATACAGAATTGATCGAGTCTAAAATGCATTGTCTCAGATCAAATATTCATAATCAGCTGACAAGTCTGACCCCTAAGAAATTCTCAAACATCGACCGAGCCTGCCTTTATTGAATATGGAATCGATAGTTGCCGCTATTTCACATTAAATCCTTGTCCCATAAAAAGCACTTATCTCGCGCCTATCCTAAACCGCAGGCAACATTTTTCCTTCGGCACAGAAATTATTATTTACGAATAAATCTACCGATCAAATTACATTACTGACATAAGATTTATATTTACAGTGGCACTACATTTTTCTTAAGAAAATTGTATTTTTGATGTAATCCAGAACCTGCCGTGGGGCGGCACTTAAAAAAGGTTTTACTTTTTAAGCAAACAAAATGTTTTAAGATTTGTGGCGAGATGCAAATAGTTTAGGTAATATTACATTATACAGGTGTGATTGCAATTAACTTGATGTCGAAAACAATTTGAATACAACAAAAAAAGATCTGTGAGAAACGATGGAAAGGTATGAGGTCTTGCCAAGTAAGGCTGGTTTATTGAACTCTTAGCATTCATTATCTGTGAAATCGAATATTTATATAATACCGCGGCTACTTTGTTAAAACGCAATTTGTAATCAAAATTTATACATATAATTATATTCTCATAATCTTCTTTTCCACCAGTTAAAGTAATGTAAAGCAGATGACTCCTATTAAAAAGAAAAGTTTATCCTGGTAGTTTAAGTGGTCTGTTGGCATTTGCCTAAACGGGAGAGAACAGGTAATTGTCCAAATAATCTTAAATTAAGCTACAATAATTTCTCAACTTCAGATATTACTTTCATTTACATCACTTTTCGTAATAAATATTATTTAATGGCATTGGCGATATGTTTTATATTGATCTAGGGCTCAAGGGCACGTGCAAAGTGAGATTTTGTTTTCGTAATTTGAAAATTCTAAAAATTAAACTTTTTTTAAAATTTCTTAAAAAAATTTTAAATTTAGAAAAAGCCTTTTATATTTTTTAAAAATGTTCAAAATTTCAAGATAATAAAAACTCACTATGCACGTGCCTTAAAATAAAATAATGAGGTAGAATAATGCTTAATTTAAAGTTTCCTTCCAAATGATGAATAACTCGTGGTCTAGTCAATACCTTTTTAACCGTAAACTATCCCATCATATATTATAGTCAAGATTTCGTTAACATAATTGAAACTGGATTAAAGTCAGGGCTAGTAAATGTAACGGACCTTTTTCTTTAAAATAGCACGCCAATTATTTTTTATTATTTAATTGTGAAAATAACAGCTAAAGTTATTAAAAAAAATTTTAGGCCAAAATAACAATTTTTTTAAACAAAAACTATGCTGCACAACTGCTCTTCTTAAAGAAGGGCTTCTAAAACGTTGTTTTTATTATTATCACTTAAGGTAACGCCTGAATTTATTTTAACCAGAGCTGTGAAAAAACCCATATTTGGGTCAAACCCATTTTTTTATTTTTCGAAATTTAGAAAAATTAAAAGGTTTTAGCTTTAATTAAGAAAATATTTATAAAGTTTAAGATATTCTGCTCATATTTTGCATCTATTTATAGTTGATTTTTATAATCTATCATAAAATTTTTGAAAAACAAAATTTTGAGTTTAGTCAAAAAATGGGTTTTTTCCCAGCTCTGATTTTAACACCCTTATTGAAGATATATTTATCTATAATTTAAATGGTCCTAATATAAATAACTAACATGTAAAAAGTGCATTCGGAACTACAAACACAAGACATTTTTGCTATTTTTTATCCAGTGATTATGACAAATCATTTTAACATAACTTTATTTAAAGCTGATTTTATAAATTTTGCCGATTTTTTATGCCTCTTTGTCTGTTCCATGAGAGTGGTTCATGCGTTAATTTATCTACTTTTATACTCAAAAAAAAAATTAGTTAAATATATTTTAGGATATATATATTTCGATTTTTATTATTTTGAATGGAGTATGTAAACGCATGAATCATGGTTATATAAAGGCAATCATTAATTCCTTGACGCTATTGATAGAACGTGTTAAAAGCTTTTTAGATAAGAACTCCCGTTGTTTATAATTTTTACCAATTAGACATGGCCTTGATAAAGGGAAAGAGGAAGATAACACATCAAAAAGACCTGGCCGGGTATTTAACTAAATATAATTATTATTTGATTCTATTCTTTTAGAATGAAGAGCATAAAAAAAATAAAATAAAATAATAATTTAATATTCAGGTAGTTACCCCGGAAAAATTAACTCTAAAATAGGCTTCTGTCCTGATTGTCATTTCCTCTTTCCCTTTATCAAGGCCAATTATAAATTCTCTTTCTGTATAGCAGGCATGATTACTTTTATTTGACCAAAGTAATTTAGAAAACAGAATTTTTATTGATTGGAATACAAATGTTTGGCGAGCTTTGTCATGCAATGTTTTTTACGATTACGTAATATTAAAGAATACTGAATCAACTTTTTGGTCAGGTTTCTATTCTTTCTAATCACATTTTATTTTTGATCTAAGTTTTTTTAAATTATCCATGTGATGTTAAGTTATTAGTTTTGATCTGCAAGTAGTTTCGGTGAGGCCAAAAATTATGTAAATTTAGGTCGAAAATTGATTAACTGTTAGCCAAAAAAAGCCGGCACTTAACCAAAACATTTCAATTGTTTTACATATATCGCCAGAAAATAAATCTAAAAGTTAGGTCCAATCAAATTCACCACAAAATAATTTTGCATAACTTTTACGTCGCTCAAAATGACAATTTTATGTGTTTTTGTACGGTTAATTTATTCACACCGAAATAGAAGGAGAAACATTTTTGTTAATATCCTTCGTTTTATCAGGAACCTAAAGGCGGCAGGCAGCTAGACTCACACCACTATGTCGGCATAAAAACATTTATGGACAAAGCATTTTCGGATTTTTGAAAAGAACGGCGAAATATGTAATTACGGTAATTAGAAAAATGTTTTTGGCAGAATTAATCCACAACTTGTTACAATTTAGTTATTGGTAGGTAGAGCAAAGTTTTTGTTGGGCCTTCAGCTCGTAATCGATATATTTTCTTATTTAGCTTGATAAGCGGAAACTATTTGGCCACAACGGTCCCCCTCACGGTGCTTGAGAATATTGGACCGGGCATTCGGTAGGTACTCGTTAGGCCAAACATGATTCACTAGGCTAAGAACCAGTCGTTTTTTAAAATAAAAATGTGAGCTAGATAGTAATTTAAAAAGAATGTATAGGGTGTAAGTGGAAAAGGCATTTTTTAATTAAGAAACTTATTATCCACTAAAAGAATATTGCACCTGAGAGAACCTTTTTCCCATTTTCGATAATTTAGTGTAAAGTTAGCTTTAAAACTAAATATGCTGACAAAGATATAGCGTGATGATCTTTATAGAGAGTTAACCAGAGCTGGAAAAAAACCCATTTTTCGACTAAACTCAAATTTTTGTTTTTTTAAAATTTTATGACAGATTAAAAAAATTAATTATTAATAAATACAAAATATAAGCAGAAAATCTCAAATTTTATAAATATTATCTTGATTAAAGCTAAAACCCTTTATTTTTTCTAAATTTCGAAAAATAAAAAAATGAGTGACCCAAAAATGGGCATTTTCCCATCTCTGCATCTAACAGTTAAACCCATAAATAGTTTAACTAATTTATAATTTTTCAGCTTCTATTTTTTACTGTAACTCTGATTCTTTATAATCAATTTGAGTCAGTTTTTTTGAATTCTAGGCTCTTCTTATTTAATTACATTTATTTGATTATGCTTTTAAGCATATACATGCACCAAGCCTAAACCCGTACAAACGATTTTCAAAAATGAGGGAAGGGAAAAATATTTTTTGTATTTTTTCCATAGGGCGCGTTCAGACTCATTTCAAATTTTTGAAAAATTTTAAAAATTTTGAATTTTTCGAATTTTTTGAAATTTTATTTTTTTAAATTATTTTTAAAAACTTTTCTTTCAGATAAACTATTTAAATGCTAATAACAAATATTGGCGACTTTTTGTAAAAAAGTCTTCAATGTCAAAAGGTAAAAATTTTAAAAAATGAACTGAGTCAAGCGCCCATAAGGTCACGTGAAAAGTGTGTTTTTATTTTTCGTGAAATTTTCAAAATTTGAAAAATTATATTTTATAATCAAACGCAAATTTTTAAAAATTATCATAGTTTAAGCACTTTATATGCATTTTCTCGAATAAATTTTTTTTTTAATTTTAAAGAAATAAAAACTTATATTGGACATGCCCTAAGAATAAGATGTATAAATAAATAATCAAATTATAGCCTTAATTTCAAGATATATTGCCTACAAAAATTAATCTTATAAGGTCCCCACAAAATTTAGGTAATTTAAATTAAAAAAAGTTTAATAATTTCAATCTAACAACAATCGTTTCGGGCGTGCCGAAATACGCTATTAAACTAATTAGTTTGATTTTCGAAATTAGCTGTCTGACGGTTTGAGCTGATAGAAATAAAAATTTTAAATTAAAATTTGACCCAAATACGGATTGAATGTGTTAGATAATTAGGCATCCTATTTAAATCTATGTATATTTTTCAAACAAAATTCATAAAGAGCAAGCTGACAAAATAACTTTTTGCCATTTAGAAATTCAGCTTGGACGCACACCCAAAAGAAAATTTGTTCCATAATACCTAACGCCATTTTCTCAGCAAAGGGTAATACTTAATTAAATATCTAAAATTACAAAAAATGCCAAGATACAGAATAATTAAATTTATTATGTATATAAACTTAATAATGTATTTAATTGCATAGATTTGTGTACATTGGATATAATATAATATATATAATATGTTAATATTATTTTTGCACCGTCTTTAAATGTTAAAACTATAATAAAATTAGAAATACAATTTTTATAAGGCCTAATAAATAAATAATGAATAAAACATGTAAAAAATATATTTATAAGTAGATAGAAAGTTTATTTAAAATATATATTCGATAAAAATACATAAAATATTGGGAAAAAAATATTTTTGTTTTCGGTCTCCTTCGATTAATCAAAAATAATAAATTTATATATGTATTTGAATCATTAATTAAAAGTATTAAAAATATATTGTTTGTAATTTTTCCATAGTTTTTGTGATATTGGTTGGGGTTATAAAATTTCCAGGTTACTGCAATATTTTTCATTAATATAATAATCATACGACCACATGAATTTTGTATGAAAATGTTTAAAAATACTATTATAAAGATTAAACAGATTTGAAAAAAAAATTTAGAAAATAATAGTCATTATTATATTTTAATACGTCTTAACTACGTTGGGATCTTGAAATAACAAAAATTTTATAATATTATAACAAAAAAAATTGTTTTTCTTTCTAAATCATGCAAAAAAATTATGATTTTTGGAAGTTTTATAGATTTTTTAAGTTATAAATGATTCAAATCTTGCATGTATAAAAAAGCATTAAATTTTTATAAGAAAGTTAAATAAAAATGGAAAAAATTTTGTTGATGCTTTTTGATTAAAAACTTTTCGAATTTCATTTCAATTTTTCAACATTTTCCTGTTTAAAACCCTATTTGCAGATTCATATTTTTTTATTTACAATAGATAACGTATGATTCATAATTATTTAAGGTGACTTTAAACGTCTTGACGTATCTTTTAGGTGATATTTATATATATGAAATATGCCGTGCTCTGACTTTTCATTCTTAGAATACTTATCTAAGAAGGATATTATAAATAGCGTCCGAAATTTCAGGTGGATGATGATAGGCTTGTAGGTGCGTTTGCCAGGTCTTGAGTCGAAAGGGCGGGCGTCATAGGAGGGAGTTCCTGATTTACTATCCTGAGCCGATCAGATGTTCCAGTGTTCCAAGCCGAGCGTTTTCCTTGGTTGCCCAGGTGAAATTTTGAAAACAAATTTGAGCGCATACCTATTTATATGTTTAGTACTTTATGTATATCATATTTGTTTAATATTTCCTCCTTTTTTTTTAAATTATTTACCTGATAGATTTAAAAAGCATTTAACTAAAATAATTTTGGTTCAAAATTAAATTTAACCATTAATTTAAAATTAACACTATGCATATTTATATATGCATTTAGTAGATATTATAATTTAAAATCCCCAATGCAATCTTTCAATGTCCACAAGTTAATAACATTTATAGCCTAAGTGGTAATTAGGTGGCAAGTAATATATTTTAAATTTAAAAAAGTTGATGCTTAAAATAGATTAAAACGGTCCTTTCTTTCCCTGCTTCATTACATTGAGGAACTCTAGGGAGTTGAGCTCAAACACTAACGGCAAATATCCTATAACACAGGTCAACAAATTGGAGATTAGAGCTAACTTAGGAGATCAAACTTGCTATACCGTTTTCTCTAACAAAACTTTTTAAAAAATCTAGAAAAATTAAAGTTTTTTATGAAAATGATAAAAAACAATAGGGATTTAAAAACAAAAAAATATCAAAAAAAAATTCTATACGTAAAAAAGGTTTATATATTTTTGTTAAAAACGGATGTTTATCTATTAATTATGGTAAAAAATATTCGATATAATCTAATATAATTAAAGGTTATTTACATTATATAAATAAAATAGTTACAAGCAATTTTAATAAAAAGAAGTTAATCGCAAAACGTGTTAATACAGGTCAAATTTGATGCCATTTTTCGCGATCTTTAAGCCAAAGTTTCAGGACACTTTGGAAAACGAAATATACATGAGATAAGACCATCACAGAGATTATCGCTAAAATCTTATATTTCATTAACTTTTGTCGACCTGTGTATCACGATGCCTCAAAGCTAATGAAACCCATTCATTTGTTTTTACCTATGCGTTTGGAGAACCCACAACCCGTCACCATGAGGGCGGCCAAGAGCGCCGATGCAATAGCGATGAGGACAACGATGGCCGAGACTAGCGTCGCGTAGGTGCGCCTCCGTTTTTTCTGTTCGTTATTTAGAGGCGCGCCCTTGTGGCCAGCGTGGCGGACGGAACTCGCGATGGCGTTGTGTTGTCTAAAAGATTTATAATTATTTTGCTAGAAAATACATTTTTTTTGTTAAAAAATACAATTTTGTTGATGAAATTATGTAAACCGGAAGTGAAAATGAGTCAATTCTACGAATAAGAGCATAAAGGACAATGTGATATCTTATTCCTAATGTTTTAAATTTAAAATAAACTATTTATTTTAATTTAGAAAGCGTTCAGATTTATATTCGTTTTTAAACACAAATTATTTCTGGTAACTTAAAAATTCTAAAAACTTGGGATTTTACATTAGATTATATTTTCTATTTTTTTTATACAATACTTCTTAACACTCTGAACAATTAATCTAAAGGTATTTAGCCTGACAAATTCAGATATAAATTTATATTAAAAATTTTTAACAAATCTAAATAAAATCTGAACGCTACTTCATTAAAACAAATAGTTTTTCGCGTCCAAAAGCTGCAAAAATATATTTTATTTGAGATTTTAACTTTGCAAATCTCTCTAGGTCATCTTCATTTTCGTTCTCTTCGTCAATTTCTTGAGCTACCCCTGTCTTAACTTCTTTTTCGGTCGTGACTTCGGTCGTGTCGGATTCCTCTTTCGGCTCGTTTTCCTCCGAAACCTCCTCATTCCCGAACAAGTGTTTGCATTCCGGTTTGAGGAGCCTTAGGAGTGAGCGATTAATGATAGAGGATTTCCCGATGTTGAGGCCGGGGTTAGAGCAAGTCGAGAGTATTAAATTTTCGGGAAAGGCTATGAGCTTGCTCTCGTAATAATACCATTTGATGAGGGCAGCGACATCACAATCGCAAACGAGTGGGTTACCTGCATGCAGAAGAGTAAGGAAAGTTTGTGAATATTAGATATGTTTTTTATAGGCCGGCCCATTAAAAGCATTTTTTTTTAACATATATTTTATTTGGATTTTTTTATATAGAAAGATCAAATATAGGTTTTATAAACAGCTTATTTATACAAAAGAAAATATAGTTAAAAAATTAGAAAATTTCCCCAGTATTACGCCACGTGCAAAGTGTATTTTAGTAAAATTCTTAAAAAATTTTAAAAATTTTTTAAAATTTTATTCAAAATTTTAAAAAAAATTTTAATTTCAAAAAAAAGCTTTTTTTGTGCATAAAACAAATTTAGGAACTTTTAAAAGATTTGCGTTTTATTACACAATGAAATATTTCACAATATTGAAAATTTAATAAAAATCAAAATTCACTAAGATTGCCCTTATTAAAATTATAATATCCCGCCCAGGCCATAATTAAGTTAATAACCCGTAAATCGGCCCAAACTTTGTTGATAATTCCCGGGGTCAAAAAAATTTTTAGTGCATTTTTTACGTGAATGAAAACGTATAGAGGCATAAACATACACAGTATGGATATGAAATATGTTATAGCAAGGCTTCGATCTCTATAACCCCAAATGACAAACTTTAGACGGAATTTGCACATAAAATTAGCCCGAAGGCTTTATAAATCACATCAAATTTTATGTTTCATCATTTTAATGAAAGGTAAAATAAGCCGCCATAATTATATATGGGGTGGTGGGGGTATATAAGGATTATGTAATCATCATATTGCGTGTTTCGTCATCCCCATAGATTTGTCTGGTCATGTGTCAGGTGTAAGAAGAATTTTTACCCCCTCCCAACCCCCGGCCTACTAGCTTTACCTCTCGCGTTCCCTACTTAGCTGACGTGGGGGACTTATAGCTAAACTAAATGAAATAGAGTCAGAATGGATCAATAAAAAAAAAGTCTTGGGGCGGTTTCGAACACTAGACCTTTCGCATACAGGTTTGACCTCTCGGCTATTTACCTGTTACATATTTTAAGTTTTTTATAAAAATAATAATAGTAAATCATTAAAACCTCGAAGGTTGATATTGAACAGGTGGTGATTGAGGAGCGTAAGATCGACTATTCCCTTGAGGGACGTCAAATTGTTGTGACTTAGATCGAGGTCCGTAAGATTGTCAAAATTTTCGAGTTGACTGAAATGGAACTTGGAGATGTTGTTATAGGCGAGCCGGAGCGTGTTGAGGCTGTGGTTCGACTCCTGGAAGGATTCCATACTGAACATACCTGCAATGTAGAATTTTTGTAATATAGAACCCATAAAAGATGATATGTATATAATGAGATTTTAATGGAATGTTATTATAAATTATGAAAATTATCAACAAATTATGTATTAATAAAAGTGAAATGTAGCAGGTACTAAAAAAACCCACAGGACCTTTTTTAGTTATTTATAAATTAGATTTTGCGGTTTACGATGAAAAAATATGAATTTTAATCTGTACTAAAAACAATTGTCTAATTTCAAACTTTTTGACCAACATTCATATTTTCAACATTTCTAAACAAGTTCATAGGAATTAGCGAAATAAAATTGCGACCTAAAAGCTAAATTCAACGCAAATCTCACAAATGACAATTCAGAGCGAATATTATGCAGCTTTAAAATTTATTACGGTTTTAAACATACAGAAATATTATAACATTAACACAAACAAACCCTAGTCAGGGAAGATATATATGGGAATTATGTAAAATATTATTAACATTGTTAATTATTATGTCGCCTGCTTGGAAATATAAGCTATTTTTACTTTTTGCTTCGATTGACGCACTTTGGCGACAAACTTATTTTAATTGCGTCATCGATACAATAATAATTAATTAAACTATTTGGCTTTGTGGGATAATTATAGATAGTCATCAATTAACAAATTGTGGTTAATGTCAAACCGATTTAAACAATGCACAAACTGGGTTAATCTCGGCATGCTTGATTGATTCTAGAATTTTTTATTTAAACCTTTTTTGGATATTGAATATTTGAGGCTAAATATCTTATACGTAAGCATATTATAAAAAAAAAAAAAAACAAACCAACATTAATTAAATTATTTTTTTGTTTTTTTTTTTTGTAAAAAAAAAAAAAAAAAATTAAATATTAACATATTATTTTTTTGTTTTTTTTTGTTAAAATTTTTTTTTTTTTTTTTTTTTTGTTTTTTTGTATTTTTTAAAAAAAAAAACTAGGGGGAAAAAAAAAAAAATAAAAATTAAATAAAAAAAAAAAAACCATTATTATTTAAGGGGTGTATTTTTTTTTTTTTTTTTTTTTTTTTTTTTTTATTTTTTTATTATTATTAATTTTTTTGTTTTAATTTTTTTTTTTTTTTTTTATTATATAAAAAAAAAAAGTAAATAAATATAAATTAAATACTTTTTTTTTTTTATTTTTTTTTTTTAAAAAGAAAATTTCAAAAAAAATTTTTTTTTTAAATAATAATAAAAAAATTTTTTAAATTTTTTTTTTTAATTTGTAAACGGGTTAAAAAAAATTTGGGGGCCCCAAAAAAAAACAAACCCGGGGGCGTTTTCCCCAAAAAAATCCCCCCAAAACCCCCCAAAAATGGGGGAGGAGGTTTTTTTGTTGTCCAGTGTATTTCAAGTAGCCACATTAAAACTCAAAAGATTATTATTTTAAATATTTAAAATATTAACCTTCGATCTTATTGGCCGTCAAATCGACTTCCGTTAGGTGTGTGTTGTTTACGAACCCGAAGACGGGGACTTTAGTAATTTGGTTGCCAGACAAGGTTAATTTTTCGAGTTTAGGCAACGTTCCCAGCAAACGGACGGGTATTTCTTGTAAACTATTTTTGGCCAAGTTTAAGGAGACCAGGCTATGGGCCGCGTCAGTCAAAACATCTGCAGGCATTTGTCCAATGTTATTATCCTCGAGCCACAGATGTTCCAGCTTATCGCAACCGGCAAATATGCTATTAGTGGCGGACCACTTATCGATGACTTCCGTATCGTACAACGAATGAGTGGTGAGATGGTTCATCGATAGGTCAATGTGCGTAACATTGTTTTCGTTGCTATGCGCCCCAGGTTTCATACAAAGTTGGGGCAAGCGCTTGAGTCTATTGTCTGAAAGATCTAGGATTTGGATATTTAAAATGGGATCGAGTGTGTGGGCCGGTATGGTGTCGAGTTGACTGTCACCCAAATCAAGTTTAACCAGTGTTCGAGAAACGTTTTCGAAAGCGTCTTCGGGCAGCGTTTTAAAAACGTTTGAACGAAATGTCAACCCTCTGAGCTTAGGGAGTGCCACCAATGACTCCGGGATATAAGGGAGTTTGCTTACCATGGTCAGGGATGTTAGGTCCCGCAAGGATTTGAACTTGGATTCGCCTATAACGAATCGAAGATTAGGAGTGATGAGCGTAAGACTGTCGAGTTTGTCGAAATGGTCAAAATAATTCACGTCGAGATCAAATAGCTCAGGGAGCGATAGGTAGAGCCGTTTAAGGTTATGGCAATGAGACAGCGCCCCTAGAAACATTTTAATCTTGGGTGCATCCATTTTCGGATTAAAAATATTGTCGAAAAGTGTTATAGACTCGAGGCTATCGGAGATTTGTTCAAACAGGTCGTCACTTAGGAAATTGTAATCGTTGTAGTAGGCTATAATGGCTCGAATTCGGGGTTTAAACGGTAGTTTTGACGTTTCAGAAACTAGGCCACCTATTTGATCGTATTTCCCGTTTTGCAGAAGCAAACTTATAGTCTTCTTTTGTAGATCAACTGGGAAAGTTCTCAGAACTTCGAGCAAGTCATTTTCGGATCGAAGGTTCATACACGAGATTTCAATTTCGTCCGTTTCGTCGTGCGGGTGACACATGCAATCTATGCCTTTCGGCATGGGCGGGCATTTGAGAGTCGTAGAGGAATTTTGGTTGAGCGATTTGACTGATCGGATACCGAAGAGCGGAGTCTGGTCAACCCTTGACGATGGTAGGGCGCGCGAAGTAATAATCAGCAATGTGCAATATATGCTCAGGAAAAGATTTTCACATGAGGCTGTAGGCATCGATAAATTGAAGATTTTATTTATTTCACTGCTTTTATTTATTTTTAAGGGATATTTTGTTATTATTAAAAGGGGCTGGGTTTTAATTTTATAAAAACTATCAGATTCCGCTCGAAACGGCAAAGAAAGTATATAGACGTTGGAAAAAAACAAATTAGTAATAATAATTATCGAAAATATATTATTTAATTTATATTAACATTGTCTTATTAACATTTTCAATGTTGAGAGCTTTATAATTTTTTTTGTAATTTTTTTTGTAAGCTAAAAATATATATAAAAAAAATTTTAAATTAAGCGGCGTTCAAATTTTTTGAAGTTTAAATCAATTGCATGCTGGTTGCATTTACAAATGAAAAATGACGGGTTCGAACGTGGTCGACTCAATTTTTATAAACATTTTTTTGTGCGCGTGCGAGATTTATGGTGCAATGTAATTTCAAAGCTTAACATTTATTGGACATTTATGCCGAATCACTCCGAATAAATTTAAAACCCTCGGCGATGCACATTTTTTTCTTCGTTCCCCTGACGGATTTTTTTTTATCTTATTAACATGGAATTTTATTTAGGTGTAGTAGATATGACTCTTATTAGTTACGGGTCATGCTTCATTTTAGATTTTATAATATCAATAATTTAATCTGGTGTTTTAATTGATAAGTTCATCCTAAATTTTGCATACATCATCATAACAAGTTATGCCCGACGGGGAAATTTTATTTTTGGGGGGAGGGGGAGGGAGTTAAGGAGGAGTTAAAACCTTGCTTTATTGAGACTTGATTTATAAACAATTTTAGTACACTATGCGCCAATCGAATCTAGAACGCAGCTAAAAACTTGAAAATTTGTCCAAACCCAGCCCAAATCTAAATTAGGGCTATATGCCGGTCAAGGCACACCTTTTGTAGATCGCGTGAAAATAACTATCTTTACCGGGGTTTAATCTCATCGTGCACCACGTATATGAAATTAACGTATTAATATAGATAGATAGTTTAATTTTCGTCTTAGATTATGCTTGTTATCTGTTAAGTCTTTTCCATATTTACACAAAACAATATCCGCCAAATCCTTATTCTTGCTCGATCACAAAAAGACCTTTAATTTAAATGTAGATCATCAGAAAATTATGTTATAACATGTTATTGTGATATGCATACGGTTAAGGAATATTTAGATAGTATCAATTTTTAACATTGTATTTTTTTGGTTCTTGAAGATCATTTATCGATAAAACGTTGATTCTTTCTCACGATATATGTGTATGAAAACAATTTTTTTGGAGCAAATATCAATTTATGGCAAAGCTACTCCCCTAATATCGCATGAATATATCTAATTACCACTATTTTTAATTCCAAACCTTAATACTTGGATGTAACTAATACCGGTTTCGAAATAGCTAACTAAATGAGGATCAAACGATGTTATTAATAATCTGTAAGATTTATTTTATGGAGATTAAAACATATTTATGAAAATTACAGATCTAGGTTATACATTGTGTAATATTCCTCGAAACCTACTAGCAATTTTAATAAATGGAATGCCCATTTTTAATTTAAAAATGTTAAATTTTCCGAAAAATAAAATTTATTTTCAAACTTGTGCCTCAAAAAAAACAGTCCTGCATAATTATTATTATTGTATTCATGCTGATCTTGTAATATCATCATCAAACATTGTGTGGTATAAAAGAATTTGGAACCCGCTAAAACGCATTTGTAACTAACTTTTGGTGACACATGAGTGAGACATTATCGTGTTGTGGCTAATATAATAATAGTTAGAGTTCAACAATGTTTATAATAATAAACCGATTGAAAATAAAAATGGTTGATGGTATAAAGATTTGGGCGACTTGACCCACATATATTTTATTTTAATCTTTTCTCACAAATTGAATGCTCAACATTAGGACTCGTAGGGGACTGTATCGATTTGTTCAACACGATATCAATGTGCAATGCATTCGTAATAGCCTACTGTTCAATGGAATGGATTTATAAATTAACATTTTGGCTTATGAACAAATTAATAGAATATGTTTTATAAATAAATGGAATATAGAAAAGTGTTTTTACAAAATTTTAATAATATAAACTTTATTCTTAATATTTAGCAACAAGCAAAAACATGAATTAAATGCCACTTTTTTATTGTGCCTTGGTAAAATTCAGTTAATTAAGTGAAAGAAGGGATTAATTGACCAAAGGGTTAAGAAATTTTGTTGAATTTGTTAAAAAAGGTTTGATGTATGTGTATATATATGTTTGGTTTAAAGAATATAATTTGCTCAAGTAGGCTACATGAGGTAAATGTGACAAGAGGCACAAAAAACATATTTTTTGCCAGAATATATCAATTATGAGGGTCATAAGGGTAAAGACTTGATTAAGTCTATTGAAGTTGTGGAACTTAAACTCCATGTATTAAAACTATACCCTCAATTTGCATTTTATATTTCGCAAAAATGGGGGGAAGGGGGGGCAGATAAGAAGGTTATTTTTGCCTAGCATTTGTTAAACATTAAGTAAAAAAAAGCTTAAAATCAAAACATAATGATAAAAACAAAGATCACAAATAAAAAAATTAATAAAACAAATCCTAAATGTATAAATTAAAAAAAAACATAATAGTAAAACTTAAATTCAGAGCTGGGAAAAAACCCATTTTTTGACTAAACTCAAATTTTTGTTTTTTAAAACTTTTATGACAAAATAAAAAAATTAATTATTAATAAATACAGAATATAAGCAGAAATCTTAAATTTTATAAATATTTTCTTGATTAAAGCTAAAACCCTTTACTTTTTCTAAATTTCGAAAAATAAAAAAATGAGTTTGACCCAAAAATGGGCATTTTCCCAGCTCTGCTTAAATTATGAAATAAGGAAAAACAAAACTCACTCTTATATATAATGTTTCAAGCATCTTGACCAAACACAGTTTATTAAGGGTATAATAAGATTAAGACAAGGTTATCATATTAGTTGTACTTTATTGGAGTGAGTAATAACAAGGTTGGTATAATGTTAACCAAATCACACACAAAGAGATACTTTTTGCAATTTATACGTCACACTGTTGTGTTTTTCTTATTGTAACCCATGGAAAGTAAGAATTTTCTTTTATTTTAAATTTTGATTAAGTAATTTGCAAAGTACATTATTTTTATTTTAATAAAGAGGGTATGACCAATTTTAGGTGAGAGCAACTTGCACAAGTTTACAATTTAATTTATTAGTAAATAAAGCCATATTAATATAATGCACAAATGACTATTTATCAAAAAAAACATTTTTGTTTATAAAAAATTGTGTACTTTAACATAAATCTACCAAAAAATATATACAAAATTAGACTAAATGTTTTAGCAGACCATCTATGTCAAGGTCCAAAGATGAATTTTCAGAATTTGGTTGATTCATAGTGCAGAGTTTGATTTTGTTGCTAATATATGCCATTTTCTCATGTTCTATGGCTTTGTTTAGATCCTGACAAAGTTTTATAATTTCAGAAGCCTCGTGTAGTAATTTCTTGTAAAATATTAAAAATTCAGAAAATCGATGATAAAATTCATCACAGTATTGTTCCACCTGTGTAAAATCTTTCAGGTAATTTTCCATAAAAAGATCATATGTTGCGCCATAATTATAAATAAAAAATATAAAAAATAATGTGCGTCAGCCGGGAGTCGAACCCGGGTCTGCTGCTTGGAAGGCAGCAATGCTAACCGTTATACCACTGACGCTATATTTAGATTAATATATATTTATAAGATATATAGCTCATATATAATAAAATATAAATAATATTTTTGACACATGGTATATGTCTGGTCCACAATATTTATTGCATACATTGGAATGTCAACAGGGAGCAATAAGAGCTGTAAGATTTAGTGGTAAATTCCCTAATATTTTATATCAACAATAAAATGAATATATTCGTTGTTTTTGTAGCTGATGGAAATTACTGTATGACCTGTGGGAGTGATAGAACTATAGCTCTATGGAATCCTTACAAAAATTTAAAAATAAAAGTTTATGAAGGTTCAGGTTATGAATCTTTAGATGTGAGAGGAACTCACGATAACAGTAAATTAGCATGCTGTGGCATGGATAAAAATGTCAAAATTATTGATGTTGCCACTGGAAAAAATTTAAGAAAATTTAAAGGACATGCTGGTAAAAAATTTATGGTTATTATTAATTAGGGAAAAAATAATATTACATTTATAATATAAATTTTTTTCAAGGAAGAGTTAATTGCATAGCTCTCAATGATGACTCAAGTGTAGTGCTTTCAGGTTCTATTGATAGCACAGTTAGAGCTTGGGACTTAAAAAGCAATACTTCAAGTGAAATACAAGTATTGTTTAAATTTTTTTACACTACACATATATTTTTGCTGAAAACATGTTTAAAGTTCTGTCATATGAAGTCAAAAATATTTTTTTAAAATACCTTATAAAGTTGTTTGTTTGAAATAATCATAAATAAAAAAAGTAATTTTATTTTTTTTTGCATGAAATTATTTAACTTCTTAAACAATTAATGTATATTAATTTTTTTATAGATTGCAGATCTGATATTGTTTTATAGGTTTTTTTTTCAAACATAAGGTATTAGTAATCTTAATTTTTAATTTATGCCAACAAAATATGTGTATTTTTTTTAATTTTATATGATACCTTCAAAGCCATCATTATACAGGGCAAGATGACACCAATTACACTGGACAACAAAATTTCAACAATCCTAAGCATCATTTATGGCAACTATGATTTTTTGTCAAGTTTTTGGCGCTGATCACAAATATGAAATCAGAATTTTAGCCAATGCCTTAGATTTTTAGTTATTTGGTGTCAAAGTTAAGATTTTTTAATTTTTGGGGTATTTTGGCCTTTTTTATCATATAACCTATGGGTAGTAGCAAAAGATTGCTAATAATTTTAGGTAATAAGCCTTTTTAGATATGTTTTTTATAAGGGATCTAAACATGCCACTAGATTTTTAGAAAATTAATAGTTAAAGAAATTTTGCGAATTTTTTTTGAACTTTGGACGCGATTAAAAAAAATTGGAGACATTGGGGAAAAAACTAAACCCGGGATCGTTATCACAAGAAAATTCTCTACAAAACCCTGGAAAAATCGTTTATGTTGTTATGTTGTCCAATGTTATTATTTATTATAACTATTATTTGGTCAATTTGTTGCTAATTACAAATTTGAAATCAGATTTTATATTTTTAATTATTGTGCATCTAAAATGATATTTTTTTTATTTTTTAGATTTTCTATTTTTAAACCTGAAAGTGGAAACAAAATTTAAATAACATGTTTGGATAAACAAAACAATCAATTTTAAAGTGTTGATAAAAATTATTTTATTTTTTTTTGTTTTTTTCTTATAATTTAGAAGTTTTTGTCTTAAAATCCTTCTTATATTAAATAACCTAATTATTAGGTAGATGATTAATAATTTTATAATTAATCTAAATATATTAGATGTTTTGGAAATTCAGTATTTTAAAAAAAAAGTATTATTTCATAAATTATGACAAAAATTTGAGGCTTTGAGAGGTGAAAAAATTTCTACAAAACCCTATAAATATCGAATGTTGTATTTTTGTTGTTCAGTGCTATTAATATATAATTGTACGTTTAACATAATTTTGCCATTTAGATTTGGAAGGATGCAAAAGATAGCATAACTAAAATCTGCCTTAGTAATTTTGAGATATTCACAGCATCAGCAGATGGATGTGTTAGACGGTATGATTTACGCAATGGGCGAGCTGAAGTTGATAGGATAAGCCTTAAGGGTGTTTCTGCCATTGATATAACTAATAAACATGATAAAAAGGTAACATCATATAAATTTTTTCTGCTTAATTTAAAAAAAATAATTACAAATTAAACTACTTACTTATTAATATTATCCATTTAAAATACATATTTTATTTTAAATTATTTTACTATCATAAAGGGTGAAAATTTCAAGTGTGTTCTTGTAAAAACG
The DNA here is from genome assembly GCA_030555515.1 of Acutogordius australiensis. NCBI lineage: Eukaryota > Metazoa > Nematomorpha > Gordioida > Gordea > Gordiidae > Acutogordius > Acutogordius australiensis. The sequence continues at coordinate 498,183 of JAUIRJ010000008.1, read as the reverse complement.
CTAGAAGGTGAAAATTTTTTGCTTGATACTCAGGACGGTTCCAAATTAGCACAATATGAAACTGATCAAACCAAGTTTCTTTTTATTTCAAAACAAATTTTGTTATGTTTGCAAATTTTAAAAAAATATTAATTGATTGTATATTTTTAATAATAAGTTTTTTGTTAAATTCTAATTATTTTATATGATTAGTATTTTTTTGTTGACAAATTAAGGTTTTAAAAAAATCACATTTATAAACATGAAAAATAAATATATAAACATTTAAAATTTGTAAAGTTATTTAACTTCATCCTCATTCATTCATGCAATGTTAGTCTTTTTTAGATTAACTTTTAATAAAAATGATTGCTAACTAAAGTAAAGTTAATGCACTCTTTCAAATGCTTACTTGTATTATAAATTTTATTTTAAGGTCTGCTCAACACAGCTTTTTCCAAATCGATAATTGCCTCAGTCAAGATGACGAGCTCGTTTTCGTGGGCAGCGAATGCGGTTACGTTTATTGTTGGGACCTTTTAACTGTATAGAAATCTAGTTTTATATTTTACCTAAAATAATTAGATATTTTTTGTACATTTTTTTATATAATTAATTTTTTACAAATGCATCTTACATAGAATGTTTTTAATAAATTTTTTTTCTTTGATATTCACTTTGTTTTGAATGATAAAATTTTTGAAAGAAATTCAGTTGAATTATTTTTATCTTTTCTTTTCATCTATATCTCGTAATTTAATCTAGCCTACCCTTAAGTACAAACTCGAACACATAGCCTCCGACCCAAACCAAGGTCGACCTTCTTTCCCTAAACCCAATCAAGGTCCATCTAAATTAGTCGTAGCCTCCCTTTCCTCCCACCCTACCAAAAATCATATCCTAACCTCAGCTGGAAATTGTGTGTATCTTTGGACTTTATCAGAAGAAACTTAAACAATTTTTTGTTGAGTTTTAATTTGATTTTAAATAAAATTTGTTTTTATATATAATTTTTATCAGTTTGTTCGATATAGTTGAGTAAAGTAATCTAATTTTTTTAAGATAAGATTTAGGTTATTTTTCTATTTATTTAAATTGTTATAATAATTCTATAAACCACCTACCTCTACAAATATAAACTCGCTTACCCATCTTCTCAATTAAATTTTTAATTAAGAATAATTAATATTTTTATACTTTTTAACAAAAAAAACCCTTGATTGAAATATAAAGGAAATCAAGCCTAAAAGTTTATTTGGAATGGTATATAAATATATATAATGGGAGTAATCATTTACTTAAAAAAGGTCAAAAAATAGGTATAAAAAGTTACAATATATAGAATATACATGCTTATAATAGTAAAAAAATGATACAAAATTAAAATGCAAATAATTAGAAATAATAGTTGTGGATACGTAAAAGCTAATTATGCGACAAAAAATATGTATTCATAAAAAAGTGTATAAAAATCAAAAATTTATAAATTACAATAAGCAAATATAACAAATTCTTTAATTAAAATTACTTAAAACTGGTTAGCCCATAATCAGAAATCGGGGTATTGGTTCAACTTAAGCGAATACGGGTAAATAAAAAATGTTGTGAAATTATTGATCTAATTAAAATATCCATCCAATCAATTACATTGGGAGTATTTTTTTAGGCGTTCAATAGCTTGTTGCTAAGACATTCTTTTAAAAGGTTTTATTTCTTGCCAGAATTATTTTTTGTACTAGAAGATGGTACAGAATTTTTGTTAGCTGCCGTCGTCACCGTCTTAAACTTGCTAACTTTAGTTTTGAAAGTAACCGTGGTCATGTTTATCCCACCGGCCGTTTTCGTTTCGGAATTTGTGCTCGTTTGTACTATGGTAGCTCGTTCATCGTTTTCTTTAGGCACTTCCTCTACCAAACTGCGTTTTTTACTTTTTACAAAATAAAAATTAAACAATCGTTATAAATTACATTCAAAGGCTTGCCAGTAGGAAAATGTAATTTACTATAATTCATCCCCAGTTAAGAGAGATATATACACTTAAATTCTAAATGATTTAGGCAGATTTATTATTGACAAGCCTTATTAAACTGCATTTTTATGCAAATATTAGGTTTGGTCAGCAAAAAAAATTTTGACAAATATGCGCTTAGGTTAAAGATTTGAAGCAATAAAATATTTTGTAAGTGGATAAAAAGAGTGATGTGATCAAGACACCTTAACCTATATTACATGGTGATTGAGGCTAAATAACATAAAGTCAAAAAAAGATAAATTGAAACAATTACCTAAGTGAAACGTTATTGATATGGGCGGATTCATCAGGTCCGTTGTTGGCGGAAATTTCTTCGTCAGAATCGACAACGTTTGCGAGCTTGAGAGTGGACGGGGGTTCCTCTCTAAATATCAGCTGGGGTGATGGGGCGCGACTGGGTCTTTTGGACGAAACGCAAGAGTTGGATTTACTGCTTGAACGACTATTAGTCCGAGAAGAAGAGGTGCCTAAAGAAACCATTAGTGTAATGGCATATTTTAATGTCTGATCAAACCTATCACAGTATAGTAGTGAGTAAAATTTAGGGAAAAGTATCCAGCATAAAGTTATTTTTTAATAAAAATAAATCAAAAAAAAATAATTTTTATTAATTATTTTTGGATAATTAATTGTCATTTTTTATTCAATTTTATTTGTAAACAAGGCTTTTAAAGGTAAAAAAACCATTCATTATTTTTAAATAATTTCATGCACTAAGATAAAAATAATTTCTTTTCAACGTTATCAAAAAAATCTTTTTGTGTATAGTGGGGCAACCGTAATTAATACCTATAGTGACCGATTTCTTCTTTTTTGGTCGTTCGATCGTATTGCCGTTTGAGTACGGTTGCTTCACGGCATGACTCGTGCCGTAGAGGTTGAAAGGGACGGGAGATTGGGATGAACGTGAAGAGGGCGTATTGCCAGTGTATGTGTAATTATTACCAGGATTCGAAGACGAAAAAGGAGTTCCGTTATTATTGTAATGTTTAGAAGAATTTGATGTTGTGATAAATGAATTCGCTGGGCTGCTTAATTGTTGGGAATTTATGCGCCAAGGCGTACTCCGTGGCGTTTTTTCGCGTATTTTTGTGATAGGGGTAGGAGCACTGAACCCGAGGGAGGAAAGAAAAGCGGCCGGGCTTTGGGGCACGCTGTGCGGGGATTTGGGTTTAAACGAGGCCATGGCCTGGCTCACCCCGGAGGCTAAGATAAAGGGTTCCCGGAGCTCAATGTTAGTCCGGCCTTTGGCCCGACAAGGATCATTTTTAAGCAGAAATTCTTCTAGGGCAACCCAACCACCCCCGACTCGTACCATAACGGTACTCCGTAGGATACGAACCAATCGGAGCTTTTGCGAATCGCCAAACATGTACTTACCCTCACCCACGTGATCGACTTTGTAGCGTCGCGTGCATTCACACATGTTGGCCTGGCGCTGAACTTCGTCCTTAACCTTTTCCACCTCGGTCGGGGGCAAGTTTTGTGCGGCTGTATCAGCTGCTCCTGTGGGCCGGAATGCTTTCATGTACTCCTTGTAATCGATATACCCATCGCTGTTGGTGTCTATGGCCCGGGCAACCTTTTCGAGTTCGGGCCGAGTGGTTGGAAAGTTTGTGGCCAGGATACCATCAATAAAATCGGCAAGAGTCAGGCGTCCGTCACCGTCCTGATCATGTTTTCGGAAGAAATCCATAACGCGGCTCTTTTTGTGGTTCATCCAAGCCAGGTAACGCCTCTTCCATTCCTCGAACGAGAAATCTTTCAATCGCTCGAGTTCTTTGAGGTAGTTGAGATGGTTGGTGAGTTTGGTCTGTCGATCTATCGAGAGCAACCACACGCAACGCCACTTGTGAAATAGGGTACGGATTTTAGTGTTTTTGTATTCTGATGTCGCTGGTACGGATGATTTATTCGTCGAGGCGCCATTATTATTATGATTGTAATCATGGTGAGGTGTGTTAATATCGTTTTGTGAACGTTTAAATGGCGGTACCTTGGCCTTTTTAGAGGATTTTACAGCGCCTAAAGGGGTATCATTATTACTACCGCGTGGAAGAATTAAAGATTGATTAACGGTTAACTTTTGGATGTCCCGTTGTTTGGTGTTCATGTCGTCCATGAATTCGCGATGATCTTTGAGTAATGCCTCGACTGCCTCAATTTCTGGGGGAAGGGGCCTGGCATCGGCGGCTGTAAGAGTCGCCTCGGCTGTAGTAAGCCAAATGAGTAATTCGTCAAGTAATTTACACCGTAACCTAGTTTCGGTGAGAGCTTCCTTAAGTTGACTTTCTAGGGTGACCCGACGTGTGCCTAGCTCGGCCCACATTTGTTCAACCAGGGCCGACCAATTTCCTATCGACCGAGAGGCTTTGGGATGAACGTGACGAATTATATCAACGGCGAGTTCTTGAATCCTTTCGTATATGGGTTGACGGTGGGTTAGTTCATCCGCATACTCCTGGCACGCCTCGATTTTGTGAATCAGGGCTTTAATGCCGAGGTCAGCCGAACATAAAAGTGTTTCGCCGAGCTCGATTTGTCCTGTTTCCTCGTTAGCGTAGATGTCGGCGCCAATTTTCTCGTCAAGCATGACACGCCCTTCACCGTCCATCCAATCGACAAGTACGCGAACGTTTGACTCAAACTTTTCGGCAAGATTTTTAGATTCGGCTAAGCGATCGGTGGTTTTAACTAATATAAAAAGGTATATAACTCTAAAAAGTAATGTATAAAATATAATTAGTAATGATTGAAAGAGAATATGTTATGCTACAACTGTTTAATCTCTCTAATTAAAACTTTTAGAAATCACCAAATAAACGAGTTAACAGTAAGTTACCAGATAATTCTTTGAGCGCTTGCCAAAGCTCCGTAACTTCGGTTAACAAAGCTCGTTCAGGGTCATCAGGAGCTGACTTATCGATGGATGCCTTTAATGCCTCAATGTTGGTTGACCGGGAATCAAATTCTTTTTGGAAGAGCTAAAATATTTCAAAACATGAGTAGAATTATAAATAGAATTAGTTCATTAAACACTCCTAACATGGCAAGCTTAAGATCTACTTTGCATATCGTTCGGTCAACTATTAAAAAGTTAAGAGATATGTTTTAGATAAGAGATAAAAGTAATCCTACTAGTTTGATCTATGTATATAGCACATATCATTTTATGTATTTATTAAAACAACCCGTCGTGTTTTTCTGTCATTTTTTTGTCAATTAATGAATTCTCAAAATGGATCTTTTTTAGGGACTTACATACATATTTAAAAAAATTCTCTAATGTAAAACATTTGAAAGATTTTGAACACATATTTAGGCTAAACCAAATTCACTTAAGAAAATGACACGAATACAATATTATTGAAATGACCATAAATTAAATTATGAAAACCCGGTGGTTATCGCAAAGCCAATTAACAGTCTCACAATCTCCAAACAAATGTTCTTGCTGCTCGGATAGACGTGCGGTCTCTTTAAGCGTCCAGTCTTTAAGGTCGACGCAAGCTGCGCGTATTTGGCCGCGGAGGATAAGGTCAGACTCGAGTTGGCGCTGGTGTGCGCCTGAAGCCTCATGGACGGCGACCCAACTATCCCGTAGGGTTACTAGCATCGCGTTTATCTAATGTTTGTATTTTTGGATTAGATCAATGAGATTTATTAAGTTTGTGTTATATTTTTGTTAGATGTAATTTTGGTAAATTTAACTTAAGTTTAAACGCAATTATAAATTCTAAATTTACGAAATGATTCAAGCCGGTTTTAATAAATTTGACAAGTTTTATTACTTACACTTTAAATTAAAAATAATAAAGGCCATGCGACATAATTAATTATAAAACAATAACTGAATTGTAACAAACTTCGTTAAAATCTTTTTTAGCTTGCGGGGAACTGTTGGGATCTTGGCAATCAACAATCAGGTCTTTTCCTTTGCGAAGTACTACCTCATAATCGGGTTGGAGCGATGCTAAATCCGTTCGAATATCCTGTTGCAAATGATGGATGTGTAAGTTTATAGACATTGGGTCCAGTTTATGGGTAAAATGATCAACATTTAGATTTTCAAAAATGATATCAATATAAGCCTTGCGTTAAATATTTTTATTAAATTTTAAAAATTATTTAAAAAAAATTATATCCTTTTCATAATATTACATTAACCGTACGAAAATAGTTGTGAAACCATTAGGAAGAACCAAAAAAATTTTAAAAAATTTGTCAATTTGTGCTAATACAAAAAGATTTTGAACAATTTTCAATTTATATCTGAATACAAAAAAAATTTTCACAAAAATCCTAAATTTAACCTAAGCCAAATTAATAAATGCCAAATGGTGTAAACCTTTAATTTAAGTAAATTAGACTCAAGGCGCTCTTCCTCCGTCATATTGGTATCGGATTCTAAAAGAGGTTTTTCTTGACCTTCGACGTTATTTGAATCGGAATCATCCTTGTTATTTTCACTATTTCGCGTGGGAAGACTCATTCTCGGCGATTCAAATAATTGTTTCATGGATTTGGCTTTGGCCTCAATTTTGGATTGAACTTCGCTGTGAGTCTTGTAAAAGTCCAAACTCTCTTTTTTACCTGACAATTTTTAAGTAAAAATATTATATATTATAATAATGCCTAGAGGGCTATAAAAAAATCTTGAAATGTTGGCACTAAATATAGATTAAGTTTTTGTCAATAAAAAAACTTTAAAACGTATTTTTTTATATGGTTAATATGAAAACATTAAACATATTTAATTTTTCAACCTCTTTCGAGCCTTCTTTTGGTCTCAATCCCAGCAGTTTGAATCTTTTCCCACCTATGGCGAGCGGTTATAAGGCGGTTTTTAATCACGACGCAATCTTGTTTATGGCAAAAATACATGAGCCGGGTACCCAGTTTATCAAGCTTAATCATGTCCTCCGTTTTAAAGGTCTCAGCCACAGAGACAAATCTGCGAATAATAATAACACAACCATACAAATTTTTAAATAAATCTGTTGTTTAAAAAACCAGTGGCAATGAGCTTTTTATCTTACTTTATATAATTTACCAATTTTTTTTTAAAAGATTTAAGTTTTTACTAAGAACTAAGAATTTTTTAAAGTTGTTCGAGAACCAAAATAAGTCGTCAATAAAATATTCAAAATTACCAATATTGTAATAAAGTGGCAAAATTACACATACGTTTGTTTACCTAGATCGCATGAAACTACATATAAGCAAAGCGAAAAAACTAAAAAGTCAATGGGTATTTTAAAAAATTTTCTTTTGCTTTAAATTAAACGAAAAACAAAATAATTTTTTACTCTCTTTGGAACTCCTCATATGTGCTTAGAATAAGTTCTAGCGTTTTGGGAACACCGTCCTCTCGGTATCGTTCGATTAAACCCTCCATCTCAGTCATCTTCTCGTGACATTCTTTGAGGTATTCTTGAAATTCCCGAGCTTGCTTTAGGGCGACTTCTAGTTTGGTCTAGTTATAATTTATAAAAGTATTAATCAATGAAAAGTGCTAATTTTTTTGGTGAGATGCATTTGCTATGCCGCGACTCCTAGGATCAGTAGGAACCCCCCCCCCCCCTCGATCCGCATTTTTTGAAAGAGAGGGCATACCCGTTAAGGCAAAGCTTCTTTTGGCCCTGTCGGGTACTGGCCAATCAATTAAGCTAGACCACGAGCTAGAGAATTTCAAGCCAATAAAATGACATTATTTATATTTAAAGTTTAAGATTGACCACAGTTGCAAATTACTAGAACTTCAACAAAACTACACATCTCCATTTGACTAACAATCCTTTAAATAGTACATTTTTTGCTATCCTTTATATTTACTTAACATCTAACGATATCAACCATACTTTTGACAGCTAAAAACAATATCATAAATATAGGAAATTATAATTTATAATATATATAGGAAGATTTAGCCTGAATAATTATAAGAATTAAAAACGTATTGGACTGGTAAAAGATTCATATAATTTTAGTAATATTTAAAAGCTGTGTTAAAAGATTTGTGCTAATGGTCTATGCAAACAAATACGGTTACCATGGAAGGTAACATGATATGTTTGCGAAACACTTAAATATTATAGTTTTTGACCTAACTTTGTTATAAATCATTTTAATAACAATACTATTTGTAACACAAATCGCAAATTTTCATCATTAATGATATCGTGAGTTGCCCAAAATAGGGATCAGGTATAGAAAGATTGCAAATAAAAACAATTGCGGTGAGTGGAGCTGGAAGAACTAGATTGCATAAAAATCCATAACGTAATTCTTTCTTTTAGCCAAATATTTAGTTTTTATGAAATTTTTTGAAATTAGACAGTTTTGGTGCTCTTAGTTTTAAATTTACAATATAAACTTGTAGCATTAACGTACATTATAACGTTATCATAAGAACATGAGCTCGAAGATTTAATAATTTTTGAGGTTTGTCAAAACCAGTAAACATTACTGGCATATCTGGTTCATAATTAGTATATTTAGGCTATTACGAACGTTAATTTCTTTAATTATTGTTTTACACATTTTAAATTTACATTTTTTTATCATATATATTAATGTTTTTCTAGATACAATTATAGGTGTTTATAGCTAATTAATTTATTTTGGTAAGCAATGTCAACTTAAATGTTGAACAAAATAATTTTAAAAGAAAAATCTTAGAAAGTTTTGCTATACAAAATAATCCCCACTCATTAAAGAGAAAAATTGATTATAATTACATTTTAAATAAAGCGACTTCACATTTTATCAATAATCACCATTTTTTATTTAATTAAAATTTAGTTCGTATTTTTGTAATAGATACGGATTCTATTTTTTATTTAATTATTTTCTCATTACTAATACCACCATCTTAAAAAACATCTTGACCATATCAAATTATAATATTTTAACATGGAATACACCATTCAATTCTTTCCATTCTAGATTCATTTTATGACTAAAAGATTTATATTTTCGAAAATTTAGTTATATTTTAATTTTTTTTTATTTATAATTGTTTATATACCGGAAAATACCAATGTTAAATTAATAAATAAGTTTGTTCGTTGTTTACAATTATAATAAAAGAATTGTACAAACGGAAAATGCTTGCAATAGAAAATTAAAAATGAATATATAATAAAGAAGTCAGAAAGGTAGTAAAATCAATATTGAGATAATTATCAATATTCAAAAAACTAAAGTTTAAGCGTAAGCTATAGAAAAAAATACCTTTCGGTCCTGCACTCTGGTTTGTATGGTATCCCATTTACTCCTCAAAATTTCTAGGTTTTTTTCGAGTGACACTGAACCCCATCGAGAGGGTCCAAGGCTCATATTTTGTTCTTCGTCATCTGCGCTGTTGACTGTTTGCTCTATATGAGATGAAAAAATGTAAAAAACAAGTTATAGACAATTAAGTAAAAAAATATATAATCAGAACAGCAAAAAATTTTAATTGCTATACATGTTAAACCCTATTTAATACATTGAACACCAGAGTTTTTAAGATAGATGAGTCAAATACTAGTTGCATACTAAAAAACTTTAACTTGGATTGTTATTTAAGTAAAAAACGAATAACTAAAGCTATTGAATCCATTTTTGGAATTATAACATATAAGTTTTAAATTTTTCTTAAAAAATACGTTAAAATGTAAATAATATTACTAGCAGCCTCCTCTTTGGCGACCATAATGGCGCCCCTATCAAGCAGCGATTCGAGCAGAGGTGAGCCTGCCTCAAGTTCATTAACGACGCGCGCTTCAAACGTCTCCATTTGATCCAAAACGGTCTCTGGTAGACCGCCGAGCGCACCACCGGGACGTTTGGAGGCGCCGGCAGTGGTAACGTCTTGTATCGTGTAATAGGTGCCGGACAAGCCGTCATCCCTTAAAAGGAAATGATGAAATGTAACAAAACATTAACAAGATATACATAAAATGAGCTAAAAAATTTTCAAAGCTGCAAGGGGGAAAATAAATTCATGTCTTGTTTCTGCATATATACAAATTTTTCATGCAAAAATCTCCTAGCAAGTTTTATTGCGCCCAGTGAAATTGCTAATTTTTTAGATTAAAAAACTATTTTAATATAATTTATTTAAAAAAAATTATAGCGTCCGCAGTGATTTTCTTCCCAAAAAGAGACAACATCGAACACTGTCAAAGTAGATGAAGTTTTAAGTTATTTGAACTTGAGCGTCATGCTAAGGTTATTCGTGCTATCTGTGTGAGTGGGCATGGAATTAGAGGTGTGATATTCGGATGAAGGCAACAAGTAACGAGATTCAATTTCTTCGAGCCAGGCTAGGCAATCTTGGATTTCGGAAAGTAAGCCTCGGCTGTCACGATAGGCGCCCTCGAGAAGGGGTCCCTGGCTGTCCAGGAAGTTAAGGCAATCTCTCCACCGTTCGTTGATGCGTGTTATTTCGTTAGCTATACCTAAAATAAATATCGTAATAACTTAAATATAAATCGATAAGGACCAAAATTGCTCAGAAAAAAAATGGTATTACACATTTTTAAAATGTTGTCTCATGAAGCTATAATCATAAAATTATAAATGAGAGTTTAAATCAATGTTGTTGCTGTTAGCCCCGGTTTTTTGGACGTGAGAAGTTGGATGTAAAGTTGAGCTTGAGTGCTGCAAGGGCTGGATTGAGCCAAAGACCTATGGGGGAGATAGGTGGCCCACGGTTTGGGCATATGAGCCAGTGTTTAATATTATCAGCTGAAGATTTGCAGTCATTGCAAATATTATTCATAGAAGGGTCGATGCGAGCTCTGAAGTTTGCCAGTAATTAGCAATGTCCAGAGCGAAGTTGAGCTAGATGGCAGTGGATTTTACGGGATAAAAAGGTTTCAGAAGAGGAAACGGGAGGGGGTCGGCCGTTTAAAACTATGTTAGTTGGGTAGGTGGCAATGGCAGTGTTAACTGCAGAGGTGTGAATGGTTTTTATTAGCGTTTTAATAGGTATGTTTAGTTTAAATTAATAAAGCACATATCTGACCTGGTTTAGAACAAAGAAAATAAATTAAGTATCCTTAGCAATAAAAGTGAGATATAAACCTTTATTAGTCGTAGTTTCGTTTTGGTGAAGCAGTGAGGTAAGCGATGCGCAAGAGGCGGCAAGACGTGAAGATTGCAGCAACGATAGAGCCTTGTTTAAGGAATCTATCGTGAGACGTTTGTTTGCAGTATCGTTTCGTAAAACTTTATGCCTTTTACAATATTAAATTACATAATTGTTAAATGTGTGACAAAGATAAGTGTTTATAAGTAAATTTAAATAGTAAAAATTTAAAATAATACATCTACAAAATTAGAGCAAAATTGTCAAAAAAATTAACTTTAAGGCAATAATTTATTATTTAATGAGTTACTTCTTATAAATACAATTAATAAATTAAATAGGAATAATATTAAAATATAATTAAAAACCAATAAAAATTAATAAATTTTTGTACAAATAAAAATATGTTTATACTTGGCCATAAGTACTTCGAGTCCTTTGATATCGACGTGATCCAGATCAGCTGGAAAAACTGATATCCAATCCTCAGTCCCATCTAACCAAGATGACATTTCCTTCACTGCGGAAGCCAAATGTCCGAGCTCAAGCAAACTATTTTCAAGAGCGTATTGTTTGTCGGCCATATCGTCACACAACCTTAAAATACAGGATACAATGTTACGTTAAAGGTCGCATTAAAAAGCTTAATTTTCAAAAAAAAGATTTAAATTATATGCCGTGCCATGTAAAATAAGGTAACAATTAAGTATTTTAATGAATACAAAATTAGCATCTAACCTTCAATTTCTAAGATATAATTTAATGAAAAAAAGATTGTTTAATTAGTTGCAGGTTGTTATATTTAATCACTAATTAATTATTTAGCTAATTCAGAATAGCTGCATACAGGTTTAAATCTAATATAACATATAAAATTTATTATTTATAAAATGGCAAAATATGATAGCAAGCACATATTGGTATTAAATAGCCTTGTTTTTTATACAAAACAATCTCATTTTGTAAATATGGCTTTAAATTCTTTTATCAAAAAGTATGAATGTTTTATTAATTTTGCTGTATTAAAACCTGTCCCATCTAGCATTAAGGTCGTTGAGTATATTGTTAATCTTCTCTGAATTATTGGTGACAGCGGCTTGCTTACTAGTCAAGGCAAGCGAGGGATTGCTACCGTTGAGCAAGTCTTCGCGTGATAAGGACTGATCATGGAGGTAACTAAAAAATATAAATATAATTATTATAATCAAAAAAGCGCTAAACAATTTTCAGGTATATAGGACAAAAAAATCTATATTTGATAATAATTTTTGATATTATATTTGTTAATAACATATGGTCAAGAACCAGAAAAATATTAGATATTTGTAAAACTAATAAGAATTTTTTTATTACCAAATATTGCTAAATATAATTAAATATTATAAGCATAGCCGAAAACAAATATTTGTACTAATAATAAATTTAATAAAAACAATTAGAGTGATTTAATCATAACAATATACACATATTTTAAACACCTTTCATTGCCAGCCGGTAGGGTTGGTAGCGAACTCTCCAAATACCGGATCATTTCTTCGCCTTGGGCATTAAGTCTTTGTATGTCAATCATTCTGGGGTCGACGCGAGCTTTTAGGTCGCGTAGGGCGTCTTCCTGAAGCTGTAGAAGGGCAAGCTCTTTACTCCCACTAGGAGATGGTTTATCGGGAGTCGCTAAGCCCTTATCATATTGCCCAACAGCGTTATTAAGGTTGGACTGTTCTTCATGTGTTTTAGATAACGGATTCAAAGCCGTTTTAGCGAGGGGCGTAGATGTCTGAAAGTTTTCGCCTAGGTTAACATGATCTGGCGTGAGTAATCTTTGAGGTTGATCGCCAATTAAATTTATTTCAGCAGCGGGTGGGCTGTGCCTACTATCATCGGCGGAGAGAAGCGAACCCGGTTCGAGCGAGTTTTCCCGCGAATCATCAGTTGGCAATGCTATATCATCGATGCGTTGTAAACCTTGTGTTTTATTTATTAAAAGGTTAAAATAAAATAGTTTACGGGTTTTATAATGTATACGATTAATAAATCCGTAAAATAGGGTAATTTAATTACAATTTTGTACAATATCAAAATGATTTTATTTAATCAGGCTTATTTGACCATTTAATTTTTAAAGGTAATACATACAAAAAGGTATGTTTTGCTATAGATTTAAAAAATAATACAACAGACTAAATAGTAGATATAAAAGTATATAATAAATCAATCAAAAGTTTGAATATTTTTTAAAAACCATTTTCCGCTTCGTCCAGAAAGGTTTGCACGTCGCCTACGAGCTCGTAAAACTTGAAGCACCGCTCCATGCTCCGGCCAATGTTTTGTTCGCGTTCGCACAAACTTTTGAGCGTGCCCCTGTAAGCCGTATCCAGGTCACGTACGCTTCTCTGGAGCTCGGGTCGATCCGGGGAATCCTCGTCCATCATGTCTAGCAGGTCGCACCCAGTTATTTTGCATTGCTCAACTTCTGGGCCGACTACGCAATCCAGTTCGTCCTTCAAAGCCTAATAAATATCAGGGCAACAAAAATTCAATTAATGATTCGAAGGATAGATATCACTGGACAACAAAAAAACAACATCCACGATTTATTGAGGGTTTTGTAGGGAATTTTCTTGCGATAATGATCCCTGGTTTAATTTTATTTAACCGCATCCAAAGTTCTGGAAAAAATTTACAAAATTTCTTTAACTATTTATTTTTTTAAAAAATCAATTGGCATATTCAGATTCCTTATAAAAAACATATCTAAAAAAGGTTACTACCTAAAATTATTAGCAATTTAGTTTCAAGTTATTTAGGATCAAATAATGGATTTTATGACGAAAACCACTAATTTTATGTAAATTAAAAAATATAAAAATTGAATCCCCTTACAATAATGAATGTTTCCGTTTTCTAAATATATTTTTAAACTTTTGTTACTCGCCATAGGTTTTATGATATAGAAGCCCAAAATACCCGAAAAATTGAAATATCTCAACTTTGACACCGAATAACTAAAAATCTGAGGCATAAAAATTCTAATTTCATATTCGTGATCAGCGCCAAAAACTTGACCAAAAACTATAGTTGCCATAAATGATGCTGAAATTTTGTTATCCAGTGTAATAAAAGGCTTAATTTTTAAAAGTTTACGGGTTACAAATTCGAATCATTTTTTTTATATTGGAAGTTTCTGTGCTACAATTTTAACAAATACTAATACAAATTATACTGTTTTATTTAAGAAACTGGTAAAGGAGAGAGGAAGAAAGAGCGAAAGAGCATAAAAATCTAACCATTTGACAGTCAAACGAACATAAATATGACAAGGCTTTTCATTTTTGGCCATAAACTGTTAATTCTTCATATCAACCTGTATTTCTTCCTGTTGTTCGTGAATAACTTCGGGGACAATGGTCGGCGTATCGAGGCATTTAAGGCTTTCTTGAATTTCTTTAAGGGCCGAAAATAAGGCAAAAAGTTCCTCCCAAAATTTGTTCGAAAGTTCGAGTGTATCTTCCAAAGCTTTGCCCCGCGTTTCAACGGTGGTGAGCACGGCGTTCCAGAGTTGATTGAGTTTGTCAAGTTTCTCTTCGATGTCTTAGAAATTTGAATCGATTAAACATTAAAAAAAAATCCATTTTGAAGGCAATTAGTTTGATATTAATTTTTTTAAGGTTCAGTCCGGCATTACATAGATTTTCATTTAAAACGTATATTTTTATAATTTGATAAATTAAAAATTAAAAAAAATCGCAAAATTAAAAGAAACTTATACTAGTAAAGATCTAATTTATAGTAGTTGGACATTTAAGCCGCCTACCATATATTGAAAATATAAAATTAGAAAATCAAATCTAAATTAGTTTCGTTAAATTACCTCTTCGCTTCCCTAACGCATCTTTCGCCGCTTCTTCGGTCAGTATAGTAGAATCATCAATATCCTTTGCCAAAAATTCTTCAGCTTTGGCCTTTATGGACGTGTAGAAGGCCATTTTGTGACCTAGAGCTAAATAATTAATACATAGATTAATTTTAATATTTAATTGTAAGAGCTTGCAAACAATACAATTTAATGGCATAAAAGACAATTCACTAAATATAGGGTTAGATTAATGCTTAAAAAATACAACTTTCCTGTATATGAAGCATTATTAATTTTAATAGAACAATTGTTAGTACATTGCGCAAATTTCGTATTCTCTTCAAGCTGATTCCGGAGTTTATCCGGAAAACATGATATAGGTTCAGCCCGAGCCAATTTATCTGCTGTGTCAGCCATGCCGACGAGAGCGGTCTCGAGTTTGCGGGCCGTAAGGATTGAGGGATCATGGGGATGTTTGGGACTCCCATCTTGGAAGAAGGAAGTTGAGCCAAACAATCGAGAATTTGAAGGAGTCGAATGCAAGGGTTTATTCAATCTGCCAGCCTGAATGTGTGAGGCTAAATTCATTTCGCTAGCCGTGTTTTTAAGGTCCTAAAATAAAAAATTAAATTACCGCAAGTGGAAATATGTTAAAAAATATAAGTTATAGGGCGGCGTATAAGTCAGTAAATTAAACCTTAGTACATATCAGAATCTAATTATTTGATTAAGTAAAACTTTTCCAATTTTATAAAACCACCAAATATCGGTCAGATGCATTTGTAAATCACGCTAACTAGAAAGTCTCATGATTAGGATAGACTAAATAAAATAAAAGTTACTTTAACAACGAAAAATTTTTATCGTGCGTGTGCCTGCACTGGAAGTGCAACCACGATATAAGTAATTAAAAACGTAATCATCATTCCTAACTTGAAAAAATAAAAAAGTTTAATTAAACTTAAGGTTAATTGATAATAAATTTTTAAATTTTTCGGTATCTTACCATCTTTGTGTAATTTATATTCTGTTCTTACAAAAAATTATTTCTTTCTCTTAAAGGCCCAAGCTAATATTTTGGATCTAATTCTATTGTAAAAAAAAAGGAAACAAATAAAATATAGAACTATCGATATTTAATTTTAGACTCGTCTTGGTGAAAAAAAAGGGTTTACTTAAGACCTAAAATAATCAGAATAATAAAATTTTTAATCATTTATGTTTGTACTATAATATCCTTTTTTTCATTATAAAAATCATACAAGTGTATAACATTTAACACTTTACAAGAAAAAAGGTATAATAGTAAGCAACCTTTATGGGAGTTCCATCCAATTCGGGAAAGCGACTAAGGGTCAGCGTTTGAAAATTGGCTATAGATTTAGTCGGTCTAACTTTCGAAAAAGGGCCATCTAGGGCCATGAGACTACTTGACGCTGAAGATTCTGATAGTTGCGCGCTTAGTTTATTGTTGTAGTTAGTAGCTAACGTTTGATACCTTCGTTTTAGATCGGTGATCAATTCGGACATGTGTTTCTCAACGGGATTTTTTATGTCCCCGGCTTCATCTGTGGCTGAAAACATTATATTAAATTCATATATGTAATTCAGTGAAAACATATTCACAATAAATATAATTAAAGTCTTGAATATAATTAAATATAAATAAATAAAACAATTTTAAATTCGTAATTAATAAACTCTTTATTATCCACTTTTTATAATTAGTAAAGCATATTTCGATATTTTTAAATAATAATTTTTTCATCTGCCTTTCATAAAGGTAATTCCGTTTATATAACGTGGTAGATTTTGTAATAAATTACGTAACCAGTAAACATATGTTCGTATCTAAAGCTATATAATTTTTCAAGGTTAATATTTAATCTAATAAATTTTAATGTTACTTTGGCGTATAAAAGGCTAAAACTATCAATGTGATATTAAAACAAACTGCAAAAAAAAATTTTTTTAATGAGTGGTCCTAAAAACTTGAGGACATATTTACCGCTTTCATAAATTAAAAGCAATAAGCCTAGACAAAACAAACGTTAATTTCTATAAATTACGATTGAGATAGTTTTCAATCAGCTCATAATTTGTAATTTTTGAAAATGCCTTAACACTTTTAACAGAATGTTTACATAGTCCAGACTCTAAATTCGGTAACAATTTATAAACGGCAAATTTAAGAGTTTTTTGTAGGTGACCGTTATAATAAATATTAAAATCTGCAAATAACCTTAATATCCAAATAATAATTTTGATATAACGACCTGATTTAGGGAAATTGAAAATAAGACCCCAAGATACCAATAAACTTAACCATTAAATTCCACCCTCAATTTAAATAAATGGCTAATAATTTCCATGAGAGCAAATTACATCAAAACCCATGACCAAAAACTAAAATTTTTTTGTAGAGCTCGCCCCTTTATAAATCTAATTATTGCAACACACAAATCTTTTAAACTTAGATCTTATGCATAAATGTTCTTTTTAATTTTATATATTAAAATAAATAGACAAAAATAAATATTTAAAAAAAAATTATAAACAAAATGAATTAATTATTTTTTTAGTATAAAGAAAACTTTAAAAAAAACTTTAAATTTTTGCTTTTGTATTAAACCTTTATTGCTGATTATTAAATGCAAAAGCAAATTATTATTATCATTACAAAATAAGCAAAGTTGGGACAAAAAATTAAAATTTAAAATTAACAAACCTTCTTCATCAATATCCGTTAATTCCTCAATTTCGCCATGCGCCTTTTGATCAATATGTTTGGTTGTAATCTTTATAGATTGTCCCCTGAAAAGAACTTTCGTTATGGTTATTATGCTTTCGGAATTACGACAAATCACATCGAGATTATGCTGATGTTCTTTGATACCTTTAGCCAATTTCTTTTGCAATAAAAATAATTTAATATAATTTATTTTAGCAAAACCCTAATATCATTTCAATGCTTTATATGATATGAACAATTTTCCAGCAACAAACAACGTGAAAAATAAATGTAATTGAAGCATGACCCATATCGCCTTCCTTGACTAAAATTTAAAAGCTAGATGAAAAAAAACTAAACCTTGTATTCATCCCTTAAAGTGGCATATTCTTTGGCAACTGCTTCATTTTCTTCGCCAAACTGATCGATAGATGGTTGTTCGAGGGAACTGACAAGCCGTGAAATTTCATCGCATCTATCCTCGGTTGTATCGAGCCAAGCGACAAAATCGTCGTAATTTTTAGCGAAATCCCCCAGCACGGGGCAAAGTTTCTTGAAATGACTGCATTTTTCGCCGCATTTGCGATTAACGCGTGAGGCAAGAGCCTTGAGTTGATCATAACGTTGGGTCAGGTTATCGACCATGTTAATACTACTAAATGTGATTAGAGTGTTTAAACACATATGTAGGATGGTTTAAAAGCATTGTAAAAATATATAATTTATACAATTGATATTTTATAAACAAAAACCTATTTCCATCACTGTTGTTTATATCAGCGGCGCTCGAAGCTACGCCATCATTTTTGGAGGAGGAATTGCCTAGGGGAGTTGTAAAGGAGTAGGTATCTCGAGTGACACGGTTTATTTCGACGTTTAGGTTTTTGATCCGGCCCTTATTTAATCAATGTAAAATTACATCAGGATAAAATATAACACAAAAAGTTTGTGCTGACGTTCTAGTTTGTGTGCAACCAACGATTGAAACAAAAAAATTTGGGAACGTAGGCAGATAATTCGTATAAATGGTAAATAAATAACTTAGACTTATTAGATTATTATCATTTTTTTTACATTTTGGTTGTGAATATCAACTTCAAGCTTTTTCAGGTTCTCTAAACGACTTTGGACGGCATCTGGGTCTAAGAGATACAAGGTTGTTTCACGTTGAGTATCTAAGCACAATTTAAGTGAATATGAAATTTCTAGGTTTGAAAATATGATATGGGACAATAAATAATATCTGTTTAAATATAATTTCAACCAGGTAGTATTTTACTTTCACGGTCTTCGGCAATATTTTCGCCCAAGCGTTTTTTACCATTTTTGTCTTCATTGACCTGAATGATATCGTTATTTGTGTCGGGAGACTCTAAAGGTCGGATTTTTCGAAGGGCCATAACGTGACTTGCTTCATTAGGGTCTACGTATGATAAATATATTTCAGCGTCCCGCATCCATTCCCAAATGTCATCGGTTTGTTCTGTTAAATTCAAAACTTTAGCCCGGGAGCTTTCAAGTTTCTCGTGTCGCATTTCAATGTTAGACTTGGCTGTACGCCACCTGGACACATCCTGTTTGACTAAACTCTCAAGGAGTTGGTGTATCTCGGTGGGTGTTGAAGAAGCGTTCGCGGCTACATAATAAATTAAAAATGCTTTTATATACACAAAAAAATATATTGGCAATGAGTTGTAATTGAGAAGGAAGTTGGCACAAAATTTATGTATTTATTATGGGAAATTCAAAATCTTGTACATTAAAAATAACAAGTTTGGTTTTAATTTTGAACTTATAAATTAAATTTTTTTTAATAATACATTTTTTGTATATGTATAGTTACAAAATAGCAAATAAATGAAAATGCTAAAAAGAGAAGAAATCATTCACGTATTAACAAATAACATACTTTCCGCGTTTTCTAGAAATTTTGGCGGTGATTTTGCAAACTCCAAATATCCATTTAGCTCCTCGATAATAGATCCTTTTTGTTCGCATTCTATTTTCCAACTCTGTATAATGAAAATTGATGTAAGACAAATTAAAAATATAAAAAAAGCCATATATGGGCAGTTACATTCAAAAATTAAAATAAAAAAATTATTTACCAGCAATTTTTCCAACTGACTATTAATGTTCATGGAGTGAAAGGTGACATTTGATGCATCTATAATGCCCTCGAGATTAGCGAGGTAATTGTTAAGTTCTTCACGGTTATTTTGGAAAGTCAGGGCTAGGGGAAGATTTTCGTTTTGAATGAGTTCACAAAGTTTTTTACAACGTGTGTGAAGGCATTCAAACTTAGTTTTAAGAAGTGCGTGTTTGGAATGGCATTCATTCATCATGTTTGAATCTACGTAGGCTTCTTTAGACACTTGGGCTAAAGTATCTTCACATTGCCGTAAAATGGCTTGTTTTTCATCAAAAACGGTAGCCATAGCCTCGAGTTTTCCCAGCTGACTTCGAAGAGGTTCGATTAACGGGCTGAGTTGGTAACCATATAGCTCTAGTTTAGGTTCGGCTGATGTATCGAGCCAATGTAGCAGAGAACGATGCAGTTCATCCAGCCCCGCGAGGCTTTCGGTACCGCGGTGTGCCATTGATAAGCAGGACTCGAGATCCTTGCCTATTTAATAATTATTGGTTAAAGGAGTGTTAAAAAATAAACATTTTTTATTTATTTTTAAAATTTTTAAATTTGTAAATGGACTTTAAAAATATTTGCCCTGTATATCTGTTATAGAAAGAAATTTTGAAAATAGAATTTTATCGAAAGTAATCGCTCTTTAAGCGTGAAATTATAAACAAACAAACTTAAAAATTTAGATTAGATAAAAAAAAATAATTAATGATAACGATATATTAAATCTGATAATTAAATGTAAAATGACTTATTTAAGTTAATCAACGGCTTTTTAACCCATAAAACTAAATGTTAAATTAAAGTAATACCTAAATCTTTTATTTTGCCGTGAAGCAATTCTGACATAAGATTTAAAGTTTTCTTAACAGTACTAGTCCCCACATTAGCCCGATTCTCGCAATCGTCATTTGCTGCCATTGTTTTGCACAAATCTTGGAAATTTTCACTGAGAGAAGGCATGTGAGTCGACATTACAAGGCTATCCTTTTGTTCAAGCAACTCCTAATAAAGGCAATTATACATATAGTTGAATATGGTCACGATCAAAATAATTTTATTTTTTCACAAAAAAAGATGTAATTTGTTTTTTCAAACAAAAGGTAAAATTGGTTTAAAGTGGGTTCATAGTTTCGATAAACGCAGTTTTTTAACTCAAAGATATTCAACAAAATTGTTACTAATATATTATTAAATTTAAATCTTTAGGTCAATATTCATCTAACTTCATTGTTTTTGACATAACACTGAACAACAAAAAAAACAACATAGAGAATTTTCTTGCGATAACGATCCCGAATTTGGTTTTTTTTCTAAGGACTACAATTTTTTTTAAATCGCGTCCAAAGTTCAGAAAACAATTCAAAAAATTTCCTTTACTATTAATTTTATAAAAAATATATTGGCATATTCAGATTCCTTATAAAAAAACATATCTAAAAAAGGTTATTACATAAATATTTAGCAATTTACTTTCAAGTTATTTAGGATCAAAAAAAGGATTATATGACAAAAACCATTAATATCACAAAAATAAAAAAAAAATTTAATATTTAAAAAAAAATTTAAATCCCTTACGTTAATAATGAATGTTTTCGTTATCTAAATATATTTTTAAACTTTTGTTACTACACATAAGTTTTATGATATAGAAGCCCGAAATACCCCAAAAATTGAAAAATCTCAACTTTGATACCGAATAACTAAAAATCTGAGGCCTTGGCTAAAATTCCAATTTCATATTCGTGATCAGCGCCAAAAATTTGACCAAAAACCATAGTTGCCATAAATGATGCTTGGGGTCGTCCAAATTTTGTTGTCTAGTGTTAAATCGGTTTTTAAAAATATTATTTGAAGTTAACATTTAGCAGTTTAACTATTGTGTGCCAAACAAAACTTCAATTTATTTTTGTTCTTAAATCTTTATTGGTTTTAAACTTTTTTTTAAATTTTTAATATTTATAGCTGACTAACTAAGTTTGATTAGGAAAAACGTAAACGGATTTGATATTCCCTAAGATGGCAGGTAGGATCTCTGTAGTTAACTCATAACTCTTAAAAAATTCATTTATTACTAAATTATTTAATTATGATGTTTAGGTCAATATTCATCCAACTTCATTGATTTTTATATAAAGACAAAATAGAGAAAAAAATACATAAATTTTCGTTTTTTTTTAAATACAATTTTGATTACCTTAATAAGATTGACTGTGCCTTTACCACCGCGAGGTATAGATTGACCTTCAAGCGTATTAGCTATATTTGCATGTGGTTCTGCCAGGGTCTCTTCAACTTTAGCTATCCAATCGATTATACTGACAAAATTTTTTAAACATAGTTCATTCGTTTTCAGCGTGCGATCAGTGAGCGCAGATGCGTTCGAAGTTATATCTTTAACGGTTGTGATACGATCCATAATATCGATTAACATGCTTTCAGCTTTCTCATTTTGCCCGGCAAATTCTTGTAATTCCTTTAAAAATGAAAGCATATTTAAATCAAGATTTAATGCATATTAAAATAATTTTATAATAATGTTTCATAAATTTGTATGTATATCTAACCTTAATGTCTGGGTTATTTGGCCTTTCGATAGCGGCTATGTCTTTTTGAGCTTCACCCAGTATCCGTTTATAAGCTTTCACCTTTTCGGCCATCGTTTTCATTAAATTGATAAATCTCGGTTTAAGCTTATTTAGTTCGACATCTAATTGTAAGCAAATAAATGGTATAAAAAAAATGTCTAAATTTTTGTTATATTTTAAAAAAATTTAGATTTTGAAATCAAGACTAGGAAACAAGTAGTACATTTTCTTCTAGCACTACCAGTCTATAATTTTAAAAATACAAAATTAGTAAGCTATTAACCTAAAAAAAATACAAAATGAACAAAAAACAAATTTTACAGGGATCAAATACAAAAAGAAACACACCCGTATTACCATCGTCCCAAAAGGGCAACGCATTTTTTGCGGCAGCCAAATGTTCCACAACGTTTTGATCATTATCACTAGTTGAGTGCTCATGATAAACGATGCCAATATTATTTTCAACGCTAAGTAGGGGAATGAGAAAATCTAATTTCTCCTTCAACCCTTCGTAAATGTCCTGGGCCAGTAGGTCTCTTTGTGTATGATCTGCGACACGCACACTTAGTTCTTGTACAAGAGTCTGTAAATGATCCAATTTGCCGCTTACCGCTTGGGCAGAAGGAATAAGGGTAGGTAAGATGGTATTAGCGAGAACGATTGGATTAACACCTGAATTATTAGTATGTGGTATATTTCAATTTTAGTACAAAAAATTACCTCTATTCCCTCCTGGCCTTTAGTATATAGGCATTTGCCAGGTGACATTATATCGGGTTAGGCTAAACAATTTCAATTTCAAAATCTCCAAATATCTAATGCTGTAATTCCAAGACATCACTCAAAAAACAGGTCTAAAAAAACTATCAAGATATTGAGAAGTCAATGAAAGTGCCAAAAACAAATCTATAAAAATGATATACAATTTTTTATCATATATTAAATACAACAAATTTAATTTATATTTTTATATTTATAAATTTCCAATGTTTTCAGACTTATAGAATTTGACCCGAATAATGATGTATTATTTATTCGGTTTAATAATCTTACGTTAGTTACTAGCTAAGAAAAAGAACAGGAATAACCAATTAATATATAAAAATGGGTCTGGAAATAGAGACTTATTCAAACAGACTGCACTGGACCGTCAACTATAATGCTATAGAATGAGCGGTCCTAGCATTAAGAATGATGGAGTGCAAAACTCTAGTGCATACAATACATAGTAAAATTTGGTCAAAAAGGAATCTATGACAAGTTTTATACCTAGAATTTCAATGAAACATAAAAATAATGTACCCGTAATTCCTTTTTTGCCCGAAAGTTCATCGTAAAGATTTGGGTTTGTTTGAACTATGGTAGCTGTAAAAATTTTGTGTGGCGAATGACCTAATTCTGATCCTGGCAGGGAGGCGTTAAAACGCCGATTGTAATCTGAAACGTGGGTTTGGAGGGCGGAAAAAGCTTCTTTGACGGTCTATGTATCCAAAATTTTAAAATCAAAACCAAAAGTTTATATAAATTTTAAAGGTAATTTACATTTGTTACGTGCATTTGGGCTGAGCTATTCATCTTTGTAAGGTATTCTAACATGCCTTAAGTTTAATAAACTAACCTAAATTAAAATTAAGATTGGGGCCAGAACCTGTGTAAATCTAACATACAGTTCAAATTTTTATGTCTTTAAAATTTTAAATTTCAAATAAAACTTCCAATACATTATAACTAGCTAAAAAAAGGTTTAAACTTCTAAATCTTCGGTTCCAGGTGGAGTTATGCTTTGTAATTGCCCTTGGACTGTGTTTATAACATCTTCAAGATCACTCGATAAGGTTTGTGTTTCACCCTGGAATGCAGTACCAATATCTGCAAAAACTTTATTGGTCAGCAGTCCATCGTCAATTTCCGACAAACATTTATCAAGAATTTTACGGAGCTCGGTGAGGTTCTGTAACAAATAAAATTTTATGCGCTTAAAAACATTTGTAAACGACCAAGTCATAGATGAGCACTGATACCACAGCTCGACAAGTTTTTGTAAGAGCAATATTAACAGACCAGACCACCATTAATAATTTTTAAATCAGTTTACCGTATATTCTAATCAAAATTCGTAATCTAGCAATAAACTTTGATTTTATAAAATTTAAACAAAAATAATATAAATAAAGAAAAAATTGAAAAAAATGTTCAAATAATAGCTGAACTATTAAATTTAAACCTCAAACATTGTTTTATTTAAACCCCGATAAAACGTCGTGCGTGTCCTGTTAAGGTGGGTGCCGAGTGTGTAATACTCACGTTAAATTAAGAGCAAAATATACGTGAAAAATGTATTATTCCTAGAAGTGAAAAGATTTTTTTTTAATTTTTTCTCATTAGATATTCTTATGGTTGCAAAATCAATTAATTTTCAATTTTTTATATTCTTCAATTTTTATCTGCCGAAATAGCCATATGAGATAACCTCGGAAAACGGATAAAATATATGAGATGAGGCCATTATGTAGTTCAATAAAATGTCATAATTTTAAGTAATCATTCATCAAATTTTGCGACCTGCGTAGTAATACTCTAAAATGCATAAAAAGATATTAAAAGAAAAGTTTATTAAATTAAAATCTGTTTAAAGGAATATATTAAAAGTTCGTTTGATTTGGAGTATTTTGTTAGGGCTAAAGATCAATAAAGGTCAATACTCACTTTACGATGGGTTACGTTAGCTGAAAGAGGTGATTTTATCACAAAACCTTCAAGGTCACTGATGAAATTTCCAATGTTTTGGGTATTGGTTTTGAGAATCTAAAATACATACAAATATATGCTTTATTGATATAATCTGATATAATTTCATCTAATGAAATGTGTAAGGTTAGGTGTGTAAAAGAGAGTTAATAAACATACAGAAAAAATAGAAAATAGCATGAAAATTAAGATTACTTGAAATTGTGCAATTTTATTGTTTAATAAATCAATTCTTTCAATATCAAGAGGTTGTCGGCCCATATTATCCAGTGCGTCGGTTACTTTAGATAGCTCTTCGTTGATTTGCTTTGTGTGTTGCTAAATATGTAAGGAAACAGAAAAGTGAGGTAAATACACCGATTTTATTTCTAAAATGTATATTTTGCAAAATATTTGACAAAATAATAAGAAGTAATTATTTAGATGATAGTAATTATATTTTATAAAATCTTTTTCGATTAGAATGAAAAAAGTTTTGGAGGCTTATTTTTCTTATAACATTAGTCGAAAAATTTTGAAAGTTATGAGCTAAATACGGAGAATAAACTTGACATTTTAGGGATTTTTTTAATTAAATATTAATAACATATAGCGTCGTATTTAATAATGAACGCAAAATATTTTGTACTATGTAATTGATGATGTAAGAGCTTGATATAATAAAAAAATACAAGTTACAAGAGATTCCTATAAACATTTTTTAATTTTTTCTTTTTTCGCAAAATCTGCCGATTCGGTCAAAAAAGGCCATTTTTTTGATATGGAGAATCGAAGGAGCCGTAGGTGGAAGGAATTAAGAAAAATGGAAAATATAAGGAAAAAGAAGATCATTAGGATGCATGCTTTTATGTTTCCTAAACTCTTTTTTGTGTAATTAATATTTGTTGGCATGTGTAATTTGAATTTATTAAACGTGTAAAAGTTCAAATATACGCTTGTAGAAAAAAACATTACAGAGTGGAGAACAAAATAAAATAAAGTTATATTATGAATATTTTCAACCTTTATTTTTCCAGATATTTTTTCTACGTCGTTCAAGAGGTCTCGGCCAGAATTGAGGTTTTTTATACAGGAATCACGCCTAGCTTTGACGGGTGGGAGTATAGATTCGAGATTAGCCGTAATTACGTTCTGATGGTCGGGATCGACTTTTGGATCATTTGGAGCGATTAAGATTGGATTGGCCGCTATTTGTTGGACAAGGGTTTCGGCACGAACGATTTGTCGGTTGCTGGAGTCCAAGTCTTTTTCAATTTTCTACAAAAAAAAATAACAAATAAAAACTTTGGAAGTTAACTAATGTATTAGTTTCTTATCTTATCGCGACATTAATTTGATGTATATAAATATTACATAGTTTTAGAAAACTAGACCAATTAAATAAAGAAACAATTATAAATAAATTATAAAAAGGAATTTTTTTGGTTAAAACCTGGATAACAAAAAAAAACAACATTAACGATTTTTTCCGGATTTTGTAAAGAAATTGTTTGCAATTTTGGTACCGGGTTTAGTTTAAATCAAATGTCCCCTATTTTTTTTATATTTAGAAAATATTTTAATGGGAAACGATTTAAGAGTATTTTAAGCGAATTTAAAAAAAAGGAATTAAATAAGATTAGTGAATTGAGATATTTTTTTATATAGATAATACGGAAATGTATTTTATGTGAATAAAATTTATGCTCATTTTTATTTCAGTTAAATGAATATGGATAATTACCTATAAAATAAGATACCGCTTTAGTTAACACTAATTCAATTTTTAAAATAACGAATAAAAATCGATTGAACCAAAACTTAAAAAGAAAACTCGAAAACTTGCCCAATATCTTAATTAATAATTCAAGTCTGATGTTATTTACTCAGATATAAAAATTTGGTATTCTTAAGCAAACCCGTGCATGTTGCTCCAATAAAAAAAATTAAAACACAGTTAAATTGGTTTCATTTGTGATTAGTTTGTTTTATAAGATTAAATGAGGATTGGTTAAATTTAAACCTTGAAAGTTTGTTTAAAATATGCCAAAAATTTTGGTCAAGGTTATTTACATTTAGAATAAAAAAGTTAGACTTATAAAATTTTTCCATCTCAGATACGTTTTTTCTTCTAAAATTTGAGTTATACAAAGATTTGAGTTTTTTGATAAAATTGCTTTCACGTATACAAATGCTGTAAAAAGGATTTCGTGTATAAGGTTAGGTCGTAAATTTTCTGTTTGTAATATTTATTATTTATTTTAGAATTGTATTTATACCATAATTTAAAATTTAGATAGGAGTTCTTTTATTTGGACAAATTAAAAAAATAACTAGGTAATAACTTTTTTTGATGTGTGTGGAATACAGCATTGAATAAAGGAAATGAATTTATGTATGAGGCTAAATTTGAGGGCTGAAAAAAAAGTTTACAATTGTTATTAGTCATATTAATATTAAAACATTCAACGAAAAAAAAAATGAAAATTTTTTATATAAATAAATACATAATCAAATGCTTCATTTGAAAATTGGTTTTCTTATACAATAATTCCGTCTAGATGGCGTAAATTAGTTTAAAATTATTATTTTCACAATAAAACAAATTACGCCTACGTAGGATAACCAAGGAGAGCACAAAGACATATCAAGTTTGTAATATATGAGGTCAAATTGCAGAAAAAAAATTTTTATTTGCATAAATTAATCATTAATTTATATTAAAAATATCGAGAGTCAAGTATTACAATATTCTGTGTTTTTGGTTATAAATCAATAGCTTAAGTAGCTAAACTTAATATTAAGGTTTAAAGATAAACAATGTCAAATGAAGTCAAGATATGTTTTTTTAATTTTTTTTTTAAATTCTGAAAAAAGAATTCTCAAATGCGCATTTGGCATTTGGAGATTAGTAATAGGCGATCGGTTTAGTATGTTTAATTTGGAAAGTTCGTAGGTAATAAGACAAACGAAGTTTGTTAATTAAAATATATTGAAAGAACTTTTCATAATTTTAGTTTTGAAATCAAAAGGTGGAATAATTAAAATTTATTAAGTAATAAATATCTTTGTACGAATATTTGTTTGGCTGAAGTGAGTATTTTAATCCTTCATTTTTATAATAGTTCAGTCATTAGAGAAGACCTATGAATTAGTTAGAATAAAAAACTTCACATAGGTTCCGTTAAGAAGGCGAGATAAATTTTGAGTTACGTTTTATAAGAACAATTAATCAAATATTTTTAAATCACCAACCTAAAGAGCTACTACATGGAAAATTTTAAATAAGGATTGTAATTAGAAACACTTAGAAATTAAAACCAACTTTTGCAAATAAGCCTAAACCGTACCTTGAAAGCTATAAAAAAATTTCTATTAACGCTATTTATATAAACAAAAAAACATTATCATTATTACATAGTTTTGACTCAAACCCAAATAAATAAATTTTAAGCAAACCTTTAAATTTCTCTATTTGCATTGCTTACATCAATCACCTAAGCCAAATTACCAAATTTAAAAAAAATTGATGTGTATCCAACTTTCTCCTATAAAACAAACTAACCAAAAACATTTAATTCTATATAAATTTAATTATAATGACTGTATATTTTCTTATATAAGTCAGTAAGTATTAAGATAAGAAGCCCAATTCCCTATTTATTACATCCAACATTAATTATAATCTGCAAAAACAGAACACATCATTATCTAACCTCCGATTACAAAAACGATAAAAATTATTTAGTTATAAGAAAAATAATATATGGATAAATACACCTAACGGCCTAATATCCTATAATTTTAGGTTCTCCAAAGTTTATTTTGACCTTGACTATTTTCTCACTGCATAATAAAAAAAACCTGAAATTAATAGCTTTTGCGACCTCGAAAATATCTTGAGAATAATTTCTTGTATTGTGAACATTATATATTAAAAAAACAAAATAATTATTCATTTGGCAATAATGTTTCAACCTAATTGAAAAAATAAATTTATTTATTTTGCATTAAAATTCATCACAAAAAACAATTTGGTCATTTCTAATTTTTATCCATTCTAATATCAAAAAATAGCATTTCACATATATATTTAGCTGATTATGTCACCATTATAAAAAAAATTAAAAATTATTGTTATTTATAGATTTCAACTGCAAACCTAATAAAAAAAAATCTTATACATTCAATTCCGTTATAAGGTGTTGCGTGTCTTCTTCCCGATCCAAATCCGTATTATCGGTTCCAGCAGAGGCTATGGCATGCTGTGCGCTCTCCAATTCGGACATAACGTTTTCAAGACGGCCTTCACACCGGGTGCCTATGGTCCGAGCATCTTCGTAGAGGACATCTAATTCGTTCAGATGATTGCCTAGACTCTCAAGGTTTTGAATTTTGGATGTGTATTCTAAAAGGATTGGTGTGTTCGGCGTATTTATATATTAATTATAAAAAATTTAATTTTTGTATTATTTGCACTAAATACTGAATACATGCATTTAGAAATCGTCCCAACTTAAAAGTCCGCCCGAATTTTATAACAAGTCAGGCTTAAATAAAAAAAAATGATTACATGCAGGCAGGGCTGATTTTTCCTATCTGGCAGCCTTAATACTTTTAAATTATTAAAATGGGACTAAAATAGATAAATATATTACTCAGGTCAACATAAATGAATGACAAAAAAATGATTTTATGACAGGAATACAACCCCATTGGCCTTATCTCATATAAATTTCCCGTTTTTCTTGATTTCATCCGCCTTCGGCTACTTAAATCAGTCCTTTGAAAAATGGCCTTCTAAATAAAGTTTGCGACCTTATGAATTCATAAAAAATAAAAAATTAAAAAATTTTTGTTTCATATCAAAATCCCTTTTGTGACTTAAATTTATCCTAAAATAATGGAAAATCAATTTTTAGTATATCAAGCTTTTTGATCATCATTTAAAAAATACAGACTATTTCGCGTCCAAACTCAAAAAAACATGATATGTTATCGTAACAGTTTAACTGTTATATTCAAAAAAAAATTTATTTAATTTTTGTTATTGAATCTTTTTTGTTATATTGACATTTTTTCTAATATTTTTGATGTAGCTGAATAACTAAAATTGGTTAAAAAAACGGCAAAGGGGTTTGAAAATCCCTAAGGTGGCATTTATGATCTCCGTAGTTCTCTCAAGAATTTTGACCTTATTGGATACCAAAGTTATCCAAGTATATTGCCTCATTTTAAAGAAAATTGCATCAGCAAACTGTATTTGATTCATGATATAGAAAAAAAATATATAAATTGTCCGGGCCGTGTATGCAATACTAAACTTCAATCCACCAGATTAGATGGGCCGGACGGTGGAAAATTTAAAAAATTTATCGGTATCAAAATATAACTAGGTTTGAACGTAAATGCAATTGCTTATTTAATTTTACGTGATTAAGGGAAAACGCCAAGCAAAAAAGGAAATAAGCCACATAGTTTTCTAAATCAATTTGCAAAAAAAAATTATCATAACAAATTATAATAATTCAATTTAGGGCTTGCGAAAGTAGAATTGGTTAGTTTTTAGTTAAAATTAAACGACTTGAACTTTTTCTACTGTGTCCAAATTGTTTAAAACACTTAAAAAAACATAGTATAATAAACTCTTTACTTTGTTGCAGCTCCTGGCAGCTTTCTTCAACCGCCTTCATATCTTCGTCGATAAGGTGCGAGAGAAAGGGAAATTTTTCCGTCAATTCTTCGGAAGTGTGAGAAAGCGTTTCTAATTGATAATTGCGATGGAATTCTTTGAAAGCGTTCTAATAAATATAAAATAACAAAAAATTACTTCATAATTTATTTATGTAATTTACAATAATTGTAAATGAAATTTCTATACTTTGATATAGATTAGATCGATCTGCATTATTATTAATTGTCAGAAATAAACAGAGCATTGACATTAAGAAGTTCGTTTGTATCAAATGGAAAACCTCAGTAACACTCCAAATAATGTTGCCGTCAAAACACAGGTCAACAAACTACAATGGCACAACCATGAATTTTATGAAAACATAAAAAAATTTATCCCCATGATGGCCTTATCTCATATATATATTTCGTATTTCTTAGTCCCTTCCGGATTCGGATTCTTACCGTCCATATCGAAAAATGGCCTTTTTTGACCAAATTGAAAGATCGATAATACCATAAAAAAATAAATTTAATAATCTTTTTTATAAAACTCCGTTGAAAATTATATTTATCATATTATATTAATGAGAAATATTATTTTTTAGTATATCAAGCTCTTACATCAGCATTTTGATAATGTGAAATACTTCGCGTCCAAATTTAAATAAGTCGCGATAAATCATCGGTTTTCAATAAATGTTTTATTTAAAGTTTAAATTAAACAGTTTTGTGTAAATAAAAAAAAAATTCATTTTATTTTTGTTTTTGAATTTTTTTTTGTTTTTTTTTGACATTTTTTCAAAATTTTCAATGTTTATATAGCTGACTAAATAAGTTTGATTAGAAAAAACAGCAAACGGATTTGAAAATCCCTAAGATGGAAGGTTTGATCTCCGTAGTTAGCTTTTAACTCTCAAATTTGTTGACCTGTGTAATAACAACAAATAATTGATACTATTGGCTGTAAATTGAGCTGAAAAATTAAAATTTTAGAAGATCAAACCTTAAAAATAACACAAATTGGTTAACAAAAGGTCGGCCATACCTTAAGTGGATTAAGACATTTTATTTCGAGCTCTGAGGCTGCGGCGGATATGCTTCCATCGGCACACATACCCGTAAGACGTAATAAATCTAAGTTGGGAGGTTGACTTGTCTTTGTTAATTCACTGACCTTGACGGTATGCCATTCTGCAACCTTAAGCTTTGCGTTATCGTATTGCTTCACCTGAACATAATTCATATTTATAATATTAATAATTGATGAAAATGATTGAGCCATCCTGGTCTTGGGGGATTTATCACAGCATGATTTAATCATCATTTTTTTTCTACGAAACTTTCATCTTTCTATACACAAAAATATATCATAAAAATGCCAAAAATGAAACCCTAAGTGTTTCAAGACGAAAAGAGTAAATATTATTTAAAAAAAATAACTAAATATCTTTAATTTCAAATGTTATTTTGTTTGTTTCGGTTACCAGTAATAAATAAATAAAACAGTTTTTATTTTGCTAATTTCTGTAATTATATTTTTTTCGGAAAACTATCAAAAAATTTAAAGCTAAAAATGATTGTCTAATAAATAACATCAAATTTATTTATGACAATCCATATTTTTGATGTTTTATAGTTTTTGGGCATTAAGGTCGCAAAAATGTGATTTTGTCATCATCTTATTTAAAAGTTAATGACAGACTGAGAAAGATCATATTGGAAAAAAGACTGAATAATTGTACACGATATAAATAATTAATTTTTAAAAATGTTTGTAGACTAGTGTAAAATTTATTTGGAATGATCATATTACTTTAAATAAAAATCTATTATGAACAAACGATGGTGAAAAAAATAATTGACAAAAAATGATTATTCAAAAAATAAGAAATAACAACACAAACACCATTTAACTTAAGATTTAAAATAAATGTCGATAAAAATCATAAAAAATCAAAAGGGTGGTACAAAACCTTGTTAAGAAGGTTCTGCAAGTTTCCCTTCTGGTCGGCTAGCGTATCGAGGAGACCTTCAACTGAGCTACCTAGCTTTTCGGCTTTTTTCACGAGCCTTTGAGCATCTTTATCGGGACTGGAGGTACCGGTGCTATTAGTAGCTAATGTCGCGGTCAAATTTGATCTGAGCTTGGCTAGTGTTGATTTTCGTTCACTAACTTGCTTTTCAAGCTCTCTGTACTCGCCGAGACCAATTTCAAGGAGGGGTATTACGTCGTTCGTCGTGTCGCGAACCTGAAAAATAAAGAAGATATTTAAAATTAATTTAGTTTAAAAATTTTTTTATTTAATTTTGTTAGTAAAAGTTTCTTATAAGAACAAATTTCTTGTACAAATTTTATAGATATCGTTTTTTGTAGTGTAAATGTCAGCTTTAAATAATTAGACAAAATTAAATTGACATTAAAAAATTAATAGGGTATTAAGCAGATATTCAACAAAGCCGTATTAAAAAAATACTTTCCATATGTGCTCTAACATGTAATATTGTTATAACAAAAAATTAAAAAAGAAACATATACATTTTCGGATTTAATGTTGTCCACAATCCTTTGATCCAACTTGTTGGCGCCTTCGAGTGCGCCAGAGAGCCAACCCTCAAATTCGCCCAATGATTCGCGCATTTGTATAAGTGTGGCTGTGCGGGCTAAATAAAGCGCTTCAAACGTATCAATTTTATCCCTAAGGCCACCAAGTTTGGCTTTGTAACAGGTTAGCAGCTTCCCGCCTATCATCTATTCATTTAATATAAAAAAGGAAAACAAATTTATCACCCTTTTCTCATTTTTGAATATAAATTTAATATGCATATTCAAATGCAAAAACCTTAAAATTATCGGCATATTCAAACGATGTTCCAGCCGGTGGCGTATATTCCTCAATTGTAGCCGTAAAGTTAGAAAGAGAGCCACATTCTAAATCGCTTAGCATATCGCGGATGGATTTTAATTCGCAAGTCAATTCGGTTATCGAGGCATCTGAAATGGCATCGACGGGAGAGGAAGTCCGATTAGATGTCGTATCACCCTGAAGTTTGTTAAATCTTTCATCGATACCAGTGTATGTAAGATCAATTTCTTTTTGCAACGTAGCCAATAGTTCAAAATTTGTGCGCTGATGGCTCAAACTTTCACCAAAATTGTCAATTTTTCCACATAAATCATCATTTTTGGATTTGAGTCGATTAAAGTCGTTTTCGAATCTTATCAATTCCCCTATGAGTATGTTGTCGTTTTCGCTAATTAGATCAGCCCCCTTAACGGCCTTTGATTCGTCATCAAATGATCGTTTTAGATTAATTAAAGAGTCCTCATAATCTAAAGTTTCGCCTTTTAGTTTCTATAAAATAATGAATGATATTATATAAAAAATATATAAAAAAAAGAAGAGTTTATTTAAAATTCCAAGACTTTTAAAATAGGTAGCCAAACAGCCTGAAGTAATAAAACTAATATTTATCAAAGTGTTAATTAATAAATTATTGAGGAACAATGTAAAGTAATTAATAACTTAAATTTAATACATATAATAGTTTGTTTTGAGTAAAAATATTTTTTGTCATTAAGATAAATTGTAATTTTTAAAGATATTTACTGAGAAAAGTTATAAAAATATATATATGTCAAAATATCGAATTTGTATTTCAAAAATTAAATTATTAGGTGAAATTACCTCAAACTCGGTACATGATTTGCTCAAAGCATTTAAAATATTAGCCAAATTTGGCGCGGCCAAGTGGGTCCCGGAACCAGCTAGCTTCGAATAATCGGCCCGAATTGCCATTTCGTTAGCCCTTCTTTCAGTTTCTGCCCAATCGACCTCTAGGGTTTGAAGTTGTTTGTTATGTCGACATGAGCATTCCAACAGCTGACGCGTAACGTTATTCAAGTTCCAATCACGTGTGAGCCTAGATTTGGATTCGTCAAATTCGCGAATCAAAGTTTCATAGCCAACTATATTTTCATTGTTCGTTTCGGGGTTAAAAAAGCAAGGTCCGTATATTTGTTGGGTGGAGTCTGTCGAGGGAGGTTGGTTGGCCTTATAAAATTGTTCTAGCTTGGTAAGGAACGTGTCAAAGCGTTTGACTTGGCTACCAAGTTTTTCATTGAAAAGCTAAAATTAAGATTACAATATGTAATCGTATCTTTCATTATAATTTTAAAAGGTATAGATGATGACGCGCCCTGCACTTATGATTAAAATTATAAAATAATTTAACACCTTAATGATTAATTTATGGATTAAAAATTTAAATTCTATTGGATAAGAAAAAAATTCTTCAAATTCAATTCCTGCTTATCGACTGGTTAAAAAATCATTTCATCAATCCCGTAATTTATGTGCCTTTATGAAGTTTAATATTATAACAAGTTCAGATAATAAGGGTTCATGGAGTATTTAATTCAAAAAAAAACATAAAAATAAATAAAAATGGAACCAGACGGGTAAAACAAATGTATACTCTATAAAAAAATACCTTAAAATCAAACATCCTATTTTCACATTTCCGGAGGTGACCCTCACGCGGTAGATTAAGGGGCATATCCTTGATGATGGCCACGGTCTGCGGCGGCGCCATTTGTTCGCTATTAACATCGCTTTGCAAATTAGATGGAACATGGACGTAAGTGAATGGTTCAATCAAATTTAGATTATCACGCCTAAATTCATCGTAGCGCACTATCAGGTCGCGTCCTTCGGATTGCAAACGGGTAAATGTAGATGCTAACTTATCGTGCTCGCGTTTACACTGTGTGAGACTCTTTCTCCCCTTTTCGAGGATTTCTTGGAGTGAGTTAGAACGAGCCTTGTAGGTGTCCAAACTCGCTAATGTTGCAAAAAAAACAATAATTATGTTAAATTCTAAAGATTAGATAATACTTTGTACTTTGTACTTTTTATTTATAACTTATAACAATGTGGACAACTCCAGATTCAAAATATTATAAACATAACTAATAATGTTTTATCATTAAATACATGTATAAATTTTGTTTAAAGCTTAATAAAAAAAAGGAAATTCAGGGCAACAAACATCAATGCCGGAAACGAGATCGTTATGAGAACATAAAAGAATGCAGCCCCATGATGTCCTAGTCTCAAATACACTTTTCGTTTTTCTTAGTTTCTTCCGTCTTTGGCTCCTTAGATCCGTCCAAAACGAAAAATGGCCTTATTGACCATATTGACAGATCTAAACATACCCTATAAAGAAAAAATTTAAAAATCATTTTTGCATATTAATTCTTAGATTTTTAATCACAAATAATGGAAAAAAATTTTTATTAATATATCAAGCTCTTACATCGGCATTTAGATAATACAAAACATTTCGCGTCCAAAACTTAAATACGACACGATATATTATCGGGTTTTAATGAAAATATTATTTAAAGTTTAAATTTAACAGTTTAACTAATGTAAATTCAAAAATAAAAAATTTTTTTTTATTTTTGAATTTTTTTTGTTTTTTTGACCTTTATTTCTAAAATATTCAATGTTTATACCTTACTGACTAAGTTTGAATAGGAAAAACGGTTAAAGGATTTAATAAACCCTAAGATGGCAGGTTTGATCTCATTCATAACTCTAAAAAAATTGTTGACCTGTGTTATAATTAAGTTTTGTGTAAATAAAGCTTTAAAAATGATGATTAAAGTCAACAAATTATATGTAAAAGTAAACGCAAAATTTAGACATACCAAAACCTATATCATTTTCACGTAATAGCCCAGTTAATGTAGCAATCTTAACTTTAACATCTTCAATTTTGACACAAATAACACAAACATCGTGTTGCCTTCTAACATTTCCTATCGTATAAGTGAAATTAGCCCAAAAACATACCGAAAACCATGTTAAACCTATTAATTAATCCTAGCCGGAGCCTTAAATTTGTTGATCAGTTTATTTATTATGTAAAATTTATATGAAATAAATACCTCAAAAGTTAAACAGGCCGAATTATCCTGCAAATCACTGTGTATCGCATCTAAATGTTTGAAATTATCCATTATTTCTGGCTCAATTTGCGACAAATTGTTTGCAAGCTCTTTCATAACGTTAAATTTCTCTTTTAACTTTAGCCATTCCGCAGTGTTAAGGAGAATCGGATGAACTTCTAGAAAAAAAATAGAAAAAATGATTTTTTTAAATTTCATAAATCTTAAGGGGCTATATAAAATAATTTTGAATGCTTGCCAATAAAAAAAAAATTTTTTTTAACATAAATTTGTGAGAATTAAAATTTATGGTAAAATTTAGTGCAAATTTGTAAACGTAATATAAACAAAATAATATATTAAATTATACCTGCTTCCTTGGCCAAAATATCTTGTTCAAGTTCGGCCACATAATGGGCAAAGGCGTGAGAATCGGTAAACTTATTAGCTGAGCGTAATTTAAGCTGTGTAGATGATATCCAATTGTCAAATCTTAGCAGGTCATCGCCGTCGATTTGCAAAAGGGATAGCAATGGACCTTTGCCAGTTTCGCTATTTTGTGTATGCGAATGTTGGGTCGGACCATATAAATTTTGAAGGCCCTCGAGTCTATGCTTGAGAGAGCTGAGTTTGAGTTGGAGTTCAACAAGTGATTCAGGTTTCTCTTGATTAGCATCGAGCTAAAGTAGGAAAAAAATTTTATAAATTTAATTTTGTATTAAAAAATAGGTTATACTAAAAAATATGAAAATCCATTTTAAATTATTATTAAAAATCATACTTCGTATGCCATCAAGACGGGATCCTTTTGTATTTTTAATTCAAGATCAGTGATCATTCTGTTTAGTTCCTTTAGGTCTGATTCGAAAAACTATATTTAGAAATCAAGGATTATAAAAATAAATTAGAATTTTTTTATAATATAAATTACTAATTATTTTTAAGAAAAAATTGAAATATTGATATCACCTTTAAATTCTAATTATTTAATAATTCAAGAAATCCCAATAAAAAAGCTTTCAAAATATGTTATACCTACAAGAAATAAAGAAAAAAACAAAACGCTTATGAATCTAAATATAATCAATTTAATTTTGGCGTTAAATATGCATAAATAGCTAAAATACTGCAAAAAAGACCTGTGCTTTTTGAATGTCATCCTTTAATTCTTGCAAGGTTTGGGGCTTATTCATTAAAGATCCTTGATTTTGATCGCCCTGGCCCATTTCACTTGATTGAGAATTAAAACTGTACGGTAAAGCTTGATTCATTTTATCGAGGAAAGAATCAACCTCGTGGCATTTGTCCATGTAGTAATTCTAATTTTGATCAAAACAGAGGCATATAAAATAAAACATAAAAATCATATTCGCTCTTATTAAAAAACAATACCCTGCTTAATTAATGGAAACAGGGGGA
The DNA here is from genome assembly GCA_030555515.1 of Acutogordius australiensis. NCBI lineage: Eukaryota > Metazoa > Nematomorpha > Gordioida > Gordea > Gordiidae > Acutogordius > Acutogordius australiensis. The sequence goes on along the minus strand of JAUIRJ010000008.1, from coordinate 460,000 downwards.
ATTCCAATTATTTTTATAATATAATACTGCTTGATGACGTTGAATTTTAAACAAAAGCAAACAAATCAAATAAATGAAACAAAAAAAGTTTCTATAAAAAATGGATTGTTTTAATATATAAACGGCATGTGTAAGACATGTTTCAATTTACGATTTTTTTATATCCAAACTTTTAGTCGAGACAGATACATTTCATACATTAATCTGAACCATTTTTAAAAATAAGTAAATTTTTTTAGTATCTATTTTAACTTCATCAAACATATATATCTTAAGTTAAATTCCTTGAAAGTTTTTAATTTGAAAAAGTTTAATAAATATTTACAAAGTTTTGTTGTTTAGCCCGATGCTGCCGATCGGATATTTTATGGTTCACTAGCTCGACACATTTCTGATATGAGCGATTAATTTGGTCAGTTTGGTTAAGCAGTTCTTGTGCGAAAGGATTACTCATTTTTGCAGCTTTTCTTTCCGTTATGGCAAGGGCGTTATCAGTCGCGTCTAAAATACGAAATTTTATAGTTATATCTTTTATATAAAGATTGAATAAGTAAAGTGTAAAAGTTATTTAATGATATTATAGAGCCTTTTAAAGGTTAGGCCACGTGTAAAATGAGTTTTAATTTTCGTAAAATTATGCAAATAATTTTGTATATGTTTCAAAAAAAGCATTTTATATACATATAGTAAATTTAGCAACTTTTTAAAAATTTGCGTTTTAAACAAAACAAAATTTTTCAAAGTTTTGATAATTTTACGAAAATACAAATTCATTTTGCATGTGCCCATAGAATATTAAAAGTAAGGGCCCCAAAACCTTTTTAAAAGAGCTTCTTTTTGTAAATAAACAATATCATGATTATTTACACTTAAAAACAAACATTTAGAATAAAAAAAAGACATGTTGAGCTTTTTTTACTACTTACATAAATTCAAAAAAATATTGGGGCGAAAAATTCCTTTAAAGACATAAATGCAATAAATGAAAAAGTTCACTGCATTTCAATTTTCTCAATGTTTAACATTATTACCATGGCACTATTATAGAAAAAAACATATATGTAGTTGTTTTAAGCTCGGATAATCAAATAAAGTCTGGGTCCTTAACCGGCATTACAGCTTTCTATACTAGTTCTTGAAAACTAATATATTAATTTTTAAGCTCAAAAATAGCCTAGCATTAACAACTAATCAACATGCCTAAGGTTAGAGTCTTGAAAGAACAAATGTTTTAAAATTTACTGTATTCAAGGTTGCTCAGATTGGTGTAAAAAAAAATTTTATTCCTTACGGCTAGAACGCCTCGTTTTTATAATTATATATGTTAAGTATAATTAAAGTCGTATTTTGTACCTAGCGTTTTAAGTCTTTTATTATGACTGTCATCAATTTCTTTGTTATCGTCACCACGACTCTCAAAAAATTCTTTCAATGATCTAAAACATTTTTTGGCCGTTGCGTTGATTGAGGCCTCAAGACTGGGATGGGTTTGAAGCAAATGTCCAAAGTATTGATGGGCTTGTAAATCAAATTTCTCGGAGGTTTGGGCAAGCATCAAAGCTTCGCCATTCAGCTCGCTTATATAAGACTTCTCGGATTCGAGTTTGTGCAAAATAGCCTGAATAACAGAGGGAAATATTTAAAATGGAGGTAATAAAATGATTGACTTACAGTGTTTTCTTGCATAATAAGTATAAAAATGTTTCAGATACTGCCCTATATTGGTGTATTGTATCTAATGATCCCTATCCCAGTTTATTTATATTTTGGGATCAAACGAGCAAATTTTTCCACCTCCTCACCAAAAAAAATAGAAAAATAGAAATTTTCACTTGAAAAAAAATGGTCATAGAGCGATCAATATAATATCATAGGACCCTTTATGCATATTCCAATTTATAAACTCAAAACCTTTTTTTAAAAATACAAAATACAGAACAAAATAAATATCTAAATTGAAATAATACAGTAGAATAATTGAAAAGATAGGATTATATATTATAAAAAAAATAAACATAGGTTTTTAAAAAAAATTAAAAAATAATTGTATTCCTTACCCTAACATGCTTGAAAAGTATAATTTAATTTAGTTTTTTTTATCTAAAAATTTGGGCGACCTTATCCCTTTTTTCTAATTCATTGGCAGAAGGTCCGTTCTTGTCTGATTCGTCGTAAGTTTGATTTGTAAACTCGCTTTCTATCGCGTCTAAAACTTTAATTTCCCGTTCAATTAGTTTGGTGTATTTGGAGAGTGTTGCTTCACTATCATTCAAATTATCGCGTCTAGTTGGCAAATTAGAATTTTTGTAAAATTATAACAAAAGTAAAAAATTTTATGATGATAGTAAAATGCTAAATAAAAATCAAATATGAAAAACATTTATATTTAATTACTCATCTATGAAACGTAAAACTAATACATAACATATATGTGTATTAATTGTTGCAAAAACAGGTTGACCAGTATTTCAAGAGAATAAAAAATAAGAGTTGAAATAAATTAAACAAAATTTTTGAATTTTAATAATAAAAAAAACAAGAAATAAAACCTTACCTATCAATTATTTGCGTTTTTACCGCCTCCCAGCGTCCTATGAACGTGCCAATAGATCGTTTAACATTATTTAGGGCGGATGGCGCCAATAAACTAGAATCATCCCTTGATTCTAAGGGCAATTCAAGCTTTTGATAAATTTGGCTAAGTTTCGTACGCAATCTAGCGTCTTGTTGATAAATATTTAAGGTTGTTGGATTAGATAAACCATCATTATTATTGTAAGTGGGGTATGTTTCGTCTTGAAAGCCATTTCGTGTAGATGTCGTTTGAGGTTTGGAATTGCATTTGTCAGGTTCAGAAAGTTCGACGAGTGTAAGGTCCTCTTGGTAAATCTAATTTTTTGAGTCAATTTAAAAAGAACCAAAATAAAATATTGTTAAAAAAAATTGACAACTTAAAATTGAAAAAGGAATTCTATAAAAAAAAGAGCAAGTAGTGTATTAGTACGAGATATGATCCGCTAATTTGTAATTATGAATTCTTCAACGTACCTGAAGTGGGAAAAAAATCTTAGGAAAATTTTGTTTCCAAAAACTATCCTAAAATTATTCCTACTGCATTATTGCACAGGTCAACAAATTTTAAGTTAAAGATTAAGCCTATAATCTTTAGGATTTGTAAAACCGCTTACCGTATTACTAATCATTCAAGTCAGCTATAAACATATTATAGAGAAAAATGTCAAAAAAAAAAAGAAGATTTACATTTTTTGCATAATGACAACAGCTAAACGGTCAAATCAACTTCAAATAATTTTTTATTTAATATTCATAATCGCGTCGTCGTATTCAAATTTGGACATGTTCTTTTTTTAAATGCTGATGTAAGAGCTTGTTATATTAAAATATTATGTCCCATTGTTTGGATAAATCTAGGTTACAAGGATTTTTTATATAAAAAACAATTCTCAAATTATTTATTTTAGGGTATTCTCGAGATTGCAAAATCAGTCACTTTGCTCATAAAGGCCATTTTTACGATATGAACGGATCTAAGGAGCCGGAGGCGGAAAAAAACGTAAAACGTATATAGAAAAGGCCATCATGGGGCTGCATGCTTTTATGTTTGACATTGATTTGTTTATCTGTGTTACATCTTAATACTTTCTTAATTGTGTTAAAATGGAAAAATTGAGAACATAATATATTCGTCGTCAAATGATTTTTGTTAAACCTTTCAACCACATAACATTCAAAAACAAACAAACATGTGTTACCTTTTTGAGGCGTTCACAATGATAAGCCATGGTATCCATAACGCCCTGTTGAGTTTCGACAAAACTGCTCAGTGATTCTAGGTCCTTTAAGCCGTTCCGAATAGAGGTTGAAAATACGAGGCTGTCTTTGGGGAATTGGTGGAGGGCTATGCAAAAATATTTATATTATTGTTATATCAGATACATTCATTAATGTCAAAAATTTTATATAATATAATATAACAAAAAATATTATTTAATTTTCATGTTTTATAATAATAAATGAGCCAAATACGCGTACATAAACATGTGACTTATCTTGAAACCAAAAAGTTCTAAAAATTGCAATTGTGGTTAAACACCTACCCAAACTTTTAAAACGGCGAATCTCAGCTAAATAACATATTGGTTTATTGTTTCAATTAAAAAGCCAATTAGTAAACGGCGCCGATCAAGGAGAGAGTAAGAGAGTAAAACTTTGTCTTTAAATAGAAAATTATTGGGCATAAATATGCGATCTCTAGCCTACCGAACAAAACTAACACTGTTGTATTTAGCCGATGTATTATTCAGTAATTGGCAAATATTTAAAAAATAGTTGCATATTATATAAATAATTTGAAGGATATACAATGTGAGCTAGTTGTGGTCGTGTTGAACATAGCACTCATATTGGCAAGAGATATTTCGGCTTTGCTCAAAACGTGAGCTGCCTCATCGGCCGTGTTTGATACGATTTCGATGCATTTCAATCTATAATTATTATGTTAAATTACAATATAAAACAGTTCGACGAATATCTCATATTCTATAATTAATATTAAAGCTACTATTCGAAATGTTTATACGACGCACCATTTTTATATTGTTATTAGTCAGTTTGTTTAAAAATAAATTAAGGTTAACGCTTTAATAATTAATTTTTAATTTTGGTTTGGTGTTATTACACATAGCATAAAATTCAGTGAAGTTTGTGGAACTCGTTAAAATATGACCTTGTCTTTGTAATTGTTTTTTCCGTTTTCACAGTTGTCATAGGAACTAAATAAATTCGCCTAAAGGTCAATTGACACAAGTAACTAATTTTGCAATTCTTGAATTCTCATGAAATTTAAGAATTTTTTTTTTAAATTAACTCTAAAAATGTAAAATTTAGAATGTACCAATTGATTATAAATTACATACTAAAAAATGGATGAAATATTTATATATTCCGTCACACCCCAAAAAAATATAACCAAAACAAGTAAATTTATTAAATAATGAATTATAGAAATGGCTAATTAAACATAATATATTTTTTTTATCAAGTAATGTTAAATTTATTTTCTATGTACTTTTCGACGTAAATGTGAGATTTGGTCCAGAGATAATCCCAAAATTTAAGTAAATCATTCAAATTGTCAACGAGTTCCGTAGTTCGCATAGGATTGCTCAACGCATCAAATTTCATTTTAAGTCCTTCAATTTCAGGCTCTAAATTTTGCAAACTTTCTTCGTATTGCTATTAGGATGCGAATTAATTAAAAATAAAGTTTAAAAATTGAAATCAATACTATAAACACAGGAAAAAAGGTAAAACAAAAATTAAGCGCTGGGCCTGCTTTAGCATATACATTTAAATAAATCACAACACTTTCAAACAAGCGTAAAACGTTAATAATTTTAGTATTTTGTAAAAATAAGATATCTTGGCTAAATTAAAATTTGCGATATTTAAACACATTTTGAAATATATAAGCTTATTTGAGATATAAATCCTACGAATTTTCAAACCGTTTTTCGTTTTTTCTGGTCAAACTTTGAAGCCCGTATTGAACATACAAAATTTATAAAAAAACATATAAAAATATTATGTTAAATTTAAACAATATTAGGATACGTGTGATACAGAGGTGGCAAATTTTTTTAAACTAAGATAGATGTAATTCGTATACCAAAAAATCATTTAATTTTTAAATAATCAAAATTCATTTCATAACAAAAATATTTGATTTTTTTTCTTTTTTTCACAAGACCATAAAATCTGTCAATTTTGCTGTAGGATCACTAACTGACTTTTTAAGTGGAAAAATGAACATTAGAAAATGCTAACAGGTATAATTGTTTTTCAAGCCCAACAAATCTCTTCGGGACATAATTAATTTTAAAAATGTTGAATTAAAACGAAACAAAGAATTTATAATTGATCAAACCTTATGCAACACCACGAGCGTTTCCAAGCTATCGTGATTTAAGCTTACTGGGCTGTGATGCCTTTCAACCAATTTGCTGTGGTAACCGTCAAGTGTTGAATCTATCTTTGCAATTTGATCTAGGAGTTGACGGGTTTTGGCCAAAGTGTTAGCGGCGTTTTGGGAAGGGGAAGCGAGTTCTGAGGCTAAAGCATCTAAAAAACAATTTATGTAATTATACAAAATTTAAGTTAAAGGATTCTGTGTAAAAATGATTATAACAACAATATATTATTCTCAATTTTGATTTTTAATTAATTTTGTTTTTATAACTAAAAATTACTAAAAATAACGTAGAAATTGGGCTTAGCACTCATTTTAAGAGAACACAAAGAGGGAACATACTTTCTGAAGGAGCGTCCATAGCCATTTTAAGGATATGGCAAGCATCTATGGCATCACGTAGTATGACGATGTCATGTGGGTCAATGTAGGCCTGTTTGTCTTCGTTTGCAAGTAAGTCGTTAATAAGGGTCCTCGTCCTATAAAGTAATTTAAGCTTGGCCTCTTCACTCATACCGTATTCGATGTTGGCGGATGAATAATTCTCACAGCTCCATTGATTTATCCAACGGATAGTCGATAGAATTGATTGGTATTGCACGTTTCGGTGGCATATTTTCCAATTTTCAAACGATTTCTTGAGTATGCTTAGCAGGTTATCGATGCAAGTCAATAAGTCCTCGCTCGGGGGCAGAACGGCAAAACACACAGAAGGGCAAGAGGATTCTCGATTGGTTTCGCAATCGACCACCTTCCAATACACGATATTTTGGTTGTCTACCAACCAAAATTCGGCACCCGTTTTAACCGCTAAGGCAGGTGCATTATGTGATTGGGCTGGTGTGCTTCCTTGACTAATTGCCGATGCCGAGGCAATATCCTTAGAGGCTGGCGTCTGGATTTTGTAGTCGCAAAGAGCCCTAACCCTCCGCGGCTCCTTAGTTTTGTACTTGCGTGCGGCTACGGAGGGAAGTTTTTGAGCCGTTGCCCTGAGTTGAAGTAGGCGGGCGTGAGAAGCTTCGAGCTTATCGCCACATGATTTGAGAAGGGCAAGTCGTTCTTCGTCTTGACCCATGTGTTGGTTTGTATTAGGTTCTCCGTTCGAGGGATTACCAGGATCAGATTCATTTTTACAATGATATCCGTTTTGTTGACGAGGTGGGTTTGGTAGTTCGTTAAACTCCTGAAGCTCTGGGGATTCCATTTGCCCGTTATGGTCATCTTTTTCCTTAGATATTCCATTGGCTGAAAAATTGTTACTAGAATTATCTGAGCTGGCAAGCGAAGCCTTTTTGATGGCCCTGAGCGTCTCGTAAACTATCTTTTCAATCTCCACCACATCCGCGTTTACTTCATTATGCCTCTGTTTCGTTTCATAATGTACGTCAAAGCAATTTACCAGCTGGTTGAGCCAGATCCACTGTGTTGACAAAGAAGTAACTAGGCATTTAATTTGCTGTTGCGTGGGCAAGCTATACAGCTGTCCCGAATTGGTGTTTGATGTTTGGCCGCTGGAGTTTACAAAACCGGAAGTGAGAAAAATGTTCCCAAGGTCGATACACTTATCCATGTCACTCTTCTTGCGGTTCATTTCGCCGCAAAGCTGCTTGTGATACCTAAAATAATATAATAATGCAAATCATTTAGTAATTTTTTTAATAAATATCAATTATTTGAATAAATTGCTGGACTCAGAAATTGATATAGAAGAATAAATCAAAAAATTAGAAAGAAAAAAGATGAAAAAACATAAATTGTGATTTAATTTAATTTAAAAACGATAAAATTAATTACCTTTGGGTAGCGTCCATATCGAACCTCACGGAGCCCCAGTCCCTACGCAGCTCAACTTCGGTGCGTTGGTTAAGCCAGGAGAGAAGATTCATAGCTTCGTTAACAAACTCTTGCAGGTTGGTGAGTCGATCCTGCCACATGCGGTAGTCAGTTTCGAGCAGAGCGTATGCATTCTTAGCCTCAGTCACTTCTTCCAACAAGGCCAATTCTTCCGGGGACGCACTGTACCCGCCTTGACTTATTTTCTCGCTAAGGTCCCGTTTAAGCTCTTCTATGCGTTTGAGATTAGATTTCAAGTTTCCCCCATTAAATGCATCGAGCGATTCTTTGCGGTCGAAAGCGGCTATCACGTCTTCGAGTTCGACTATGTCCACGTTACTGACCGTGGCTTCGATGTGCCTCCGTTTTTCGTGAATAGCCTCTTTAAATTGTTTCAGCAAGGTCTGATACGTCGTGAGTGCTTGGGTATTTAGGTATGGGCAATAATGCGTAGAAGTTTTAGGAGTGTTTGAAGTTGAACTAGGTGGTGTTAGGATGACTTTGTCGAGAGCCACTCGCATCTCCTGTTCGTTCAGGTTAGAATTATTGAGCATTATGGAGAGTTGGGACGTTATGTTGTCGGCACTAGATATTTTTATGTAAATACATGTAACATTATTACTAATATAATAGAGATGAATGTGAAAAAATATCCAATTTATCAACGAGAAAAAATGCTCTAACTATAAAAATTCTGCTAATGAGCTTCGTCATTTTATCTAATATAGCATAGCGAAGGTGCTTAATGTAAAGATAGCAATCAAATACTAAATCACATATAGATTAATATACATTTGGACTATATCTAACACATGAATAAAATTAAGGTAGTAGTTTTACGATATCGCCACAAACGTAAGAATAGCAAGTAATTTTAAAGAGTGCAAATAAAAAAGGGAAATGGTGAAAGTTGCCGAAGCAAAGAAAACAACACTCAGACTATACAGGTAATTTACTGTTTTCTCAGGGTCTTGAAAACAAATTTGCCCCTAAAACAAAAATTAAAATATTGTTGGGATAATTACAGGATTTAATAACAACGTTATGTCTATTTGTTACTTATATATGCAATTAAAATTTTTAAAAATCATATCCCAACATTAGCCAAAACAACGTTTTTCACATAAAACTGAGACGCTTGAAATGCATTTTTTTATATGTAAAGCCAAAAAGTAACAAGATAGAAGAGCAACTATAAATCAGATGGGCAAAAAATATTGTTTCTTTCTGCATTTTCGAGTAAAATAAATTGTGGCTATTAATTGTAAATTAAGGGTGATAAATTAAATATTATATTCCGTAATATTCTTTATGTTATAAAACTTATTTGTACAAAAAACAAGTTGGGAAATTTTAATTTGCTGCGACTATAAAACCACCTAAGCTTGTCAACAAAATCTAAGGGTTTCTAATAAATATTATATAAAACTTATTAAATCTTTCATTCAGCGATTATATATTTAAATTATATTAAATACTTATACTAACCCAAACATATTATTATTAATATATAATAACCTTTTTTCAATCCTATCCATATCAGCGACCTTAACTTCACGAAGTCGTTTTACATTTTGCTTTATTTGGCTCAGTTTATCGTTAACTTCGTTCAAGTAGGCGGTCCTTTTTTCCATTGTTGTTACTGATTTTTGAGTCGAAAATTGGATTATAAGTTCAGAGCAATAGGTTATTTCTTGTTCAATGTTTTGCGTTATTTTAAACAACGTTTCGTAACTAACAAAATATAACATTTATTAGGCCTTGTTTAACCTATCACATATTTTTGAGAAAATATTTTGCTTAAATTTAAAAAAACCTGCGAAAATATATATTTTGTCACTAAAAATACGTATAAAATTGAAAAATATATAAATATATATAGCATATTATAGCATTGATCATTTTTTAAATTAAGCCCGTTTATACTACTTACAATATTATTGTAAAATATTAAAAATAATTTACATGCAAACCGGCCCAAAAAATGAAATAGTTTTGTGTACTTTTCGTATAAATATCGTAAATTTTGTCTCTTCTTTTCCTCCAGGAACACAAAATTTTCCCAACATTTTTCGATATCGAGAGGGTTGCTTATCCGACTAAACAGTCCTTCCCATTTCTGTTTATCGCAAAAAGTTGCTGCAAATTCCTAAACGACGTATTCAAAAAAAAAGCATATTAAGGCACGTGCAGAGTGATTTTTGTAAAATTTTAAAAATTCTATTTTAGTTTTTAATTTAAAAAAAAAAATTTTGAAAATTTTACGAAAATAAACCCACTTTGCAAATACCATTAAGTGAATAAGTAAAGAGGTAATTTATAAAAAAATCACATTTATTTCCAAATTTTCCGATATTAAAGATTTCCTATAATTTAAACCAAATGCATTTAAAAACAATTGTAATTTAAATAATTATGGAAATTGTTGATTTTATATTAAAGATATACAATTATATTTAAGATTAAAAATAAAATTTTTGCGCCTTTCCGTTAATTTTTGCAAAAAACCAGAGGCATTTGCACTACGCAATTAAATAATATCGAGGCAATTTTGATACAACGTTAACTGTGATAATTATGATTTTAATTATTGTGGATACAATTTACTTGTAATTCTTCGAAAGAGGCATATAAGTCCGATTTTTCGTATTCGCGCGGCGACTTCTCTCGTTTAACAAATAGCTCTAACCCATTTATCGCCTCCTATTACATTCGTTTACAAAAATATTTTTTTTTAATTTTTAAAAATATGTATGGGGAAGACTTTAAATAAAAAATTTATGTATATAAACAATTTTACGCAAGTGAATATATGAAATAGCTGACAAAAATTTTTTTTTAAGTATTTAAAAACGGGAGTTTGTCAAAATGTCACAAAAAAAGACATTTTGACGAAGTGGTCATGGTAACTTCGAAAGTTTCAAACAAAATGAAAAATTAGTTTCGTAATGTAACAAAAAAAAATGCTTCGCTAAAAGCAAAATTCCTTGGTACCAAAGTTTCAATTGAAAAAGCGGCAAAATATTATATAAACACACATATATTTTGTGTCAAAGTTGGAATAACATTTACGGTTTACCTTGATAAAGTCGGGTTTAAGTATAATTTCGTATTTGGTCATAAAATTTTCGGCATTTTTTAGCCAGTGCATAAAGGCGCTAACTCGTTGTTCGTAATCGGACACCTTAAGTTTGAGCTCCTACATTAAAAAATTTATAGATAAATTTAAGCTTAATTTCGATATAATTAATAAAATTCTTATTAATAACTTCACAAACATCAAATAATCTGTATTTAATATTTAGGGTACCACTCGACAAGCTTTCTAATGCCTTATAACTTTAACTGTACGATAAAAATTTAATAATATTTCTATTAATGTAAAACCAAATTCGTTTAATAAATTTTAAAACGTGGTCAAATCTTTAAAACAAAAAATTAAATTTATACCTGATCTAGGTGAGCCGTAGAGAAAGCCGGTTTTTCAGGCATGGCGTCGTAAATGGAAGAAACGTATGTTATGATGGATCTTTCATCAGGTTTATCAATATCAACATCTGTAAAATTATTATTTTTTTTTGATTTTAAAAAAAAAAATTGTGTAAATGAAAGCATAATTTGAAAATTTTGGGTTCAAAAGAAGATAAGTAATTGGATTTACATTCCTTTTATGTATTTTAAGTTTCATTTGATGAATGTTTAAGACGGAAATTTAATGTACAAAATATCTATAAAAATCTGGGTTCAAAGGAAGCTAATAAAAGATGGCTTTATAATCCAAAAAAAGTTACATTCCATTTATTATGTCTTATATAGAAGTTTGATCAAATTAAGTGTAATGGCGTAATGGTATGAGGCTTAAATAATGAACAATCTTTGCATCGGTATACTCAAAATATTAGAAAATGTCAAAAATAAAAAAAAACTCATGATGGAAACAAGAAGATGTAAAAAAAATCTTTTTCCAGATGGAAAAATGCTTTTATAAAAAAGATAAAAATGCAGAATATTAATCACCATATGTATATGGGGCTGAGTGACCATTAAAGCCAGGCCCAAAGTAGAATTTGGATAAAACATATTTTTAATTTGAATTAAGTTTACAAGATAAGATCTAAGCTAATTTCATTTTTAATGCTTATAAGAGACTACTTAAGCCCAAAATTAGTGTTTTGTAATATGATGTAAATTACCAACCTTCTGGATCTAAGAGTTTAGTGACGGCAAACTCTCTTTGAGCTATATCGAATGCGTACCTAAGCCGTTCCATGGGTGGAAGTCGAAGCAAGGTCTTTAGATCTATCTGTTCTGGCCTGTATTATTAATATTTTAAGATAGATAAAAATAAATAATTATATAATACGTTTTTTGCCCCTAAAATTATTAACCGTGTTTTTTTAAATAAATCCATTATCATTTTCAATCAAATGTGGTAATTAAATTGTCTTTCTCAACTATCTAAATTAATGAATTCCTCTCCTTAGTTGTCAAATAAGTGAACTAAAATGTCTCTACCATTAAAATAAAACATATTAAATAACTGTGAAACACAAATTATAATTTAATGATTTTTTTCTAACTTAAATCGATGCAATATGTAATTAAAAGCCATCCCGTCCCTCCAGCTTTCGGTGAAATCGCGCACACGGACGCGGGAATAGGGAACCAACGTGGTTTGGACCCATTTAAGGAGCGCTTCTTTGGCCGAATTAACGTCCTGCTTGGGCCCGTTAGCAACAATGTCGGAAATCTGATGAAAATTGAGAGAAAGATTAAAAAAGATGAAATGTATATAAACGAGTAATTTTAGTTAATAAATTTAAATTTTATAAAATTTATATAAATATACTCAGAATCAATGTTAAATGGACCAAAGAAAGGAAAATAGGCTTTTTTTTCTCGGGCCGGATTTAAATTTTAACAAACCCTGAAAAAATGTGAAAAAGCCTATTACAATAGCCCTTTTTAAATTTTTCTTCTTTTTTTCTGAATTAAGAAAGGAATTGATTGTTATTTAATGCTCTTTTAAAAACTCCATTTTTACTAAAAAAATGGGGCTTGTTAAATAGGACCTTTATGTGCATACAAAAGCCTCAAAAAATCCCCTTTAAAGGCGGACTCCTTTTTTCCATGCCTGCTTACAGAACATAAGTTGGGTTTGTATGTAATTTTAAACTTAACACAGTAAATTTCATGGTTATACCTGGAAATGAAGTATTATAGTCCATATAAGACCTAAGGTTAGTTTAGGATTCCCATCAACTATATCTTCGCTTCGTATATTGACAAGTTTGATCTTAATTATACATTAAAATAAAAATACAATTAATTTAGTTATACAATGATTTTTAGTAAAAAAAATATAAATTAAAATATCTTTTACAGATCGTGATTTCAGGTAATCCAATGCGATTTGAACGTTTTGTAACATGTGAAACCGCAAACATCCCTTTTCCCGCGGCTAATGCATAAACAAAATTGTTGAAAAATAAGAGCAATAAAAATGGACCATAATTTATGAAAGTAAAATTTATTTCTAGAGTGTTTTTTTCCAGATATTTCCTATAACTCATATAATCTCAAGTTGGATTCCGTTATCAAAAAAAATAAATACAGTCTCGCCTAAATCTAAAAATGCTATAGATAACCCTAAGCCAATTACAAGAATTCCGGAAGTGATTGATTATAATATATATTACTTTTAGGATGGCTTAATCAAACAGCGGCCATCGCTAAACACATAAAAAAATAATGAGTGACCCGATCCTATTACGTTTACAAGCAAATTGGCAAAATAAATCAATAAAATAAGGTCTCCTTTCAGTTGCTAGTAATATAGTGACCCATTATTTTGAAATCTAAAGAGCAGAAGAGGAGACGCATAATCTTAAACATATTCTAAACTCTTAAATTAAAAAGTCGGTTTATTAAATCATTTTGTGAATTTATATTATAAATATGATAATGAAACACAACATACCAAAATGGAATTGGAAAGAACTTCAAGCAGAGAGAGCAAATTTTCACCATCCCTCAAATCTTCGTAAATATGGTTGATCTTTTTCCCAATCTAAATATAAATTGTATATGAGCAATAAATTTATCAATATAAAATCATTTATTTTCTTGGGCTTTATTAAATTTAGACAATTCAAAGGATATTAGCTCATTTATACAAAAAGGCAAGATCGACAAGTCATTAAAAAAGACTTTAAAAGATATTTATTAAAATAACCACAAAGCTTCTTTAAAATTTTGTATTTAATAAATACGATTTAATATGAGGTTTAACCCATAACACAAATAGGGGTGCCATACCCATCATGGTTTGATTCTTAAGCCCGAGCAAAGCAATATATTGCCGACGGGTTAATTAGCGAGATTTGCTGTAAAGATGTCTACCTAAGTTAGCCTAAACTTTATGCATATCGTTTATAGGGCCTCTTTCCTAATCAAGCCACTCAGCAGATTCATGGTGTTACGAATAAAAGAGTAACCTATACGGAGCGAACCTAGATTAGAGTTTTGTCTAAGGCGAGGATGTTGCCTGTGAGCTACCGACACAATTTTAATCAAAAAATGATTGCTTTTGATAGAATACAAACTCGGTGTTTAAAAATAAAACTAATCGTTTTTTTAGGCTGCCAAAAACTACCAAAATTAAAAAAAAATTAAAAATTAGTTTAAAAAAATTATATTGATTTAATATTTTTAGTTTTGCTATAACATTATATTTGGTTAATTTATATATGTTATTTGATTTTATTTCAAAAAATTGCACATATTTAAATTAATATTAAAACATTTTGGTATTTGTAATAATTGAATAAAATTTCATGAAACCGGTGCATGCAGGCTTTGGAGTATCTGCTAAAAAAAATCACCTCCTTACGGCCTCTTCATTTTTGAGGTGTATGGATTAAACGCGGTTAAATCATTTATTAACTCCCTATTAAATATCGCGAATTGGTAATTATTTGTTAAGCCACATTTCGTTTCGTTTTAATTTTTCTGAAAATTTAGTTTAAAAAACACGTGGTTCATGGTTATCTCAGGGCAATTTTAAATCATGGTTTCGGCGGCAATGAGACGCGTTATAAAAGCTTTTTGACTAAATATCTCATCGTTTTCAATTTTCAAAACGTAAGACACGACCTAAGGTTATAGTTTTAATCACCGACTCCGATATAGAGAACAAATATCCTAAAATATTGGCATTTCGAGAAATAAAAAGTTTCAAAAAGGGTTTTTTTTACCTTTTTGAGGTGTTTGTTGACCCATTTCGTAAAAGTTTTCTTTTGTATCGCGTCACGTTCGTCTAATTAATATATATTTAAATCATTTAACTTATCAAAATTAAAGCGGCTCGCCTATATCATGAAAATGTTTGACCCAATAACAACAATTGTTATGTATGTAAAAAATTGTGATCGTCTTACGAAGTTTGAAGGCTAATAATGATATGTGATAACATTAGCGCTGGAGAGTGGAAAAAATATTTATGAAATAAAAAGTAAAAAAGGGAGAATTTGTCACATAATTGCCAAAAGGGATGGGACTGGCGCCGACCCCGTCGAGAGATTTTGAAAGATAAAAATCCATACCAAAATTCCGAAATAAGAGGAGGGGAGTTTGACACAGTAATTTGTTATAATTAAACATTTAACATGTATATAAATTCAAAAAAAGGAGAATTAAATTGTGAATATTGTCATTAGTGTTCAATTTTATGCATCCGGCAAGACATTTAAAAAAAATTAAAATAGCCCTTTATTACAAATTAAGGAGGTATAGATCAAAGTGAATTTAAATTATTTAAAGAACATCAAAAAACTAAAATTTTCCTTCAATAAGGCGCGTTCAGACTTCATTTTAAATAATTTTTTTTTATAGAACATTTTTACAAAAACAAGCCAACCTATTGTTATTGGCATTTAAATAATTTTCGATAAATTTTGAAAAATTTTTTTTTATTGGATTTTTCAAAAAAAATAGAGGCAATATGAACGCGCTCTTAAAATAAAACTTAAGTGATCTAATTTACTTTTTTTAGTTGCTAATAACATTTAATGTTTTTTTTATAATAGAGTCTGATTTAGAAACAATATCAGCAATTTCACGGTTTGAATAAAGAAAACAAACAATTGGAAACGTGAAGAATAATTCAGGGAAATTATATAATTTCCATTCATGTTTACCATAACACCTATACAGGTCACCGATTATTAAAAGCAATAAAGGCGACAACAGGTAAAAATTTAAAGTGTAACTCGTCAATTGGTGTTATAGTAGAAATGGTCCACAGACCTGAAAATAAAATCGTGGTCCACTAAACAATAACATACAACCATTACAATAAAATGCAAAAAGGACATGTTGGAATACATTAAATAAAATCAAAAACTTCATATGCCGACACAAGGTAAGCGAGAGAGAGTTTAGAAAGAAAGAGAGCTGTTTATATATAAAAAGGTGGAGACATTGCATTTTACAATTTTAAAAATAATTTTTTTCCATAAAATGCCATTAGGTCAGATGCAATAAGTTTTTTCAATCCTTCCACCAACCATTTATTCCTACGATTGTCAATGTCATGATTAAAATTTTTTTGTCTCCTTTGGCTCCTAATTTATATAATACATAGAGCTACTGATCAGGGAGCCAAGTTTGACACCTGTGCTAGAGCACAGTAATAAAATGATTTTCCTGCTCATTGATTAATAAATGAATGCATAATATTAAGGTAGAGTGAACAGGTGAGAAAAGGGTGTTTAAGACAAATTAATTTGAGAAGCAAAAAGAAACATAAGAATTGTTATTTGAATCATTTAGCAAAAACAAATTTCGAAAGGACCATACATTTCTACAAAAATGCTGTAAAATTCCTAATCTCTGCTGTAAAATCAACTGCCCTTCCCCCGCCCCACTTAAGATCCTAGAGTTCATTTTCACAAGAGTGATTTGAGGAAGTGTTTTTCCTTAATGACCAAATTTTGTTTGCTAAGATAACTATAACAAAAATTAAAAATAAGGTGAGAAAGTATATAAATAAACTTAAGGTATGTGCAAAGAAATAAAATATACAACGAACGATATGGTTTTTCGTGTCGGTATTTCATTTTGATATACAAAGAAAGTGTTACATGAAAATTAATAGCCCTAGGTAAAGAATAATGAAATAAAATTTATTTTAAACATTATATCTAAATTATATAATCAAACAAGTTGAGTTGGCAAAAAGAACAGAATTTGTTATCAAAACTAAGGAATGAATTATTTTATTAACCCAAAATATATAACCGTTTCTATTGATATATCTGGCTAGTAAATAAGTAGTTAATCAATACCTGAATATTATTTGGATATATTAATTTACCTGATTTACAATGAACAAAAAGCTCTGTTTTATTCCCAAATTATCTTTGTCAATTAGAAAAACTCATATTTTTCAAAGAAGCAGACTATAACTACATTATGGCGGAACAAGAATCGCATGCGTTCTTTTAAATGCGCATTTGAGTGGAGCGTCGCGCCTGCTTTGCCATATTTTACAAATAACTAATGGCCATTTGTGGTTTAACTTTAACTCTCAATTTGTATTTTAGATACTTTTAGCTGAAAGGGTTGGAAATATTATGATTGCTAATAAATACAATCAATAGCTTAACACTATCAAAAAAACAGGTAATTAAAACGTGATATCCGAAAACTTGCGGTAAAAAGCGCACTTTGGGCGTTATAATTCATTACCTGTAAAATTTATCTAATTTCTTATGCATTTACTTGAGTTTTCTAAAAATGTTTTTTTTTCATATATATTTGAAAATCATTTATCAAAAGCAGACAATATTTTAATTCAAAGCAGGCGATAAATTATAGATGGCCACAAAAATGAAAGAAGTAATTTAAATGGGACAATTTATGTTTATCAAGCTCACTCTAATCTATTAATCACCCAAGTATTTTAATTAATATTATATTAAAAGGTAATTGTGTCACATAAGACTTATCAAACAAGAATATTTGTTCCACTTAAAATCTATGATCTAATTTTTCCAGTGATTTGCATCAATTACTAAAAGATCTTCAAAATAATGTTAGATGGGAAAGTTTTTAAAGCACGAAAAAGCTACATAGGACAATAATTTATAAGATTTGACTGTTTATTTGAGCTGCTAGGTATTAGTATTGAATTATTTTTAGATTACCAATAACCATGTGTTTTCAAGGTGTGGACTCATCAAGCAACAAACAATAGGTAGTTAATACAAAAACAAACAAGGTAGAATCATCAAAACATTTTAAAATGTGAAAATTTATTAAAAACGAAATTTTTTCTCACAGAGTGTGACAAAATTGGGGCAAAATGATATGATTTAGTCTATTTTCATCGTATAAAGCAAAAACAGATATTTTTCTATGCCAACTCTCAACTCCTAAAGAATAAATTTCCTAAATTCACATCAAAGTGAGTTAAATTTTCCATTTAAAATCCAAAAATATCAAAAAAAACTTCAAATTTCTATCCATTTTTAACAAAATGCACGTCAAATACAAAAAATTTAGGTTCATAATAAATCATAAAATTATACAAGATGAACTTTAATTTTGAATAGGTAAAGTTACCTTTGTGCTTTCCTACGGCATCCTCATAGCACCGTTGCGCCGTGTATGTGGTAGTGGTTGTCGAATGATAATATTGAATCATCCAAATATTTTATTTTGACCAAAATACGCAAAAATTCGAATCAAATTATTTTGTAATCAAGATGATGTATTTAAGACCAAAGAATGTCTCTTATCACATTGCTAATGTTTTTACAAAATGAACCAAATGTCGTTTAACACTAATTAAAATCTGCCTTTTTCTCGAGCTAAGATTAAAAAAAACGGCGAAATTGTCTAGAAACGATTCGGGTGTGTCGATAACACAAACCGTGAGAGATAATTTTTAGCTCGACTCATGTATTTTGGTATAAAGTATTGCAAATACATTTTTGGAGTATATGTATATATATCTTATAAAATTATAGGATAATTAAGTCGTAGGTATGGTTAGCATCTCACAACAGAAGAAACATGGCCTATTTGAGCCCGTATTATAATTAACACAGTCGAGATATTATAGGGATCAATTAAAACGAAAAAAAATGAATAAATAAGACTGCAAATTAGAGTATCTATCTATGGCATCAGTTTCTTATGAAAAATATGCCAAATTCAGTGAATTTGATTCATATTGAGATATTACCGAAAGACACAATGTTTATTTGATGGGGCGGGTAAGGGGATCGGATCCACCAAAAATATTTAAGATTTTCTGAATCGCTGCTTTTATAACAGCTAAGGGAGGATAAATAACCAATTTTTAGCTCCTATTTATGCATAATTTTGCGGGAAATTCTCTAGCGGTGTGTAGGAGGTATTGCTGGCATGATTTACACAGAAGAAAGGATTTGAGCAAAGGAATTTTTGGCACACATATATATAATAAGTAGTGAGAAAATTCTAGGGGGGTATAGGGGATGAGAAAATTCGTTCTAATCTGTGAATGCTTTATAGATTATTAATTTTTGTCAATATGGGATATCTGTCGAAGCATGATTGAATAATTGACACGAGTGTCGAAAAAAAATCCAAATCAGTTGAGTATAACCGAAAAACCATATATAATAGGATAAGGATTTCTTTCGAAGACGAAAAGATGGATTGATAAACAATGTAAATGTTAAATCAGCAAATGAATATCTGGAAAAATTCACACTTGTAAATAGCTAAAGAAAAAATCTGAAGAAAGATTAAAGGTAGATAGAAATTTTGTACAGGTGTTTGTACCTTTGGCAAAAAAAAATAATGGAGAGAGCCCAAGCGAAAACGAATTGTATATATGAGAAAAAAAACACATATTTAATAAAACATTCTGTTGTGAATGTTGCAAAACATTTATGATCTTTTGAAGGAGGAGGAAGAAGGTTTGTTAAAAACGCAGGTAAGAAGTATGATAATGGTAAGAACGGCTACAGACGGAAGATGTATCATGATGATGTTTAGAAAAGGTTTCTTGAGCGAACCTTCTTCCCCACAAACATACAGGTAGATGGTATCTTAAACTAAACGCTAACCTATTTTGTATAAGGGTGCGGTCAAACTCAATCTTAATTCTCATCATGCTTAGATGCACAAATAATTTCTTTTTAGAATGAATACCTAAATGCCTATTTTCAACATTTTTTTGGGGTTTTTATTTTTTTTATATGTAAAATTTATTTCAAGTTTGAATGCAGCCTTAGATTTAAATATGCAACAAATATTGTTTTTAAGGTGCTCTTGAAATAAATCTCATACGGCTTTATGTTTCTTAAACTGGCAGAGAAGGAAGAAGCGTTTAGTTTACACAGGTAGACGACAAACAAGAGAGGAAAGCTGGCCATATGGAAGAATATTTATAATATGTGGAGAGGAAATGGACAAAGTCTCTATTTTATAAATGCATAAGAGAATTGTTTATGACGTAGTTCAAGGGAAACATTACCAATACAAACAAGGACGCGTTCAAAGTTATCTCGTTTTATTTTCAAAAATATTTTTTGGTAAAAAAAAATTTCATTTGTAATTTATTCCACTACAAAAGTTTAATTAAAAAATAAAATTAAATTTAAAAAAAAATAAATTAACATAGAACGCGCCTTATACGGATTAAAATCTGAGATATAGATCACATTGACCAGCTTAGTCAAGTATATAAGTTTTGGGTCAAAAAAATGGTAAAATTAATCGATTTTTAGTGCAGATGTTAAAGAAAGAAAATTTTTTTGGTCATAATTTAATTTTTTTAGAAATTGGACCTTGTCCCTCGTTAAAGGCATTTAATTGAAATAAATTTTCAAAAGTTTGATAATCTCAAGTTTGAAAGTAAGCTTTACAAAATCGTATGGCTACGAGGGAGGTAATACATAAATGCATCTTACAAGAAAAACTATAATTTGTGTTAGGGAAGCATCAAAAACACCGCACCTGTGTTAAAAATATGTATAAACAAAATCCACAAAACAATTCTTGACCTTGAATTATATGTATATGTATCAGCTGTTTACAGGTATAATAGTATAGGTTACATCATGAACATAAAACTATTACATATAACATATGGAGAGGAAATGGACAAAGTCTCTATTTTATAAATGCATAAGAGAATTGTTTATGACGTAGTTCAAGGGAAACATTACCAACACAAACAAGGACGCGTTCAAAGTTATCTCGTTTTTTTATTTTCAAAAATATTTTTTGGTAAAAAAAAATTTTATTTGTAAAGCACTTATTCCACTATAAAAGGTTAATTAAAAAAAAAAATTAAATTTAAAAAAATAGATTTAAAAAAAACAAATCAACATATAACGCGCCTTATACGGATTAAAATCTGAGATATAGATCACATTGACCAGTTTAGTCAGGTATATTGGTGGGTCAAAAAAATGGAAAAATTGATCGATTTTTAGTACATATGTCAAAGAAAGAATTTTTTTGGGTCATAATTTTATTATTTATTGGGTCTTGTCCCTCGTTACAGGCATTTAAACTGAAATAAATTTTTAAAAAGTTAATAATTTTAAGTTTGAAAGTAAGATCTAATATCGTATGGCTACGAGTTTAGAGGTATTACATAAATGCATTTTACAAGAAAAACTATAATTTGTGTTAGGGAAACGCATCAAAAACACCGCACCTGTGTTTACTTGTGTTAAAAATATGTATAAACAAAATCCACATAACAATTCTTGACCTTGAATTATATGTATATGTATCAGCTGTTTACAGGTATAGTAGTATAGGTTACATTATGAACATGATACTATTAAAAGAAATTATTGAGTAATTTGAACCACGAAAAATTGGTTAATCAATTTTATTTTGTGGTCGTGAAAAAACTAAAAAATAAAGTTCGAGAAAAAAAAAATATTAAAAAACTGCAGTTTTTTGAAATTCATATTTTTTATACAATTTTAGATAAATATATTTCGTCACATAAAATATATTTGTTTCCTGCCAAAAGAACCTTTTTGAAAGAGAAATAAAAAATCTAAATGTTTCTTAAACCATTTATATTTGGGGTGACAAAGAAACACAGGTAGAGAAAGACTCTGGGTATAGGTAAAAAAACATAGCCTAAAGTTCTTTTAGGGTAAGTTTTTCTTGGTTTTGCGTGAAATGAGATGTTTATAAGGGCTGCATTCAAACTTGAAATTGTAAAAATAAATATTCAAAAAAAAATGTCTTTATTATCACAAACTTAGATACATATAATATGTATATGTGAAACAATGTTAATTTTAAGCACAAAATTAGATAAACTAAATTTTAGATGTGACTAGAACAAAATTTCCACCAAAAAAATGTAAATAAAAAATTTATATGGGAAGGACAACAACCCTTTTTTGATTGTACTTCTCCTGTCCAAATTTAAATTTTATTAGAAACCTAATTTGGTGGCAGTTTAATTTTTACATTAGATTAATAATTATTATATATTTTTTTTATATGTATATCTGAAGGAAATTCCACAACCAAGCAAAATTCCAAAAAAAAAAACTCGAAAATTTCGGAAAAAAAAAGAAAGAAATGTTCCGAAAAAAATGACCTCGCAGGTCTCTAGAGACGTATAGAGATAAATCTTATCAATTTTTACCCTAAATATTTTTGGCGCGCCCAAAATTTATTTTAATACAAAAATAAACTTATATTGATAATTACGATTTAACAAAAAATTCTATATCTTCATATTTGACCATTACATACTAATAATCATTCAATTAGATACTCTGAAACTAAAAATTGTAGGGTTTTCATCAAATTTAATTGGAGATTCACAAAAACCAACGCTAAAGGTAAATAATTAATCTGTTATTATTAATGAAATGCAATTTGCAAAATTAACCAGCAATACGCACAAATTAAAGCCTCAGGTTATATAAAACGCCAAAAAATGTATGTAGAATTTTATCTTTTATACAAGCAAATGTTTTAAATTCCAAGATCGATTAAACTATAAAAGCGGTAATATGTATTTTCTAGTTGAACCACATAAATAGCACTGGACAACAATAAAAAAACAACATAAACGATTTTTTAAGGGTTTTGTAGAGAATTTTCTTGCGATAGCAATCCCGGGTTTAGTTTTTTTTCTAAGGCCTCCAATTTTTTTTAAACCGCGTCCAAAGTTTAGAAAAAAATTTAAAAAATCTTTTTTAATATTAATTCTACAAAAAATCTATTGGCATTCAGATTCCTCATAAAAAAACATATCTAAAAAAGGTTATTACATAAATTTTTAGCAATTTACTTTCAAGTTATTTAAGATCAAAAAACGGAGTTTATGACAAAAACCACTAATTTTACAAAAATTAAAAAATAAAAAAAATTTAACCCCTTACGTTAATAATGAATGTTTTCGTTATCTAAATGTATTTTTAAACTTTTGTTACTACCCATAGGTTTTATGATATAGAAGCCCAAAATACCCCAAAAATTGAAAAATCTCAACTTTGACACCGAATAACTAAAAATCTGAGGCCTTGACTAAAATTCTGATTTCATATTCGTGATCCACGCCAAAAACTTGACCAAAAATTATAGTTGCCATAAATGTTGCTTAGGGTCGTCCAAAATTTGTTGTACAGTGTAGTCTTTGTGCTGGGAATCAAATTTACAAATTAGGCCCTAAAACGTTTTAAGGATTCACCTGAAAACTTAATGTATATTTCGACATTTGGGCAATAACATATTTTTCAGTTCCAAAGACCTAATAAGAAGACAGATATATAATAAACTAGACAAACCAAGGTATAGAATACTTTATAAGCTTAAGGGCACGTGCAAAGTGTGTTTTAATTTTCATAAAATTTTGAAAATTCTTGAAATTTTATATTTTATTTTTCAAAATTTAGGAAAAAAATTTTTTTGTAAGAAAAGCATTTTATAAGCATTTACGAAATTTGACAACTTCTTTAAAATTTGCGTTTTATTACAAATTAAAATTTTTCAAAATTTCACCAAAATAAAAACTCTCTTTGCACGTGGCCTAAAAAACGTTTATTGATTTTTGGACTGGAAATTGTTAATACTGGCCATTTAACTTTTTGGCTATAACATTTCAGTTATTAGATATAATACGGTTATATTCTTAGACTCTGTATGCCTTTGATTTAGTTTGGTCATATTATATTAGGGCGCATTCAGACTCAGTTCGTTATTTAGAAAAATTTTAATATTTAAAATAATTTTAAAATTTTTACCTTTTGACAATGCTTTTTTACAAAAAGTTTCCAATTTTGGTTATTAGCATTTAAAAAGTTTTTTAAGAGACTTTTTCAAAAATTTAAAAAATTCGAAATTTATATAATTTTTCAAAAAAATGAAACGAGTTTGAACGCGCCTCTTTGTAATTTTTTTTTATATGTATTCACTTTGATGTATTAGACAAATTTTTGCGCCTAGTATTATTTTGGCATGGTCTAATACCATCAGCAGGCTTATAATTGTCCGACAATGACTTTGTAATAATAAAAAATTCGAATAGGGAATTGATCACGCAGCCTCTTGCATGTCAAGCCATGATCATACCAATTGAGCCAAAATCTCGTAAGGTCGCCGCCTTTAACAAAATAAATTTCCTCCGTCAATTGATTTCATGTTTAACACCGGCCCGTTACCGAAGTACTGTAAGTAAGATTTTAGGCACTGCCGGTCAGGGTTTACTGTTTATAAAATAGATAAAAATTATCAAACTGCCACCATTAAATAACTCGGCCTAATCGCTCGCTAATTAATTAAAATTCGTATAAGTGTGGCAACGGCATGGCTGAAACGATCCAATGGAGACAATTACCCAATACTAATAATGCCGAGATGACTCAAATTTAAGGGTTGAACAATATAAAAAAAATTTGGTATATACAGACCTTTTTCTGTCAAAAAGAGTCCCTAATTAGGACTAGATGGTAACAGTATAAAGAGTTGGATACTATATAGAGAATTAACTATGAGAGCACTGTCAGGCATTAAAAACATGTTATGAAAAAAGTAAAAGTGAATGGGGGACGGAAAGCGATTTATATAATACGGCCTTTCACAGGTATGTCTAATCAGGTAGTTCCAAGCGGAATAATATAGCATATACTCATAAATATTACTAGTTAGGTAAGAAAATCCAGGGGAACTGGATGAAAGGATTCACAAATCATATAAATGCATGAGCATAAGACGCGTGAAAACGGAGTTAGAAATTATATGTAGCTACTTAGATGTAGTGGTGGTTTTGTCACAAAAAAGAGTCGCGCATAAAAAAAAGTTTAGTTTAGTAGTAGAAAGGTATGGGGTAATGGTTTAGGTGTAATAAAGGAACATACGGGAATGAAAAATCATCTGTAATTCATCAAAAAAAGTCATAGATTTAGTAATTTATTAGCAATATAATTCCATATAACACTCTCTTCCTGCCATATTTTTATGCATATCTTTAGAAAGCTCACTCTTTTTGTTAATTATTACTTATCTTGTGCTAGGCAAATGCAGAATTTCCATAGGGTGTCATTGCTGCTAGCTAACAGTAATAAATCAATTTGCTTCAAAGTGATTTTCTAAATTAGAAACAAAGAAGCGCCCATACTAAACACCATTTACCAGATTGGCAAAAGAAATGTGTGGCCATTTGAAAGTTTTAATCTTTAAGGGAAGAGGCTATAAGTTTGATTAAGTCATATAGCTCGATCAAGAATATTAGAGCCAGAAAAACGAAGATTTTATTATACATGTTTCTACATGCTATAATATTCCGGAGAGTGCGGGGTCATTTCGATGGACATTACGGTATTGGCGGAGAGATGTGCTTTATCCTATTGACTTTAGGGGTTATAAACGTCGCCGCATAGCAACCCTAATGCTCCTTGCCCAAAAAAAAAATTTGGACTATAAACATGATGAGGGCTTTCAATTTATCCACGAATGGTCCTACTCATATTTCTTTAAATATTCATTTGAGAAGCTAATAAAATCTAGATATACATATTTTTTTAAAAAATTGTTTCAGTTTGAGCAAAAACTCCAAACGAGTGGGTATTATAAATAGGGCATGTCAAAACTCCGGAGTCTAGAAGAAGTTCATAAACTCCGGAGTTTTTTATTAAAATTTGTTAGTTAATATATGTAATTATTACATAATTAGCTGCTCTTTCATTTATTTACAACTTTCATCAAACAAAAATGAGCTTTGACTACAAAAATAAAAATTCTAATATTTTCAATAAGCTAATGTTTACTAGCAAATTTCAAAAAATTAAAACTCCGGAACTCCGGAGTTGATGGACTCCTTCCCGACTCCCGGAGTTTTGACATGTCTTAATTATAAACCCTTTTTAGCAAATGAGAACACTCTATTTAACTCTGTTTTGAGATATAAATTGGTAAAATGCTAGATTCATAAAACTACAGACCTCACTAATCAGGGAATGCCAGTAAAAATAATATAATGTAAATGAGTGATATAAATTGAGGCATTAACCGGGGCTCGACAAGAAAATATGTTTGTGTTCTAAGTGAATTTTAGACCAAGGTCTAAAATTAATATAACCAAAAAAACATTTCTATAATGTGAATAACTTTATTAGATTTCGTCTTTATTTATAATTAAGAATAATTATTTAGCTGAGTTAAGGCTATTTTTATTAATTTTGTCTGTATGAAATAATTTTTTATATAAAAATTTTTAAATAAATACATTAACCTAACACAAGGATTAAAATTTTATACCATTAAAAACGTATTTTTTACAAAGAAGCAAAATTTATGCCCTAAAGTGTTTTAATATATTCACCTCCATTTTCCAATTCTAATTAAAGTTTGACTGTTACCAAGCAATTAATTTTACATAATCAACTTATAAAATGTACTACATATAGGGAGGGAATCAGTATTATTCTTACACGAAGTTAAATGGAATTAAAATTTAATTTTCAAGTTCAGCCTGATGGAAAGGTGTACTGATAATATAAAAGTGTTACAAATGAGATTGAAAAATTTTATTTACTTAGTTACACTACAAGATTACAAGGTTTTAACAATGTTATTCTTTATGCTTAATATGACTCACTTGGTGTCAATCATAGAATTTTTTTTTTTTTGATTTGGGATTAACAATATTATTATTATTATTATCACAAAACAGATTTAAAATAAATGGTTTGTTACTTGAGAAAATTAATTAACTTATATGTCAACCAATCCCAAACAATGTAACCACATCTCCTATAAATAAATGTCATATATTCTTATGATTTTAATAAATTAGGAATCACATAAAAGCAACAAATATTCAATATAATCCTAAAAATTCTTAGCAGCATTCCCTTTTAACATTGTATTTTTTATACCATGCCCAATTTTGCTTTTTTTTTGGTTTATATGTAAAAAAGGAAGTTATGAAAATTTCAAAAAACAAAATATTTAGGGTCATCATGTGATTAATTTCACCCCAACTATCATAATTTTTCTTCACTCATTGATTATTGTTAACTTTTATTATAAAGGTGAGGTCATTTACAGTACTCAAAATAGTTCTAATTGCTAATTTTTCATGATTTAAATATGATTTATATAGATTATATTAAACTATAGGAATTATTTTTTAATTATACACACTTTAAGTCCAAAAAAATGACCCTTTATATAGCAAATGGTGGCATTTTCAATTGTATCTGTTTTTTTTACTTGCAAATAAACGACATTGCTCAACATAGAAAATTCAAACAATATATGAAAGTTAATCATTAATTTCAAGCATTATTTGCTACTTAATAAAAAAATATTAATTTTGATATGTATATTAGCAGTTTAATATATAATATAGTGATAATCAAAACTATAATTTAAGTTTTCAAATATAATCAAGTTTAATTTCATTGTCATAATCTAACTCATATATATTGAAAGAAGTCTTAAAATAACTCACATTGTAAATTTCTGAATATTACAGTCTAATTTAAAAATACTCTCTCATTATTGTTTTAACCATTTTTCAAACTAGTGAAAATACCATAATGCAAAAATATCTATATAGTATTTTGGGCTCTAACATAATGTTTTTAATATGAAATATAACAAATGTGATTAAAGGTACAATAATACAAATTTAAATTTTTAAATTTAATATGTATTTTAGAAAACAAATTTTAAAATAATTAATAATTATATATTATTATTACAGCTAACTAAGTCAAATTTATATATGTTTTCAAAAAATAAAAATATTTACTTTATGAAAAATAAATCAAAGTTATTCCTAAAAAAAGCTCCACTTCACAAACTGCAATAATTATAGACATTTTTTAAATTTTGAAAAAATAATATAGTTATTTAAATCAATTAAAAATGTTTTTAAAAATGCGAAATTAATATTATAACATAAAATATCAGATAGTAGTTATAGAAATAAAATAAACATATTTTATATGTTGACATGCATTGTTTTATTTATGTGTTAATACTATATTTCATAAATACCTGCTATTTTTAAAACAATCCGGTCAGGCGGGTCTAATTGTAAAATATTTAAATCAATAGATTCATATGAAACGTTAGGTATATTTTCATATTTATCCATAGCTTAATTTAAGAATATATGAGCCCTTTTAGGGCAGCTGATATAAAATCAAAAACATGTGCATGAATGTATGATAATGTCTTAAAAGTTTAAGAATGTTTTAATGCCAATTTAAAATAAATTTAAAAACTAAACAATTTACAACTAATATTTAAAGTATTAAATTTGTGCTGTGTTTTGTTTTTAAAGTATTACATTTTTTATCTTATGATTTGTTATTTAAGTTTATTTGTTCAAATAGATTATTTCGTGATTCAATTTAAGAAATATAAAAAAAACAAGTGATTAAATAAAATTTTAAATAATTTATAGTTTTTACAACGTATCTGTCAAGAAAAGACATATATTATAAAAAAAGTGGATATTGTAATCAGCCATTCCTTTGTTATGATTTAACTTCAAAAAATAGTTGCCAAGTTAATAATAGTTTTTTAAAGTTAGGCGCTAGTCATACCCAACCTTCAACCCTCTTTATTAAATGACATAAAACTGCATATCTAATTATAATTATGCCAATTCAAAAATTTTTATATATTTAGGTTAGGGCACCTGAAAAGTGAGTTTTTAATTTTGTAAAATTTTGATAATTCTAAAAATTTCAAAAATTTTATTTTTCTCATAAAAAATTTTATGTTATAATTGTTTTATGTGCATATACTAAAATTGGCCGCTTTTTAAAAAGTTGCGTTTTATTACAAAATTTTTTTTTCAAAATTTTGTAAATTTTACGAAAATAAAAATTCTTTGCACGTGCCCTTAAGTATGCTAAAATGGAGAAAGGAACAAATTGGTTTGTATCGAAATTTACACAAAGTATCTGTTTGGACATCTAATTTTTAGAAGTTCTCTTTTTATATAAAAAAAAATCTGATTTTATACGCACACTTGATGCATTTTTTGCCAGTATTAAATTTACAATGCAAAATCAAAAAAAAATATCATTTTTAAGCAATTATAAAACCAAATAAGGCATAACATAGTGCTATAATTAAAACAATAATGATGGAACGGTTTGAAACTACATTAAAATAAAATAAATTTATTAAAAAATAGTGAGGCCACATTTTTAATAATAAAATTTTTGAACATGTAATTCATTGGCATTTCATGTATATTATTTCCCGTGACCGCAAAAATTTTATTTCTGCCCCCTCCCCTCTTCCCTATGAGTTTTATGCCCCCCCCCCCCCAAATTGGAAAAGCTAGAATTGGACCTGACGCATTATCGTATTATCATGCCAATTTTACAAAAAGTATACAACTATGATTTCTATGTCTAATCTAGGAAAAAAAATAATGATATGGCCATGGTTGCAGCTAATAATTTTTTTAATATTGCAAAAAAAATATTTTTAATATAAAAAACATTTTAGCGGCTAATGTTAAAAAACGAAAATTGGTTGTTTTATGATACGCATAAAAAAGTATTTAAAAAATTTTTATAATTTTTTTTCCTAACTGCCTTAATGTTATTCCAATTGAAAATTTTATTTATCTTAACTTTTTTTTCAATAGCCGCAGCCCATCTTGAACCCTTTTCTGCATGAGTGCTTAATTTAAATCCGCCTGTTTTAAAATAAAAAAGCATGAGAATTTTTGGATCATTATTTCGGCGGCATAGGTTACCATGGTATTACAAACCTTTTAAAGAACTTACTCCGCTTTCAAAATTAAATTTACCGCCTCCACCTAAGCTAAGGATTGACGTTCAGGCTAAACATCGTAAACTTTCTAGGATGACTTTTGAGCATATGGGTGGCCCAAAACTGAGATTGGAAGAACTTAAATATTTAGTTATTAACTTGTTGCGTTTTGAAAGAGTAGAGACGTCTTATAGTAAAGGCGATGAATGCCGTGGTTATGTTGAAAGAGTGATTTTATGATTTTTTTGATTTATTAGTTAATAAGAGATGCAGTTGACTTAGGAGACAAGCATATACCCACCATGGAAATGGCTTCATGGTGGCTACAAGTATATATTATATAGTAATAATTGTTATATTCTTTTTAGGGAAATGAAGATTTAGTTCACAAGTTATTTAAAGTGCTTGCCCCAAGATATAAAAATATTTCAACATCTGTAACACAATTATACAAACGTTCTAGTGACAACTATGAGCTATGTGTTTTGGAGCTTAGAGGTGAACTAATTTATTTATATATTATATTTTCTTTTAAATATAATGTTTGTGTTTTTAATTTATTGAATAGAATATTAAAAAAAATTTTTTTTAAGGTGGCTCATACCATGAATGACAATTAACATTAAATCAATATATTACTATTGAATAATAATTTAATTAACCTTATTCATAATAAAAGTTGCACTATACAGGGGTGAAATATGCAGTTATATACTAAGGTTGTTATAGCTAAAGGCATAAATTAGTCATCTTAATGCATGTTTATGAACATGGATGTTAAAATTTGAAATAAATTAAATGATTAGGAGATAAAATCTAATTTTTAAATTTTTTTATTTATATATTTAACTATTTAAGACAAATTTAGGCTGATTATACATTCTAAAGATATTATAATTCAACTTTTTTTATTCAAATTATTTCTTTTTATTCATTTGTAAAAATATTTTTAAAATTCTACTTTTTGAACTATAAGTATAATAAATTAAATATAAAAAATTTTCAACTATTCTTGCTGGGTAATTAGTAAGCCTTAGGGTGTATATGCACCATATATTTATGTAATAACAATTTAAATGAATGAATGCATCTGGTAAAATGTCATCAGCTACTTTACATTTTATTTCTTTATCAGGTACTTGCAGAAACTTTTTTTAAAGGGGGGGGGGCAAAATTTTTTTTGGGGAAAAGTAAATACAAATTTAATTTTAATTTTGATATTTTATTTGCAAAATTATTTTATGAGGTTGTATATTATCCAAAAAATGGCTGTTTATTTTAAAAAAAAATTCTCTAGAGGGGGCATTTGCTCATTTTTGACTCCTTCAATCCCTGTTTTTTATTAATTATGTAATAAACTTTGATTGTTATTAGATAATCCCTTGCCACCAATGAAACCCTTTCAACGTGATTTTAAATATACACTATCTAACGTTCTTTTGGATCAATTGAGGAAAGATATTGAGGGCAAGGAGCAAAGCATTGCAATGGCCTCAAATCAAAAACAAAAGTGTGAAAGTGAAGAGCTAAATTGTGAATCAGATATGCGAGGCATTCCTCTCAACATCAATGACCCAATTTAATATTTTTCTTCAATACTCCCCTTATTTTTTGATTTATATATCATTTAAAAAGTATGTATTAAACTAGATATATGTATTTTAATTTCAAATATTTCTGCATTGGTTTGGTTCTTTTTTCTGGTTGCAAGAATTTTTTTTATAAAAATTTTTATAACTTGTGGTGTATATGTCGAAATTAAATAAAGTTTTTTCATTTTTCGAGAAAACTGTTTTTTGTATTAGTTTTATGTTTTGGTTTTTTTTGTAAAAACGTGTCTTATGTTGTGTTTTATTCTTAGATTTGTTTTTTAAAAAATCTATGTTTAACAAAATATTTTTTATAGTTAGCGACGTCAAAAAAAGTAAATTAAATTAACCTACGACAGGTATCGGAGGGCCAGCACATCTTAAATTTATTTTATCATAAATATTTAAAATATCTCGTTGGAATATAAGAGGAACCCCTTTGGTCTGAGAATATGCTCTTTTGAAAATAAGGATACAGAGCAAACTTATTATTTAATCGTTTAATTAAACCACATTTATTTCGGTAAAAAATTTTTTTTAGGCCGTTTTCTGGATTTTTTTTTAAATTTTGAATATTTATGTTAGTAATAAAACACTTTTTTACAAGAAACGTGTGTCTTGATTATTAAATAAACACCTTTAATATTCAAAGGATGTTATAAAAAATAATGAAAACCATTTTTGAAATTAATTAATTCTCAAGCGTTTCTATAAGAATGCTTTTAATTGATTTTTTTTTTAATGTAAGACAAAATTGGTTCAGTGCATTAAACCTTATTTGAGCGTAAAAAATTATAAAGACATGTTATAATGAAAGCTATATTGATCTAGATACAAATTTAATAATATTTTTGACGGGCAATGTGAAACAGTTGGATTTATGATGCATATACTTAAAAATTCTAAAAATAACACAGGTCGACAAAAAATGGCGACCAATTTTAAACATATATATTTTGAAAGAGTTTTTTGAGCACATTCCAAATATCTTTTCCGTTTTTTTTGAATAGGTCTAATTTTTTACCTAGATGGGTTTAAAAGTACCAAAAACCTCAATATGTCTTATATTTATAGGCACTTTTCGTGCCTTTAAAATAAAAATAAATAATAGAAAAATATATTTTAATATTGAAAAACTCTTATATTGTTATATAACTATTTCATTTATTCATTTATGGTCCAATTATAATTTTTATCAAAACAAAGGAGCCAATACAAAAAAATGGATGAATAATAATAAGCACAATGGTCACGTGATATCACGTGATCAATTAATATATATGTCGTTAAATACATAAGTTGTGTTGCACATGATCAAATCATGTAAATGCCGTTAAATTCATAAGTAGTGATGCACATGATCAAATAATATATATACAGTTAAATTCATAAGTAGTGTTGCACATGATCAAATAATATATATACAGTTAAATTCATAAGTTGTGTTGCACATCACACACCCCCACCGACCAAAAAGAAATCTGAGGATCAGAAAAAGATCAGAATTCCTGGCAGTCTTGAAACTGTGTTTCAACCCGCGGTAAACCCTTCGACCCAGTAATAATCGTCCTCAGATCAAACGGCACCGCTGGTCGTAACACGGCCGGAGCACGTTCCTCGGAAGTTAATTGTTGAAAACTCCCAACCAACCCCGAAACCGAAGGTAACTCTTTCGGTACTTCGTTGGTATTAAGAGTTTTCTCCAATCCACTAGGACCCCGCAACTGCCCGGTTTTCTTTTTCTTCTTCTTTTTCTTCTTCTTCTTCTTGGCGGCGGTAGAAGCATGGAAGTTTAAATTGGTGTTGGTGTTCGTCCAATGCGATTCGACACCTTGAAACGTAGGGTTAGTATTGGCCGACAGAGTCTCCAAAGTTATTCCTCCGTTGGTCTTTATCGTCACAAGAAACCTCAGTTCCTTACGTTCAAAACCGGGGAGAAACGACGTCTGAAGGCTCATCTGAAAACCATTGTCTACAAATTCCATTTTTTATTGCTTTTCTATGGATAAATTAGATCAATATTTATTAACAACGTATAATTAATTTCATTGCGACCAAGGAACCATCTATACCACCCTATTACGAACCTGTTCCACGTGCCTACGGCATTCAGAACCATCCGTAAATTGGGCTCGTACAAGACGATTTCCGACGAGTTCAACCACCTTTGCTTCCAACCATTGTGGGCCAGAAACAAACGATCGAACCCATACCAACTGTCCCAAATGAAATTTATTACTGTGAGTAGCTGGGCTTACCCTTTCAGCCAATAAATTAGCCAATGGTAATTCCGGCGACCTACCCAGGAAGCTTTCCGCGATAGCAGTACTCTTCCCAGATCTAGGACTCACATTGTGGTATAATTTATATAACCACGTGCCATCTTTCTCCGTCTTCGCCAACTTGAGCCAACGCTTCACAATCCCAACCGACCTCTCTGCCAAACCATTCGAGCTAGGATGGTAAGGAGGTGTCAGTCGACGCTCAATACCAAGTTTCTCGCAAAACCCCGTAAATTCGCTAGACGTAAACGCTGTCCCATTGTCAGAAACAATCATCTTAGGAATTCCAAATGAGCCAAATAATTCCTTTAAGACCGCAATCACGCAACCTGTCGAGATCTTAGATACCTTGCGGTATTCGATCCAACTGGAAAACGCGTCCACAATCAAAATAAAATTTTGTCTATCCAGCTCAAAGAAATCCAGATGAATACGTTCCCAAGTCTTCTCAGCCGGTGGCCAAGTGTAGGACCTATCATGCTTAGGTAACCGAGCCAACCTCGAGCAAACTTCACAAGCTCTATGATATAGCTCTAATTGTTTACCTATTCCAGGCCACCACACCCAACCTCTAGCTAAGCCTTTCATTTTATATAATCCTTGATGCCCTGCATGCAACTGTTCGCAAGTTGTAGCACGCAAAACTTCAGGGATTATTATTTTGGTCCCGAGCTTGATCAATTCGCCATCCAGCTCTAGCTCATAAATCAAACTCCTGTATTTGGAAGGCACACCCGTCAGGTCGCGAACTCCTAACAGATATTCCTTCACTTGTAATAGTTCGCTGTCTTGGTTGTAAGCTTCAACCAAGGCTGCAAATTGTAAAGGAACCGCACGCACTGCGTTGACAGTATCAACACTACCAGACGTATCGATCTTACCTACTGAAAGGCGAGACAGAATATCCGGTAAACAGTTGTTACTACCCTCGCGGTACTCGAGTTTAACATCAAAACCACCCAGTAGCAATTGCCACCGTTGCAGTCTCGACGATAACAACCCTTCGCGATTGTCTTTTTGAAAAAGTTGTACCAGCGGCTTATGGTCAGTATAAAGCGTGAAACGTCTACCTATCAGATATTCCCTGCATTTATTTAGACCAAAAACCATTGCCAATGCCTCTTTTTCTATGACCGAATAACGTAATTCTGTCGGGCTTAATTTTCGAGACATATAAAAAACCGGTCGGTCACCCTCTAAATGTCTTTGTAAGAGTACACCTCCTATCCCAACTTTAGAAGCGTCCACAGCCAGTGATATTGTCCTTTTTGGGTCATAGCAAGTCAAAATAGGTGCAGATGTCAATTTTTTCTTCAGGATTTCCAATGCTTGTTGAGCTCCTGAATCCCAATAAAAAATAACATCTTCCTTGATCATCTCATAAAGTCCGCTAGTTATCGAGGCATACGCCGGAATAAATTTTCTATAATAGCCAACCGAACCTAGAAAAGATTGTAATTCCTTCTTAGATTCTGGACTACGCATCTTTAAAACAGCATCTACCTTGTTCACCAACGGACTAACGCCTTCAGCATTAATGATATGACCAAGGTACTTAATTTGACCTTTACCAAAATCACATTTTTCAAGACCAACCTTTAGTCCTCTATCCATGATACGCTGAAGTACTAACTTCAATCTTTCATCATGTTCAACTTGGTTACGTCCTATCACTAAGACATCATCCAAGTAATAGAAAACACCAGCTAAATCCTGAAAAACGGTAGCCATTGTACGTTGAAAGATAGGGGCTGACACACTAAGACCAAAAGGTAGCCTCTTGAAGTTAAATAACCCTATTGGAGTATTAATGGTAAGAAGTGGTACTGATTCTTCCTCGATCTCCAATTGCAAATATGCGTTTGCAAAATCGATCTTGGAAAATACCGTAGCACCTGTAATTCTTGCCAAAATCTCCTCCAAACGAGGTAAGGGATATTTCACCTCAATTACATTAGGATTAAGAGTTAGCCTAAAATCTAAACATACTCTCACCTTTCCGCTCGTCTTGCGCACCGGAACCAAAGGTGTTGCCCAAGCACTGAAATTCACAGGTTCTATTATGTCCTGCTTCAACCAGTCCTTTAGACAAGCTATAACTTCATCATACCAGGCAAAAGGAATCCTTCGTGAAGGTAAAAATTTGGGGACAGTAAACGGTTTAAGGTATATTTTAACCTTTTGATTATTAAGTCTACCCAGACCTTCCGAAAAAATCTGGGCAAAATTGATGAAAAATGGATACTTTTCAAGTAAGCCTGCGGGCCAATTGACAATATTTGTTTTAATATCGGTCCCGGCTAAATTTAACCCAGCCATTCGAAAAGTTATTGAGTTTGCCTTAATATTATTAACTTTACCCCAAAGATTCCACCAATTGTAGACTGGAGCTAAAGGTTTAATCCAACTCCAACCCATTATTGGTACCGTGTCTAACGAAGTTACAAATAACGTAAGCTCAAAGGTTTTACCCGAAACTGTTAAATTGAAAGTGTATTGTCCCAGAATAGGAACCTTCTCTCCATTCAACTGTTCCAAGTCTAACCAACTCGAGCTAAGTACTGCCTCTGGCCACACTAACCTAAAGTCTTTTATATTGATGATTGACACGGAGGCACCCGTATCGAATAACCATGAGATCAGTTTGTTATTGATCCTAAGGTTAACCTTGGGGGCATTCCGGTCAGTGTTAAGTACCAGTACGCAAGGCGGACATTTAAGCAACCCATTTTCAACATAACTATGGCTACTACTACAAGGTACTGACGCAATCGTGTTATTATTATCATTATTATTATTTAAATTGTTATTTATATTTAAATTGTTAAAATTATTATTATCATTATTTAAATTATTATTAATATTATCACTCAAATTATTATCAATATATAAATTTTTCAAATTATTATCATTATTATCATCAATAAAATTATTATTATAAAAATTTGATTCTAAACTACTATCATTATTATTATTATTTAATAAATTATTATTAGTCAATATATGCGCGTCGCCTGGTGCTAGTCACCATCGACGCCTATCACGATCAAGTGATCGATCTCTTCGGTCCACAGTATAACGTGGAAAAGGTTCTACATCCCCATAGTTCCGTTGTACCAACCTCGGGGGCCGTTCCCAATTATTTCCTAATGGTCTAATTCGGTGGTCTTGACCATAATAATTATGTGTTCTGGGCTCCCAAAAATCCCTTATCGGCCGCCTGTGAACATCGCGACCATAAAAGTTATGCTCTCGAGGACCTCGCCCCTCCAATCCATAACTCTCTGGCCTACGGTTCGCATTATAGCAAACATTTTGATATTCTCTGCTCCTAATCCTATTATTATATCGTACACCAATCCTTAAAATTCTAGCGTGAATCTTATATAATTTTAGGTAAAAAAATATTATTGATATTACAAAAATTACAAGTTTTAAATCTAACTTTAAAAGGAACGGACCGATATCTAAGGTGGTAGGTAGAAGAGGAATAAACATTATAAAAATATTTCTTATTTCTAAATGTTAGTCTTAATGGAAAAAAAAACAAAAAACTTTTTTTTTTTTTTTTCAAAAAAAAAAAAAAAAAAAAAGAAAAAAAAAAAAAAAAAAAAAAAATATAAAAAATCCCTTAGTAAAAAAAAAGGAAAAAAAAAAACCCAAAAAAAGGGTCCTAAAAAAACACCAAAAAACCCCTTTTTTTTTTTTTTTATTTTTTTTAAAAAATTTTTTGTTTTGGGGTTTTTTTTTTTTTAAATCTTAGTGGTTTTTTTTTTAAAAAAAGGGTTTTTTTTTAAACATCCCCCCTCTTTTATAAAAAAAAAGAGGGGTTTTTTTTTTTCCCCCCCCCCGGGTTTGGGGGGATTGGAAAAAAAAACCCAAAAACTTGTAAAAAAACCCCTTTGGTTTTTTTTCCCAGCCCTGGTCTTAATCTAAATTAACGCGATAACACCAAATATTGATCCCGTATGCGTTAAAGATGGAGCAACCATATGAAAAACCTACTAAAAAAAAATTTTTTTTTTTTTTCACAAACTTAAGATTAAATATTTAATTAAAAATAGTTTAAAACTAGAGAATTGTAAGGCAAATATTAATAACGCACAAATTAAAAAAATTAAACAATAACCATGCGACATTACTAACCCGAAAAACGTAGTATTTTTGCGAATTATCGTGTATCTCCTTCAAACAAAATGATAAGGGGCCAAGAGATCACAGTTTAGAAAAATTTGTCTGGTGAGATCACAGCTTAGCGGAATTTGTCTGGTGAGATCACAGTTTAGCGGAATTTGTTTGGTGAGATCATAGTTTTGTGCGAAGAATAGTTTTTTTTTTAATTTGTAAGCTTTATTTGAGTTCTTCTATTTCAATCGGTGGTGCCTCCAATATTTCATTTATTCATTTATGGTCCAATTATAATTTTTATCAAAACAAAGGAGCCAATACAAAAAAATGGATGAATAATAATAAGCACAATGGTCACGTGATATCACGTGATCAATTAATATATATGTCGTTAAATACATAAGTTGTGTTGCACATGATCAAATCATGTAAATGCCGTTAAATTCATAAGTAGTGTTGCACATGATCAAATAATATATATACAATTAAATTCATAAGTAGTGTTGCACATGATCAAATAATATATATACAGTTAAATTCATAAGTTGTGTTGCACATCACACAATAACTTTTTTAGAATTTACTTATCTCATTTACTTTTTTAAATATTTGATTTTAAAAAAATCAAAATTTCCAAAAAAATACGCGTCTGAAAGTCTGTGCTTCAAAATTTTATATATTAAAAAAGGGGCTACTAAATTCTTAATGATTGTAGTGCGTGCTGCTACTAATACTGGCATTATCTGCCGGCCCTTCACTTACTTACATATCTTGATGTAGTTCTGTGCTTCAAAATATTATATGTTAAAAAAGGGGTACTAATGTGGCTTAGTACGCGCTGCTACTAATACTGGCATTATATGCCAATCCTTCACACTTACATATCTTGCTTGATGTAGTGTAGTGTAGTGTTTTGGGTTCTACAATAAAATCATGCGTGGTTATTTTCTACTTTGCTCTTACATAGCACAGACTTTCAGACGCGTATTTTTTGGAAATTTTGAGTTTTTTAAAATCAAATATTTAAAAAAGTAAATGAGATAAGTAAATTCTAAAAAAGTTATATAACAATATAAGAGTTTTTCAATAGTAAAATATATTTTTCTATTATTTATTTTACTTTATAGGCACGAAAAGTGCCTATAAATATAGGACATATTGAGGTTTTTGGTACTTTTAAACCCATCTAGGTAAAAAATTAGACCTATTCAAATAAAAACGGAAAAGATATTCGGAATGTACTCAAAAAACACTATCAAAATATATATGTTTATAATTGGTCGCCGACATAAGGTTGTTATTTGTCGACCAGTGTAATTATTACTCTAAAAACCGCAGAGGATACAAAATTTAATATTTTTAATTGAAAATTAAGATTATTCATACAACCATCACCTCTTAATTTATATATAAAAAAATTTTTCAATAATTTATTTATAAGAAGTCATATGAAATCTTAATAGTTAAGTAAGGAGTTATTTAATTATTACTATCTAATATTAATTACTCAAAATTATTTAAATAATCTTTAAATTTAAAAATAGAATTGTTTCTATGTCTTTATTTTATTTGTAATTTTTCTTCGATTAGAAAATGTTTATTCGACATTTTTCATTAATTATATTATGAGAAAGACCGAAATATTGAAATATTTAGTTTTATTTTAAATTAATAATTATAAGTAAGGAATTTTGTGATAGTAATAATAAAAATATATATATTAATGATATAGTATATTTAATTCATAAGAAAAGAAACACATAATCCTTAAATAATGATTATATTCTACAAAAAGCAAGTTTTAAATCATATTCCAAATCGTTATATTTATTGGTAAACTATCATTTTTTTCAGCACCTGAATCGGTGATAGCTTTTGCTGGGCAATAAAAGGTTGGGCTCGTTATCTGGATTGTGTTATTTTGCGGAAATTCGTCTAAAATCAGAACCGTTTTACATTTTGCCCTCCAGACAAATTTTCCATCCAATAGATAAAAGTTTTTCTCCCATAGTGCCTTCATGTATAACCCTTGACTTGATTGAGCGAAAGCATATTCTGTCTATATAGGTTATTTATTTTTTTTTGCAAAATTGAATCACTGTTTTGTCATTTTTAAAACAGTATTCTAATCACTCACCAAACATTACCAAGATTTAGTAAATTTTTAGACTAAAAATTAAACAAATTGTATTTAAGAAGTAATCAGCATTAATAATATTAAAATAATAATTAACAATGTTAAATATAATAAATAAAATATAAAGTATATTTATTGTATGTAAAATATCTTAGAAAGAATTAAAACAAAAAATACTATATAATATTAATTTTTAGAACATGTATTTTTATAAACAAAATAATTGTTATTGTTATTTAAAACATCTATAAAAATTTAATGTCTTATGCTAAACTCGGTGAAAGAAATTAATTTTAATTTGAAAATTTACAAGGCAGGACCAAATGGTGGAAGTTGTCGCAACAATTGATATAAAAATATTGTTAATTTGAAAAAAGCAAAGTTTTCTTGTTTTTGAAATTTCGGCACTTTAAAATGGATCAAAATTAAAATATGAAGGGGCCAGAGAATCAACACACGTAAAATCCCAATATATGGGTTCCTCATCAGAATAGGAAACAAGAGTGGGTCAGGTCGGACTGGTATATTTATTTTTTTGATTAACAACTTATTTTCCAGTTTTTTAATTAACCTATAGCGGAAAATTATTTATTTTTGCAATATTTATTTTAAATGCAAAATTCGATGAGAAACCAGGATGATAAAAATTTAAAATCAATTAAAATATCTTAGCCATTGTATATTATTCAAGTATTAATCATTGACTCAACCTCGGGTGGAAAATATAACAATTTAAATCGCCCTTCGTTCCAATCAAACAAGGTAAAGAAGCAGTGTCCATTTCTTGTACTTTGAAAGCTAAACTGAAAATATAAAAATCAATATTTAGTTCTTAAAACTTTGTAAAAATACGCAAAATTTTAAAAATTTGCCAAATTTAGTTTATTCACATAAAATGCTTAATTTGAAATAAAAAAAAATTTAATAAAAATAAAATTTTTGTAATTTTTAGAATTTTACAAATTTATAAAAGTTTTACGAAAATAAAAACTCACTTTGCTCACGATATTCTGATTTTTTCGCAAATTTGATTTTCGTTAGTTTTTAAAAGAAGAAGGGAAAAAATACCTTAAAAGTCGTTTTTATTTTTAACAAAACACCCTTCTAAACCTAAAAATATACAACAAAATTACTTTAAACATGTATTACATTTATATCTATAGATGTGAATTATTATATTTTATTTTTTCTATGTTTTTTTTTCGATAAAATAAATTATTTATGTCTTCTTAAAATATAATTTCATTTGGTAAAAGGAATATCTATTAAATATATATGACTAAAATTAAAAAAATTTGAGCCAAACTCTTCATTAGATTAATAGTAAATAGACTCACTCTCTTTTCAAGGTGAAGCTGAAAACCTTTTATTTGATTAGAGGTGTTAAGAATAATGGATGGAACGTTAAAAAAAGTGATGGTTTTGTTGTTTTTTCCACCTTTCTCAAACATTAATTTCATGCTGAATATAATGCGCAAGTTTATTGGATTGGAGTTATAATCTAACAATTATTTTAAATTATGTAGAATATTAATTAATAAAATTCTTAGAATACCATAATCTAAATCGAATGCTTTGAAAAAAATTTAGAAAAAAAAAATTATATTTATCCAAAAATTTGTATTTTATTCATTAATCTTGTTATTAAATTATCCTAATAGACTAAATTTTTTTAAAATTAAAAAAATTTCGTATTGTATCAGGCCAGCAATACAGATGTTTTTAGCTGCAAACGGTGTTAAAGTCTTTTGGCGTATGTTCTATTCGCTTTATGCCCTTTAATAAATGGGCAACTAACGGATACAGCGATCTCAAGAGGCAGTAAGGATTTAATTTTTTAGCAGGTATACTCCTAACCCTGCATGCACCGGTTAATTTTGAAATGCGGACATGAGTGAGGACAATTTAACCATATCATTATCAACATAACCTCATTTAGGCACTGATCAATCTGTTATTCTTTAATAATACTGGTGTATTTTATTATCCCAATCCCAGTTTATTTATAGCCTAGCTTTGGGATCATACGAGCAAATTTTTCCACCTCCTCCCCAACAATAAATGTTAAGAGTCAATCCACGGGGTAATATTGAATTATTGTACATTCTTACATTAAATTTTAATCAAAGGATTAAAATAAAAATCAAAAGAAAACCCAGTACTTTATATACCCATTACCTTCAAAGCTTTGGAAATATTCCGAAAAATTATAGCTTGTTTCGCCACGTTTACAATCTTCAAACATTTTGCCTATAAGTTAATTAGATTGCTTTAGTCAATAAGGATTTTGATCTAATCAAATTAATCATAAAATCTGCTAATGTTGGCTAAATAATATAAGCAATTTGTAAGATCTCTACCGAATATCGTTGTTCAAAAAAATATGGGGCCATGATTGGATCATCGTCTGAAATCAGACAATTATTGTACAAGAAAGGACCGCCCAAAATAGCCCAAATTTTCAAAAGACAAGACATATTGACAAATATTAAACATGTTATCTACAAATGGAATTGCATACTAAATTCGTTTTGTAGATCGTGCCATTGCTACATGGCTTACAACGGGCGCGTTCAGGTTTTATTGGGGAGGGACCATAAATCTTGAATAAAAAAAGCTTTTTTTATAAATTTGCTGAATACTTTTAATTCAGAAAAAGTATTTCCGTGGATAATATTTTAAATGCGTTTCGACAAGGAAAGAGAGAAGTTTTATAAATTTTTAAAAATATGAACTCTAAACGGGTCAGCAAATTTTGCGAGTTTTGAGTTAACTACAGATATCAAACCTGCCATCTTAAAGAGTTTAAAACCGTTTAACGTTTTTCTAATCAACTTAGTTAGCTATAAGCATTAAAAATTATAGAAAAAATTTAAAAATAAAAGGATTCAAACCAAAAAATAAATTTA
This sequence comes from Acutogordius australiensis, assembly GCA_030555515.1. Lineage (NCBI taxonomy): Eukaryota > Metazoa > Nematomorpha > Gordioida > Gordea > Gordiidae > Acutogordius > Acutogordius australiensis. The sequence continues at coordinate 416,840 of JAUIRJ010000008.1, read as the reverse complement.
AATTTTTTTTTGCATATTCACAACAGCTAAACTGTTATATTCAAACTTTAAATTATGTTTTTATTTAAAACCGATAAAATATTGTGTCGTATTTATGTTTGAACGCGAAATAGTTTGTATTATTTAAATTTTGATGTAAGAGTTTGAAATTTAAAAGAAAAATTTCATTGTCATGATAAAAATAAGTTACAAAGAATTTTTTATAGAGTATTTTAGAAGGGCCATCAACATGGAAGGATAAAGAGCCAAAGGCAAAAAAACCAAAAAAAAAGGAAAATATTTATGAGATAAGATTATCAGGAGATACATTTAGTTTTTCAAATACTTGTTTTTTGTAAGTTTGGTATTTGTTGGCCTTTTACATTTCTTTGAACAATCAAAACAATGAATATATATCATCTCAAAATAAAAAGTTCGAACAAAAATGCATGCTAACCTTTTTTCTATAAAAAGATCCCCAAACTGATCTAAAAAGCCTTATAAGAATTTACTTGTGGAGCGAAATAGTTGTGTGGCAAACGAAAGGTTAGTTATGTCCGAATCAAGACAAATTAAATAAGAGTAAATTAGGATAACATTCGCGAATTGTCGGCGATACATTATAAAGCATAAATTTCGATCAATTATATGGTATATGTTTCTTATTAACTTCCTTTTTTTTCAAAAAAAAAGAGGCAACAATAATACAATATTTACATATAACAGACCTCGATAACAAGAAAAAGATATAAAATCAAAATAAAATTTAATTTGAACTATAATAATTGCCTTTATGTTTTGAATAATTTTTGTTGAACGAGTATTTTGTTGTTTACTTTAAAGTACAGGACGAATTACATAAACTCAAATATCAAGTAAAAACTTAAGTATGTAAGGTTTGGTTCGTCAATAGATTAGCGCTCAACCGAGCTCATAATCGTAGCTATTCCTACTCTAATCGCATTCAGTCTATTTTATTTATAAGGGTACAGTGTTCATTCAGTTATTAGAAAAACCTAAGCCGCGGTTAGCATTGTTGAATTTAATATATCTTTATTATATATTATGGGTCAAATTTAACCTTTTTTTCAAAAACATAATTTAGTAATTATTTGATATCAGTCAAATAATAACAAGATTCGTTTGAAGATTTGGTTTTATTGTGGTGTATGAACTCCGCATGTCAATTTCAATGCAAAAAACTATAATATTAACTCAATTGAAATTTAAACACAAATAATGGCAACCATAGTTAATCTTTTAAATGGTTATACAAATTAAGTAAAATGTTAGTATTGCATAATAATTTGTAACGTAAATGCTACGTGGGCCACTTACGAATTCCAATAAGATAGGTACAAATTTTTGACAGTTATGAGCTAAATACAGAAATTAAACCTGCCATCTTAATGATTATCAACTCCGTTTACCGTTTTTTTGATTAAACTTAATTATTCAGCTAATTTGAAAATAAATGCCAAAAAACAAAAAAAGATTTAAAAATAAAAGTAATAAATTTTATTTGGTATAATTTCAACAGCTAAACTAAAATTAAAACAACCTTTTTTTAAAACATTGTGTTTTATTAACTTTGGACGCGAAATATTTTGTATCATAGAAATGCTGATGTAGGATCTTGTTATATTAAAATATTTTATTTCTCATTATTTGATATTATAAATTTAGGTTACAAGAGGTTTTTATATGAAATAAAAATTCTATATTTTTTTTAGGGTATTCTCGATATGTCAATTTAATCAAAAAAGGCCATTTTTGATATAAACGGATGTAAGAAGACAAGGTTGGAAGTAATTTTAAAAAACTCAATACACATATGAGACAAGACCATTATAGGGATATCTTTTATGTTTTTATAAAAATTACGGTTGTGCGCTTAATATTTGTTGAATTAAGTAATAACCTGTTTTAATTTTTAAAATTTTAAAATTAATAATTTTTTTTTATTGTATTAACCCTCTGCATGGGTGAAAAAATTTACGCTATGCTTTAGTGGTGATCGTACACTACAAAAGAAATCTAAAAAATAAAAATTTTTTAATTTCTTATATTCCTTTAAGCCATCCAATTAAAAGCAACCATATTAATAATTATATCGTATTTTAAGGTTTTTCAGGACATTCTAAAAAAAATTCATGTAGAAAATTATGAATTAAAAAATTATTTTTGTTTGTTCTTACCTAAAAACTAGATATTTTATATAGAATAAATTTTCATTATTTACAATACAAAAATTAACTCAATATCTAAAACTATTATTGAAAAAAATTCTAAAAATAAAGATTCCAATTTTTCTACTTAAAATTGTTTTGAGGCAATATCATCGTTAACATTGAATTTGACTATGTGGGGATCATAAGGACACAATAAAGTTTCTAATTTGTAAACAAATTCAGTCGTTATGCTGTATTATTCTATAAAATAAACTGTTTGATTTTTTTATAAGATAATTTAGGACATATATTTTAGTAGCCAGGGCACAAGAATATCTCTTAGAAATATTTATAAAGGGTTTGGTATTTTAGTGTAAACTTTTTTTGAATATTATTTATATAATTTAAATCTGACAACATATATATTTTATATATGTATAATTTAACGTCATTGTTTGATGTTAAATTATAAATCTAATTTTACTAGTAAATTGACTAATTTTAAATATATTCTTTAACCATGAACAAAAATGACCTTATTTATTAACTATAATCTACAACATATGGGCTACTATATAGACTTAGACCAAATTTAATTACTATTTAGTTTAATGTGTTTATGAAAAAAAGTCACAAATATTTGGTTAATATAGTGTATTTAAAAATTTTAAAAACACTACGAGTTTTGTGGTTTATATATTACCTTAATAATAACAGATTACTATATTTTTTAAATATTTAAATTTTTTTAACCGTAGCCTAGATTTTACTGTTTAAATGAGTTTAAGCTCACATTGCTGATGTAATTAGACAGAAATGCTTATTAAATTTTCATAACTTCACTTGTCATATGGTCCTTTCGCGTGGATCTCGTTTAATGGGTCGAATGGCTGGTGATGAAAAAGAATATTTTGAATTAACTAATGGGATTGGGGCAACAAATACCAATGGACTTCACGATCATCTTATACCAAAAACTACATATATTAAAGATGCCAAAGAGAGAAAACGGGGCTCCTTGAAATTAATAATATGTTGCTTAGGCATATTTTTGTGCTACTTTTATTATGGAATCATACAAGAAAAAATGTAATAGCTTATTATTTAAATCCTGTTATTTTTTTAATATATGTTTGTTATTAGAATGTATTCTGTGTATGAGTTTAACGGATTTGTTGAGAAATTTGATTATACTTTTAACCTACTTCTTGCTCAATGCCTTATTAACTCCATATTTTCTAAAGCTGGTATTCTTTTTATATTTTTCCTCAGTATATTTTTTACTTGTATATTAAAATAGATCAAAAAATAGGATAGTACCACAAATTTGTTATTTCATGCCATACTTTTTTGTCATTTCATATTATTATTACAGTGTTGATGTGGACTAAGGGTGATAAAGAAGACAATACACCTTCTTGGCTTTTGTCACTGTGCTCAATTTCATATATTGGAGCCATGTTAACCAGTAATCAGGCTCTAAAATATGTCAATTATCCCACACAAGTAATTATTATATTTTTTTTGTTTTTGCTGTTGTATTTAACAAAATAATTTTTTATTTATCAACAATATTATAAAGTTATATATTTATTCCTTTTTATTAGGTGTTAGGAAAATCATGTAAACCAATACCAATTATGATTTTGGGTGTTTTTATTGCTAAAAAAAGGTAATAATATTTTGAGTAGTTAATTAAAACTTTAGATTACTGTTTAAAATGTATAGATTACCTAACATTAAATTTTTCTATCAGACCTTTAAAAATCTAATTTGATATAAATAAAATAAATTTAATTTTTGATTACACAAGATTTGTTACCTTATACCTGTTCATACTGTATATTAGATACCCCATAAGGAAATATTTGTTTGTGGGTCTCATAGTTGTTGGTGTGACGTTATTCTTGTTTAAAAATAAATCCATGAAAACATATGATAGCAAAGCCATAAAAATAGGTGAATGCCTGCTCATAATATCTCTCCTTATGGATGGCATGACAGGTGCTTTACAAGAGCGCATGCGAAATTACACCATCAGACCGCACAATATGATGTTGCATTTCAATCAATGGTCCATGTTGTACTTGTCCCTTGGTAACTCTTTTTCATAATTTTTTCTTACATTTGGCCATCCTATATAAAAATAAATTAAAAATTTTGTTATTATCTTAAAAGCAAGAGACAGTGTTTAAATTTTTTAAACAAGCCTCTTTACTTTGTTTTTACAAAAAATATAAAGGTTTTAAAATTTACGTTGAAAATTATTAAGTTTTTGTTATTTTCAACATTTAGAGCAGTTGAAGTATATAGATATCTTAAATTTATATCTAAATTTATGTATACATAGCTGATTATAATCATTTTAAAAAACCTATCAATAGAATTCTAACCCTTAAAATAATTTTCTACTTTGGACATAAATATTTTTAGAAATATTTTAAAAATTTGTATGAACCAGCCCTTAAGAATCTGTTTTTTGTAATTTGGATTAAATACATATTTTATTTGTTGACAAGTGCCTAATTTGCATTTAAACAGCATATCAAATTTTTTTAACTAGAGTATATGCTGTTATATATTTTATGGAAAAAGCTGTTTTATGCAACAGTGTTAATGATATTTAGTTAAACATTTATAGATGTATAATTAATGAAAATATATAAAATTAATTTTTAGGTATCTTTGCCACCGGTGAAGGCCCAAAATTTATAAGCTTCCTTACAAGACATCCCTATGTACTTTGGTACCTTTTACTGTTTGGTCTAACGAGTGCCCTTGGACAGGTGAAAACATATTTTAGTTTTTTTTTGCTGTAAAATTTATATTTTCTAATATATTTATATTTTGTAAGTAAAAATAGGTCCAAAAGTATGAAATTCTTTGATCAACAAACTTTTTTCTTCATTTAAAAATATTTTTACTGACTTTGTATATCTTAGGGCTTAAAAAATCTAAATCATTTTTTTTGTTATAAATTTTATAGTCCAATAAAAAGAAAACAAATACTATTTAAAATTTAATATCATCTTTTAAAACCTTTATCTATAATACTATAATATTTTTTTAAGCGCATTAAGATAATTAATTATATGGAAATATTGTAAAAATTGATTTTTTATTAGCTCTCAAATTATAACTATCTATGTTAAAACTTGTAGATAATGTCTTTTTGCTACAATTTTCTAAATAGACAATCAAAAACATATGGTATATAGTTTAACAAATTTGAGTTTTGTGTATATTTAATTTTAATTTTTTTTTAAGAATATTATAAAAAATCTGTTTTCTGACAAAATAAGGTCATCACGTTATAAAAGTTGTATGTTTATAATTTGTTTGTATTTCTTAATTAGTTATGCAAGACGTAGCCTGCTATATCAAAAATAAAAAAATTTTAATCTCAAATTTTAATAGCATGCACTCATTTCTTTTTTCTCCCACCTTAGCATTTCATATTTGTTACCGTTACCGATTACGGACCGCTGACCTGTTCCATAGTCACAACTACGCGAAAATTCTTCACCATTCTCGCTTCCGTCATTCTTTTTGGAAATCCTATGGTGGCCCGTCAATGGCTTGGCACCCTTCTCGTCTTTGTCGGTTTGCTACTTGATTCGTTTTACGGTAAAGCCCTCAAGAAACAAGACATACCATCTGAAATTAAATAGCTGTGCTAATTAAAATTATTTGCAACTGTTTGTGAATATTTATATGGTAGCCGTTATATGGGAAATTTAATTTTAAAGTTTAATTAAGAAAAAACACATCTTAATTTGAATCCTGTCAACAATTTAAATAAATGCTTATGTATAAAACATTTTTATAGTCCCATATGCCAAATTTAGTTTTTATCAAGGTCACTTTTAATTGGATCGTTTGCAAATCGAAATAAGTTCTATGTGTTATCATATAATTTTATCGCGTAGAGTTGGATTTATTGAAAGAGATAATGGAAATGTATATTCTTTTATGCCACTATAAATAATTTTTTACTAATTTTGGGTAAATATAATACTATTATATATAATTTTTTAATTTGTATTTAAACTTGACCAAAAAGTTTCAAATTATGTAATAACTTCTGAAACAACTATTCTTTTTTTAGTTTTTGAAAACGCCAAATTTGCCTTTAACTTTAATTGTAAAGTCCAATTAAATTAAGATAACAATGATCTGAAAAAAACTTACTCATGCTTTTACTTATTTGTTATGAAGTTTTTTTTAACTTATGCTAACATTATGATTTTTTAAGATATTATAAATTTTTTATTGGGTTATTCTTGATTAAGAGAATGAATGTTTTTATACGTTGTCAAGATGTTTTTTAGGTGCTGCTTTTAATAATTATTATATTTATTTAAATATTTATGTATGGTGGGCCAAATTTAACACACTCTAAATTGATCATGTAAATTACATTTATTATAATTTAAAAGTTTGTCTTTGAATAAAATTTAATGCGCAAAATAAGAATTTGTTATTATCAATTAAATTTGTGTAACAATTTTATTATTGCTTTTATTAACAGCTTTAATTGTTTAAATTTACGAATTTGCTTTCACTCTGGAAAGGAATTAATATTTTTGTAAATGTTTTATATATTGATGAATATTTATATGTACTATATATATTTTTATCTGACCACAATTCCCCATTAATAATTTCATTACTTTTCTATATTGAGAAATATAACTTAATTTTAAACGAAAATCCTCACAAAGTTATTTGCTTGTTATAGGCGTAATTTTAAAATTACAAAAGTTATTGTGTCATTTTCTCGCATTGATAAAAGTATTAATTAGTTTAGCTACTAAATAAAAATTTTACAATACAGGTCATCTGTTGGCGAAGTTTGAAATTTTAGCAAAATATTCTTCATCAATAGCTATCTTAAATATTTTTTCTGTTTGTTAAAATTCCTTATGAGCCTAGCTAATTTTCTACATGATAGTTGAACAAATGGCCAAATTGAACTTGCGGGATATTTAAAAAGACATTTTTATTTTCAGTTTAAAATTTTGCTTAAGAGTAAGAAATAAAATTAGTAAATTAAATTTTAGCATCAACATTTAGGTTTTACAGAATATTTGTTACCCTAATCTGTATAAGATATGAAATTTTATCGGTTTATGAAATTATTGAAGTTTCAATATACAATTAGCTGATTTATATAAAATATTTCATTTTTTTTTAAATTTTTTTTTGGCATTTTTATTAATGTGTATAGCCTACTTTCAATGTTTTGAAACCTCGATAACTTGATCTGAAATATTAGGATGGTAGATATTGTCTCTAAAATTAGCTCAAATATCTCAAAAATTTGTGAAGCTGTATAATGCAAAAATTTGTTTAATGACCCTTGTTTCAATGGCAAAAATGGATTTTATTTTATACATTTGGTTTAAACCTAAAAAAATTTATTTTTGTTTAAAATCAAATGCGCCCCAACAAATTAACTTTACCGTTTTATCAAATTACATCGGCTCAGATAGCTCAGTGGCAAAACCTTCTGCCTTAGACGCAGGAGGTTGCGAGTTCGAATCCGTGCACAGTAGCTTTTTTCTTCGGAAAAATAGCATACATGTGTAACCACTTTAAAGCTTCTGAGTGGCCTGCTTAGGCAGTAGGTCTTAAACGATATGCCTAAAGTAAGAGCCTAGGCTATCGCCGGCGTGCGTGCAAATCTTACTAATTAACCCGTCGGCAATTTTAATTGCTTTTGGGTTAAAGAGTCAAAGCCCTAACGGGTATGGCACCCCCTAAGTGGGGAAAGGTATGGGGGAAACCTCAAACCAATTGTTTGTTTTTGTTTTTATCAAATTACGTTTGATATTTTTTAATCTAACCTATTTTATGGCGGTATCACTAAAGATTTATTTTAAATTCGAAAATAAACAAGCCAAAATTGTCCTTTTATACAAACTCTAAATTACTATTTGCGCTTGGTTGACCATTTGTTAGTATGATAATAAGGTTATTACATAAATTTTTAAATTATTGGTTGGGATATTATAATATATTGCATAAGTAAATAAAAGAAAAAAGGACCGTCGTTTATGAAAAAAATTATGGTTAATGTTGAGGAATGAACTTTTTGCCATTGATTTAATTTAGGCTGCGGTTAGAGTTCATTTTGCAATTATTTTGACGTTTCTATAAACTTTAGAATTTTTTTTTTAAATATTTTTGAATCTTATGTCAAAAGAAAAAAAAATTTAAGATTCTTTTATGTAAATAAAATCTAAAATTGTCCTTAGGGCACATGCAAAGTGAGTTTTTATTTTCGTAAAATTTTAAAATTTCTGAAAATTTATTTTTTTTTCAAAATTTTTATTTAAATTTTTTATTTCAGAGAAAGCATTTTATATGCATATGGTCAATTCCACCTCAAATCGACAAACTTTTTCCCTTCAAGTCTCAGTTTTGGCTGAAAATTGGTACGCTGGTAGGGTCCTTGGGTGCTGATAAAACCCTAAATTTTTTTTTACCAGAAGTGATTTTTGAGCGAGATATGAGCAAAAATATTTTTCATAAAAAAAAAAATTTGAGGCAACTTTGCATGCATGTATCATCAAAAGTATTGTAGCTAGAGTCATAATTTTTTTTTATTTTGAAGATCGTAATAAGGGCTACCTTAAACGCAAAAAATATTAAAAAATTTGTTTAATTACCAAAATTAAAGTCAAGTTTAGACACAAATAGCTGAATGAACACTTTTCAAAGCTTGTTTCTTTCGTGCAAAGCAACTGTTATCACCATTGGACGAAATAGTATATGATGTGTTATCAGCCTGACACTCTTTGTATTGGCTTTCATTTTTAAGCATATTGTTTTAATCTACTGCCCAAATGCCATTAGTAGTTTGAGAATAGTGAACATGGTGCTATATTTTACCCAAAAGAAATTAAAAAAAAAATTTCCTTTGCTGCTTCGAACATCAGATGTTCCATATAAACGGCGTTATTGGCACAAAGCTAATCTTTCGACATAAGGGTTATGAAAGATCTTTGAACTTTTTTTTGACCTAAAACTCCCATTTCTAAGTGTACCAATTATAAGATTAATACAAGGTTATCATCATAGCATTAGGAGTACAAAATAATTCTTAGAATTTTTTTTTTGACAAAAAAAAATAGGATGGTCGCCTTGAAAACGACTACGGTCTGTCAATAAAAAGAATGCATTTCAAATTTTTTTTCCGTGAAGAAAGAGGGTTGGTGGATGAAAATAGGAGCATAATCAGGCCCGATTCTAGCTTTTTCCTTTTAGGGGGGCAAAAAAAACTCGTGGGGGGGCAGAAAAAATTTTTTTGCCGCCTTCGGCGGCAAAATTGGCCGTGACCTTCGGTCACGGCAAAAAATATACATGTACAACAATAGAATCCATGTTCAGAATTTTTTAACAAATTTTAATTTATTATATTCTTAAATTAAAAAAAAGAGTTTATAAATTGAATATGTAAATTAAAATTAATTGTTTTCACTAAAATCAATTGCTTAAAAAGATATGAGATTTGAATTAATTGTAAGTATAATTTTATCATTTGGTATCATTGCGCATGAAAATTAAAAATATGATATATATGAATGATAAAAATGAATTATATAAAACTTTGGATTTTAGAAAATGAAAATTGAAATAAGATTGATTATCATGAAAACAAAATGTATAAGTATGCTAATTTGGAAGAATATATATAAAAAAACACTGGTTATATATAACTAGTTATTGATATTAGGGTAAAAAATTAAATAAAACATGAACATAAACGTTAAATGCGCATATAAAAAGTTTGCAACCATGTTAAAATAGTAAGCAATAATTAGCTGATTATGAGCAGTGTATTGTATTGATCAAACTATTTTATCTTATAGGATTTTAATTAAATTACATTATTCATCAAAATTCAACGCCCCTGGTTAATGATTTTTCGTGTTCTAAAAAAACCAAATCACCTTTAAGCAGGTCACTACTTGTCAGCCGTTATTATCCTTCTTAAAGAAGAAAATGTGGCCTCTCGACGTTAAAGAGCCAATTAACAAATTATAGGAAAAATGTTAGATAGATTAGAAAACGCATCATTGTAATCATATAAAAATTTAACAAAATCAATAGTAACACATTCTTTGTAATTATTAAGTTTCTTATTAAAAAATTTTTGGCTACGTCAATTTCTTTAGATAATGAATTTTTATCAATATTACTTATTTTTAAAAGAGGCTCTAATTTATTTATATCTAAAATAAAGGTTAAGCAAATTTATAAAGGGAATCAAAAGATTTTAAACAACTATTATCGGTAAAAAATCTATTATCAAAATATAAATAAATTAATAATATTAAAATAAATACTTTTTACTTCATAATTAATATTTAAAATATTTTCAAACTTATGAGTAGAAAATAAATAAAAATCAGAAAAATCTTTAGGTTTAGTTTTTCTTTTATCCATAGATAAATTATTGTCATTTAAAAAAGTATTAATATCAAAACAATCTTTGAATAAATCTTCAAATGTATTTTTATTTCTTAATTGTTTAATTTCTAACAAACAATGGTGTACTAAATCAGAAGTCTTAGAAATATATATCGTACTGCATTGAAATTGTTCTTTAATTATTTTTAATAATAAAATAATTTTTCAATTATATACAAAAAAATAAATAGATGATTATAAATATGGTCAAAAAACCCCGATTCGGCCCTGTGACCTGAAGATATTAAAGTTTTTTTTATTTTTAATTTTTAAAAGAGTATTAAATATTTCTGTGTAATTTAAAAAAAACAATGGGCAGGTAGTGACCACACCACCAATGGGGCAACAGCCGGAGTATGGTCCCGCATTCACTAACTACCTTGATTGCATCATGTTGAAAAAATTTATGAAGGTAAAAATTATCAAAAAAATCTTTCCCTTCACTTAAAATAAGACAATCTTTTACAACAAGATGCAATCGGTGGTTAAAGCAGTGAATATACGGGACATGGTGTCCAGCTATTTTGCTTAGAAATACTTGAACATTTTTTTCCCGGGCATTACGTTCGCCCCATCGTAGCATTGTGCGATCAGTTTCTTTGGTTCTTATATTCTAACAAAAGATTGTTGTTAACTGAGAAAATTTATTAGGCATCAGATTTATGAATTGGTTTCACAAATATAAAGCTTTCTGTAAATTCAAATTTTCCTATATATTTCTGTTAGTTTGATCTCTCTTGCGGATGAGAAGTATTAATGAATAAAAACACTTTTATAAAAAGTATATATTTTAAATATTTTTGACGGAGCAAATTTAATTATATTATGTGTAAGAAATAAAATTACTATGTATTTTTGGGGGGGGGGGGCAAATTTAATTTTTTTTGGGGGGGCAAACAAAAAATTACTATGTATTTTTGGGGGGGGGGGGGGGGGGCAAATTAAATTATTTCTGGGGGGGGCAACCAAAAACTTTGGGGGGGGGGGCACTGCCCCCCCAAAAGGGGTCTAGAATCGTGCCTGAGCATAATATACCTGACTTTGGGCTGAAGCGTTTGGCTTGAATGCTTTTTATTCTGTTATGTCACAAGCGTCATTGGGGTAAAAATATGTATGTTTAAGGTTTAGCTAGTCTTAACCTTGTACTAAATGTTAGTTTGGTTGAGACTTCAAATAAATGTGATAATATGTTGTTAATTGATATTTTAGGGCTTTCTGATCAGTCTTCAAATTTTAAATATAATTAAATATTGTCATTATGCTGGCCTAAGATTCTTTAGTGATTGCCTAGTACCCGACAGGGCTAAAAGGGGCTATGCCCTGACGGGTATGCCGTCTCTTCTAAGAGATGCAGGGCAAGGGGGCATTGTTTTAGCAGGTGAATGACTCTGGCCTTCAACTTTTGCCAGAAGTTGTAAAGCCTGCATGCTATAATATTCCGGAGAGTGCGGCGTCATTTCGATGGATATTGTGGTATTGGCGGAGAGACGCGCTTAATCTTATTGACCTTAGGGGTTATGAACGTCGCCGCATAGCAATTTCAATGCTCCTCATCCCCCAAAAAAATATATTAAAATTAAATTTTCAACATTATTTTGCGTCTTATAAATAAAGTAATTAAACGATTGTGCGCTTAATTTAATATAAAAGATATTTAAATTTTTTGTTTGGAAGGCCATAATTCAACCTATATTGTTAAAAATCGGTTAAAAAATTGAAGATGAGGCCATATTGTACATTATTTTATCGCGTTTTATAAACTTTACAGAGCCCACGTGCATTTTAGTAGATTTATGAGAGCTAGAATCGTGAATACGGGTGAATTTTAATACATTATTCAGTGTTAAATTCGGGGCCAATAGGCTCGGTTTAAATTTTAGTCATAAATGGATTTAGCAAATTAATATTTTTTTAAATATATATGTAGTAACTGATCTTATTTAGTGCCAAATATTACAATGAGTGCGGTTCAAGGTTTTATATGAACATGTCATCTGCAAATTGCTTATATCACACTATTATGCATTCCGATCGCGTCTTCGGTATACAAATATTATCAGTTTCAATAAATATCGGAAAAACAAAAAAAAATGCTTGTCAAGTAAAGTTGGAGCTTAGACAGATCTAAAAGTAGATTTGTTATTATTCTAAAAAAACATTTTGTGCTATTTGAAGGTAATAGTCATTTATGATACCATTCTCCATATATCCAGACTTTTATTTTTCTTGGCATAATCTACAGGTCTAGTAGCATACATTAGAACCAAAGAAAAAACTGAAATGTGAAGTTTTTGGTCCAAATACATTATAAAAAGGAGAAAAAAAAATTCAAGCTTAGGCCGAGTCCTAAATTTTATTTTCGAATGCAACCCGTTTTAGATTTGAACCGCCCCGCTCTTTTATAGGTTGTGCCAGGTACGTTAACAAGATTTGATGGAACACACTGACAACTTAGCATTTGCCGTCTGTAAATACAAAATAAAGATCTTATCATCAGGCTTTTTTTAAATGTGTTTTTAAATCCTTAATTACATTTTTGCTTCCGGACAACCGAAGATTTTTTTAAATTCTTTGCTCAAAAAATTCGAGCACAAATTGTTTTTAATTTTTAAAAAATTTTTTTAAAATTCTATCTGAATAGTCATGTTTAATTTACCCTACCAGGCAGGCTGGGTGGACTTGGGATCAGGTCAACCATAAGTATAGCGCTCGTCGCTTTCCTTGCTTCCTTTTCAACTTTCAAAAAAATAATACTTAAAATTACAAATTTTAACTCAGATTAAAATTTTTTAAGCCTTAACTACTTGGACAATTGAGGCCGGCCCTTTGTCAAACCCCAAAACTGATGATCAAAAGAATGGGATATGTTTTCAGCGTTAAATCCTTTTGCTTACCTTTTATTGAATGAAAGCACAACGCACAAATCTTATCTTAGATTACTATCTATATACAATTCAGGCCATGAATGGTTAGAGGCCTTCCCTAGTATAAGTTAAATAACACTGGACAACAAAACTTAGCATCAAGCATCATTTATGACAACTATAGTTTTTGGTCTAGTTTTTGGCGCTGGTCACGAATATGAAATCAGAATTTTAAGATGCCTCAGATTATTTGGTATATGTGTCAAAGTTGAGATTTTTCAATTCAGGTATTTTGGGCTTCTATATCATAAAACATATGGGTCAAAAGTTCAAAAACATATTTAGATAACTAAACATTCATTATTTACGTAGCGTTTAAATTTTTTTATAATTTTTATTTTTTCCATTTTTATAAAATTAGTGGTTTTCGTCAAAAAATCCATTTTTTGATCCTAAATAACTTGAAAGTGAATGCTAATAATTTTAGGTAATAACCTTTTTTGGATATGTTTTTTATGAGGAATCTGAAAATGCCAATAGATTTTTTAAAAAAATTAGTAGTTAAAAAAATTTGTGAATTTTTTTTTGAACTTTGGACGATGTTTAAAAAATATTGGAGGCATTGGGAAAAAAACTAAACCCGGGATTGACGAAAAAAAAATCTTTACAAAACCCTCAAAAAATCGTTAATGTTGTTTTTTGTTGTCCAGTGTAATCAATTACTTCCTAACCATAGCGTTTTAATATGCTTTGTATTTGCGTTTAGAAATCCCTTTTACAACTCCTTACATTTGCAATAAATGCACGACTCTCACCGATAGCTTGGGTCGGCATCCCTTACATTGTTTGTCGTTTTCAAAAATTAGGAGACACAATAAGGTTATTTGCATTATCGCCATTTTTTTAAAAAGGCTAACATGCCGTGTGTTTGATAACCTGGTTTATCTTTCAATACTAAAAGACCGAACGGAAAAACTCTTGTTTTGATTTTACGTGTTTTGATCCTCTGGCCCCTTCAAACTATAATTTGATCTAATTTTAAATGGCGAAATTTCAAAAACAAGAAAATATTTTTTTTTAAATTACTATAATATTTTTATACCAATTATTGCCACAACTTTCGGATCTTTTAGTCCTAAAGCCTTGAAAATTTTAAAACCGAGTTTTAGCAAAAGGCAAAAAATGGCTAATTAATATATTTCCTATTTATATTTTATTAATTATATTTGACATTGTTAATTATTATCTTAACATATTAATGCTAGTTTTCTTATTGATAAATTTTATAAATTTTAAAAAATAGCTACTCACCTAACCATATCATTGGTTTAAATTATGCGGGCATAATTTTTTACGTTATGGCAAGGAAGTAATTAAATGGTAAGGGGGTAGGGGAAAACAGATAAGAAAGTTAATTGAAAATTTTACACTTATATAAATAAAATTGCTTTTTTTCGAGGTTCAGCATTTTGATTAAAACACTCCTTAATTAGCAAAAACAGTTTCGCAAATTCTCACACGAAGCTAATTGAATTTTTTCTTAACTCCAAAGACTTGTTTAAAGACGCCTATTAATTACATACTCATATATATAAATGAAAATTTTAATAAAACGCCCTCTACCGGTATACAATCAATTGAAAAAAGAAGTTGTTAATTAATTTTTTCAATTAAATATCTAAATATCTGCTCAAATAGGATTTATTTTGTACATTAAAGTTTTGCGATTGTAGTGATAAAAGATTTTAATGTATTGTAATTCTGTAAATATTTATAATTTTGTCAGGTACAAATAATCCATTGTTCCAAAATTTTGTAATATATCGAATATCTCTAAAGTTATAATTAACTCGTAATCAAAGTTATAGTCTTTTAATTTTTATAAAACAATTAGGCTATAATAAGATAGAAAAGACAGCTCGTCCCAAAACTAAAATTAATAAATTCGATTTTTTTGATCCCTTTAGTTTTTGACGTGGCTCGGCTTGACTTTCGGGCTGACCGACACTAAGCCGGGCTGGCTATTGAATCGCGACTGTGGCCTTTATAGAAAAACCTGTATAACACCTTTTTATTTTGATTTATACATACCATAAAAGAAACCGCAGGAATTTGTAACAAGGCTCAAATATTAACATACTTAATGAATGCGATTTAATTGCCATAACTCTAAAAATGTATTTAAATCATGGTTTTTTTTGCTAGCGTGAAAGCTTTATTTATGGTGATATGATAAAAGCCCTTTTTCCCAAATAGGCAGGTCAACAAATATCAATGGCAGAAAAATAAATTTTATAAAAACATAAAAGAATATATCCCCATGATAACCTTATCTCATATAAATATTTCGTTTGTTAGTTTCTTCCGGCTTCAGCTCCTTACATCCGTCCATGTCAAAAGAATGGTTTTTTTGACAAAATTGTCAGATCGTGAATACCCTATAAAGAAAAAATTTAAGAATATTTTTTTTATATAAAATTCCGTAACTTAGATATATCATCTCAAATAATGAGAAATAAATTTATATAGTCTATAATGCTCTTACATCATTTAGATAAAACAAAATATTTCTACAAACTAAAATACGAAACTATATACTATAGGTTTTTAATAAAAGTTTTATTTGAAATTTGAATTTAACAATTTAGCTGTGGTAATTCAAAAATATATCTCA
Source organism: Acutogordius australiensis (assembly GCA_030555515.1). Classification (NCBI taxonomy): domain Eukaryota; kingdom Metazoa; phylum Nematomorpha; class Gordioida; order Gordea; family Gordiidae; genus Acutogordius; species Acutogordius australiensis. Next base: position 400,674 of record JAUIRJ010000008.1, on the reverse strand, counting down.
ATTTGATTTCGCATTTGAATCTTTTTTGTTCTTACATTTCTTCTAACATTTACAATGTTTATAGCTCACGAACTAAACTATACTAGTAAAAAAAGGTAAATAAATTTGAAAATCCTTAATATGGGAGTTTTAATCACCGTAGTTAGTTCATAACTCTCAATTATTAATTATTTGCTAGATTATTAATTAAATAAGGTTTTTAAAATCAGTATTATCGTGCATCTGAAATTTTAAGGCCGGCTTGCTCGTAATATTGGCTCCTGGCACGTGATCTTATTAGACTTGGCTATCGTGCTGATTATAAAAAATTCACTATATGACAGCTCGGCATTTTTTATTTTATTAAGTAAATAAGAAAAATGCAAAAATAATGAGACTACTCTAGTTGAATTTGGAACAAAACAAGGGACGTGAAATATTGGGATGTTTACTCAAATACATAGTTGGCTTTCTTTCGCTTTTTCTGGCTTGGATTAGTTATCTGGCTAAAACAGTTCAGTTTAATGGCAAACATTTTCAACACCCAGGCAATTTGGGAGAGCCTATTTTTTAGAACATATCATACGTGCACAGCCACTTTGAAACAGTTGGCTGAGTGGCTCTGTCTAGGCAGTAAGCCCTAAACAATATGACAACTAGGCTGAAACCTCGGTCGCCGTTTCGAGGCACTCGTCGAGAAAATTTACTTTTCTCGTTTTAGAAAGGTCAGCTAATTAGTTATGAGGGGTTTCTAAAATGTTTATGCCTATGCTGAACCTTCAAAGGGCTTCAATAGGACCCTTACTAAAACCGTGAAAATAACTATTTAAAATTAAAATGAATAGCAGTGTTGCTTTTTTTTATTTTTTTTTAACATTTTAAATGCGAGTGTGGATGCACCTTACGCGTGTAAGCTTAAAAAAGATTATAATATTGTTATAATTCAGGGAAAAAATTAATGACGATCTATATGGAAAAATATGCATAAGTGTAATTTAAAGGGTTAATAAATTATTAGGATTAATATGTACGGTAAATATGGTCGTCGTTCTTCCAGTCCCAAACATTTGGCTGATTAAACTCTAGGGACTCGTAATTTTACAAAACACATAGATAGTTTCGCATATTAGTCTCTAAATCAAGGTTGAATTTTTCCCATTAAATCTAATTAAAGATTTCTTTTTTTATTTTTCTTTTGCAAGTTTGATAGTAAATTTAAAGGTTAGATGAGGGTAGTAATTATGTAAATTTAGCAACATTTATTTTTGATTTGGGTGTACGGTCAAAAAGAGTAAATATTTTAGTAAGTAATTAAAATCAAAAAGTTTTACAAAATTCAGGGTCTTTTTCGTTTTCCTTCCAATTATGGAATACATTGTTGGAGAAATAAAAATTGATTAGGGTGCACAGATATGTCAACATTATTTGAATCAAACGTTTTAAGAGAGGCTAACAACAAATTTATATATCTGCTTAAAAAGTAATAAGAGTGAGAGGTTGGTATTGAAAAAAAACAGTTAATTGTTAGTTTTTGAACTAATTTGAATAATTTAAATTTGAGAGAGAACATTAAAGTTGGTTATAAAATAATTTTGGCTTATTAAAAACAAGACATATTTTTGCAAAATTTTCCATGACAGAATGAGGCAGAGAAAGCTTCTAAAAGAGTTAGCTCAGGGTTGTTAAAAATTCCCATTTTAAAAACCCTGGAAATGAGATCTGGAAATCCTATTCCGAGAAGGGTTCTCGTTTCATTTTCCGAATACCATTTCGGAAAGTGCATTTTGGAATGGTCTTCATTCCTAATAATAAAGTGTGGAAAAATAACAAAACTTACCCATTGTGTTACGCACGGAGAGAATATGCTGTATGTGTATCTGTATACACTCTACATAGACGTCATCAATCCATTTTTTTTCAATTTTATTCAAAAAAAATAATAAAGAGATGGTGCAAAATTTTTAAGGCCTTTTTACTATATTTAAAAAAAAAACTTTAATATAAGATTGTACAAATCTTATGCCGCTGCAAGTGTGCTACTACTATAATAGTATAGTAGTAGTAAATGGAATGGTATGGTGTATAAGCTTTTTACTGTAATATACTACAATTACTCGCCTAATACAATTTATTGTGTTGCTGCCCCTTTAGTCTTTTGTGTATATTAAAATTTAATATTAATAGTAAAATCACCCATAGATGGCAGTTTTTTGCATTTTTTAGATTAACTTTAAAAACTTTTTCAATAAATAATAACTATTCTAATTTTTTTTTTTAAATATTTTTTTATTTTCATAAAGTTTTCAGACACTAAAATCCTGAAAGATAATTATTGTTCTTAGTCAATAATTTACCACGTAATATTTTAAATAAACTTTATTTTTTACATTATATACGAGTAAGTTTAAAAAAATGGTTGAAAGAACATTACGGAACCCCTTTCGGAATTTAAAAATAAAAAGGGAACTCCATCTAGAGTTCCGTACGTACGGAACTTGGAAGGGAAATCCATTATAAGGAAAGGGAACGGAAAGTTCGGAATTTTTAACAACCCTGAGTTAGCTTCAAAACGCAAAAAGGCTTAGAAAGAAGGGTAACTTAAAAAAATCTGTGCAACACATATTTTATAAAAACAGGTGATTGCTTGTAATGTTTTAAAGGTAAAAAGCGTTTTTAAGATTTTTAAAGGCATATTTTTTGAGATATCACACCTCAAAAATTATATTAAAGCCTTTTTGGTTCATTTTCGACGTTAAATACAGATTTGTGTATAAAATAATAATGTAGATATTTGAGAAAAACTAACACTCCTATATATTGAAATAATTATTATATTAAACGAAGAAAAGAAATAAATAAAAACTACTTTTACTAATTTTTCCTGCCTCTTTGTTGGTTCCGTGAGCGTGGTTTATACATATTTCTTTATATTCCAATTACTAAAGAAATTGACAAAAATAAGCAAATTAAATTATAAAGGGATAAATAAGGCGATTAATTTATTTTTAAAAAACGGAATGGGCATTTTATCAAATTAAGATAACATCTCATAAACGGAAATAAATTAAACCAAAGACTCAACAGTATTTTACTTTAATTTTTTTACATTTCTCGAAATAGTTTAATTTTTAGCTATTTAGTGCTTTTTTTTATTACATGTTATTTAAAAGAGGACACCAACATTAATAATATGTTTTGACTTGAAAAATTACTACTACCCAAGAGAAGCTATCAAAAGACTTCAATAGAATATAAATAATTGCAGATATGCTAAATTTTGATTTGTTAAGAATTGTAAAAATTTATTTTGAAATTTGTTACCTAAATTTGAGCAAAGACCTTTACAGAAAATTCCTTGTTGGCCCTTTTATTTCAATTTATATTAAGACGCGGCCTCAAGTAAGACATTTATTTTCGGGTTGAATATTGTTAATACATCCCTCTGAAGCAAAGTTAAATAATGAAAGAACTATAACTTTTGTGCAAAATAATGAGCATTTTATATACAATACAATTGCGAGCAAAATGGAATAAATATGTAATGTGAAGGTTGGAAGTTAAAAACTCTAAGACAACTTACGGAAAAACGCGTTGCCGTCAAACCAATTATAAATTGAAAAAAATACATACAATATGATTTACCTTCGTTTTACAACTTTTAGAATTCTTAAATAGATTTAGAAATAACATATAAATATTGTCCATCCCCTTAAAATTGATCAATTAAATGTTACTTGTAGTCTTTTATGTTTTTTAATCGATAAAATCTCTATTTTTTTTTTAAATTTTGCAAAATGATCTTAATCTATTGAATAACAAAAACTGACGCATTTGCCAAAAAAAATTTTTTGAATTCATTTTAGGCTGCAATTTTACATCCTATTTTTGTTTTAATTTTTATATTTCATTTTATATTTTTTCCCTTATTTTTTTTTGTAAAAGCAAATCATATGTATTGGTATAATCACAGAGCCATCAAAACTCTAGATCTAGATCATATCTCAGTTGCCCTTAACCTTTCTCCAAATTTCTTCTATCTAATCCATCTAATCTTTTTCCTCTTTTCTCATTTTCTTTCCATTTGTCGAATTTGACTTGTTAGAAATAATGACAATCATTTTTAAAAAAAAATATAGTTTAAAAATTGTTTTTTCCACATCACACACGTGAAATTTCGTTTGGCCGCGGACAAAGTTAGTAAAATGCTCTAAAAAATATTTGCAAAATCTGTTGTTGCCAATAAAAATATTTTAATTTACAAAGCAATACTAATTTTAACAAATTTTCAAATTCTTTTTCTAACAAAAATTCTTAATTTTTAAAAATTTTGTTTTACATTTAAACGCTACCCAAACTGGGAAAAAAATTAAATTATTTTGTTAAATTGAAAAAAAAACCACTTTTGTGTCAAGATTTGAGGGGGAAAAAGGTTTATTAAATTTATCAAACTTTATACGTTGTCCCCAAAGTCATGTGAGCTGTCAAAAGTTTATGGCATTTTGCTGGTAGTTTTCAGTTTTTCCAGTTTTTTAGTTTTTTTAAAATAATCAAAAATAGCGTTTTTTTCCACTTTAAAAAATAAAGTGAGACAAATTGAATTTGAAAATTTTTTAAGGTTTAAAATGTCGCTTATTTAACATCTCATGGTAATCCGTCAAGGATATAGGGTTTGTCTAGGAGCTTAATTTTTTTAATCCTCGAAATGAGCGGTGTAGTTTTGGCGTAGTTTCAAAATTAAATATACTTTGAAAAAAAAATAAAAAGCCTGTCTTGGGGCGGCCTCGAACACCAGACCTTCGGCGTGGAAGCTTCTTACTATTTGTTGTATTATTGAACGATTTGCAAGAATAATCAGTTAGCTATTTGCGAGATGCGTGCCAGGTTTACTCCATTACGTTAATTGTTCAATAAATTCTTTCAGTTGACGGTGTTAGAGTTTGACCCACGTGTCTCTCAAGTCAAATAAGTCACCTTAAATTCCCATATTCTTGTTTTTAAATTTTTGAAATATTAGTTGGTTTTCATGTAAAAAATGATAGCTAGCAACGTGTGATAAATAATTTTATAAACCGTAATTTGCGTTTGACACTAATCTGGCTGAAATCCTGTCAAGCTTCTTTTTTGAAAACTTTACATTTTTGATGTCCTCGACTTCATTTATTTATAAAACAAATTTCATTGGTTTTTTTTACTTAAACCTAGTTTAGTATAACAGATAATTTTGTGTTTATCTAGAAATTGTGGATAGAGTCTTTTGGGCTTTTCATGCTTACACCCCGATATTATAGAGAGCGGGTCGGACTTGTCGAGATTTTGCCACAAATTTCCTACCTCCATTTATAGGTACATTTTCTTACTTATTTGAATCATTATTGACCTTAAAATATTTTATTTGAATATTGTTTAGTTTAATAATAGGCCGAGTCGAACTGACTTTGAGTGTCAACGGGACTTTGGTTGGGCTGATAATTTGTAAATCAGCTCCACGGTGGTACTTATCCCTCTTATTTATTTACAGTCCTCGGTAATATGCACAGGTCCGTGTGACAGTCTTTAAGACTGGAAAATACCACTTTTTATGGAGGTTTTGGTAGTTTTGCGTGGTAATTGGTACTTTATGTGTGAAAAGAAATTAAATTCTTGGGTCCATTTCATAGGGATATGTTTTACTCAAGATAAAAGAAAAATTGTTGAGTTTGGGGTTTAAAACATTTTAAATTTCAATCTTTGTTTAATCCCTGTGAACCAGTGTTGTTTTTAAGTGTTATGTTTTGTGGGTTTAAGCAATGGCTTTGGGTTACATACAACACATTACGAAATGTAGTTCAAAATAACATTATTGATTTTATGCTCTTTTATTTTTAACAGTTTTTCTGTACCCAACGCATTTCCGCCCCCCATAGACTAAAACTATAACAATACATGTAAAAAAAAATTTCACTGTTTGATTTGGCGTCCAAACTATCTGAAATTAAATTGTATTAATTTTTCGCTGCCTTGATTAATTAACACATTATGATAAAAATTATACAAAAATATTTTTTTTTTCGATAATTATTTGATGTGAGCCTAGACCCTACCATAAATGTCCCCTGTCTCTAAAATGACACAAATCTATTCCACATTTAACACATTCTAACCTAGTGACCTATTGTATTTCCGGATTAAAAACAAATCCACTGATCAAACAGTTAACATGCTGAATTTGTCCCCTAAATGACAGTTTATATTGCATTAAAAGTTTCAATATTTTCCATATTTTTTGGTTGCTATATGAACAATATTACATTAAAATATAAAACATTTATCAATTGTCGTTGTAATATAAAATTTTTGAACTCTAGAAAGTCAATTTATTATTGTAAAATACATAGCGAGCTCATTGAACATCATTAAAATTTAATGATTCGATTTTCATTTTTTATTATATATTTTGGTTTTCGCTGAAATGCGCAAAATTCATCCGAAACTAACTCATTCCCAAATAAATGTGCCATTTTTCGTTCGTGGCCATTTAAAGTTCTATTCTATCTATACTCTGGAGGTAAAAATTTAATTTATCATTAATATAGAGAGGTAAAATAATTTTATTAAACCAATTTTTGATAAATTTAATGGTAACTAACAGATAATTCGTCATGATCACTGATGATCCATGAAATTTTGAAATTAATCATATCGCAAAATTCTATTTTGAACATTACAATATCCAAGCATTATTCACAACTTCCAACTGTATAACGTTATCTAATTATTATATCTAATTATTTTGTAAAAACGCTTCCAAAAGTTATATTTGAGTTCAATTATTCCCACCAACAGCTAATTAGATTTTGTGACATAAGCCAGGTTAATTTACCCATAAATCGGATTATTATAATTCTTTAAAGCTTAGATAAATAAAATTTGAAAAGGCGACAATGTTACAAGACGTGCTAAAAATTAAAGTAAATTAAATACATTTTTACTTTATATTTCTAATGTCCAAACTAAAATTATAATATATTTGAACGCAAACGTCAAAGCCGGTCGGTTTAGGTTTAATATGATTTATTTCAATATTAATAATGATTTGTAGTCTTTTAGGATTAGGCATTTTATTGAAAACATTTCGTCAGATACAAGTGTCTCAGTAGTAAACAGTTAATCTCCGCTCTAATTTGCTTTGCCAAATTTTCGGTAATTCATTCGATAGGTAAGGTTCGTTAGGAATCAGAAAATATCATATTAATAGAGATAAACTTGTGTAATAACCGTTTCCTCCAAATTGTTCTCCCTATTAAGCTTACCTGGCCGGATTTTGCCACTTACTCCAACTTTAACCTGTAATTTAAATATACACTCCGGTGACCAAGGTTTTCATGCCTGGACACTTTACAGATATTCTTAGGGATTCAGTTGCGATTACCCATCCAACTTTTAATCAGCCCTCTGGTGATTAACTAATGTAGAAAGCAACGTGCTGCAACCACCGTCCACGAGCTACGTTAAGAGAAATCTCGTTGGAATGTAGCCCTCCCAAACTGGTGCAAGCCGAGCTTTCCATACACCCTTTCCCAAAATGGTTTACAAAACAAACTAACAACGGTTTGACCTCTCTAAGCTAATCTTAAGTTGAGCCGATCCCTTGAAATTAGGGGAAATTAAATAAATAAATATTGTATAAGCTCCTTGCCTCAATATGGGAGTAAGTTCCTCATTTGCTACCTTTCTCCACGTTGTATCTCAAAATTATGGTTTTACCTTTAAATGTTTGCTTAAATTTCAATTTTGTATATTCTAAGTTTCGAAATTTAGCATACCCCTTATCAGGGAGGCTAGAGGTGATTTTTAGGTCAATGATAACTAAGCATGACATTTATGACCTGCTGACATGAGTAGGAGGCTAGATAGCGTTGATGGTATGCTTTTTACCAGTGCCAAACTACTAGATGTTTCTCAAATCACCCCTGGTATCGAACCACAGTGGGACACAAAAGATGCGACTTGGAGACAAGAATACTACACCACTGGGGGCTATCAGTCGTTTCAAAAATAGTTAAATAAATAGGAATCTCGCTATAAAAATGTTAAATCAAATCGAGTAAAAAATTAGGGGCACGTGTACCGTTCGGCCCTTATACTAATTTCCCATTCGTTCGAAAGACCCGTAAACGAAAGGTTAAACACGTCTTTGATATGAGCAAAACTTTAGATTGGCCATCCACGTTAAATAAAAGATAGAAAAAAGGGTCGCCAAAAACCACAAGGTTCAGTAACCTATTAAGTTTTTATATACGATATATCAGAGAAGAAATAATAATAATTATCCATCATAGCGGAGCAAAATATTGAAAATGTGACCACTCCCTTTCCGTTAATGGCTTTTTTTACGGGCCTTTAGGGGCGGAAAAATGAAAATTCTTTGCGGCCTAATAAAAGAAAACTCAATGTCCCATTAGATACTTAACGACTATAATATTTAACTTTCGTTTCAAAAAAACTTTTTTTTTGGTATGTTTTTGACAAAAATTTAGATAAAATTTTTTTATCTGGAGTTGCAAAAAAACTATACAAGTATATATGGTCGAAATATTGATTTATCATTTATTAAATCTCCTCCTCATAGCCAAATGTTCATATTTTCTAGGTAAACTTTTTACTCACGCAACTTACTTTTAATGGGATAGGAATTTTAAGTTTCCCCTTTTTTGATAAGCTGAAAGGATATTTATGGCAATCCTAAATTTTACACCACTAGCGAGTCCTAATGCGGTTTATTATTGGGCCGAAAATTGTTTAGAATACTGGGCTATATATTTTTGGGGTACCCTATGATTTTTTTCATGTGTCAAAAATTCTACGTTTCACAATTTTTTTTGCTTTTAGCCTCTTATTCAAAGTCATGTTTGGAATGGTTTGCTTCGTAATATGGAAAAAAATAGAATTCCTATCATCTATCAATCTCGTTTTTATCGCTTTTGCCGCTAAGACAATAATGCCAAATGCCGTTGTTTAACCATGAACCATGTGTTTTTACATTTAATTTTCAAAAAAAAAATGTGAAAATAGTCAAAACCTAGGGCAATATTTTGATTTATTTGAAAACAATTAATTCACGTCAGAACCAAAGTTAGTGTTTATGAAAAGGAGAATAAAGAAAATCCTGATTTTATTTATATCATAACATATGTGGAAAATGGAAGGTGCAACCAGTGCTCTTTTCATTAACGGCTATATAGCTCCAATATAAAGCTGGCAGGTATATCTTAGTGTGGGCGGACGCCAAGCCAATAAGCTTAGGCCACACCGTATTGATATTTGATTTAGCGTTCTTTTAGATTGTGTCAATTTTATTCATTAAGTATACAACAGTATTCTGATTTTGATGAGAAAATTTAAAAAGTTTAAACCTTACCTATAGGTAGGGTTACCAACAGGTTTGGGTTAAAAAGGAGGACGGCTGTGTCAAAAAGGAGGACAAATTAAAAAAACAACGCGCAAGCTTAAAAATGACTTTAAGATCAATGTTACATCATTTTATTTATTATTTATGAATTAACATGATCAATTAAAATTATTATAAGAAGTTGAGGAAATCATCTTTAATGAGAATGATTTCTGTGTAGAGAGCATCAATATTTAGCTCTAATATAGATATCAAAGATAGTTTATTTACTATCATCATAATTTCATCAAACGAGGGAAATTTATTCTTTAAATTTATTTTAGAGATGAGGGCTATCCAATTATCCTCATGAAAATCAAATCTTTTTTCTAAATACATCAACGCCTTATTATAGAAAGCTGTGAAATCTCTTTTGAGTTTTGTTTGAGTTATAACGTCAAGATCTGCCAGTTTTTTATTGACGCTGTATCCAAAAAATTGATCGTTTATTCTATTTTTAAAATTACTATGGAGCTGAATCATAATATCCCATAGATGGACTAAGGTTGTAGAATTGCTTTCTAACGAACATATGGTTGTTTGAAATATTTGTAGCGAATGTTGGGCAAAAAGTAGATATATTTCGATATTTTCATCAAAATTTCCATTTATAAATAATAAACGTTCAATAATCTTGGGACAATCTTTTAGAGATGTAAAATATTCTTTTAATCCAGACCACTCTTTTAAAAGCCGTTCAATGCATGTTAGTAAACTAAGCCATCTTGTGACAACATGTTTAAGAATATTTTTAAATTGTATTTGGACTTCATCGCAAAAATTTTTGAGAGACTCTCTTCTTTTTGCCGAAATTGAAAAATGGCCATATATTTTTAGAATATTATTTTCAATATCAATATTTAGTTCTTCCAGGGATGCTTTAGCACAATTATGCACCATATGTGCATGGCAGCTTAACTTAAGTAAATCACAATTCCTTTCTTTTAATTTTGTATATAATGAGTTTTTAATTCCAAAATTATTATATGCATTATCAGCACTTAACGCAGTTACATGCTTTAGGGATAAATTAAAACTATTTAGGATTTTTAGAAGCATGTTAGTCATACTTTCTGATGTCTCTGATGGATTTTCTTCTAAGGCTATTATTTTATTTTGTATACCCTTATGTAAAATAGATGCATATTGGAAATATTTTAACATTATTATGATTTGATGCATCTATTTGAATTGAATATGTGTTGTTCGTGCGTATTTCATCTAATACTTTATATACTCATGCTTTCCCTAACAATGTACGAGATATTATACTTTTTATAAGAGTTGAATCTTTGTGAAGATATTTAATTAACTTTATGGTGCAATCAAGGGAGTTGTATGAATGATGGTGCTTAATAGTGTGGTAAACATATGTCAACTCAGTGGCGAGAGTTTTATTATCGTAATTTAAATAGTGAAGTCCCATTATTTGATTTTCATTTCTACATTTAATTTTTTTCTTGTGTAATTCAGTTTTTTCATATTGTCTTATAGCAGCTAAACCTTTATAAACTATTGATATTTCAGATTGGCATAATTTACAAAATGCAATATTACTGCTCTTTTTTTTAAAAAAATCGTATTCTGTCTCACATTTGGCTTGATATGTACATAATCTTTCTATATTATATAAGGTAATGTAAAATATTTTAATTAAAAAAATATCAAATTACTTGACATACTAATCACTGTGATAATTAATTAAAATCAATTTCTTTCACTTAAATTTAGACAGGTTGTTCTGTGGGTATGGCAAAATTGATTTGAAATTTTTTGGCGGAAAATCAAAAAACCCAAATATTTTAATGAATGTGAAAAAAATTTAATAAATCATATTTTATTATAAATATTTAATTGATTATACCAATTTTATCTACAAAATATAATAATAGCAGCTAAACATTTTTCTGAAGATAAATGCGAAAATTTAATGATTTTAAAAATCTTTGATAAGTTATGTATAAAAAACGCCATCTATTATTTAAATTTTGGTGTTAATTTTTTTTAAGGGATTTAAAAATGAAATTTGATTTTCTTCTGAGTTGTTTATGGGTAAATAAGGTATGGAAAATGATTTTTAGTATTTTAAATAAAAAAAATTTTTTTTTTTCATTTTTATTCAAAAAGGAGGACATTTTCAGCTCAAAGGAGGACGGGAGGACGGACAGCTAAAAAGGTTGCCGTCCTCCCGAAAGGAGGACGTTTGGCAACCCTACCTATAGGGCTCATTAGAAGCCGAACAAAATAATTAGTGGAAAATTATGATTTAAGATGTAAAATGCCTCAAGCTGGGCTTCATTTTTGAATTTTGTTAAGTTCAACTTTGCACAAATATCCGGTAAATTTTTGACAAAAAATAAAATGAATTTGTCAAATTCTTATGTTTTATAACTAATGTGGTATAAACTTTTTTATGTATTAAAAATCTTGTCTTTTCATCACCTGAAAGATCGGGATAAAACTGGAGATTGGTTATTTGCAGAGCCGTAAAAACGAGAAACGTCTCCCACATTTTTTCAGTATTTTTTATTTAAAAATGGCATTTAGTTGGCCCCTTGCCGCAATTTTAGTTAGAGCTGAATCATTACCCTAATTTTACCTGATAAATCATTTTCAGATTGCATTTGATTGTAAATTTTAACTCATTTAACCGAGTCTTACAACTAACATTTTACCTCACCCCTATTTTAAAGTATTTCTTTTTAAAAAGTACACCCCCTTAAATATTTTTTGGACTTTATACATTTTGACATTGTATCTAATCTTTCAAATCTTTGGGCGGCGTACTACCAATGTATATTTAATTTATATCAGGCGTGAAATAAAACATTTAAATTAATCAATAATGAATTTGTTAAAATTTAGTCCCATTAATATGATTACATATGTTTTCAATTAAATGTGCATGAGTCTCTCCTGAGTTTGTAACATAATGTTAAAATTGACATCAATATGTTTATTAATCTCAAACACGAATAAACTTGTGTTTTTTTTTGTTGATTGGTTAAGATTTGACTATGATGTTTTAATGGATCGGCCGGACCTGAAAGGTCCTGTAAAAATATTAAGTTCTGTGAAATGAGATAACATACTAAACTAGAATAAGAACTTTGTGAAAGACCTTATAATATAATTTTGTCATAAACTTGTATATTAAAATATTTCGTAAAAAATGGAATAAAATGAAATTTATTTTTTTTAGGCCACGTGCAAAGTGAGTTTTTATTTTGGTAGAATTTTACAAATTCTGGAAGTTTAAAAAATTTTATTTTTACAGCATTTATAGTGCATAAATTTGAAAACTTTTAAATGCGTCTTATTACAAAATATATTTAAAATATTGAAAATTTTACCAAAATAAAAGTTCACTTTGGTGGCGCCCTTATATTGGTTATTTAAACTTTTTTTTTGCAAAACAATCCGAGTTTGATTTGAACCTTAATTTAACTTTAAGTGCCAAAGCCCTAAGGCGTACGGGGGCTTAAAAGAAGAGGCTATATTTTTGCAGGTACTCCTAACACTGCGTGCACCGGTGATACAGATATCAGTGCGGACATTTTAATTTACTATATCAACGTTACCTTTCGCAATCTATTTGTTGTTCTTAAAAATCGTGTATTTGATGATTCCAATCCCAGTTTATTTATAGGCTAGCTTTTGGATCAAATGAGCAAATTTTTCCACCCCCTTACCCAAAAATATAAAATTTAACTTTCACCGGCGTCTCAATAAATAAAGATGTTTTGCCGCGCCTAGTTAAACAATAATTTGTTCACATAAGAGCTCTAGATCCTAACTAAATTTTTTACACTGCATTCTGGATGCATTTTATATATAAAATAATATTTAGGGCTTGCAAATGACTTAAGAAAAATTTATCTTTTCATAACCTTACATGCAACCTTCTCATGCATCTTAAACATATTAAGCGACTTAATTTTCACATCTTTCTCCAAAACCAAATAAAAAATGTTAATTTATATTTCAAAAAACAATTTACTTCTACAACGAATGTTGCCAAATTAAAATTTATTAACATTGTATTAGTAGAGATTATAATTGTCAAAGTTTAAAAACTTGGAAAAATAAAATTTAATTATAATTATATTTAGGATTAAAGGCAAATTTTTTCAGGCGCCTATTATCGGCAAATTTTGTCGCCTTTAATGGGCCGTCCAAAAAAATCGGGCAGGTGTCGTTAGTCGTCTAATGTAAAAATTACACCTTTTAGAACTAATTTAAAAATAAATCTTTAATTTTATGATAAATAATAAGAGCAGAAACATATCTTAAAATGTATTCCGCCTAAAAAAAAGTAACGGTCTAAGCTAACAAAAATTATTTTTCTCAAATTATTGCCCTATAATAAAAAAATAGTTTTAATAATATTAAATTATAATTACTGAAAAAAAGTATACGCTAGCTTTTTAAATGATCCCTCGCAAAGAAGCGCGTTTGAACTTTATTCTTTTTTTCAAAAATTTTAAATATTTTGAAATTAACAAAATATATAAAAATTTAATTTTTATCTAAAAAATTTCAAAATTTTAAAAATTTAGCTTTTTAATTCCAAATTTTTTTGTTTCAGAAAAAATTAAGTTGCTATTATAATGCGTTCAATGTCAAAAAATTAAATTTAATTTTATGAAAAACCCACCTAGTAGCAGACCTCATAATAAAATAAAAAGTTAAATAATAATAACTAAAACCACTTCGTTCCTGTTGCAGGCATTTTAGCAAATGTTCTTTTAGACGGGCTGCTCAAATGCTGCGTAACTTTTATAAATTTTTATCAAAATGGTTTGTTTCTCCTCCTTAAAATCACATAAAACTTTTCAATTTACAAATGAACCATATCATCCCATATTAACAGCATCTTTTTTTTCTCTCCTTTCAATTTTACATTGGGCGTGTTCACAGTTTATTCATTTTTACAAAAAATATAATCTAAATTCACAATTTTTATAATTTGGATATTTTTTTACACCTATAAGCAACGTTTTAATTTATTTAGAAATTTTATTTATCTTATTTTTTAAACATAGATGATGAATGATAAACTTTTCAATATAATTCGATTGAAAAATTACCTAAAATTATATTAAACCAATATTTTAGAAAAAATTCTAAAAATTTTTTTAAAGATGATTGAACTCTTGCGTCCACATCTTTTACATATTTTTACTTCATATATATATATATATGTTTACTTTTAACTTAAATCACAAATTAATAATTTATAAATTTTTGAGAGTCATGAGCCATTTATAGAGATTATAGTAAAACCTGCCATCTTAAGGAAATCCTTTTCCCGTTTTAAATTTAACTTACTAAGTCAGTATAAACATTGCAAATTAAAAAAAAACTAAAACATTGTTTACAACAAAAATAATATAAATTTTTTTTGCATATTCACTATAACTTAAGTGTTAAAATCAAACTTTAACATTATATTCAAACCCCGATAATATGAGTTTTATTTAAGTTTGGACGCGGAATATTTTTATCTATATGCTGATGTAAGAACCTGATTGTTCAAAAATGTTATTTCTCATTATTTGGGCTGATAAATATTTACAAGGGTTTATGCGAAAAATAAAATATGAATTTTTTAGCAAAATTTGTCACTTTGGTCATGAAATGGACGGATCTTAGAAGCCAAAGGCGGAAGTAGAAAAATGGAAAATATACATGAAATATGGCTATCATGGAATGTGTGCCTTTGTGTTTTCATTAACTTGTTTTTTCTGACATTGTTATTTGTTGACCTGTACAAATATCTCACAATCCTATATATTTTTTAAATAAATATTAAATTAAAATAAAGCTTAAGCAAATTTTTGATAAATCAAAACTTGGATTTTTCCAGTATAAAAGTATGTTTACCTGATATATACATCAATTGATATTTCATGACCTAAATGGGTCTTGTCTGGTCAAAACGTTTTGCTTAGGGCACGTGCAAAGTGAGTTTTTAGTTTTGTGAAATTTTCAAAATTTTGAAAAAATTTATATTAAAATTAAACGCAAATTTTAAAAAAGTTTCCAAATTTAATATATGCACATAAAATGCTTTTTCTAAAATAAAAAATTTTTGAAAAAATTTTGAAAAAATTTTTTTTTTAAATTTGTGAATTACAAAATTTTACGAAAAAATCTCACTTTGCACGTTAGCAAGGTTAGATTAATACAAGGTAAACAAAGCTTGATTGCAAATTGACAAAAAAAATGTACTGGCATAAATTAATTTTATTTATATACAATTATTTGACTTGCTTTGTTTATTATTCGTAAATCCGATATATTCTATGATTTATTTTTAAGTTAACATATTTTTAAAATAAATCTGTCCCTAAACATAGTCTGCTGGTCAGCTACCATTAAATCTAATAAAACTAGGGCAATGGCTTCATGAGCTAACACATGCGTAGTTGTTAATGGGCCAGAACAGACACAAAGGAACCTGGTTTTTAGATCGATATAGGGTTCTTCCCGTAAGGGGCACTCACCCCCTAAGCTCAAGACCCGGGTTTTAGATTTAACTTATTATATTATAAGCCCAACAATAAAATAAAGTTTTTCGTGTTTTGTACCAAGCTTTATTTTAATCAAATTTGGCATACCCGTCTGTGTGGGTCCATTTTAATTTTCGCGACTTTCAATATTGTCTCGCAGTGTCCGTAATCTATCGGCCTAGCTTTAAAGTCTAAGCTTTGTCAAGCCTTTTGAATTTTGCAACATTTTAGGGTCTTCTGAATTAAGGTTCTTTGTTTAATCTGTTCCCAATGTTTAAAATTAAATTTTCTCGATCTAAACATCCTCTGAGCATGTAAAATTATGCTTATTGAGATGAAAGTGCCCAGTTACCCTAAAGTTAAGGTTAGGTTAAAAATTAAGTTAATTAGGGTAGCACAGTTTAATTTTCAAACGAATTTTTTTAACACAATGAAGCAGTGGTTTAGGGGTGAGGGGGAAAATTAATGGCAAATTGTTTGAGGAAAAATGATGTCATACGGAGTTCGGACTTCAACTTCGTGACGTTAATATAGATACCAATCTTAGCATAAAATATTTTTTCTGAAAAAATTAAAAATACAAATTTTTTGAAACTTTAAATAGTATTTAAAAAAATGATTGAGTTTGAACGCGCCGCCCTAGGCTAAACTATCCAAACCCCTTTTCCATTTTATTAAAATAATTTAAAAAGAGGCCTACTAATAATGAGGAGCAACAACGCCGAATTGCCCAAATCTTGAATCTACTCAAAAACTAACTTTATCGTCATGGTTCCGGATTTAGTTCTGTTTTTTGTCTCTTTAGACTTTTTTAAAGCATTCAAATTTGACTGGTTTACCATTTAAAGGTACGCTATTTAATCAAATACGAAATACAAAAAAAAAATTAAAATAAATGTTTATTTTTAATTTGAAATAAAACGCTATAAAAAATGTATATATTAAATTTATCTTTATAAATTTTGACTGAATTACCATAGCCTGAGAGGGATTAGAACAAAATATCAATGTTACTATTCCTCAAGGGTGTCCAAGCGTACATTTGCTCCCCTATCTTTAGGGCCCTTAAAAAAATCTCAAGTTATTCAATTGCTAAATTTAAAAATTGTTTTCAAACATTCATTTTAAAAAGGAGATAAATTTGCGTAATAAATGCTTGAAAATCGTTGCTTTTATATGTAGACTGACGCTTTGGCCCAAATTGCTTCAATTGTTCCAATGCTCCGACCTTAAATCTCCTCCAAATCATTGAAGCAAAAAAATTATTAATAATAATCATTCATTTATTAAAATCTAATAGGGTCCTCTTATTAAATTGATAAAATTAAATTATTACTACAGCCAAGTTCAGAGTGAGTTTTTATTTTCGTATAATTTTCAATTTTTTAAATTTTTATTTTGTAAATGAACGCATATTTACAAAAAGTTGCCCAATTTTTATGACCATGTAAAATTATTTAAAATTTTTTTTTAAATTATTATTTTACGATAAATCAAAACTCACTTTTCACTTGGCCTATAAAGTAGGAGCAAACAGCATGACGTACAGAATAAGTTATTTAATTGACCAGACACCTTGTACATTCAAGAGGTTACACTCGTGTATTCCAATCTTAAAATTAAATTGGGGGTTTGGTAACCCTCCTCATTTTTTACAAATCATAATTTAGCCAATTTCATAAAGGCGCATTCAGACTTGTTTCATTTTTTATAAGAAACTATAAAAAAAATTATAATTTTTTTCAACGTATTTATAAATTTTTCAAAAAAAAAATGTTTGCATGCTAATAATAGAGATTGGCAAATTTTTATGCGTCTAATGTCAAAAGTTTTTGAAATTTTATTTCTTTTTCAACCTTTTTTTTATTTTATGTTTAGCTGAAAGCTTTACTGAGATAAACAGATTTGATTCGCTAAATTGGCAAGTTTGGTCTCTGTAGTTAGCTCACAACTCTTAAAAATTTGTTGATTTGTCTTATGAACGTTACACCGAATGATAGCATTTTTTTATCCCTCCAAAATTTCTGCCACGTTCTATAATAATTAAATAATTTTCAAATTACAATTTAGTTATTTAAATAAAAAGAAATTACCACTTCGCCTAATTAGTTTCTTATATGTCCTAACTAAATAAATATGTAATAGATTAAAGTTTCTATACTAATTGCTTATTTTTGATATTAGTGAGTTAACAGAATACCGTCAGAGTATCTAGATAAGTATGAAATATCTACGGTTGGTCTTTTGAATATAAATAATTGCAATTCACAAGATCTTTAGTTCCACGAGGTTCGTGTTAGCAATCTGATCCAGAATATTAAGTAACCAATTTGTGAGAATCAATCTTTTACTTGTCATTGGATGGGAAAATATGTGTGCCCTTTTTCGGTCCTTAGCTCTGGTTAAGGTTTTCATGTTCAATAAAAAACAGGGTTGGAAAAAAACCGGGTTTTTTTCATAAAAACCAAAAACCTGGTTTTTTTGGTTTTTATATGGTTTATTTGGTTTTTTTGGTTTTTTTCATTTAACCTTAACAAAAGTAACAGATTGATATGTAAACAAGGTATAATATTTATTAATGCTAAAATTACATATTGTATTATATAATATAATATTGTATAAATGTTATTTCAATGGTTGCATGAAGAAATAAAGACAATTAATAATGATAAATTTAAAAGTATTTTAATTAAAAACTTTAAATAAAAAAACAAGCTTAGATGCCTTTTCAATTCCAAGCCTATTTCTTAACTTGGAATGGAGGAGGCCAAAAAAAGAAAATACCCTTTCTACACTTGCAGATGAAGCCTGAGCCAACAATAATTGCTCCACGATGGGAAAAACCCCAAAAAAATTTGTTTCTATTGTTTTTTCTTGGCTCTTCCACCATTCGTAAGCGGTTTAGATTACTAACTATGCTTTCTTTAAAAAGTACTTCTTTGAGATGGAATTGCTATAGCCTGAAACTTTAAATGTAACGGGATAAATAGAGTATATGGCATATTTGTCTGAGGCGAACACATAAGCTTCATTTTTTTCCACATCAGTTAGTTGATATTTAGGGTCCATGTTAATGTGACTCGGTGTAATAAGAAAGGCCAAATAATGAGCCGGCGTCAGCGCCACATCATAACGCTTGATGAATTTGTTTCTTATTTTGTAATCTTCGGTTGCATTAAAAATTTTTTTTTTAGCTTTTTCCATAATAAAACAACATGTCCTATCGGGCAAATATTTTTTTGCGCTTCGTCGAGTGTTATAGATTTTGGCTTTAAGATTTTGATGAGGTCTTCAACATTTCTTTTTAATCCAACATTGGTAACTTTAGCGTAAACGCTTTTTTCAATTTTATCCCTGTTGTCCTCACATATTTTTATCAATACGGGCCATGCATTTATAAAACCTTCAAAAGAATCTAGAATGCTATTCCAGCGGGTTTCTGCTGGCATAACTAATTTTGTGGCCCCTGTCTTGCGAAACAACGCGTTAGCATAGTGTTTGTTTCGAAAATATTTTAAGATGCTCACAACATGTTCTCGTAGATTTGGAAACTCAAAATCATTAGCTAAGAGATTTAATATGTGGGCTGAGCAACCGTACGCTATAACATTTAGTTCTCTGTGATTTTCCAGCATTTGTCTCATTTTTGTGACGTTAGCCGCGTTGTCGGTAACCACTGACCTAACATAAATTTTCCTTGTTTCATATTTTTTAATTGTACTATAGGCAATTTCCGTCAGATATTCAGCCGTATGAGCATTATCTGAGGTGTCATAGTATCCATCAAATAGGTCTCACCTGTTGAGGTAGTTAAAGTTAGACCAAGAATTGGTTCATAAACTAAAAAAACCAAATAAAAACCAAATAAAAACTAAAAAAATCAATTAAAAACCAAAAAAACCAAAAAAACCAGTTAAAACTAAAAAAACCACTGGTTTTTTAAAAAAACCAAAGTGGTTTTAACCACTGGTTTAAACCACTTTGGTTTAAACCAAGCCAACCCTGATAAAAAACATTCACATTTTTAGGTGCAACAATTTTTATAACATATTAAGCCATGTCCTATTATGCTATTTTCCTGTTTTTTGAATATAAAGTTTGAATTAATAGCTTTTTAATTTAACGCCCACGTCAAATAACTGTTTTGTTTTAGGACGCGTTCAGACTCATTTTATTTTTTTAAATTTTTGAAATTTTTACCTTTTGACATTAGACTAAAAACAAAAAGTCGCCAATTTATTATTAGCAAAATAATAGTAATTCTGAAAGAAATGTTTTTAAAAAAAAATTGGAAAAAAAATTAAATTTTTAGGATTTTTGAAAAAAATTAAACAAGTCTGAACGCGTCTTTATCCAGGCTTAGACCACGTGCAAAGAGTTTTTATTTTCAATTTTCAAAATTCTTAGAATTTTAAATATTTTTTTTCGAAAAAGCATTTTATATGCATATACTTTGCAACTTAAAAATTTAAAAATAAAAACGCACTTTGCACGTGACTGGATATAAAAACTAATATTTGATGGAATTGAACATAGTTTAGCCTTACTCATAAATATCTCATTTAATTTTACCCAAACCTGGAAAACGTTTCATATGCTTTCATTCATCTATAAACGATTTATTTTAAAATCATATTAATATTGGAAAAGCGCGCTAGACAACACATTTGTCATTTATTATTTAAAAAAATATTTGTTATAAACATTGTAAATAATCCTTGATCTAGACAAACACGATCTTCTTCCATAGATATTAGGAGGTGATCTCCCAAATTTGGGTAATCAAATATAGAGGGAAACCTTGTAGATGTCTTTTAACTCATCATTTTATTGAAATTTTCTATCTAAATATTGTTAATCTAATCATACTTTAATCACTTTTTCCATGCTAAATTCAGTTAACAGTTTTATATATATTGTTTCTCTCAATGAAAAATATTATAATTTTAATGTTTAAAATGATCAAATTTTTCATATATGACTACTGCCCATATATAAAAGATGATTTTGTACCATTATAGCTAAAAACCTCGTGATTTGGTCTATTAACTAAAACATTATTAATTACAAAAAAATGGGCATCAATAAGTTTATACCGATCACATAAGGTATAACTTTAATTTTATATAAAAAAAATTTAGATGTCAAGGCATTAATTTAGCCAGAAATTTGCTAAAAACCGGATTTCAGTTATTCCACCTCGGATTACGTTTCTTTATTACCCATTGCAATGACCTCCTCACCAATTTCCAACTTGACTTCGGCGCCTCAAATGGGTCCTAATGGGCAAATGCCGGCAAACGATATCTCAAATAATTCAGTTGACAGCAACAACAATAATATGAATGCTAATGTGTATAACAAAAATAATTATATTTACAGTGTGAACGGCAATAAGAATAATAACAATAGTCAAATTAAGAATTTTGTTAATAATGATAATCCCAAAGCAAATCGGTTTGGTTCAAACCCTTCGGTAAGGACCGATCGACCATCAGCTGATAAATCCAGGCTAGGTCGTTCCCGGGCCCGGAGACTTTGGCAGTCGGTGTTTAAAGAAGCCACTAACCGATTTTCACGTGCCAGTTCGATCGGAAGTGAATTCATGCCTCGTGGAAAAAAAGAATCGAGTTTCGGTGCTGATCAGCTGTCCAAACGGAAGTCAATAAGGACACCATCCCCGCTATGCGGCTCGGAAATTGTTACGACAGTCAAAAACACGAATAGGAAGATAACAACCGATGGAGAAGGCGGTCTATATGGTATTTCAAATTTGTTTTATAGGTCCTTGATTATGATTCTATATTTTGTAGCCCTTTTACCCAATCCCTTTTTCTTTTTTTTCTCAGGTGGTCATGACTCGTTGTTTAATGTTGCGACAAGATTAAGAAGAGCTTGAAAATATATATAATTGTGTATTTAGGGAAATGTATACAGATTTAACAAAATAATAATATATGTACTATGATAATTGATAGGAATTTTAAATATATACAAATTTGAAATTAAAATTGGGATCCGAAATCTCGCTCGGTATCGGGCTGAAGTTATAACGGTTTTCGGGCCGGGTTTTAATTAAACTATTATGAGCTGGAATCAGCCGATTTTTTAAAGCTCGTTTGCCTTTAAGATAACAACTAAAAATTGTAATTTATTATAACCGACGGAGAGTCTACACTCTGTAATTTATTAATAATTTTATAAAAAAAAATTGAAATTTATGCGCAATAAAAATTTCGGGCCGCATTTAGAAACGAGACCTAAAAAAAATCTGTTTGGTGGGCCGGAACAGGCCTTGAACTTTAATACAAATACACTAATCAATTTGGCATAAACCTCATGCCTTTTTTAATCTTGTAAAAAGGCAGTAAGCGTTTAGACCTTATTCAAATTTCAACTTTTTTTAATGTTTATATGATTTTTTTTTTTAAATATTGGTAAAATAATTGAAAGGTTATAATTTTAATAAACTTGTTCAAATTTATTCAAATTTAAAGGAATTTAATGAAATTATGATATATACTTAGATCATGCTCCGAGAGTGAGGAAATATTATGCAAATAATGACTAATATTCATACAAAAACTCAAACTTTATATTTGAATTATTCAAGATTTTTTGATTTTGGATAAACGAATGAAGTACCTTCGTATTTGTTGATAGAAAATTTTTAAAATTAAAATATAAAAGTACTAATCTCTTTAAACAACAAACTTAAAAAATATTAAAACTAAGAGCCATTAATTTTTTAAATTGAAATTATTAGAAACACATTTTATACAAGATTATAATTAAAAAAAATTAAAAGAGTAATTATGTATATTTACTCTAAACATTAATATAAGATTTATAATAAAAATAAAATACAAGATTTTAATGAGTGTTGTTGGAGCTATATGTATATTTTTAAATTCATTTGCAATGGATTTAGGAATTAGACCTTCGTCACCCGAAGAAGATTTTTTGCTCGGGAATTTTGATGATTCGCCTACGCTTACAGCCGTTGCTCAAGAAGATAGAGGTTAATAAAGTTACAAACCTAGTTTTAAATATTTTTATTTAAACATTGGGCCCATTGCGAAGTGAATTTCAATTAATCTGAAAACTTCAAAAATTTTAATTTTTTAAAATTTTTTACAATTTTTTCCTTCAGAAAAAGCATTTTATGTCTATAAACTGACTTTGACAACTTTTTAAAAATTTGTTTTATTACAAATTAAAATATTTTGAAATTTTGAAAATTTTACGAAAATAACAACTGACTTTGCACGTGCCCTTTACATCAACAAAAATAGCTCTTTGCTTGCCCAATTACGGAATTAATCAAATTATAATTACATATATATTTATATTTTTAAATATATCACGAGGTTTTGATTGAAACATTCTGCAAAATGACACTAAAATTTGTGAAAATATTTATTGATATAATTGCTAATTCTAATTATTCATGAACATTTCAGTAGGCATGATTCATATTTAAGTTTTCGCCAGAAAGCTCGAATCACCAATTATATATCTAGAGTCGGCCATTTTTATACTCAAGAGGTAGGATATTAGTTCAATGGTTTTCGACTTAATTGTGGTTTTTCATATAGAGAAATAAGACAAAACCAAAAAATTGACGTTGTCTCAAATAAAGAAGAGACAAAAGAAAGGGCAAATGTGGAGAACGGCCCAAAAAACTTAAGATTATTTCAAAAATTTTTTAAAATTTATGAGGTATTTTGGGCTGGCCCTATTAATGGGCTGACAGCGTGATTGCTTTACGGAACTTGGTCGTGTAAAATACAACTATGTTTTCATAATTATAAATAATTAGATGAAATAAAACCCCTAGTTACCAAAATAAACGAGGATTCACCTGACGAAACCAAAGACAATTTTGATAGCTCTGCTATGGTCAAAAAGTTTAAAAATGCGAATGGAGCGTTACCTCAATCAGGTTATTATCGCCATCTTTCATTATTCCGCAAATTTGAGCTGTTTTTACATGCCAGCACTTGGGGGATTTATTTAGGGGTGGGGGGTAAAGAGCATTGAAAATGCTACGCGGCGACGTTCCTAACCCTCAGGGTCAGTAGGGCCAAAAGCGTCTCTCCGCCAACATAATATCTTCCGCTTTTTCGAAATATTACAGCATGCAGGCTTTATAACTCTTAAAAAAGTCGATGGTAATGTTTCCAGTCGGGACCCAAAAACCCGCCCGGCCCTGAGCTGGGCCGGGCCTATAAAATATTAGTCGGGGCCGGGCCGAAAATTTTTGATGCTTAAATTTGTTTATTTTTTTGCGCTATAAATATTGCTAAAAATAGTTAGATAAATAGATTCAGGGACTAAAAATTCCATATTTTTATATAATTTTTTTAATGAATACTTTAAAGCAAATGATGCTCTTGATATTTATAATAATAAGGCTATATTTTGTGTTTTATTGGTAGTTGACGAAAATATTACGGGCCAATATTCAAAATTTCGGTCATATAAACTCATACAATAAACATCGTCATTAAACAGCCGGTTTAATAAAAAACATCGGGCTGGGCCGGGCTAAAATTAAAATATTTATTCCGGGTTGGGTCTGGCCGGGCTACACGAAAAACATTTTCGGGCGGGCCGGGCCTTAGAAATATGGCCCTTTGAGAATACTTGTCGAAGGTAAAGTCATTCGCTTACTAAAACAATGCCCCCTCCCCTTGCTCTACATATCGTAAAGGAGAGACGGCACACCTAAGATGCCAATGAGCTCAAATTACGATATTACATTATTATGATGTCAATAATTCATGTTAAAATTTGGGGAAAAAAAATTGATAGAAATTTTTATTTATTTATATTAAAGTTTTTTTTTGAAAGGAATCCTGGAAAAGAAAACCGTACCCCAATCAAAGCGCGTTGGACTAAACGTTTGTCGGTTATCTAGAATTCCAAATAAGATTGAAGGGAATGAATTATCCCGTCATAGCGATATTAGGTTAATAAAACAAAGCTTGTTACCATGACCCGTATTCCTTGGTGCTAGAATTAAGTTAATATTTCAACACTGCCCACATAGGGCTGGAAAACACTAAATAGACTATAGCAAACCTAAACATATTCTTTGAATTTCCGAAAATTTTTTATTTTGTTGTAGGGTGCGTTTAAAGTTCATTTAAATTCTGAAAATTTTAAATTTTTAGGATTTGGGTTTTTACATCGCAAATTTGTACAATGTTGGCTTATATTGTATGCAATATCCCTATATATATTTAAAAAATTAATTAATTATGTTATTTTGAAAAAATTTATTTAATTATTCTAATACTATGAATGTTTTCCAAATTCGAACTATTTTATTGCAGAAATTTTTAAAATTTTTAATATTGCCAAAAATAATGAACTCTAAACGAGCCCATATATTAAAATTCTTCTGCCAAAGTTTTGAAGTAAAACTGTTTGAAGTATGAAGTTAATAAAGAAGGCTGGTACAGAGTCAAAAAAATTTTTTTTTTAAACTATGTTTGATATTTGAAAAATTAGTTATAGTTTTATTCGTTTATATACAAACATATTTAAGATTTGTGAAAATTGTCACATTTGATTTCTATTATATATATATTATTTTGGTTATAAATAAATATATATATATTTTAATTTACATTGTAGTTTTAGTTATATGATTTTTTTTTATGTTGAAAGCAATATAAACAAAAGTTTTTTAATTTTTTTCTCCAAAAAACATTTATTTTACAGGTCAACAAATATCTATGGCACAATCGTGAATTTTATAAAAACATGTAAGAGTTTATTCATGATGGCCTTATTTCATATATAGATAAATTTAGTTTTTCTTATCCTCAGGCCTTGGCTCCTTACATCATCCGTCCATATCGAAAAAATGGCTTTTTTTACCAAATTAAATTGAGAATACCCTAAAAAGAAAATTTTTAAAAATCATTTCTTTTAAAAAAATATCTTGTAACTTATATTTATCATATCAAATAATGAAAAATGAAATTTTTTATTATATCAAGCTCTAACATCAGCATTTAGATAATACAAAATTTTTTGCGTCCAAAATATTACACCATATATTATGGTTTTAATAAAATTTCAATTTTAAGTATGAATATAAGAGTTGGGCTGTTGTAATAAATATGCAAAAAAAATTCAATTAATTTTTGTTTTTGAATCTTTTTTGTGTTTTTTTAGCATTATTTTTAAATTTTTAATGTTTATAGCTGACTAACTTTAGTTTAAAAACGGTAAACGGATTCGAAAATTCCTAAGATGTCAGGTTTGATCTCAGTAGTTAGCTCATAACTCTAAAGAAATTGTTAACCTGTGTTTTAACCCGCGGATGGTAGGGTGACAAATTTGTAACGCGAATGTTATATTAAATTCCATACACTCCAATTTTAAACCTCTATAACTTCTAAGGTTTGGAGCTGTGAACTGCTTTTTAATTATATTATAAGTTATCATTAATAAATATTGCAAATTTTTGAATCAAAGTAGTAACTGAAGAAATAAAAATTTTAATTTTGCCATGATTTGACATTTTTAGGTGGAGTGGAACATTTTATGCATCACGGCAATAAATGTTATTAAATAAAAAAATATTTTTAGCTCGTATTCATTTTTGAAAAGATATTTTAGGGACTATTTGTTAAAATGCGTTTTATTTAAAAGAAGAAAAAAAAAATAAAAACATTAAAATTGAGTTTGAACGCGCTTTTAAAAAGATTAAAGCACTTTAAAGGTATTGAAAATTGCAATTATTAGCAATCAAATTTTTAATACCTCATATTGTTTTTTAATCTTATTTTTAGCCTGCCTTAAAATTCAAATTTCAAAATAAGAAAAAATAAGCAATTAAAGCTTTTTAACTATATAATTAAATTTTTAGTTTTTGATATAATAGTTACAAATTTTATCAATTGTAAGCTAAGATTTGAAACAATTTTCAAAACTCAAGCATGGAAAAATAAAAAAATGATTAATTTAAACATTCATTTAATTTTATTAAAGAAAAAAAGAACATAAATATAGGTTTTTGGTCGAAATGGAACATTATTATTGTTGTCATTTTTTTCAAAATTAATCAGAGTTTAAATGCGGCTTATATACATACAAATCTTGATCCCTCGCAGGTATTCCCTCCCATCTTCGCCGGATTCACAACATAGCTATCACCACCATCACAATTTTTTTCACAATCCATCAATCGGTTATCCGAATGGTAATGACAATAATAACAAAAATGGACGCCGTGGCTCAGCGGCTTACCGGATTGAAGCGGGCTCACTGGCGGTCTCGTCGAACGCTAGCAACGCCGCTTACTTTGACCGCACGACGCACATTAAATCGTACATCAAATCGGTATTCCAACCAGCCGATAACAAATTGGCCATTAAATTGTTCGGTTCGAAGAAGGCCGTCATGCAGGAACGCATTAGGCAAACGCAAAGTGGGCACACCTGGGTCATACACCCCTGCAGCCATTTCAGGTTTTGATATCAGTCATTTGCTGGGTCCATCTAAACTCACTAAGAGAGTAGTTAAATCATTTCGGCCCGGCCCAATTTTTTTTTTTTTTTGGGTGAGGAGCATTGAAATTGCTATGCGGCGACGTTCATAACCCCGGTCAATAGGATTAAGCGCGTCTCTCCTTCAATACCACAATATCCATCGAAATGACGCCGCACTCTCCGGAATATTATAGCATTCAGGCTTTACAACTCTGGCAAAAGTCGAAGGCCAGAATCATTCACCTGCTAAAACAATGCCCCCCTTGCCCTACATCTCTTGAAAGAGACGGCATACCCGTCAGGGCATAGCCCCTTTTAGCCCTGTCGGGTACTAGGCAAATAACCTAGACCAAGAGCTAAAGAATCTTCGGCCAGCATAATGACAATATTTAATTATATTTAAAATTTGACACTGATCAGAAAGCCCTAAAATATCAATTAACAACATATTATCACATTTATTTGAAGATATTAATTCATGCAAGTATAAGCGTTTAAATTCATGCAAAGCAGAGCAGTGTAGAAAGAAATGAACAAGTGGGTCATCAACTACTGATTTACAACACGGACAGTCGAAGTCACTTGTAACCAATCTTAATAGTCTTGCTTTTTAAAATTCCACCAATTACCTGTCCTCATATGAAGCAGAAGTTTGCAGCCGAAAGAAAACTCAATGCAATCAATACTTTTTAATTGTTTTAGAGAAAGATAAAAAGGGTTACTGAACGATTTAAACAATGTGAACAGCTGATTTTAAGATGAGCCTCCGTTTCAGCTGTTTAATAATATTTTTAGGCCATTCCGACAGAATTTGTTGTATTTGGAGTATTTTAAATACATGAATTTAAATATATAAAATAATAAAAATATATTTTGACATTTGCTTAAACCAATAATTGTCCCAATTTTTTTAGAAAATTAAAGCAAAAGTTTGTTTTAAAGGTGTTCATATGGTGTTGGCAGAGGTTACTTAAAAAACTGTGCTATCAACTACAATCAAAAGCTCCCTGTTTAACCATGCTCGTTAATATTAAAATTTTAATATATTGCAGTTAATTTGACACATGAAAAAATTGATGTATTTAATCTAAATTTTATTCAATACTTTTTTTTCAAACCTTAAACAGGGCCAGACCGTCTAAGGAAATGCCCATGGCCGACTTATTCAAATAGTTTAATTAGAACGCTGTGCCCTAAAATTTGTTAATTATTTTTTTTAAAATAAATTTCTTAAATTTATGAAAAATATTACTAGACAGCAAAATAAAAAAAAAGAAAAAATTTTCACAGGGTTTTGTAAAAAATTTGCAACGATCGCGGGGTAGTTTTTTTGCCAATACTTTCAATATTAAACCGCGTGGAAAGACTGAAAAAAATAGAATTTTTTTGGCATATTGGGATTTTTTATTATAGAAGATATATTTAAAAAAAGGATTTAGCTTGTAATTTCTAGCAATATGCTTTTAAATTATATAGGATCAAAAAACGAATTTTTAAGACGAAAACCATTAACAAAATTTTTTAAATTAATTTTTAAATAAAATTGGCATATGATTTTTTTTATTATATAAGATATAATTTAAAAAAGGTTTTAGCTTAAAGTTTTTAGCAATATACTTTTACGTTATTTAATATCCAAAAACGGATTTTATGACGAAAACCACTAATTTTATAAAAATAACAAAAACAAAAAAAAATGAATTTAAAAAAAATCAAACAACATACGTTAATAACTTTGGATCTACAAAAAAACAATATAAAATTTTTTTGAGGGTTTTGTAGAGATATTTCTTGCGATAACGATCCTAGTAGTTTTTTTTGCCTACAATCTTTTTCTAACCGCGTCCAAAGTTTAGAAAAAAAATCAAAAATATATATTATACTATTAGTTTTTCAAAAAATATATTGGCATATTTAGATTCTTTTTAAAAGACATATCCCAAAAAAATTATAACTTAAAATTATTACCAATTAGTTTTATAGGATCATAAATCGAAAAAAAAAGTTTTTTTTTGAACGCCTTACGTTAATAATGAAGGTTTTCGTAATCTAAATATAATTTTTAACATTTGTTGCTACCCACAAGTTTTTGATATAGAAGCCACCTCCAACATAAAAAATTTTAACTTTGACATTGATTCATTAAAATTTTGAGGCATTGGCTAAAATTCTGATTTCATATTCGTAATTAACATAAAAACTTGACCAAAAAACAACAGTTGCCATAGATGATGCTTAAAGTCGTCCAAATTTTGTTGCCCAGTGTTTATTAAACCTTAAAAGGGCCCTCAGCTGTTATTTGTAAATTGTGATATAAGGCTATTTTGCCTTCTATTTCACTACCGCTTAGAATTAATTCATAATAATATATTTATAGTCTAGTGCTCTTTATACAAGGCATATTCTAAATCTATTAATGTAACAAGTCCACTGCAACTATATATTTTCTTGAATTTATTTAATTCATATATAAAATTGGAATTTTCGCACGGCGCTAATTGTTAAATACCTTTTTCTCTTTTAAAACTGAAATGTCAAAAAAATTGATATCCCAATTTTACAATTTAGATGTAATGCGTCGATATAGGATGTAATTCACTGCAATCGCTTAGTTTTAGCGTCATTTGCGGGAATTCATAATTGAATATTTGGGTGAATTTTAATTGCTTTTTTATTAATATTTTTTTATCAAAAAATTTTTTAATTTCTATTATTCCATTTCTCCGCCAATTTTCTTTGAGTTTTAGCCAAAAAGAATTAATAATTTTAATGTATTCGTTTGGCTGGATATAATCTTGACTAAGCACCTTTAAGATTAAACTAAGGAAATTTAAATAAATAACATTTTTTAAACCAAAGTTTCGCCTTTTAAGAACGGTATAGCTTGAGCTGTATTGGATTGTATTGATAATTATTAACATTTTGTTAAATAAATATAAACACAGACCCCCGGCCTGCTAAATAATTAATAATTTTCACTATTTTTTAGCTCCATACTTTAAAGTAGTTAAAAAAGAAAAAGCCGCCCTAACCCGTCCTTTAGTTAAATTTCAGCAATAAAAGTAATAAATGTAGAGACGAAGTTCATGAATTTAGCGCCAATTAAACGAATTAAATAAAAATGTTACTGAAATTTAATGACCTTTTTTATACGTATAAATTTTTTTGATTCAGTCAAGGATTTTATGAGTAGAAGAGTGCTAAATAATGTTTTATAGCCCCGTCGAGGCCAATTAATTTTTTAAGGCCGAGTCGTTAACAATCTCCTCCTTTTTCTATAAAAAAAAATATGGCTGACCACACCAAAGTGTTACCAAAAAATTTTTTCGTGCACCACAAACTAACTTGTAAAAATTAACTTAAATATACATTATAACTGAGACGCATTCAGACGTATCCTCCGACACCTTTTTTTTGTTGTTTTTTTTTTTTTTCAAAAAAATTTTTACGAGTGTGAACGTGACCTTACATGAAATATACGTAAAATCTGCAAAGTCCAACACATGCCGGAAAAAAGTTAAATTGTCCAGTCTCTTCGTTCGGGGTGTGAGAGCAGTAATATTTATTCTTCCGTCGTCAAAATAATGCATTTTTTAATTCCATAAAGATATAATGTATTTTAATCATCAACTGAGCCTTACTACTTTTAAAAAAACTGTATCTTTTTGCCAAAATATTAAAAATTGATTAATTTTTTTCTTCTAATAAAAACTATTTTCACATATATAAATCTAAATCAATCCTAAAAAATTTGAAAACGAAGATGTTAAAGTGATATGGTCTCTAAAACTCAATATATCTTACTAAAATCCAATATATAAATTGTTGTTCATAATTGAGGAAGAAGCAAGTTACAATAGAGCAATGAAGCCTCATTAAAGTTAATTTTTGAAAAAGTGCTAAATACGAACTTAACTAAAGCGGTTTATGTCAAAAGAACCCATCGAGTTCCAGCATTTTATTAGTAGTGACATCAATATTGTTATTAATAAAAACATTAATATATAATAATAGACCGATTACAATAATACTTGAATCATTTTCAATTTCAAAACACAACAATAATAACGGTCCCGCAGATAGAATTAAAAGAATTAATAGCTGCGCTCTGTTAATAACATTGTTACAAATAACCGCCCTATTAACTGTTATACGGAGCAAAATACCATTATTATAACATACGATGAAACAATAATACCGGCTTACGACGACATTATTAAAAAAAACGGTCCTTTCTGCTAAAGGGTCTCGTTGTTGTAGTTCCATTAATATTGCACCTACACGACGGGTGCAACCCTTCCTTCCTCATTATAATTATTATTATTATATCGTACATCTATCCAAGCTGTGCCACAAACACCATCTATTCTTCCTTCGCCAATCTACTTCTCAAACAATTATTATTTGTAATATAATAAGAAAGACAGAGGTGAATTGTATTGGAGGAAATCAACAGCAAGGGCGGGAATGAAAAATCATTACATTAATTTTCCGAATAATACCGATTATAATGATATAAATCCCAAAACTATTTCTTCCAACGACAACAACATCTTCCCCAAGACGACAAATGGAGCTAGCATCACAGATGCACATTGCGATAATAAGGTCTCTGCCGTTGAAAAAACCAAGATAAACAGAAATGTTAGAATTTCAATCAATTCCAGCTTAGGTTGCTCAACTTGTTGCTGCTGCCCAAACACTGACGATAATTATGATGCAAACCATAATCATGAAACGGATTTAGACACTCACTATAAATGTTCAGCAAAAGCGTCGATAAACCTTTTGCCAAAGTTTTTCTTTCCTAAAAACCGATTCTTTGATATAGGATCAAGCATTAAGGTTGCCTCGCATGAAGAAGATCCTAATGGTAATCAAACTGCAGCTCCAACCGATTTTACGAAAAATAATTCGATTGACCATGTTTTTCACCAGACTCAATATGAAAGCAACAATCTTGTCACTCCATCGCCAATAGTCTACGATGTCGACCATATATGTGATTTGATTGGGAACATTCGTCCTAATTCCGTCGTTACGGGCCTTCAAAATATTTTAAAAGTCCTGGATCCAGCTGAGGAAAGCGCTACCCCTCTAAATAAATCTAGCTTTATTCGTTTGCCCTCGCTGAGCGAGCCTCTCGCTAAATCGGTCCTTTCCCGGAGTTCTTTCCGGAACCGTATGATGAAACTAAGTCACCTTTCACGGACACACAATGAAGTCGCTGAGGATAATGAAAAAAACCAAGATGACACAAAGCCTAGTGAAGATCAATCATTAAAAAAATTACACGGCAAGGCTAGCAATAAAAGATACAATATCTCTAATCAGGAGGCACCAAGCGAATTAAAGGTTAACGATGATGCCAATCACGGAACGTATGACGAATTACTCGATCGTGATGATGGCTTAAAACCCCTCAACAATAGGCATAAATCGGCTTCGGCTTTTTGGAGGTCCCTGAACCATTTTATCAACGAACAAGCTTACGACGTCAACGAAAACTTTATAAAATCGGACGAGTACGCCAAATACGTTAACCCAAGTGGCATCGGAATTAGTCCTGCTACTTCTACCCTCACCCTCGCAGATGCTTGGGGCGACGGTAAAAGTAATGCTGACAAATGTCATGGCGCAATTTATCCACGTAAATCTTACGTGGATAATAATTTACCGATTCAATCAGCAGTTCCGTCGATTTTTGTTCAGAGACCATCGGCCGAGTTCGACAAAAAGTCATCCCGTGGCTCTGCATACCCCACAAAAACTTGCATTAGGGATGATACCCTACCTAAAAAGCCTCACCCAATTAAGGATTATTATGATACAGACAAGGTTATTTCGTCAGTTCTCAAGAAAAAACGGCCAAGTGCCGAAGATTCTATAGTACCAGCAATTGTAGGAAATCACGTTAGCATAGCCGTTAAACCCGACGAAAACCTTAAAAGTCTCGTTCTAAAGAAAGAAAACCAATTTTTTCGGGCATTCACTCGGCACAAAGCGCTTCACGATCGACGTGGTGGCGCTAAAGGGCGCCGCAAATCAACGCATCCAAAGCCGTCATCCACCTCTGATAACAATATTGATAATCTCAATTTTAATAGTGAAGGCAACGGAGATTCGTGTGAGGCGCCCTTTTTAGGGCGTTTGGGTAGGAAAAAGCGGAATACTTCAAGTATGTCTCAACGAAGCGGCTCGTCGGCCTTTTATTACGATGAGGCTTGCAAGCGGTCATCTTCCAGTCGGTTCTCCTACGACGGGAGGGGCGCTCAATATTCGAATAACATTCGGCGCTATTTCGATAACTTACTGAAAGCCGACGATAAATCCAAAGTTGCCGTTAAATTGTTCGGGAGTAAGCGCGCACTCATACGCGAACAAAACCGCCAACGGGTCGCGGGTTACGAATGGGTCATTCACCCACTCAGTCCCTTTCGGTTTGCTAATATTTTACTGATTTTTATAATACGAAATTTCATACTACTTCGACTTTTACTTTGTAATTCATTTTCAAGATTTAAGTCTGATGCCAATTGTTTTTGGACGCGTCATTTCGTAACAATATTTAGTTTATTTATGGGCCTTTAATACAACCTGCGTAATCTAGAATCCAAGTGTTATTCCTATATTATCCCTCATTCGTTTCTAAATTATTTTAAAAATATTTTTTTAAAAACTTTAATGATTTGTTGTTGTCTAGCTCGACAATCCGTAATCTTATGAGAAAGTAGACTCAGTTGCTGTAACCTCTCAGTTTTCTAAGCTTTTGCACAGACTTATACAACTACGTTTGAAGCAGCTAAGGCCTTCATAGGCATTAGGCCAGTGCCTATGGTGAAAGATCTTAGGCCAAAGACCGACCGGTAGACAATCGAATTTCATCATTTAACACCCATTATTTATTTTGTATTGATAAAAGGGTTCTGGAGACCATTAAAGTGTGCGGTATGAGCTAGGGAGCTGGTGATAATTTTTAAACTAATATTCTATTTCCTATTAAATATACCGTCTAGGTGTTGGTCCTTGTTTTATATTGAAAAAAAAAATAAGGTTTAAACCAACGAAAGAGTAATCGTAATCATTATTATTGTCACATTATGCCCATACTACAGTCCACTTTGTTCATTTTTGTCATAAAGGAGAAAGGCCATTACCATAATGCATGCTCTTCCAACTAGTAACTTTATTTACCTTATTAATAATATTATTTTTCATTTTATTGATATTATTTATTATGTAAAACAATTTCCAGAAATTGGTCAGCATTGGATAATAAAACAGTTTGTTTTGAGTACTTACCATAGTGAACTTACTAATAAATATCGTATACCTATTATATTTTAGCCAATCGTTTAGACTTGTTTTATTGATTTTTTTATTAAAAATTTATTTGCCAGGGTGCATTCAAACTTATAATCAAAAAAAAAATGTGAAAATTCTGGGCATTGTTTAAATACTTAAATTTTATAGAATATCTGACTAGAATGTGTTTTTGGCATTATCCATGATTCCCCATATCTTTTTACAAACATAGGGGAGAGCGGGGCGAGATGGTTGTTTTTTCAATATTTGATCATAACTTTTTTTTAAATGATCTATTTAATCATGGTATATCTCAAAAAATAAGTATTTTAAAATTGTATTAATATCATATAAAACTTTAATTCAAACTGTTATAATTTAATAGATATTTCGAGTCAAAAAAATCATTTTTTTCCGCCACTTCCCCCCAACAACGGGGTGAAGTGGTGTATAAAGGGGGCGAGATGATTAGTTAAAAAATTAGTTCATAATAAAGAATTCATGGTAATTCTACTATAGATCCTTATCTTTTTTAGGTAATAAAATAAATTTATAGTCCTTATTAGGAGCAGACTTATATCTTCTTCTTATAGTTGATTCGCTAATGTTATATCTTAATATAATAATATAATAGATCATTTTTTAGATATTTGGGCAATATTTGTATTATTGCCGGTTTTTAATTCCTTTAAAGCTAATTGTATGGTATTTTCGTTTGGTAAACACGTTTTTCGTTTGTAATTTCTCATAATAATAAACAGCTGATAAAAATATAAAAAACCACCTCACCCCCAACCACATCGCCCCACACCCTCTTTGATCCATAAAATAAAAATATTTTTAATAATTTAGCGTTTTTAGGAGGCTTAACATATAGAATAGTTAAATAACATTTTTTTTAAATAGAAAAACCCTATTTTAGTTATTCATTTTATTAATATTTTAACCAAGCGTGAAAACAATTTGAAATTTTTTAATGAAAAGTGCCCAAAAAAACAGTTTATTTACCATATTTTTTTAATGAGAGGTATTTTAGAATTATTTTTCTCATATTCAGGTTATGCTTATCAAAATATATTTTAGAACCCAATTTCAACCAATTGAATTTTACAGTGCCCAAATATTTGAAAAAATCACTTCGCCCCATCCGCAACCTCGCCCCGCTCTCCCCTATAAAGGTTTTGAACTTTAACATTTTTGAAACTTGTTAAATTAGTTATGTTGTCGGGTTATGAGTTTTCTCGCAGCCTAGAAATTTAATCATTAACCTAGGCTCTTACTTCATTCAGGGCCTCTTGTTAATCTAAGTTGGCTATGTGGCTACACTTGTGTACTAAGTCTTCTAAGCCGAAATCGAATACGATATCTTTCCCCCGAGCTTACGCAGCACCGACAGAAATGCATTATATATATACTAAACCGTGTCCAGCCATACAATTTTTTTTTGTAAACAATTTGAAAGAAAAAAATTTAGTTTAGATACTAAAAATGTTTTAAAAACTTTAGATGCGTTTTTTTTTCTTTAAAACGACCCAATGGAAAAAACAAACATTTAGGAATCACCATTCTTAACATAAGTATAGATTTTTTTGCGGGGCTGATTTTTAGATTTATACTCAGATCAGCCTGTGGTCATAGTTTACAAATGGGCACCAGTGAAACTTTTATTACTTTTATTGAAAATTTGAACTTTCGGCCGTCTATCGATAGCCAAGGATGGGATGTGTTTGGAATACAAATCATTAATACATTTTACGTTTGCAAATAGGTCCTTTTGCCGAAAAATTAGGAGTTCTTTGTAGCCCAAAAGGTCCCCTACTCTTTTAATGTCTAGAACCCTAAATTTTGGTGTCATATCGAAATATAATTTTCTAGTTTTTGGCTGTATCCTTGGTGTTCTATTTTAATAAAAAACTGAAAAGGATATCGTTATAGTATGAAATATTAATATGATTTTGGCAAATTTAAAAAAAACACAAGCAGGACCACATATTTATCGTATTAAAATTTTTATGCAATATATTTTAATTATAGGCCACACACAGCCTTTTAGCTTTAATGTAATTCCTGTATTTATGATGGCTAGGTTAAAATTGTACCCAAAACTTTTTTGACTATATTTCAAATAATTTTTGGACTGAAAAATATTGGCAAAGTAAAATTAATATTGTTAAGGATGGTATTATTGTTAAAGTACCAATGTTTGCAAAATAAATTGGTTCATTTTTTATAAAACATACTTCTTATTTGAATGCCGATTCACTTTTATTTGACTGCGCAATGTCAGATATTTTTAAATTATCATCTTAAATCACGTTTTCATTTAAGAATCTCTTATTTGAAAAGTCGCTTTTTTTGTCATCAATTGCACTCAAATAATACAATCAAAGGTCAGTTTGACACTGTTTGTAATTAAATGCATTCGAGTGGAAGGAAAGATGATAGATTTTAGGCAATTTAGTTTTTGATCTATGTTATATTACTTGCACAGAAAGCTTAAAGCTTTTGATTTGATTACAGTTACTGTTAGGCCCGTTAGCTAATGAAATATAATATTCTCATTTATGTCAAAAAATGGATGAATTATTTTTAAAATACAAAAGAAGGTTTTTCTACTTTGTACAAGTTCAAGAAGATTTATAAAAATTTAAAACATATACTAGGAAAAAAATTACTGTGCTTTTGATAAATCAACACTTATTAAAAATACGCGTGAGGGCACGGGCAAAATTAGTTTTTATTGTTTGAAAATTCTAAAAACCAAAAAAAAATTTTATATTTCAGAAAGCATATTATGTGTACAAACTAATTCTGGCAACTTATTAAAAATTTGCGTTTCATTACAAAATAAAATTTTTATTCAAACATTTTACGAAAATAAAAACTCACTTTGCACGTGCCTTTAACTAAAAAAAACTTATATTTTTGATAAATAAAAATCTATCTTAAACGTGCCCTTTTAAGGCAAATGCGAAAACTTTACATTTTTAATGATATTACATCTCTCCATTCGGTTTGGATTTGATATATGTCAGTTGGACGTTAGAGTCAGGGAAATGATAGGCTAAGTTTTAAAAATAGGGTTAGATTACACTGGACAACAAAGTATAGACGACCTTAGGCGTCATTTATGGCAACAAACGTTTATGCTCAAATTTTTGGTGATAATTACGAATTTTTTAATATTCATTTTTCTTCTTTTCTATGAAATTAGTAGTTTTCGTCATAAAATCCGTTTTTTGATCCTAAATAACTTGAAAAATTATAAATAATTTTAAGCTACAACATGTTTTTAAATATGTTTTTTATAAGGAATCTAAATATGCCAATAGATTTTTTGGATGATTAATAATTAAAGAGTTTTGTGTTTTTTTTCTAAACTTAGGATGAGGTTTTAAATAAATTGGAGGCATTGGAAAAACAAACTAACCCCAGGATCGTTATTGCAAGAAAATTTTCTACAAAACCCTCAAAGTGTTATATGTAGTTTGGGTATAGAACAAAGCTATTATCAGATCAAATAATATACTAAATTTTTCATTTGAGAATGAATCACTCATGCATGTAAAAAAAGAAAGCGGTAGTAGAATTGCTTGGCTAAGGGTACAACACAATGGCAAAATAACTTATTTTATTTAATGAAGTATCCGCCTCAAAAATGTCTTTCTTATTTTATTTTTATCCAAAAAATAGAATAAGAATAACAAAATATAAAAAAAAATTAAATAAATTTAAAAAAAAAATACAAATTATTATTAATTGAAATTTTTATATCTAGATATCTGAATTTTTTTTAACGAAATGAAATTTTCTTAAAGTCTGTCATATTTAATGAAAAAAATTACTGTATTTTTTTCAAGTTTTCTGCTCTGAAATTTTGTTTGCAATTATTTGGAACTAAAACCTTATTTTGATGTTTTTTTTGTCTATTTTTGAGGCAAAAAAAGTATTCTATGCGATTTTAAATTAAAAGTATTTAAAATAAATATGTAAATTATTTTTCAGCTAGACCAAGTAGGTGTCAATTAAACTTTTGGCTCAGCCTGGCTCGGCCCGTCATTTAATTTAGCATTTATAGGCTGAACAGGGTCGGAATTATTTTATATTTGTAGGAATGAATTTTTTTAAATTTAAAAAGGTAACATGTTTTTAGCCAAATGATCATTTGGAAAATTCAAGTGTCCCTTTTTTAATTTTTAAAGTGATTTTAATTTTTTATTAGATATAAAAGAATGATCAATTTACAATTGCTAAAAATTGAAATTATAAATAAAATTAAAAATAAAATTAATTAATATATAAATTAGCTATCAAAATAACGTTATAGTTGTTTGGCCAAAATTTGCGAAAATTTATTTCCATTGAATAATTGTTTTAATTTATAAATTTGATCCTAAATTGGATCTTATTTCATATCAACCAAACATTGAGTAATGTATCAAATATGAAAACTGTATGCCATTCAATATTAAACAATATTAAGAAACATTATTGAAAAGCCGTTAATAAAATATGGGAGACTCAAATGACCTTTTCCTAAATACATTTTTTCTTATTTTGAGTGCTACATGGACAATCTATTTTCGAGACAACCCGAACTCAGGGGACCACACACATATAATATAGGAAGTGACAAATATATTGTGGAAATACTTGTCACTACGACAACTGGGTTTGGAGAAGAACGAAAATACCATAAATTTTGGTGTAAGGGAAAGAACAATATAAAATATTAAGAAATTGACTAAGGCCAATATATATTATTTAATCAATCGCCGAATACACACAAATATTTTTTTTTGTATCTAGGCTAGACGTCTTCTAGGTTCTAGGGAGAAAATGTTAAGGGGTCAATTTACAGATGCTAAGAATTAGTATTTCAACCAAAATAAAAGATATTTTCTTATAAAACTTTTATTTTTTGAGTCTTGTAGCCGTATTTTTGAATAGGGATTGGATAAGATTACATTAATTTTAGATAATTATAAGATTTGAATCGTAATAAATTGCATTTTATAGGTATCTTTTCCTAAATTTCTGCCTAATTATGGTATATCGTTAGAATATTTTATATGTTCTGTATTGTGAGTTTGTACATTTTCATAAACAGTTATTTAAAATTGTTTCTATTATTGGCCGTCGACTTTTTTGACAAAAATGTTTGATTGCTATATCCAGTTTTGTCAACCCTCTTAACTTGTCTCGTATTAACTAGATTTTCAAAGGTCCATATTAAGGATAAATGCTATTGTGCAACCGAAGTCCATTTTTAGCTGTTTGCTGACCAAAAAAAAAGAGAAATGACAAAAATGTCACGATTCTAGTGGATGAAAGAGAGGATATTACATTTTCAATGCCGAATCCACAGATTCATATTTATTCCGTTTGACCTTAATGAGATTTTTTTCGACTTCTTTTTCTTTGGAAAACAAAACCATGCAACATAATAATAGATTGTGGTTGTGTCATGTTCATTCAGTGGTTTTTTATTCCTAAAGAACTGACAATATTTTATATGGACATCACTTTTTTTTATTGAGCCGCGGACAAATTTGCAAAATTTTTGAGATATATTTGCGAAATAAATTTGTCAGAGAAGATTGTTTAATATAAATTTTTTTACCAAATAAAAACAAAGACTTAGACCCGATTTTATTTTCATTTTCGAAAGATTATTTGCATTTTTTTGCCCCAAAGCAAATTTAAATAATTAAATGAATTTGTTTCTTAATTTAAAGTCATGTTATTTTAATTTTTGCATAATTTTTATCTTTTTTTTTTCTCCTTTGCAACAACGTTATTCTCACAGATTTTGAGTTTTACATTTTTAGCCATATCACATTTTCTTTTCATTTTACTAAAAAAACAGATTTTTGACAGTTTTTTAAAAAAAATACTATCTAGTTTATTAATTTTCAAAAACTGATTTATGCCTCCTCTTTATTTTTTTAAATTAAATTTCATCTTCTTTTTAATTTTATTCTATTTTATAGGTTTTTGTTTTGTCTATTTTTTTACAATTTTTGTTCTCATATTTTTGATTAAATTTTTATTCGATGTTTTTTAACTTCATAATTAAATTAGATAAATCATGAAATTATTGTTCGCAAAATTAAATTAATATAGTATTTTTTGGGAACCACTATAGTTTTTGTTATACATATCAAATTATTGGTGTTTTTACAAATGCTTACTTTTTAGCTTTTTGACGATTATCTAGTTTCGATAAATCTAAGATTTTTTTTTTGTTTTTGATATTAAGAAAACCGGTTTCTTTATAAGCTTTGGAGTTGGGAACGTCGACATAGCCAAGTGGCAAACTTCTTCTAATATGCGAGATCGGAGGTTCAAATCCGTGTATAGGCTTTTTTTTAAACTATAGAACTCATGGACAACTAGTTTAAGGCTGTTGAGTCCCGCTAAGGCAATTGACCCTAATCGATGTTCGTAAGAGCCTTTGCTAAAAACCTAAGTCGCCGGTGTTAGAGCAAATTTCACTATCCGTTTCGGCAATATTAATTGACGCTCTGGATAAAACTGTTTAAGACCTGGCTCTCCTATATGGGGGAAACAAGAGACAAATTTAAACCCATTTGGTTCTAGGTGAGCTAATATCCTTTGTCCCAATTGGATGTAAGTAAAGTTTCTATAGAATTTTAAGGTTTTTTGTAGTTTATATAAATTTCTGTAATTAATATTACTGATTTCTACGGGTCAAAATTATACCAGCCCCGGTCTTCGTAACAAATTTTTTACCGGATTAGCCCAACCCGTCTGCTCGTTTTTCTAAATAGTTTAAAAGAAAGTATTGATATGGTTTCGAATATCCAAAGAGGAAAATAAAGAAAGACTACTTCCAAAAAATACGAATTTAAATTAAAAGACAAAATCAAAGATGTGGGAAATACCCTACTCTTTGATGGTATTCGATGCACGAAACTAAGAATAAAGGCAAGATATGCACTCCTATTATTTAACCTTCTATTACTTGAAACCATAGCAACTAGAAAAGGTGATGAAAGGACTGT
Organism: Acutogordius australiensis; assembly: GCA_030555515.1. Classification (NCBI taxonomy): domain Eukaryota; kingdom Metazoa; phylum Nematomorpha; class Gordioida; order Gordea; family Gordiidae; genus Acutogordius; species Acutogordius australiensis. Next base: position 358,910 of record JAUIRJ010000008.1, on the reverse strand, counting down.
TACAACAACATTATTGACAATGCTAAGGTGGATTGTAGTCTTAAGAAAGTTCACATGTACAACTTGTATATAGATTTCAAAATCAACTCCAACCCTTACACAACTTATTGTACTACGCCTAATTACTGCCAAACAATGCAATAAAAGAAAAATTGTAACTATCTAGCTATTATTATTTACTAATCGCCCATAAAAGAAGTCCAAACCGAGACAAAACGTAACAGCTAGCATTAAAAGCCACAATTTAAATGTTGAGCTCATTCCTTAAACAAACAAATTTTTAAGAAACTATTGAATATTCGCTAAAAAATTTTTATTGGACCAAATGAATTAGCGTAATTTTTTAATTTTATTTTAATATTTTTCCTTTATTAAGTAATTTAAGATACGAAACCACCATTTTAAATTTTAATGTAAATATCTAAAAAATTCTAGCTATGTAAAACGAAAACGCTAATTTAACGTAAACAAACTTTAATCGTTGCTTGCGCCTCAAGATAATAATTTTACCGGCTTTTAAATCTAATTTAAATTCTTAAGGGCCAGCTAAAGAATTAAAGGAGGCAAAGTCCTAACAGGTGAACCGTTTATAAAAAAAAGGTCTGAAAAAACCACTTAAACTTTTATGTACCATGGGCGTCAACATTAAATAAAAATATACTGTGCGGTTTTTAATATTTTATTGGTCAGTCTTTACTGTTATTAGACATTTTCTCCTGATTATCTTCTTTTTGCTATTTTTACATCATATATACTTATTTTTATCCTATTTTTAAACTTGCAAAGTCCTGTAATTACTCAAACTTGTCATGATTACTTCCACGTTCCAACAAATTTAAAGGCGTAGAGAACAAGTCTAGTTGGAAGTTTTCTTCTTTATTACAAAATGAGTAACAAAGGCTTTTTCTTTCAAGTATTGTTTTACTGCATGTTTTCCGAGCCAATAAGCCTAACAAATACTGACACTAAGGCAATAAAGAAGGTGTTTGATATTCACAAACCTTCTTTTCTCAATGTTTTGACAATTTTTTCGATAGTTTCGTTTTTTAGTTTAATAATTTCATTCTTTTCTTTCTTTTGTTTGTTTGGAACGGGATTACAAAGATTGACAAAAACCTGTTACTTTATATATCCATGCGAGAAAGAATATTAGATTTAAGAGATCTCTCTGACAAAAAAAGGTTTGTGATGGAGATGGACATTTAATTTAAACGAGAACTTAGGTTTGTTAACTTTACATTTTGTCTAATCTTCTATTTTTAAGACTTTACCAATGTCCAATAAATTACTTATTCGCTGTGGAGTTTTTAGGAAGTCATTAGAATTTTTAAACACATAGTTTAACTGGCTTTTTCACCAAATGTTAATTTATTTGCCTTCAAGACTCAATGTAATTCCATTTTTCCAAAAATTGAAAATAATAACACGTTAATGATGGCAAATAAGGTATTTTGCGTTCTCGGCGCCATAGGACGCCTTTTGACAAATGAAAAATTCATTCGTTTAAAATTGTATATGTACAAACTAATTGTAGGACACGGTTAGATAAGCACAGGATACAATATAAAGATGCCAACTCTAATCCCAAAATGGGTTTTGAGTTTATTTTATAAACGAGTGAAAAATCTTAGTTGGCAGTGGATATGTATAGTCACGTGACAACAAAATCACTATCTTAGTTTATGGTTTGAACAATGATTTTTATTAGATTTGACAAATTTAAGTTGGTTTTCTTTTCATACCACGAAAAATGAACCATTCTCTTTTAAATTTAATTTAAAATTTTACTATACATTACTAACGATCTCATATGTTTTAATGCAAAATAAATAGATGAACACACACTGGACTAATAACTATTAATTTAAGTCAAAGTCTTTCTATTTATTGAAGGTTGTAGTTGACATAACAAAATTGAAAATTAATAAAGACATTTGATCTAAAATATGTTTTAATTAAAAAAGCTTGTTAAACCAATGTTTTAATTAAATGTTTTTCCAAACATCGAATGCAGATTCTACTGGGACGTATTCATGCTCCTTCTGTTGGCCGCGAATCTCATAATTCTGCCGGTCACTATAACGTTTTTCAACAACAACCTAAGCATTTACTGGCTCGTGTTTAATTGCTTCTCGGATACTATGTTCCTACTCGATATTCTCGTCAATTTCAGGACAGGTTTTAATTTTTTAAGTTTTTGTGTATTATTAATTTTAACATTTTAGGTTACTGGATTTTAAATGGCACTATCAAGCACAAATTCCATCGAGTTAAATCTAATTCAGTTTTAAATAGTTTTTCATATTTCATCAAGTTTTTACCTAATGACATATTCAATAAGATGTATTTCCGATTGATAGATGGAGCTATAAAATTTAAAAAATTTATAAAACTTATCTCCCAAATATATGATTTAAAAAGTTTACCAAAATACTATTTAGGGTCACCTTAAATGTAAATTATTCATGTTTGGGTATAATTTTCTTGTAATATTTGAATAAAAGATAAAATAAAATATTTAATATGAGTATCATTTCGACGCGGCCTTAGGATATTATTTTTGCTTTTTTTGTAATTTTAGCTTATTTTTTTATATCGAATCTAAATCTCAAATTTGTTAAACCATGCAACCTCAGGTTAAAAATGTAGTGCAATGTTTTTGTAAAATTACATTATTTCCATATAATAACCATTTCAAATAACAATTCAAAGTGGATCATATGTTACACAAAGTTATATGCACGAGGTTAACTTAAATTAGTTTAGGAATAAAAATGTTGCTAATACATTAAATGTTAAAAAATGACAAAAACGCCATTTTTTAAAATATTTACGCAATTTCATCAGGTATAATGCCGGAAGATAAAACGGAACACATTATACTCGATCCCAAAGTGATTGCAAAGCATTATTTGAAATCTTGGTTCGTCCTGGATTTCGTGAGCTCATTTCCTTTCGATTACTTCCTCATGATTTTCAATCCCAATCTCATCCGGAGGTCTGGGAGTGGCGACGACTCCGGAGGCCACAAATTCCAGATGATCCAAGCCGGGCGGGCCCTGAGAATCCTAAGACTGGCAAAGTTGCTCAGCCTGCTAAGATTGCTCCGAGTCTCGCGATTGGTCCGTTACGTTAGCCAATGGGAGGAAGTCTATGTAAGTCTTAAAATAAAAAAAAATCATGGGTATAAAACAATCCTCAACCTGCAATCTCGTTATTTAAAAAGAAGGTTTTAATCTAACATTTTATAAAATTAGGGCATCTAAAAAGTTTTTATACCTCTAACTTTTATTTAGGGTTGTTTAAATTGCAATATATCTTCTCCAAAATTATTTGTTAATTTTGAGAAATGGCACTATACGTAAGAGGGTCATAAATTTGGTTATTATATTTGTAAAAAAGACTCATCCCATCATTCCTAATCTCATATATGTATTATTCATAAAAAACCTTGATGGGACTTAAGTTAATATACTCCTTCTCATACAAATTTCATTAAGAATGTATGTCTAATATCATCCTCATCATCATGTATAATTTATGTTATTTAGTTCCTTAACCTAGCGACAGTCTTCATTCGCATTTTTAACTTGGTGAGCGTGATGCTATTGGTCGGCCACTGGAGTGGTTGTCTTCAGTTTCTCGTTCCACAGATGCAAGGATTCCCGCATGATTGCTGGGTCGTCATCGCTAACATCGAAGTAAAATAATTTAAAAGTTTAAATTATTGGTTTTAAGAAATATTTTTAATATTTTTTTCCAAATTTTTGGACAATATAAATATTGTTAAGGAACCGAAAAAATACAAATAATTGTTTTGTGAAATGCTTATATGCTATATTGATGGTCTCAACTCCCTAGGGTCCACACATGTACATACTAATATAAAATAATAATTAAAAATATATAACTATTTTATAGATAACCCATGACTCGCTAAGAATTTTATTGATTATATATGAATTTTTATGAATTCTTATGCAAATTATATAACTAGCCATAAGTATTGAATTGATTAAGGTCCTCTATTTTATAATGTTTTAGCAAGACAAAAAGCTTTTATAAATAAATTGTATGTCAGCTGATATTGAAGGAAGTGAAGGGCTTAAAAAGATAGACACAACACAGGTCAACAAATTTTTGATAATTATGAGCTATATTCAGAGGCCAGACCTTTTTTAAACTATTACCACTTGGTACCAAATTATCTTTTTTGTTAATTTTTTTTTCTTTGTAACATTTTATATTTAAACGAGTTCACTAAACGACTAAAACAATTTAAAATTTAGATCTTGTTTTATATATTGTGATTTTAAAATATACCGTGTGTCCAATCAAACCTTATAAGACAGCTAAAAAGACAATTTTCTCTAAAAATGTTAAAATTAAAAAAAAGCAGCTAAACTGCTAAATTTAAACTTGAAACAACAATTTTATCAAAAACCAGTAACACTTGACTTAAAAACAACATTAACGATTTTTACAGGGTTTTGTAGAGAATTTTCTTCCTGTAACGATATTGGGTTTTTCTTCTCTTAATCTAAAATTTTTTAGCTGCTCCAAAGTTAAAAAAAATAATTCCCAAAGTTACTAAAGCTAATAATTTTTCTAAAAAAACCATTTGGTATTTAAATATATTATAAAATAAACCTAAAATAGGTTATATAGAACTAGCAGTTTATTTTCAATTTATTTAGGATGAAAAACTGATTATATGACGAAAAGCATTTAAAACATAAAAATTAAAAAAAACCAAATAGTTAAATAATCTATACATAATAAAAAGAGTATGGCTAGACATAAATAAATGTTGTACGTCAGCCCGTCTAAATCTTCATTCAATAATTTTTCAAATTTTTATGTACAAATGTAATGTTTTAGAAAGCGGACTGGTTCGAACAGTATTCATGGTGCTTCTTCAAGGCCATGTCCCACATGTTGTCCATCGGGTACGGGCGGTTCCCGCCCCAGAACTTGACAGACATGTGGCTCACCATCTTTAGCATGGTCTCGGGCGCCACCTGCTACGCCCTCTTTATTGGCCACGCTACCAATCTCATTCAAACGCTCGAATCAGCCAATCGTCAATACAGGGAACTTGTAAGAAACATATGTCATTTGTCACAAAGATAAAATTATGCAAACGGAGCCAAACATGGTTCCAATCGACACTTTGATTTATTTTGATCGATAGCCTTAATTTTCCTTTAGATATTATAAGCTCAGCTATGTTTATTACAATACATGTTTCTATCCTAAAGATGAAACAAGTGGACGAATACATGGCTTACCGCAAACTTCCGCGTTCGCTCAAAGTCAAAATCCAAGATTACTTTGAACACAAGTACCACGGGAAAATGTTTAACGAAAACATGATACTCCGAGAGCTGTCGGATACTCTTCGACAAGTTTGCTTTCAACATTAAAAAATTGAAAATTGTCAAAAATATTTATTTATTATTTCTCCATAAAATTGGGAATTGATACATTTTTGTCCTATCCTGATTGAATGGAGCAGGGTATAACTATCTTAAGTTTCTGTTAAGGGCGCGCAGGCTTTATTTATTTTTGAAAAAATGAAAAAAAAGGTAACATTTTTATAATTTGAGTTGTTACATCGGAATTTATTAAGCACTGTTTTACTATTTTTAACACTCGGAGCAGTTTAACAATATATTTAAGAATCTCGATAAATTTATTTTTAAATTTATATAGCTGATAAATTAATGTAACAAAACTCTCTAAAATTTCTAACGTTTAAAATTTTCACTAAACAAATTATGTTTTTTTTTTGCATTTTAGGGAAAAATGTTGCACTGTGATTTTAAGTAAATAGCATGGGTTTTATATCTTACATCTTATAGATCCTAGAAGTAAATGACACCTAGGGCGTCTTTTTGAGTTTCAAAAATTAGAAGCAATTGGTTTTTTACATCTATTAAAATGGTTTTTCAGGCGTCGTATGAACGGGTCCGAGAAGGTATTGCAAAATGCCCTTATGCAACCATGACTCTGGTGTTTTAATATTTTATGGAAGAATGAGAACAGAATAAGGTTTATAGGGTAAAAACAGGAATGAGCCTTTTTAGGAAATTACTTTTATTATTCTTGCCGTCAATTATAAGAAGCTCAAAAATTTTATTTTGTATTTCATAGGCCGTGATCAATTATAATTGCCGCGAGCTCGTAGCTTCAGTCCCATTTTTTGCGAATGCCGATAACAACTTCGTTAATGCCATCATATGCAACCTGGAATACGAAGTTTTCCAACCAGGTATAATTCTGGTAACATTTTTATTGGCGCTTTAGTGAATATAGACTTTTATTTTAGTGACCTTTAGAGGGTTTAAAATGCTTTTTTTTTACCACAAAAATATTTTGGTGAAAATCAAAAAATTAAGTTTTAGACAAGCAAAATTACTTATTCCTGACTCAATTTAATTTAAAATAATACCCAATTAAAAAGTTTACTATATGATGTCCATATATTCTTCAACATTTATTGACTTATATGGTTATTCACGTGCTAAATAATTTGACTCGTTTATGATCCACAACATTTTAGGTGATATAATTGTCCAAGAGGGCGCCACGGGCGACAAAATGTACTTTATACAGGAAGGAGTCGTCGATGTCATTTCGGGAAACGAGGTCAAAACCTCTCTCTCCGAGGGATCATACTTCGGAGGTAAAATCCACATATTAAGCTGCTTTTTCGTTTTAAAATTTTCATTTTTTTCCAAAAAAATTATCAAACTTGGATTTCAAAATTTATAACGTTTTTTTTTTGAAATGAGTGTTTTTTGTGCCGTTTTTAGGGTCCGGTGATTTTGTAATTCTTATTGAATTAGCTTTTTAAAATAAATCATAATTTCAAATCTCTCACCTTTATGAAATTAGAAATATGTCTGATGACCTCCGATCAAAAGCGTCAAGCCACCATACAGGCCGCTTCCTACTGTCACCTGTTTTCACTTTCGAGGCATCACTTCGACCAAGTCCTCGAATTCTATCCCATGATGCGCAAAACTATGGAAAGCATAGCAGCTGAGAGACTCACAAAAATTGGCCGGGATCCTAGCATAGTTAGCCCGAAAGAGGATTTATCGAGCTACCTCGAAACGGTAGAAATTTTTTAAAACTCTATTTCTCGGCGGCAATGTTAATTTTTATTTCCAAATCCAAATTTTTATAAATTTAATTTTGTAACTGAATGGCTTATTCAAAGTTTCACAAAATTTAGTTTAAGCTCACAAAGTACTATATATGAGATGTAATAGTTTTTAAAAATAAATCGTAAAAAAAGAGAAATGTTTATGAAATTTTCAAAAATTTTACAAAAAAATAAAATCACTTTGCACGTGGCTTTTATTCATGGATGGGAACACAGTAAATCAAAAATTTTTGCCATTCTCATTTTCGAAAATCTCCTTTCACTATGGTTTTTTATGAATTAGAGATTGTTTGCCTATACAAATTTTGCGACCAAACTCTAATTTTGCTGGTGACCTTTTTCTCACAGCCATTACTAATTTTAGATCTGATATTAATTTTTAGGCAAAGGTTATGCATTTACTTAATATTTTTCTAACTTTTTCCTATTCTTATACAAACACAAATCCAATATAAATAATGGATAAATAATTCAAAACGCATTATTTCTTTTTTAGAATTTTTTTTTATTAAGGGCACGTGCAAAGTGAGTTTTTATTTTCGTAAAATTTCCAAAATTTTGAAAAAATTATTTTGAAATAAAACGCAAATTTATATAAAGTTGCTAAATTTTGTATATGCGCATAAAATATTTTTTCTGAAATATAAATTTTTTTAAAAAATTTTGAAAATAAAATTTTCAAAATTTTCAGAATTTTCAAAATTTCACGAAAACAAAACCTTAATTTGCACGTGCCCTAATTAAAAAAAATTTTCTCGCAAATAATAATGGCATGTGCCCTTTTGGCTAGAAAATTTTTAAAACTATTTTGTTTATAACATAAACAAATAATTTTATATCTAATTTTAAATTAACAAAGAAAATGCTTTTGGTTTTCACTAAATTGAAATTTGGATCTAGTTTGCATATAACCCTTTTAACCTCATATCTGTTCTTTTTTTAGGTCCACGAAGTCCTTAAAGCCAAAGAGCTAGAACTAGCTCGGCTGCAAAAGGAAAAGCAGGAAGAAACTACGGCCGCCGCGGCGCTCAAGAGAGCTGCCATAGCGTCAGGCGCCGTAGGTCTACTGCGCCGAAGCCGATCGGGCAGTGGAGACGCCCTGCTTAAGCTACAGCAGCAAGGAGCCAATACGACGTCGTCACATAAATCTCTATCCATATTTTCTTACCCACCTACTGATCACAAACAAGATCATCAACAACAGCTGTTGCAAACCAGATATTCACAAGATGCAGGCCGAACAAATAAAGGTGATTCCCCAATCGGTAAGAAAAATGGGCTCGAGGACGAGTTGGGATGGAAGGATTTATTGGCCGGTATCATTTATGACTTTATTTCGCTAGATTTTAACTAATTTTATTATTATTACCATTCCAAAAATTTGTATATATTTAAAACAAAAACTCTGCCAAAACAGAAATTACCTAGTGAAGGGCATCTAACACTGGTGACCAACACTTGAGCATGTTTTTATCAACGGTCCCGTTTCAAAGTTTTCATCCTACAAATAAAAAACTGGATATTGCGATATTCAACACGCTATAATACGTTTAACTCTCTTTTGGCACCCTTTATACAAAACTTTTTTCTAAATTTTGTCAAATAAATAACAAATTGAGTTGGGTGAGGACTAAAAAATAGAAAATTTTAGGGAAATAAAAAAAACAGATGAGGTCATTAATTTGTTGAGAACCCTAGATCAAATTTCATTCAAATTTATTAAAATTTATAAAAAATTTGATAGATTAAAGAATAAGAAATGTCAATTGGATTGACTATTAGGCTTCTGTTAAAAGAAGTATAAAGGATAGTTTTTAACCCAACGAATTATTATTAAAATATAACGAGGCATATAAAAGAATAAAAGCTTTTGTAAAATAAAAATAAATAGCGTGCCACATTGTAATTTTAAGACACGTAAATATACAAATAATAGCAAATTTTTCAATATATAAAAATTAGAAATTGAGGGAATATTAATGTAAAAGAAAACTTGAAATGGTATTCGAAGAAAGTTATTGCCACAAAGTATTACATTTAATCAAAAGGTCAGACGAATAAGATTAGTAGGAGCTTTTGTAAAATAAAAATAAAATAAATACAAAAAATTAGGGCCAAATTAAATTTAAAAAAAAATTCTTTTTGCACTACGCTAATAATACGTATTATTAACTGCGTAAATTACGTGATTGTTAAAGATGATTGTTGTGTTTCTTTTCCATTTAATGCAAATTTACATAATCTAAAACGCCAAAATTAATACTTTAAAACCTACCCCCAGTCGACGTTTCATTACGTTACCATTACTTGCTTTAACTAAACAACATTTTAAATGATGATTGTATTAAAAAAAATATATGAAATGTATATATAAGATTTAGGCGCCATCTATCAAAATGTTTTTAATGTTTTTTTTAGTTGCTCATTAAATGAACTCTATTCCCTAAACGCAAATGCTTACTAATTTTTGATGTAAAAAAAATATTTATATTTCGATCAAGTATTTAGGCAATTAGCACCATAATGAATACACTTTCTTGAGTTTGACAAAAAATTTATTATAGTTTAAGGCCGAACATTTTTGTAAAAATTACAACTTTAAATCGTATAAAATTAAACTCGAAATGAAATAAAAAATTTATTTTAATTCTTGATTGTGCAGGTATAAGATTATAAAAAAATGTTATTGAGACATTTATGTTGTTTAACCAGCATTATTACAGTGCTCGCTTCAATAAAGTGGCACATGTTACAAATAGAATGATCAATAGACACATAAAATGTGGCCATCATCTACTATATTTTTGATCATTGTCACTAATAAAATGATCACGATCACAATTAAATGATCAAGATCACAATTAAATGGCCAAGATGATGTTTTCAAAATATCACTATGTTGTGGCTAAATGGTCACACAATTTAAGTGATGTTTACCATGAAATCCTCATCTTGGCCAAATAATTGTGATCGTGATCATTTAATTGTGATCGTGATCATTTTATTAGTGACCGCGAACAAAAAAATAGTGTTGGGTGGTCACATTTTTTGTGTCTATTGATCATTCTATTTCTAACATGTGCCAAATTATTGAAGTGAGCACTGTATACCAATTGTACAATTTGTTGATTGACCCGTCAACTAGTATTATCATGTCGTCATGATAAATATGCGGGGACCTCACTCTTTTGCATTATAGGTTAAGGCTTTCTATTAAGTATGTTAACAAACAAAAGATTACTGTGATAAAGTGGCCTATCTAGCAATTTTTTTGAAAAAGATGAGCGGGACGTTTTCCTAACGGACGTATTGTATTAAAATATCCTTTGTAAAAGGCCGCTATTATTTTTTATAGTTTTTTTTTACTTTTTAATATGGAATAAGTCACAACCTTGACCAAGTTTGGGCATTATATTATTTTGAGCTATTAAAATAGTCGTAGATTAGTAAAAAACGGAAAAAATATACAAGAGAAGGCAATCAAGAAATTTTGATGAATTTTAATTTTTGGTTTCACCTCATTGATTTTAATCGACTTGTGGATTTTAATTTCTTTGAATTTTTAACGGTCTTACAGATCCACGACAATCAAGAAAATATAAAAATTTTACAATAAGATTAAATTACAATCTCCACTATCTTTAAGAAATGTTTTTTTATCAAAATAAGCAAAAGTTTAATTTTCAAACAAGAAAAATCTCTTTTCTATCCTTAAGTTATACAGCTTATTGCACCTCAACCTATATTAAGACACTTTTTTTACCGGTTCAAAATAAAAGTATTTTTTGAAGTTTGAATATCACAATTAAACTTAATTAGTATATAAACGTTTTCAACATTTTTTGGTCTTTGAATCAATTGGTTTAAGAAATTTTTTTTTCAAATTTTTAATGTTTATAATTGGTCAAAATATTTTAGAGGAAATAAGCGTACAAGAGAAAGATAACAAATTTGATCTAATAAATTAACTTATGTATTTCTAATTTGTCGCGATATTTATTAATTGATTGGCTAATACTTATCGACATTGTAATTACACGAAATAATTTCTAATCAGTTTTTGTTTTTGGTATAGATAAAAAACGAAAATCTGCCCAGGTAGAACTAAATGTATTTTGTGCGCTTTCTTACTTCTTTTGAAGTTTTCTGACACTTTTGCACTTTTGATTTCCTTTCTTTTTCATGGATATGTCTATTTGATTTGTGAGAGGGAAAGTAGACGTGCGACATTTTTTAAGGCAACTATGGGGTAAAGTTGTCACATAGGCCCAATTTTTATTCAATTTTTGAACGTTTCACTAGATTGGTAATTTTAAGAAAAAGGAAGTCGCAGAATGAATATTATTTCATTCATCCTACAGATCTATATAGATATACATATATATATCTTTTGATCTCCCTTGACTTTACTCATCTAAAATTAGGAAAAAAATATTAACATTATTTTGTAGGAGACGATATTGGACGAAACGCACCTCTAAAATCAATATCATCTGATGGACCGGCAATAAGCCGGAGCCATAGTTACACCAATTACATCGGTTATCATTTCAAAAAATCTCACAACATTTTGAAAGGTCACCCCAAAGATAAATATGCCAGCGTCGACAGTGACACAATCCCAAACACATCAAACGGGTTCAATGGAGCCACTCTTGATCACGTGGTTGCGGCTTTGCCAGCCATTGGTCAGCCAATCGCTGTTGCTACCTCTTACTGGGCCAAAGGGCTCCCGTCAATCATAAATCCCGTTCAGGTGTTATTGACGTCCTCCACCCAGACAAGTTCAACTGTCCCCTCGCTACAAACTATGGCGACGGACACAAATAGATCCCCCATTCAGAATAAAATTGGTCGAATTTAAATTTTTATTTAAGAGCAAAGGTCGGGCGGGCTTGAACTTAGACTTTGTTGTGGTCTACACTCAAATTAAGCAACGTTGAGTTTGGTTAGTAGTTGGATTGGTGACCGTTAGCGAATCCCACAACGTTTCATTTTGACCTAGAACCCAAATTAACCGTTGCACGTCTTATTTAATGCTGGGCCTATTGTAAAGTTTAGAGTGGCAAAGCCCTCACCGGCGAGCCTTTCCCTAATAGAGAAAAAAGTCTGAAGATATTTTGTAATACTCATTTCTCTTATCTTGGATCATTAAAAATTATGTATATAATTTTTTTTTCTATCGGGAATTACAACAACAAGTGATATTTATTATGAGAAACTTGTTGAACGTTTTAAAACACCATCTCATATTTAAAATGATAATATGTTATTATTTACATAATTTGTAACACTTACTAAATAAAGATGATCCATCGACCCAAACCAATGCTCACATTCACGGGGCAAACACAAATTTGGAAAAAATGATCGCTTCTTCTTCTTCGTCGAATAGTCTAACGCCAAAATCAGCTGATACGGTCAACACTTATAACGGCGAGCCATATGGTGGTATCATAATCACTTTCACACCCGCTAGTCAGGTGACTAGTCAAGATAGCCTTTTCAAATCTACGCCATCTGCTCACAAATAACTTGAAAGAATTAATTTTGTCGGGTCTTTTTTTTTTTTAAATGTAATCAACTTTATATATCAAAAAATTATTGTTAAATATTTTAATATTCGTTTGGCTACTATCATCTTAATGGTGCTAATATTTTAGCTAAAAATTAAACACAAGTATTAATAAAGCCTGGCCGCAAAACTCAAACATTTTAACTGAGAGTTTTATTTTGGTTAGGGCGCGTTCAAACTTCATTTATTTTTTTATATTTTTTTCAGGAAAATAATCTTAAAGGCTGATAATAAAAATTCGCAAATTTTTGTTAAATTTTTGAAAATTTATGAAAAATTGAATGAAGTGTGAACGCTTCCTTTATTGCCATAATTATATTTATATAAAATTATTAAGTACAAACATTATAAATATTTTTTTTCATGTTTTCTACAATTCTCAATTTCGCTAGTTTAATACTCGTCAAATGGTAACTAGTCAAATAGAAAATTCTCAAATTTATTAAAATTTGTATATTTTTTTTTTAATTATTCGATATTTATTTTAATTTATGTTTTAAAAATAGCATTTTTTTTTTGATTATGAATGATTGTGCCATAAATGTTAGACCACTTTGTAATATAAATAATAATAGTTTAAATTTGAGGACAACAAAAGATTTATTAAAATAATTTTATCTAAAATTTTTAAATTGCAGCAATAATGTTAAAAGCTGTTGACTTTACAAATTACAATTTTTAGCTGAATTTATTCAAACACTTTGTTTAATAAAATAACAACCAGTATATATGGTGAGCAGATTTTAAGTTGTTTTCAAATTTTGTAAATTTTTATGCGAATTACATTTTTTTTAAATAAATTTTGTGAGAAAAAAATTCATAGATTTAATTTTGCAAAGTGGTCTATCATTATTTACAAACTAATATATATTTCTTTTAATATTATATTCAATTGCTAAACTGAAATTTTTTAGAGTTTCGGTGCGATATGCTAAATAAATATATTTGTAATATTCCTAATTTTGCAAATTTAAAAAAACCTTCTTAAGGCTTTTCTTCCTATTTTGCTAAATGTGCAAAAATTCAAATTGAAAAGAGAAAAAATTATTTTTTTTTCTTACCTTTAACACACGGATGTTTTTTGGGTAGAATATTGGATTTAAACCGATAAGCGTTGACTGATAGCTATTTATCCGTAATGGCATCGGACAAATATCATTTTGTGTTTCATTAATTTTTCGAACAAAAATTAGATTTTTGAAAAAAAAATTTGTATCCTAGAACGTCTTAATTGCCTCTCTTCCAGAGCTGGGAAAAAACCCATTTTTTGGCTAAACTCAAATTTTTGTTTTTCAAAAATTTTATGACAGATTATAAAATCAATTATGAATAGATACAAAATTTAAGCAGAATATCTTAAACTTTTTAAATATTTTATTAATTAAAGCTAAAACCGTTTATTTTTTTAATTTCAAAAAAAAAATGGTTTACCAAATATGTTTTTCACTCTGGTAACTCATATCGACAAAGAATTTTACAAAACAGGGCTACACATCTAATTCTTATAGCACAGGACAACAATTCAGATCTGTCAATTTGGTCAAAAAAGGCCATTTTTCGTTATAGAGGGATATAAGAAGCCAAAGACGGAAGAAACTAAAAAAAACGAAAAATATATATGAGATTAGGGCATTAGAGGGATCCATTCTTTTATGTTTTCATAAAATTCACGTTTCTGACATTGATAATTGTTGACCTGTGTAGTATTTCTGCCCTTATATCATAAAACCATGCCGTTCATCTTGACCAAAAGTTGTTGAAAAAAAAACTGTGTTAAAGCTTCACATAGCAATTAATTATCATATAATTTTTAAATAAAAAATTATAGTGTTTGTATAGCCAACCAAAAAAAAATAATATTAATTCACTTTACAGAGTTGACACACCTAAGATTTTGGGTTTATCTAAAACACAAAAAACCTAATAAATACATTTCTTCAATTATTTCACTAAAATTCTCGTCATAGACGAAATATTTGCACAGATGGGAAGATAGAGGCGTTATCATTTCTATATTTTGAAGGGCGGAATAGAATTGAGGGTAACTTATCCATTTTAAAATACCTGTATATTTTACAAAAAAAACAAGGTGTGTGTAGTATTTGAGTAAATAGAAGTTTATTTATCAAAATAAAAGAAAGGCAAATAATACCTTAACCCTTTCATCAGCTCATCCATCTACCAATAAAAATCGACGCCTCGATAGTTTTTTACTATCTAGTACCTGCTGATTTTTGGCGATTTCAATATTTATTTCTATATTTTTTTCGTAAATATAATTGTAAAATATGGTATAAAATTTGAGAGAAACGCCAAATTTTTTGTTAAAATTTTCTTTGCTCGAGGAAGAGCGCCGTCCAAAACAAATTCAAACTATTTTCACAAAATTCCAACCAAAAATTTTGATTCCAATGGTTTTAAAGGTAAGTGACTTAAACGTGTTATATGTACATTTTACAACCGTCGGCAAATGGCCTTATTAAAGCTTACAATAAGGTGACCTTGTTTATCTAGGGCAAAAAAAATAAGATTTTATAATATTAAAATTTTTAAATATGATGAATCAATGAAAATATTAATATTATTCTTCTTAACAGTCTGAGCATGATCGGAACCTGTTGAAATCTTTTCCCAAAAAATCCTTGCCGGTATGCCAACAAATTCCCGTTTTTTAATTCGCGATGGCTTATAGAGCAGCCATATCGTGTCTCTGTTTTAGTTAGCGTTTCTAAATATATTTAACCAATCTGAAGTATCCAAATACATTGAAAGACTATTTCAAAATGGGCTGATGGGTTGAATAACAAAAGATATTAATAATGATTTTAGGCAGAAATTAAAATATCTTTTTCCTATCGTACGAGTTTTTTTGGGGTCCCTCTAGGGCCCTGTCAAATCTTACAATAAAATATCTCTGAAACTCTTCAGAGATAAATTGTCTTTATATTTGGCTAAAAAGAAAGCAGATACCGTTATTTAAACTTAAAGACGAATAAAACAAATATGAGGAAAAAGGACTTTTTTTTAATTTTTATTATCGAAATTCGTAAAAGTAAAATCATTCCGGTTCAACTTGAGAAACGTTAAAATTTTATATGTGAGCTTTGGCAAATGGCGAACTCTTTCAGATCTTGTGTGATTTTACCTTAAATTTTAATTGAATCTTGAAGTTTTTAAAGATCTGGAAAATTGACTAATTAAAATTAATGGTATCGTGATGTTTTCATATCAATGTTCAAATTAATTAGCTATAGATCCCTCCCTCAGAGCTCGATGCAGAAACAAAATAATTTTGTTTTAGTTTATAAAACCAAGTGACTTCAACAAAAACATCCGGGCAAATACAAAAATTTATTTAAACGACATAACAAACAACAACAATATCTTGTAAATATTTTCGTTGCAAAGAAGATTTAATTAATAGTATGTCACCCCATATTTTTTCTTTTTTATTACATTTAAAAAGTATATTCCATTCCATTTTAAAATTTTGCAACTAATTGCATAAAATTTAATCTCTTATGGAAAATGTTTTTTGAATGTGAAAATTTATTAATTTGTTAAGTAATTTTCTTAAACAAGTCCCTGTATATGAAATAGGACCAGTGCCAAAGTTTAACATGTGGTCGTTGCACGCAAGGCTACATCAATATTAGTAAAAATTTCAGTTAAAAGTTCAATTCTCCTTGTAATTAATCAAAAACCAAAAATGGGTTAACAAAAATGAAATTATAACTGGTGCTCAATCGAATTTTAATTAAGACATAAATAAGGCTTGATTTTGATTTGAGCCCTAACGATTGGAATAATCTTTGTAGCCAGTGAAAAGCTTTTAAGTTGCCCTTGAGCTCTATACCGAGAATGACTTGCACATAGGCGACCTAATTTTGTAATCTAACCCACTTAGTATTAAACTTATCGTTATATGAGACCTAGTTAGTACCTAAATATACAGCTCACCCCATCAAATGCATTTATTCTTAGTATGCGCATTGTAAGGCCTTCTGTGTCATTGCGTTTGTTATTTTAAAAACATCTAATGTTAATGATAGCTCCGTGGTGACACGAATGCCTTTAACTCAGAAATTTTGGTTTTCAATGTCGCAAAAACAGTTTTATTTACTATTTCATTTTTTTTTTCAAATAATTTACACGAAAGCGCATTCTAAAATGACCTCTTCAAGCAGAAAATCTATAAAATATGCCCAAAGTGATAGCCATGACCTAACGACTGGTGCGGGCCCGATATCAAAGTCGTTTTGCTAGGATTATAAGTCCTCATTGGTGTCCCGTGAATTGGCATTTACAATTTTATTTCATAGCTTTAATAATATTTGGAAGGTAATTTTCCATTAACTTTTAAGCTATTATTCACAAAAATAAGTCTCGAGTAAAATAAAAAATTTAAACTTTAAAAATTATATTACAAAACTATGTATAGGATAATAATAAAATTAATTATACAAATTAGATTTTTTGTTTTTTAGACTAACTTGTTTTGACACTCGATTAAAAATGGCCTTATAGGCGACAAAAAAAGAACATTAAATTTAAATTAGCATTTTTTTTTTAATTCATTAGGAATTATCCAAAAAGATTTTCACGTTTTTATTGTCTGAAGGCTACAAAACAACTGCTCGTTTCAAAAATACCCAATTTTGATTTGACCATTCCATTCAGGGAAGAAATTTTCCATATAAATTAAATAAAGTTTTCAAAGTTTTTTAGGACAAAAGATGTTCTTGTTGTTCACTGTAGTGATTGGTTAATATGAATGAATGAATAACAATTTTTAATTGGACAAAAACAATTACTAAGTTTTCGATAAAAGGCGTCATATATGATTCATATGTTAAATAAAAAAGTCTTAATATATATCTAATGGATTCTGGGTCTTGTCCACTAGTTTTAATATCTATAAAATTAAAGATATTTTTTACCAAAAAGAACAATTTTTGTAAATTTTATTATTGCAAGTTGTCTAATAATTTTAAATAGGCCTGCTGTAGTTCTAATAGCTAGACCTGTAATTGTTGAGGAAGTCGGTCTGGCCTTATTTTAAACAAAATTTCAATAAATAGGATCAGTGTTGATTCAATTGGATTGGATAATAATAATATAATCTTTTTAAGAGTGTCTATTGGCTAACAAAAATTTTAATGATTCGATTTTCAAATGTAATATTTTGGTTTGTTTTTATTGATCAGGCTTCGATAATTGTTGGAAAAATATGTGAAATATGAATGTGAGATAGGTATAGATCTAATTTCCCGTTATGACCTAGTCCGGCTTTTTAATTCTGAAAGAGAAAATTTAGCGCTCCTAATTTAAAGGCAAACTCAGTTTTCATATAGTAGAAATGTAATTTGTTAAAAAACTAACACCTTATATATGATAGATTTATAAAAAATTGATTAATTAAAACCCGGACTTGAAATATTTTAGTTCCTTCTATTATTTTACTCGGGGAAACCCAAGACCACCTGACAAATAAGAGGAGCCTACTAAATCCGGTGGATTATTATATATTGTCATTTATATTAATTTAGATTATGAAAATTCAAACTGTATCAATTGATTGAAGGATCCATTATTGTTATCGAAAACTCCGTATGCTACTAGTCACTGTTCTATCCTATCTCATGGCAACACTTTCGCAACCGAATCTCGCCCAAGCTTACTGTAAGCCCGCACATCCTAATATTATTGATTTTTTCCCTACAAAAATGTATTCATATATGGCTGTGGCAATTTAAAAAATTTTGTAAAAAAAAAATTGAGCAACATGTATTAAAGTTAGAGCGTCTTTGTTTTAAATTTTTTTTCAAATTATGTACTTTAAAAAATTTTTCGTTAGGGCACGTGCAAAGTGAGTTTTTATTTTCGTAAAATTTTAAAAATTTTATTTTTTTCATATTTATTTCAGAAAAATTATTTCATGTGCATAAACTAAATTTGGCATTTTTTTAAAAAATTGCGTTTTATTACAAAATAAATTTTTTCAAAATTTTGAAATTTTTTCGAAAATAAAAACTCATTTTGCACGTGCCCTTAGCGGTGTATTAAATGGGCTATTTATATCAATATTTTGAGCCCGTTTAATTTCTTTTATCTCTGTTTTAAATGAACAGACAATAGCGTATCAAAAAATATGAAAGCATATCTAATATTAGTAATCCCTATAATATCATTTTTATTTTTTTTTCTTTTATCTGGTCAAATCACCGTTAACACATTAATCAAAGTTAGAAAAAGGGCATACTTCTCGCGAGTCATTAACCCTTTTCAAAATAATATAGTTTTTAATTGTTAAAATTTGTGTAAAAATTTATACAAGATGCACTTTAAATAAACACTCAGAAAAATATGAAAGAAAACTAAAAAGGATTGTTAGAACTTACGGTAAAATTTATAAATTCTTATAACTTATTTGCTTAAATTTGGAAGGGAGTTTTAAAAAATTTTACAAAATTTATTAAAATTCTTTATACATAGGGCTAAGATTAAGTTTAGAAATATTTTCTTTCCCATTGTTATATTAAACATTTTATAAAAATAGCTTAATTATTTTATATTTGACCAAATATTTTAATAACATAATTTTTTTTTAATTGCCTACACTGAAGCATTAATGTCTTAATTTCTGTGATTTTTGTTTAAATAACAGATATCAATCACCCTAAACTAGCCTTTAATCTTTAAATATTGTATACAGTTTTTATTCCGTAAGACCCATTGGCTTAACTGGATAATGTTTTAGGGTTTTAAACTAATAATCAGATAAGTGGAGTTCGCGATCAGTAAAAATATTCAAAATATGAGTTACCATATCTAGTTCTTGGCAACATTTGGTCGAAAAATAAATGTCAAAACGGCTCTTAAACTCAACTACGCCTACATTTGTAACGAAGTTTGATTACATTTAATTAAACGCTCGTTTTGCGCCTTGTGTATTTTTGTAAATCTTCTTCCTACCGCTTTGGACTCGCGTATTTCAAAAAATTTTTAACCCTGCATACGCAGACTCGACTGCCTTTCCAAGTAGTCTTTTTGGGGGTTTTCCCAGTCCTATTTGCCATTCTCCGGGTATAACATAAAGTTATTTAACATCTTTCGGTCCAGATTGACACTAATATGAGACCTAAGAAATCGGCGATTAGAAATTTAGGCTTTATTTTATATTAAAGCATATTGCTAAACCTTTATTAGGTCACTTAGTAAACTTTTATAGGTATTAAAGGTCACCGGGGTGTGTTTATTCAATTAACTATACGGGGTCAACGGCTGGAGTTAAAAGAGGCAATGCCATGAAGGGTAAACCGTCCCCTACTATATTTGGACTACCCCACAACTAGTTTTTTTTTTATAATTTTACAACTTTTTTAAAAATGCCAAAAAATAAGTAAAAATTGTAGTTTTTAATCCATTTTTGGAATTTTGAAAAAAAAATTTATTGGCCGAATGTAAATAATAAGTGGTAATTATATAAAAAATATTAACATCGACACAATCATCAAAGGCTTAAAATTTTAAAAGAAAATATGTAGACTTGTAAGTAGCATCAACAAGGATTTAACGCAGAGACGTGAATTTGTCCCCATTTTTTTTTATCTTTTTCTTTGTCCTTTGTGTAATTATGACATAAACATTATATAAATTCACTTTACAATTTATATATTCTTTTCTTGTTATTATCTAGGATATCTATTAATTAGATGTTATAATTACATATATAATTAAAATAGTTTTAAAATAACTTTAGCCTTATGCAATTATCATAAATTTTCGTAAATTTTTTATTTTCGTTTTTATTGTAAATTTTTATTTTTATTGTAATACTTGTAAAAGGTCGGATTATTTTATTTCGTTTGAAAATTTTTAAGTTTATGCTCACAAAATAAATTTTTCATTTTTTGGTCATCGTTTTTAAACTGTTTATTTCTCATTTTGAATATTTCTGTGACCAATTTACCAAATATCAACATTTTTGAAATAGCTCGAACTATTTTTGAGTCTTTATTACACAGGTCAACAAATATTAATGACAAAAAAATAATTTTTATGAAAGCACAAAAGAATGCATCCCCATGATGGCCTAATCTCATATATATTTTTTGTTTTTCTTAGTTTCTTCCGCCTTCGGCTCCTTAGATCCGTCCATACCGAAAAAAGGCCTTTTTAACAGATTTCAGGACCTTGAATATACCCTAAAAAAATTTAAGAATCTTTTTTCCATATCAAAATCCCTTGGAACTTATATTTATCATCTCAAATAAAAAGAAATAAAATTTAAGTATATCTAGCTCTTATATCAACATTTGATAATACAGAATATCTTTCATAAAAACTTAAATACGACACGATATATTATCGGTTTTTAATAAAAATATTATTTGAACTATGAATTTAACAGTTTAGCTGTTTTGAATATGCAAAAAAAAAATTTAATTTATTTTTGTTTTTGGTTTTGAATCATTTTTGTTTTTTTGACAGGTTATCTAAATTTTCAATGTTTATAGCTGGACTAAGTTTGATTAGAAAAAAGGGTAAACGTGTTTTAAATCCCTAAGATGACAGGTTTGATATCCGTAGTTATATAACTCTCAAAATTTGTTGATCTTAAAGTTCCTAGGGTGTGGAGCCTGCACTTTGTTATAATCAGGAAAATGCGGCTTTAATAAATAACACAAAATCAATTAATTTTTCAGAGTTATGAGCTAACCTCAGACATATAACCTCAGGGATTGTAAAATCCGTTAACCGTTATTTCTAATCTTGGTAAGTCAGCTATGAACATTAAAAATATTTAAAATATGTAAAAAAACAAAAAAGATTTAAAAACAAAAATTGTTTGAATTTTTTTTTTTGCATATTTACAACAGCTAATTCAAACATCAACTGATATGTTTATTACAAACCGATAATATACTGTGTCTTATTTAAATTTGGACGCGAAATATTCTGTAATATCTAAATGCTGATGTAAAAGCTTGATTTACTAAGACATTTTCTTTTCCTTATTTGATATAATAAATATAAGTTAAAAATGATTTTTATATGAAAAAAAGATTCTTAAATTTTTTCTTGTTTGGGTATTCTCCTGGTCGTAAAATCTGTTAAAAAGGCATTTTTTCTATATGGACGGATTTAAGAAGTCTAATGAGGAAGATACTACGAAAAACGAAAAATATATATGAAATAAGGCCATCATGGATGTATGCCTTTATGCAGGGCTGGGAAAACAATGAGCCAAAAAACTTTGGCTCATTTTTTTCCCTAAAACATAAAAAAAAAGAAAGGGGGGTAAAAATAAAGGGCCAAAATAAGAATTCAAAAAAAGCCCTTACTAACAAAATGGGCAAAAATAAACCCACAAAAAGTGGCTCTTAAAAAGAGCCCTAAAAAACCCATTTTATGTTTTCTATAATAATTTCAAAAAAATTTGATGGGTGGGTTAATTTTTCTTAAAGCTCCTAGGAGTTTTTTTTAAGAAAAGGGGCTTTTTTTAAACATACCAAGGGGCTTTTCTTTTGCCATACCCACGAGTTGTGGGCATTTGGAAAAAAACCAAAAACTTTTTAAAAAAAAGCCCATTTAGTTTTTTTTCCCAGCCCTGCCTTTATGTTTTTTATAAACTTATTTTTTGTAACCTTGATATTTGTTTACCTGTGTAATATGGCATTGGCAAAAGGACACACTTAATCCTGTTAACCATAGATATATCGCCGCATCGTTGCAGTTATACTTTTCCTTACCCCAATAATAAGATTGTCTGTTATTGGGTGACCTTTAAACTTACATTCTATTTATTATTATCATGTGTTAGTGTTCAAATTCCCGAAGTTTGAGGAAGACCAATTTGCCGGTTACACTAGCAAATCACTCACTGGTACATTATTTTTATATTTAGGCCTTTTAATGAATTTTATTTATATGCTAGAGAAAAACTTGTATAACTCCGTATTTTTTAAATAAAAATTAGCGGAATAAGATAATTTATTTTTCGGGTTTTTCACTGCATTTTCTTAATTTTTTTTCTAAGAAAGTTTTTGCAGTTATTTGCAATCATTACAAACATATTTTTTATAGTATTTATCCGTGTGATTGAACTTGTTTTTCTGCAGAAATTCAAGAAATATGTGGGAATAAGCATGTGCCTCACAGAGAAGCACGGATCATTAAAGGAGCCATGGCAAACTTCGTCAAACATCGACATATTGTAAGGGAGAAAAACAGTTTTACAAATGTTCGAATAAAATTCATTCCACTCTTGATAATTTATTTTTTCACAATAAACACTGAGATCCTTTAGAATCCTGATTTTTATATTTATGTATAAGAGTCTTTCTGAATTCAAATTTCCTTAAAAACTATTGATATTGTCTATTAAAGGATATTTATTATAGGTAGTCATAACCTATCCAACCAAGAAGCCCTTTTGCGGTGGTCTCTTGATTCATCCAATGTACGTTCTCACAGCCGGACATTGTGTCCAAAAGTATCATATTAAGTTTTAATGGGGTAAGCCTTTACGCGATTTAGGGCAATCTCTAATTGGTCTAATACTTAATCATTGGCCATTTCCCCTCTGTTTATTGAAACAATATAAAAAATAAAATTATTGCCAATTTATTATAGAGTGTGAAAATATTATACTACTTTTATGACTTTTTAAATCTTTTAAATGGCTCGATACAATGTCTTCAAGGTATGATGACTATTTTATGAACAGTTCTACATGATCGTTTTTTAATATATGGATAATAAATGATTAATTTCTTTTGGACAAACAACCGACCATCAAGTGAGCTTAATAATTCAGGGACGTGTTTACACTTAAGATAAAATTAGCGAATATCTAAAAAATTATATTTATATAAATTATAAATATTTTGAGTGCATAAAAATTAAGCAATAATAAGATTTTTTAAATAATGTTTTAGAACTGAAAAATGCCTCTATACTCAGTTTTTAGGGGTCAAGGGTAGCCCAATATGTTCTTATGATTATTGTTAATTATTGAATCAGAAACAATACTTTTATATTATGATGCTAGTTGGTCACCGAAGAATAACTTGATCATGGGAGCCGAAAATTTGAATTACTCGACGAATAACATGGAAATACGGTTTTCAAAAAAAATTACCTTGCACGAAAAATTCGACAACAACGAACTATTTTACGACTTAGGTATGATAGTCAATGTTTAAAACTAAGTTGTATTCCGATCTTAGCTAATTGATGACTTTTTGTCTTAGGGAAGAATTTATTAAAAATGATTGATTTAGGTATTTGATGATTTTTTATACTTCTAATTTAATTAATCACTAGAAAATTTGTTCGGTGTCGACATGGTTTCATAATAATTATCATATAATTTTAACTAGATCAAAAAAGAAATAAATTCTAAACATATATTTCTAACATTCACGGATTCATATATTGCCTAGTTTTATTTTCTTAGAAAATCTGCATCGTTTTTTTTTGTTCAAGCCAATCTTAAAATATTAATACATATATTAAAAAAATGGTATGAGCTTTAAATGGGAACTCATTTTACATTATAAATAGACTATAATGAAGTTTAAATGAATACAGATCAAACATTTGTTCGCACGCGTTGTTTATCTATTCTATATTAATTCTATTCATTGTTATGCATTTTGAGTCATTTGTTTGACCCTTTAAAAGAACTTTGGCAACTTAGTAATAAATACAAAACAAATTTAAAAACAAAAATTAAAGTATATATTATGATACAATTTAATTTTAGCATTTATATATGGGGCGCGTAGAATGATTTACTTTTTTTTTGTATAATTTGAAAAATTCTGATGTTTCAAAAATTATATATCTTGTTTTTTAATATTTTTAATAAAGAACATAACAATTGTTATATTTGGACAATTTTATTATTACTCAAATTCATATGAACGAAGCTAAAAACTCATTTAGCATGACTCAATTTCACCAAAAAAATTATCAAGTTCTTCATTATTAAAAGTGAATTAATTCCAAACGCGCCCTTGGGCAGGATTTGATTCTTTTTATAATTAAGTCTCAAACAAGTTTTTCATTTTTCTTGTTTTCAGCTTTGATTGAGCTAAATAAACCGGTTTACCCTAATTCGTTCGTCAACTACGCCTGTCTCATCCCGCCCGGTGTTACGTGTGAGAGCTTCGCCAACCAAAAGGCATACATGGTGGGATATGGCAAAATTGATCCAAATCCTCGTAAATTTACAGTTTGTTTGTATAAATACCTGTGAAAAACTGCAATAAAGGGCACGTTTAAAGTCACACTTTAAACAAACTAAAATAAAATTTTCGTATATTTTTTGCCAATTTGTCGGACGATATACAGAATAACATAGTTAGCCGTAACAGGTGAAAGTTTAATTTTTATAACTTATTTTCTACTTGCAGATACTAAATTCAAATATTTTGCAAGAAAACAAAAGTTTTAAACATGCCCTGAAAAGTAGTATTAAATAATTCTTCAATTTTTCTATATCATTTTTTCCGCCATGCAAATTGATTAATTTATTTGTTTCAAATGAATATGCTTTATAGAGTGCGCTCAGGGTTCATTCAATTATTTACAAAAACTTGAAATTTTTATTTCGGGTTTTTACATTGAAAATTATTAATCATTGTTTTTTACAACATTATCATATATACGGGCACATGCAAAGTGAGTTTTTATTTTAAATTTTACAAATTCTGAAAATTTGCATAAACTAAATTTTGCAGCTTTTTAAAAATTTGCGTTTTATTACAAAATAAAATTTTTCAAGAAATTTTCACAGAAATAAAAACCCACTTTGCACGTGCCCTACAGAGCAATTTGAATACTTTATTAAATATATATAAATCCTTAGAAACTTGGTCAATAATAATTTTAACATTGATTAAAATTGAACCAATATTTTTTTTAGGTTTTAATATTTTTAATACTCAAAAACGAATAATTCTGAACATCCACCTAAAAATAAGAATTAATTATTAATTATCATTTGCAAGTTATTTTGACATTTTTTCTCATTTCAAACGCTTTTGATTTTGGTTTTAACACCAAAAAGTATCGTACAACACTTCCTTGACGCTGAAAGAAGCCGTACTTCCGGTTTGGTCAACCGACGATTGCAAAAAAACATACGCTGATGTCAAGTTCGCCGATTATTACGTGTGCGCCGGATATGCCCGAGGCAGGAAAGATAGTTGTGGGGTATTTTTTTCACCTTTATGCTAGAAAAATTCCAAATATCCGCATTTGTATGAGGTATCACACCCTTAGAATCAAAGTGATGATTACCTTCTTCAGTTTAAAAAATATAAAATAGTGATTACATATGTATTGCATACATGCACTCCTTTTACATGAAACATTTTGAAAACGAGCTTTAATTCTTTTAATTTTGGTAAACTTAAGTTAATTTTTAAATAAAAAGATTAATCCTGACCAATTTGAACCTAACCTAAACTCAACCTTTTTAATTAATTTACAGTATATTGAACTAATTCTTAACCCTGTACAGATTTAAACATAACCCAAACTTAATGTATAGATGCACTTTAATTATTATAAAAACACAAGGTTTTGAATATAGCTAGAATTTTTTTTCAATTTTTATATCTTCCACATAGGGCGACTCCGGTGGTCCGTTGATGGTGGACGGTCTCGAATTCAATTTTATTTTGGGCGTAGCTTCGTGGGGCTTCGATTGCGGACAGCGGATGAAGCCAGGTGTTTACATTTGCTTAGCCGATTTTCTGCCTTGGATCGTAGAAAAGGTTGACGCTGGCATAAAAAATCATCAAGAGGCATTGCAAAGGAGTGGACCCTTTCGTCGGTTATCGAGGATAAGGCCATACAAAAAATAATCGAGTGTGATGTTCAATATATCGGCCCGTCTCGGAACTTAATATCTATGTACTTATAATTGTCGTGATATATAATTATTATGAAACATTATATTAATCATACGTTTAAATGCACTAACCTCAGTTATAAAATATATGCTTATAATGGTTCATTAAAATCCTTATAAACGCACCATTATCCAGCAATCAAATCCAAACTGCTCGAAAAGTTTTGAAAAATATAATCTGTGGTTAGGTGAGAATTTTTTTCGCCCTTCAATGTGTCTATGGCTGAGTCCTGTTATTAAAAATATATTTCTACAAACAAATCAAACGCAGATAAATTAATTCATAGTGAACTTTATTTCTACAAAATATTTTAACAATAGGGCACAGCTTATTAGAAAAAATTAAAGCTCATATACATATAGTATAGGTACGATCAAAAAAATTTTTAACATGAGCGCGTTCAGACTTTATTCATTTAAAAAAAAAATTAAGAAATTTAAAATTTGGAAATTTATAAAATGTTTATTTTTTCAAAAATTTTTAAAAAATTTTTTTTTCCAGAAAAAATTATTTAAAATGCTAATAATAAATATTGACGACTTTTTGTTAAAATGCGATCAATGTTAAAAAATAAAAATTTAAAATAATATGATATTTTTTGAAACATTGAAAGAAGTTTGAACGTGCCCTTAAGTGGCTTATGTTTTCCACCCTCATTCCCCGTTTTTAATGCACATAATATTATTAAAGAGCAATTATGATATTGACCCAAAAAAATATAAAAGTTAACGAATGTTTATGTCGAGGGTTATTTAGACTACGATCGACGCCTATAAAGTGCAAAACAACTAATAAAATGAAATTTAATTTTGTTACCTAAAATTTATTTTGTCAATTTTCTTCTGCAAAGAAAATTGGCATAACAAGATTCTAACGCGAAGGCTAAAATTTTGGGGTTTAGAGGCGCGGCCCGTCCTTGGTAAATTTTTTTTATTCTGGGCCCATTTTTTCTATATATAACATAGGCAAAATTTTTTAAATATTATTAATATGATTTTGTAGAAATTTTAATCAAATAGTAGAAAATAAATGTGTTTATTCCAATGGTTATAATAAAATTTGACAACTTTTTTTAAATATGCTTTTTTTTTTAATTTTTTATAGATTTCAAAAATTTTAAATATAATAAATTTTATTTTAAACGTGGCCTTATATACAGCATATTTAAATGACCTAATTTAGTGCCCAATTTTATTTTGCATTTTTATAAAAATTTAACACAAAATGCTGCCTTGGATTCCTTTAAATACTAGATTCACCAAGAATAAAGGGCGACTTCCCTATTGAACAACTAAAACATACAGAAACCTAGTGAGGAATTATTTCTAAGCGAACCCGATGATTGGATAGTTATTTAATCAAAGAGCATGCGCAATTATGATAGGATATTGTTCTTTTTTTATGTTAAGGTTAATGTTTCGGATGCTCATCAATTATTAGCCCTAATAAAGGGTAAAATATTATAAACTTAAGTTATTAAAATTTTTTGAGGCCTATTGGAGCTTCAGTTAGTATCCACTTCCTCGGCCCTGGTATAAAGGTATATTATGAATTTAATCCGGAATTGTAAATTTATTTGAATAATGGTATTTTCCGGTATGTAATAAATTAAAAAATAAAAAATTAAAATATAACTAAATTTTCGAGAAAATGAATCTCTTAGTCATAGTATATTAAAATTAGATTTTAGAATGGAAAGAATCGAACGATATATTCCATGTACAATTATTATGATTTGATGGTTAGAATGTTTTTTAAGATAGTATTAAAAATAAGGACAAAAATATAGTAAAGCCAGTATTTATTACAAAAATATAAAACTAATTTTCAAAGCGCGTAAATTTGTTTTTAATTAAATTAAGTTTATATTCAATTAAATTAAAAATGGTAACTGATTTAAAAATAAAAATTAATTTAATTAAATAAAAAATGATGATTATTGATAAAATGTGAAGTCGCCTTATTTAAGATGTAATTATAATCAATTTTCCTATTTAATGAATAGGGATTATTTTGTATAGCGAAACTTTCTAAGATTTTTCTTTTAAAATTATTTGGTTCGACATTTAAGATTTGTGGCGTAAGATTTAATGAATGAGAGGTTAAAAGGTGATGTTCTGCTAGAGCAGATTTAAAAAATTGGTTGTTTTTTACAGCTGATTCGTGTTCTTTAGTTCTTATATTTAAAAATCGACTAGTTTGGCCTATGTAAGAGAAATTACAATCATTACAATTAAATTTATATACACAATTAGATATATTATTTTGGTTGTGAAAAGTTTGTTTTATAAACTTATAGGAAGATTTTATATATTCTTTTATTATTTTAATATCCATTAATACATGCTTCTTTACGGATACTTAGATAGGGTCGATACAACAATATGAGTCCAGTTAAATTTATATTTCAACTATCAACCTAATTTGATATCTTACATCGGAAAACAATTTAGATGACCTAAAGCATCACTCAGGACAACTATCGTTCTTGGTCAAGTTTTTGGCTGAAAACGAATGTAATATTAGAATTTTAGCCAAAGTCTTAGAATTTTGTGAGTGAAAATGAGATTTTTCAATTTCTGGCCTATTTGGAAAGAATTATGAGTTAAAAAAAAGAGTCTAAAAATTTATTAGCGCAGCATTCGTATATAGTGTAAGGCGCTTGAATATTCTTTATTCGCTATCTTAAGATTAGTGATTTGTCTTAAAACCATTTTTATAAGTAGTTAATGTTAACGATATTGAGCGATCAACTTTTCAACAATTTTCTTAAGGAATATTACTAATTAACAAATTTTTTTGTTTTATTAATTTTTCAAATTTTATTATTTTTTAGTTTGGACTCAATATAAAAACTGAGCATTAAAAAACCACAA
This sequence comes from Acutogordius australiensis, assembly GCA_030555515.1. NCBI lineage: Eukaryota > Metazoa > Nematomorpha > Gordioida > Gordea > Gordiidae > Acutogordius > Acutogordius australiensis. Next base: position 329,354 of record JAUIRJ010000008.1, on the reverse strand, counting down.
TAAATCCATTCACAAAACCTTGAAAAAAATGATTATGTTTTTTTGTTGTGCATTTTGCGAAAATATTTTTAAATGCACAGGTATATCAATGTCAGAAACGTGATTTTTATGAAAATATAAGAGAATGCATTCCCATGATGGCCTAATCTCATATTTATTTTTCGTTTTTCTTAGTTTCTTCCGTCTTCGGCTCTTTAGATCCGTCTATAACGAAAAATGACCCTTTTTGACAAAATTGACAGATCTAATACCCTAAAAAGAGAAGTTAAAAATCTTTTTTGCATGTATAAAATTCTTGTAACTTATATTCTTAATCACAAATTTTGAAAAATAAATTTTATTAATATTTCAAGTTACATCGGCATTTAGATAATACAAAATATTTTGATTCCAAACTTAAATACGGCACGATATGTTATCGGTTTTTAATAAAAATATTATTTGAAGTTTGATTTTAGCAGTTTAAATATTGTGAATATGCAAAAATAAAACATAAATTTATTTTTGTTTTTAAATTTTTTTTTTGCCTTTTTGACCTTTTTTTCAATAATTTTCATTGTTTACAACTGACTAACTTAGTTTGATTAGGAAAAACGTTGAAAGGATTTGATATTTCCTAAGATGGCAGGTTTGATCTCTGTAGTTAACTCATAACTCTCAAAAAATTGTTGACCTGTGATATTTGAAAGTATATAGCATCAAATATATTCGGCATCCATGTTGTGCTAAAGGTGCCAGTTGTTATGGGTAATATAAATATTGATATAACCTTGACATTTGCTTTTTATATTTTTAAAAAAATTATATTTTAAAAATAAACCTTGGACGATTTGATATTCTTTTGAAATCTAGTTTATACACATTGGTGGACGCACACTTGATCAAAAAATTTAAAGTTTATACTCATCAAATTTATTAATTAAGCCTTGGACTCATCCACTTTATGACAAACAACCCACGGTAGCAAAAAAAATTTATTTGAAAACAAATATATAAAAATTTAACCTTGGACGCATTAGCTCTATGACACATTCTCAAAAAAAATTCAAAATTTTGTAAAAAAAAGTTACTGCATTTTCAATTTAAATTTTGAATGTGTCAATATGTTTCCAAATCTAGTTTAGACACCTCAGCGTACACACCCTACTGGTCAAATTTAATTTTATATAAATTAATTAACTTTTAAATTAAATCTTTGTCTTATCCACTTTATAACACACAACCCAGGGCTGACAAAAAAAATTATTAGATTTTTGAAATAAACTTCAGACGCGCCCTTTTTAAAAAATATAGATTAGATTCAGCTCGAACATATCCCACGGTCAATTTGGCCCAAAATAAATATATTTCAATAAATTATCTAATTATTAAATTCGACCATGGAGCCTTTAATAACCACCTCAGACTCCTTGATAGAAGCAATCCACGATTCCAAAAATTATTTCAAATTATTAGAAAAAAAAATTTAAAATAGAGTTTGAACGGATTAATTTTTCCAAAATTATTGATTTCTTTATTACATATTAAAATAACATAATTTGTTTAAAAAATATGATTAAATGGATAAACTTTAAAATCCATTCAGTCAACTTCAATAAAAGTAGGAAAAAAGAAAGACTTCTAATAAGTAGAATGATTATCTAATTTATTATTAAATTATTTTATCTATTTATTTACCCAATAAGATGACATTTAACAATAAAGTTTTGAAGTTATAAAAATATAATATGGTTAAAAAAAATTAATTTTTTTTAGTGTTTTTAAAATCGTAAAGTTAGGCAATTTAATTAAATTAGGCTATTTTTCAATTCTAAAAAATTGCCAAAAAAACTTTGAAAAACAAATAATTGATTCGTCAAGATTTTAAAAGACAAAAATGGCTACTTGTTCAAGAAAATGCGGCATTTAATGTGGAGATTGGCTATTTTCACCAACTTATAAGAGTGAATAGATTTATCACAGCTAATTCTAAGCACTTTTAGTTTAATTAATAAGAATTAAAAACTAAGTTTAATTTATGTAACTTTACAAGACAAATCAACTAATTAGGTATTTAAATATTAAGATGTGTTTGCGTATGTAATTATATTATCGCAAACCAAAAAAACTCATTGTCGTAATCTTTTTTGTCTATACTCCACTCATTTTATGTAAAATTATAATCTACAATTATTATTTAATTTATAATATATGCCATAAAATTTAGATTATTAAAGGTTTAGTTAAGACACAGCCGAATGTTAAAATCAATCGTTCATGAAAGCTCTATGCAAATGTAATTGTAAACCATGACTGTTCTAAATGACCCGTACCACCTATGTCTATGTATAATATATATTTATAATGTAATTAATTTAATTCTATACATATTATTTGTCATGATTTTTTTTAATAGTTATGAATTTTTTATATTATTCTGTTTAGTTTTGTTCAAACGAGCCCTTGAAATATTGGTGCCTAAAAGCATGCTGTAGTTAAACATTTAAGAGTCATTTTTTTGGTTTTAACAATGTTAAAAACTTGTTACTCTTATAACTTTATTATTATTCTTGTAAAAATTTTGTATTTAATGCAAAAATAAAAGTTTTGGATAAATATACAGTTTTTCCAATGATTTGAATTTTGTTTTTGTTTTGTTAATTTTTTTTACTATGTTTTTATGATAATCTATAAAATTTTGTTAATTGATAATTCTTAATTAAACCTTATATAATAGACATTTATAGACTATCATCTAAAAGTTTGGTAAAAATGGGCTGAAGATAAACTCATTTATATAACCATTTTACACTTGCAAAATATTTTGTTTAAACCAAAGTCAAAATGATAATAAAAGTAAACTTTTTGAATTAGATTAACTTAATATATATGGATCTAGTATTTTCTATCACTTTTTGTTAAACCTTGCAATTGATTAAGTCTAGGTATATTACAAAAGTAAATTTATAAAAAAATACATATTTTTGGCTTTATTGGCATATTTTATTAGGCTCATAAAACCATCACGCATTATAAACCTGTAATTTTTTTATTTTTATTTGTTAAATAATGTGGAATAAAAGTTCTCTTTTTTTAAATTAATTGGGTTTTGGCTAACTTTCAAAAATTATAGTAGGCCTTATAAAATTTTGGTCAAATAATTATGGTGATTTTAATAATATAAGTATATACTCTATATATAAATATATAAATTTTTGTAAGTGTTGCAAATTTGTCCTTTATTGAAATTTAATATGTAATGACATTTTTATATAGCAATTAAAGCACAAAACATAAAAATAATTATATTACAATAGTTAATATATTTTATAAATATAATAAACTACGTTATCAAGGTTTTGTGGAGGTTATTTAACTGCTGTGATCTACCATATTTTCTTATAATTTATTTTTTTAATTAGATTTGAATTTGTTCTTAAAAACTCAAAAAATAGGATAAAATGAAATTTGGCAAAAGTTGTTAAGCTAGAAATTATTTTTTCTATGTATATAAAAATTAATTTTTACCTTTTTATTTTCCTTATAATTACTGTAATTTTAATGTCTACATCCATCAACCATATTAAAATCAAAAAATGTTCTGTAGCAAATTTTTTACATGACACAATTTTTTACCATTTCAAATATCTTTTACAAATTTCTTTTGTTTTTAAAAAGTTTCGATGTTTTTAGCAGGCTTGTAAAATTTGATCAAAAAAAGGTCAACCGTATTATGATAGTATTCTGATCTAATTGAATAGTTAATAGGTCGATAAAATTGTCAAATTGTGGAATATATTTTCCACTAATAAGTTTCGCTAAAAAATTTAAATATAAATGTTTTCCAATGATTTTTTTAAAGGAATGTGCTACAAAAATAATCTCCTTTTGTGTTTTACAGATGACAGTTATTTTAGATCACAGACTTACATATATATGTGTCTCTCATATCTTGAAATTTCTAATCGTGCATAATAACATATATAAAAAACGTACGTGTGTGTGTCTCTATCAATACTATATACCTACGTTGACATAGTCAATCAACTATATCACATTTCCATCACAATGGGCAAATTAACCGGTAAAACGTGCCGCCTCCTCACCATGTTGGCTCTCACTGTGAGCTTCTTTTTCGTCGAGATCGTTGTCGGTTACGTGACAAACTCGATGGCCCTCGTGGCCGACTCCTTCCATATGCTCTCGGACGTGCTAGCTCTGCTCATCGGCTTCTTCGCCGTCCGCATCTCTCGCCGCAAAAGCAAGAAGAACACGTTTGGCTGGGCCCGGGCCGAAGTCCTTGGCGCCCTGGTCAATGCCGTCTTCCTCGTCGCCCTATGCTTTTCCATCCTAATTGAAGCGCTCAAACGCATCATAGTCGTCGAGAAAATCACCAACGTCGATATGATGTTCATAGTCGGTAGCTTGGGGCTCGTTATTAATCTCATTGGCCTCGTTCTGTTTCACGATCACGGGCATGGACACGGGAGTGGAGGAGGCGGTAGTCATGCTGGATCAATCGTTTCTACTTCTCCCTATGCCACTGCCGGAGCAACCCCTGCTCAAAGATCCTCCACCATTCTTTCAACTCCGGCAGCGATGCGCGTTACCGGCGGATCCCTACACCACTTGGCCGCCCGTTTAAGTGGAGGTGGTTGTTCTGATAGGCCCGGCGCGTTTTCGATTCCGGCGGACGAAGACAGAGCCGCTATCCTACTGGCGGCCTCTCGCGAGCGCCTAGGCTCGTTCGACAAACTAAATATGAGCGGCACAAAGTACATCGAAGCCGCGACTGCACGAGATGACGATGATGATGAAGACGATGTCAACGAGCGCGGCGGTTACGCCGATCTTGTTGACGAGGACGACATCATCGTCGACCAAAACCGCCCTGCCACCATTTACGATGGGTACCAGAATGCGCCTGCAACTGGTAACAAACCTACTACAGCAAATGGTGGTCTTCCCGCTGGCACAATACTTGGCTCACCCAACTTGACCGGTAAAAACCCTTCCGATGCTCAACATAGACAACCCCCACCTCCGTATACTGCTTCAAAAGACGGTTCGAATACGGAACGCGATATTGAAAGTGGCGGATTAACAGCTAATCGATATCGATCTTCTTCCGACGCGAGATCGCGTTTGACTGGCCCACCCCCCGACGCAGGGACTGGCGTTCGATTCGCGACCGGCAGATCCTCCACGCCCCAGTCAGCTGGTCATAGACATCATCCACCGCACGGTAAGGGTGCAACTCATTCCTCACACCATCTTAACATGCGTGGCGTTTTCCTACACGTGCTCGGTGATGCCTTAGGTAAATAAAGTTACTTTTTTATGATATTTGGGTTTGGTTACACAAGTTTTTAAGCTGATGGCAGTCAATGATCGGTTTAGATTTATAAATATTTATAGCTTATTTAAAATTTTGTGGATTCAAAAAGATTTTTTATTATGATTATTCTTTTTAGTAGTTTATTTTTTGAGATTAGTTTATTATAATGTTTGTGGCCTTAAATTGATAGAGTAAAGCATATTAATTTTGACATGGGCCTTATTTCATAAAACATACCAGACTATTTGACTATTTCTTTATTTGTCATAAATATAAAAATTATGCTTGTTGCTTAAACTTTACCCTATTTGCGGTGTAAAAAGACATCCTATGTTTGCAATTGTCATTGATAATTTTTTTGCGTTGCGAATCACAATAAGTTCGAGTTTTTTTATTGGCAGTTTTTATGTTTATTTTGGCAACATGTTCACCCAGGTCTATTATTATTCTATTTTTGTTATAATTACAAGCGAAAAAAGAAAGACATGATTTAATGAGGGTGGAGAAATTAGGTAATTTTGAAGTTTAGAAACCAATGACACTCATGTAGATTATTGTGTTTTTTAAGTTGTTGTTAACTGAACTAAAAAAAAGTTCAACTCATGACGCTTTAGGGTAATATTTAAGACCTTAGGAAGTTTATTGCCATTAAGTTTTATTCTCTACTCATCCTACTATTTATATAACTAATGCTCCATTTATCTCCTTTTTGCTACATTTTATATTTCCAACACTTTTTCAGGTTCGGTAATAGTCATAATCAGCGCCTTGTCCATCAAATACTTCCACGGGGACTGGAAGTACTACATAGATCCGTGTATGTCTTTGCTCCTCGTCATTATAATTCTCTGTACCACGGCCCCGCTGCTCAAGGAAAGCGCCTTGATTTTGCTCCAAACCGTTCCGCCCCACATAAGGATAGATGAATTGCGGGACCGGCTGATCCACGACATAGATGGCGTACTTGCCGTCCACGAGTTCCACGTTTGGCAATTAGCCGGCACCAAAATCATAGCGACCGCACATATAAGGTGTAGGAACATACTGGATTACATGAAAATAGCTTCCCGGATCAAGGAGTTCTTTCACCGGGAAGGGATTCATTCTACTACGATTCAGCCGGAATTTGTAGAAGCAATTGACGAGGAAGAAAAGTAATAATAAATAACATTTTTTAAGACTATTTACAAAAATTGATATTTTTTTCGTGTCCGCAAAAGCATTTTTATTGCTTAAAAAATATTATCGATGATAAATATAAGGGTTTCAGATTGAAGCAATTCTTTAAACAAATTAATTTTACCCCAACACTTATCTAAAAAGTTTATGTTTGGTTTCCTATTATTTCTAAGTTGATCGTTTCGCTAAAAGGTCATATTATTTTTATCAAAATTAAAAAAATATAGTTTTACGAGATATGAAATTAATACTTTTTGGTGTAAAATGCAGTAAAAGTAGTTTGATTTTTTTATTTTATTCCAAAATTCTTTGCTAAAATTTATTAATAATAAAATTGTTATAAAAATATTATTAAAAATTTCCATGTTGACCTGCACAAACTTTTTATAACTAATTATATACTGTAAATGACTATTAAATTACCTTTTTCAATAATTTTAGTACTTTTTAAAGTTTGGCCAATTTTTCAACTAGTTTGAATAGATAGATATCATAAATTTTTATATCTGATATGTTTAAGTGAATTAAAGTAAAATTTCTAAAAATTAATTAAAATTTTTTCTTTCCCTGCTCTTTCTTACTAAGATGTTTTAAGATTACGAATAATTAGATATGTGATTTGAAAATTATCGTTACAATTGCATAATATTTAACATTTTACACCGATAACCTTGGTTACAAGATTATGGTCTGCCCAAGATATTAATCCGATTTACGCCCATAATAAAACAAATTATAAACGTTATCTTTTTTCTTAATCTTATTTTGAAAATGATAAATTATTATAAAATTATATGCCTATACTTTAATTTACTCAGTCTTGACCGAAAATTGGGTGTAGTTTTTGTACCAAAATTTGAAGATTAGGGCGGGTATACAATTTTTTTTAAATTTATTTTTGAGGTTATTAAATTATGCTTATATCGAAGGGCCTCAATTTATAAGTCTAAGTAATTATTTTTTAATTCTACCTGCCGGATTTAAACTTGAGTTAAGTTTTTTCTAAAAAATTAAGTTGTACAAAATTTATTCTTTGTCTTTTGGCATACGATTTGTTATCATCACAATGCTGCAATTTTAAGGGTAACACAAATATATTTAGTTAAACTTTTCTACCAATTTACCTTATACCATCTATTGTCTTCATTCACAGATGCTTGCTCCTATGCCAAGGCACGCTGGATTGCGCGCCTAAGACTTGTTGCGGAAAGCGTCCACTTTTACCTAATGGTTCAGCCCTCGGCTCCGAAAATGCGCCTCAAAATGGCGCCTCTTCCGTCGCTTACGTTAATGGAATCGAGGGCATTGAAATTGATTCTTTGCACAACAATATAAATAACGGCAATGGCACAACCGCCCATATACCTCGCCCGACTGCTCCTAATGCACTCCCTCCCCCTAAATCTGCCTTACCCCCACCCCCTGGGGCCCCTAATAAAAGGAACCCTGGGCCCCATGAGAATAATAATAATTCTAGTATTTTAAAAACTAATTCACAGGACATAAATAGTCTCGACCCTTACCCACTCAACTTAACGGTCAAATCTAAGCTCAATGCCGCCAAAGAGAATCAAACTCCGATTAATACCATATCCGGTTCCACATCAACCACAGCTGATAAATTATAAAAATAGATTTGCCACTTTTTTAGGATCTTAGTTCATTGGAAATAAAAATAGATATTTAGTTTTTTTAGCATGATCGCACTTATATAAATTTGTTTGTGAATATTCCGGTTAAATAAATGGAGTCATTGTTAAAAAAAATTTAAAGAAATTTTTATAAACGACAAGCTTAATTTAGTTCAGGACACTGAAGTATGCGACAATAATGTACTTAGAAAAAAAATTGCAGATTTATTGTGATATATTAGCTTCCGACTCTGTAACAACTTTTTGACCATACTTTATTTTTGTTTATTAGGGCACATGCATAGTGAGTTTTTTGTGAAGTATTCGAAATTTAAAAAAAAAATTGTTTTTTGAAAAAACGCGAATGCCAATTTATGTACACATATGATGTTTATTATGAAACAAAATTTTTTTTTTAAATTTAAAAAAAAAATTGTAGAATTTTGAAAATTTTACGAAAATAAAAACTCACTTTGCACGTGCTTTTGAGTAATTTATTACATTCTTTATCTTTTAAATTATTTAATCTATAATGTTTTGCCATGTTTCATTTTTGACCCAATCCTCTTACTCAATTTAAAGATGGATTAAATTAGCATAGAATGATAGTGAATGGCTTTTCTTACTTTAAATTGAAAGTTACTTGCATTTTATTTTATAAATTGTATATTTTTGAATCTTTTATTTTAAATTGAATATTCGCCCAAGCTGTATTACAAATATTTTTTTATTAGATTTATCAATTTAGATACACATTATCTTGTAGAACCGCTAGTCGTTTTTATGCCTAGACCTATATTAGCTTGTAGATTAAGTAAAATGCCCGTGTTTTAGCTTATATCCTCTCCCTTTCAAAAACTAATTTTTTGGTTTAATTTAATTTTAAAGTCAAGTCCGGACGTTTAAACGCAAATGAACAATTTGGGTTTTTCCACACTTAAGAAAAACAGCGTTGAGCTTGATTATTATTTAAATGGGTCAACGCACACGAAATTCTAAATCTTTTTTTGAGAGCCTGCATCTAAAATTGGCTTACCGGCTTGTGTTAAATCTCATTTGACCCAACGGGGCAATATTTAAATAGACAAAACACTAACAAGTCGTCCTTAAATTGAATAAAATCTTTAGAATAACCACTTGTTTTTTTTGATTTTCAGTAAATCCTGGTCGTTTAAAGGAAGGGGGCGAAAGTTTATCATGGGCTTAGTACGGCAAAAATGGTTTTGTATATTTTACAGAATAAGCATAGCCCAAGATTTATATTATAACAATATTTTAGTTGGTCACCAATTGAATGCATTGCACCCTTAATCTAATGGAAACTAAATAAAAAAATAATATTTTTTAAACATGTCAAATTAGTCCCCATTTATATCTGCCATCTACAAAAAATATTAACCTGTTAAAGCCTTCAATATCTTTTGTACTCAATTTATTCACTATATTATTTATATTGTATATTTTTTAAAATTTTCTTAAAAGTTTGATGAAATAAATACAACGTGAACAAGAAAAACGACGTTACAAAGGCCTACCACTTTAATCTAATAAGCCGCAATTTTTTGTTTATTTTGTATTTCTTGTTATTCGGTTTTGACAACCCCTATTTTTGCCTACATTGAACAATTCTATAACTATTATATACTGTTCTTAATTTATTACCTAGCTATATTCACTTTTAGTATTTTTTATATATGCATCTATTTCAATAAAAATATAAATAAAATTATATGCTTTTTAAAAATTTCTTCGTCTTGTTAATGATTGCTTTCACGCTTGGTAACTAAAACAAAATTGTTAAAATATTTTTATATAAAATTTTTTTAGTTTTAAATAAATTCAATAGTATGACTAATTTTGTTGGATTTTATCATTTAAAAAATTTTAATTTATACTGTACAACTTAATTATATTCTAGGTTTGTATTTTATAAATTAACCATCAAATAAAGTTTGAGTCTCGAAGGAAATAAGCAAAAGTTACTGATGCCTCCCTAATACAAAAAAATCTATATTAATATCAACTGTAACTTCAACTTTCTGAAAAACATCATTTTCTATATAACAAGCTCCAGCATTCATATAGGTTTTACAGAATATTTTGCATCCCGACGATCAAATGATTCAGTCGGAAATAAAAAATTATTCTAGGTTTGTAGTTGATTTAGTTTTATTTATCTATAAAAGATATGCAATATATCTTAGATTTTAATTTATTTTTTTAGCTGGTCGTAAAAGGAACTCTAATCATTGTAGTCTTGCTCTAATTAGTTAGTTTATTAATTGGAAAAATTGTAAAACTATTTTATAATATCTTAAGGCTTACATTTTTACCAGCCATATCATCTTTAACTAAAATGACCATATTGCCTTGAAACTCGAAAATAGATAATATTTCAAATATTTTTGTCAAGTATAAAACTAATTTAATTTTTTATTAAAATAATATTTAGTCAATTTTATTTTGATTTTAAAAAAATTATCAAACAAAATTTTGCTTACTATTATTAAATGATAAATTTCATAGCATTTTCAAAGTATATACTAGTTAATTTTATTCAAAAAAAAATCATATTTTTTGATTCTCGAAGTCGCTGGAATGGCATTTGACATTTTGATAAAGGAGATAAAATATCTGGTGATACGTTGAACAAATTATAAAAGACTACATTTGCCATATTAAGAATTTATACACCGTTAACCTTTTTTTGTAAACAAACTACAGCTAAGCATTAAAAGTTGTTAAAAAAAATGTGAAAAAAAAAAAATAAAAAAATTTAAAACCAAAAATAAATGAAATTTTTCCTGTCTAATCAAGTCTATTTCCTGCTTGGTAAAAATGTAATTGTTGTTGACTTTTAAGGTTGTGGCTTAATGCTCTACAACAAATTGTTTAAAAATTATCTAAAAGGGATCCCTAAAGTAACGAAGTACAATTTTTTTTAATATATTTCGTTGAAAAAATAATTACCAATTTTTAAATTTTAATATAAATTTATTAAATGCATGATTCTTGGTTGTATATGTCTAAAAATCATATGATAATATATAAAAACAATGTCAAAAATAATAAATAAAAATTTATTAAAACATGATTTCTTCAAAAATTTATTAAACCAATTTAAAAATTTTTTTAATAAATATATTGTAAAGATATATAAGTACAATTTAATGGCAGTGATGTGCGGAAAATTTTAAATGCAATTTAGGTTAAGTTAAAAAAGAATTAAGCCTTGTAAATAATTTTAAAATGCATAATTCGGAGATTTGTCTTATCTGATTAATAATTTAATTTTATGCAAACAAATAAAATTTTTGGGTTATTTTATCTTATTGTTAAATACAAGTAGTTGTATATATGTAAAGGAATTAAAATTTAATTATTCAAATATTTGTAGGGAAATTAAAATTTGTTTGAATGTAAAAAATTAAGATTTATCGGTAGGTTAATGGAACCTTTTTAATCTGTTGTCAAATTATGAAGTATGAGGATGATGATGACCTTGTTATATTGCACATATCGACATTAGTTAAAATAAAATATTTTTTGATTTGTTTATTATTCTCTTTATATTTTATAATATTTAATAATTTTGAGCTTGGTATCACAATTCGTGAAATAAAAGGTTTTACCTTTCTTAAACTAAACAGTAGGATGTTTTTTTACAATATCAGTTTTTGATAATTTTTTAATTTGTATGTTAAATCAAATTGAAATTAATATCTATATAATTTAAACTTTTAGGTAATGTCTTAAAAAAAAGCTGTTATATGAGGTAGGTTTTTCAAGTGGCCAAACCAATTTTTTTTTAATTTTACCTAAAAAATAAATTTTCTCTTAGTAAATCATCGTTCGTTTCGTACCTTTTCAATTTTTAAAATTATTTGTCAGAAGAAAAATCAGAACCAGTATCTTTTTCGTCCAAATTCGGTGGCCGTTTTCGCAAGAAAAATCCAAGCTATAAAGGATAATTAAATTAGGCCATTTGATTTATATAATAATGAAAAAAGTGTTCCATGATTGAATTCTGTGTATTATTTTCAATATTTGTGATTTTAAATAATGGATAATGTTTGTAAAACAAAAATTTTGATTCTTTAAAGTTAGAAATAAAGTTTTTAATATAAATCATTAGGCAGTTATTTAATTACTTTTATATTTTAAAAACTTTTGTATAAAATACATAAAAATAGTGACTCACCCTCCAAAGTATGAGTCCAATCAAGCCCAATATAAATATTCCAGCGGTAATTGCCAATACTATGATCCAGGCTTCTATTCTTTTCGAGGTTGGACCACCGAGTTCTGGTGAAAGGTAAGTGCTGATCTAAAAACACAAAAAAATAAATAGAATGTGAGAGCTTGAACGCTTCATTAAGCTTTTTTAAAAATAAATAAACAATTTTTAAAACCCATATATTTCTTACATATGAAATACTCATTTCATATCTAACAGGTTTGATATTTAACAAAAAATCCTAAAAAAAGCAAAAATTATTTCCCCATTTCATTTTAAAAGGTAAACATGCAAGTTTTATTATATTTTAATAATTTTGTGAAGATAAAAAATTAAATTTATCCAAAAAAATCCATGTGGGGGTATTTCTATTCGAGAAAACGAATTTTTTAATTGAAATGTAGCTTTGGCTGGCTCGGTCAGTAACTCGAGCACTGCTTGAAAGCTTAAAGCGTTTAAATACTATTTAAGCTAAAACTCTTGAAAGGCACCTGAATTTGGCTTTGGGGCGCCATTAAGTGATAAACCGGTTCTGAGTTTTGTTAATATAGTTTAGAAAAAATAAAAAATGATCATCAGGTAAAAGTTGAGGTCAGAGATAAATTTAGAAAAATCTTGAATATCAAAGAACCTTGGATGACATAAACGTATTTAGAGGGTTTTGTAGAAATTTTTTGATGCCATTACTATCCTGTGCGTAGTTTTTTCCCTAATGTCCACAATTTTTTTATATTAGGCCAAGTCAGAAAAAATCCAAATAATTAAACTGTCAAGTTTCTAAAAAATCAATGGCATACTCAAATTCATCTTAGAAACTGGTCTTAAAAATTTTATTTGTTTATAATTTAACTTTTAAAGTTATATAAATTAAAAAATAAAACCACAAAATTTTAAAAAAAAAAAAATTTAATATTTTAAATAAAAATTAAACGCCTTAGTAATTTAACCTTAAATTTAATTAAATTTTAGTTTCCAACAGTAGGTTTCGTAACGCAAGCAAAAGATACCCAACAGGAAAATTTTTTTGACATCGAATTTTTAAACATTTGATGCAGTGGCTAAAATTTTAATTTCATATTCGAAATATGAATTTAACTAATTAATACGAAAGTTGCCATGAATAATGCTTAAGGTCGTCCAAATTTTGTTGTTCGGTGTAATCATACGGAGTTGAAAATTAAAACAAATGAATTACTTGTAACTGTTTTAGAGGTATGTTTGTGACATCGATGGCGTAGGGGACTTTCGTTATGCGTAAAATGCTACGAGATGAAACAACGGCTCCGGCTAATTTTTCCTGTTTATATTAAATAATTTATATGGATCAACACTATATTAAGAAAATATCTTCACTTAAACAAATTTGTGCATTTCTTCTAACACATCCTGTTATTTTTTCGTTTTAATGAATCACTTATAGCAATTTACAAACATCTAAATGTCAAAAGCGATCACGAGCTACTAGAATGAGTGAAAAATATTCTACACATGTATTTCTCCTAGTTCAAAATTTAAATGTTGCGGATTTAGTGTTGATATCTATGCAATTAGAGATCTCGACCTTCACCAGGTAAAATAGTTTTTCAAAATAACCTTTTTTTCCAAACATTTCAAAACTTCTGGAAAATAAACTTTGTTTTTTACAACGAGTTATCTAAACAAAGTTTAGATCCCATCCATTAGGTAATACAAGATAATGCAAAATAAAATAAATTTATACTTTAATCAAGGTGTCCACCCAGACTCGAGCTCTTAATCGAATGGTCACAGAATCGCCTGATGAAAAAGGTCCAATGGTACATTTTATGAGTGTGCAGTTCTTCTCGTGACAACCCTTAGTTATTATAATATAAACACTTCTATAGTTAAATTTATTTCTTCTTGCATTTAATCTTGATATAACATATAGAAAAAACGATCAAAAAAAAATATGAAAAACTTGATATATTTTTTATCCGGGCTTACAAAATGTTTTACCCAATTTCTAGCGTTCCAATCCTAAAGAAAATAAACAATAGTTTACAATTTCCCAAGGGTGTGATTTATCTTTCAACATTTGAGCGTTCGCCACTATATCTTTATCGTTCCACGAGAGACCTGACATTGAAGGACTATCTAGGCCCGAATTAGATTGCGTTAGCGTGTCTGCGCCGTCTTCGGCTATGATATGTTTCATCGATGTGTGATCGTAACCATGGACTATTTAAAAAATTGTGTTAATATATTAACAATTTTCGACCAAATCTGAGCTATGAAATTTGGGGTCATAGGGGACAGTTATTATGCTGCGCCTTTGAGGTAACTTGGGGTCCAAAGGGGAAGTTATTATTAATTATGATCTGGGGGCCAAGAGGAAAAGTTATTATTGTTATCAAGAGTAGCAAGTTGTAAAGCTTGGGGGGGGCAGGGGAGGGGGGGGGGTTTCAAAAAAAATTTTTAATATTAATGGAATTTTAAATGTAATTTAATTTTATATTTAATTGGTATTTAGTTTGGGGGGGGGGGGATATGTACTAAAAATTTTTTATTTTGGTGGGGATATGGCATGCTTAGAGGGGGTTTCATCCCCAAAACCCCCCTCTCTCCTACGCCAATGATTGTTATTGAAGTGCTCCGCGGGGAAAAAGACAGGGATCTATTATTATTATCGCATATTTAATCATTGGGGGAAAAAGGTCAGTTAATATACCTCGAGGGCATGGGCATAGAATGAGGAATAAATACTTGTAGACTTTATATTCATATCAAAGATTTAATTATTCACTTTTATATTTGGTTTCAAACAATTTATTAATTTCATTGCATCAAAATATCAAATCTTCCTCACAATTCCTACCGACATCAAACCAACGCAATTAATTCCTTTTTTACCACCAAAAAACTACAATTAAACCAAAATAAAATGTGTTTTTTTCCTTTTAGGTTTCGTGCGTTGCACCTTTTGATAGACTTCTTAGAGTCTAGCTCCATATTTCTAAACCTAAGATTTAGCTCTTAAATTGTAAGTAAATACTTAGTTTTAGGCAGGCCTGGGAAAACAATGAGCCAAAAAACTTTGGCTCATTTTTTCCCCTAAAACATAAAAAAAGAAAGGGGGGCAAATATAAAGGGCCAAAATAAGAATTCAAAAAAAGCCCTTACTAAGAAAAGGGGCAAAAAAAGCCCCACAAAAAGTGGCTCTTAAAAAGAGCCCCAAAAAACCCATTTTATGTTTTCTATAATAATTTTAAAAAATTTTGATGGGTGGGTTATTTTTTCTTAAAGCTCCTAGGAGTTTTTTTTTAAGAAAAGGGGCTTTTTTTAAACATGCCCCTTTTCTTTAAGCAAGAAAAGGGGCTTTTCTTTTGCCATGCCCATGAGTTTGTGGGCATTTGGAAAAAAACCCAAAAACTTGTTAAAAAAAAAGCCCATTTAGTTTTTTTCCCAGCCCTGGATTTAGGTAATTTATATATAGAATATTTAACTGTTATAAATCTAAATATTTTTTATATATAAATACAGACCTTTGTTATCTAAGGATGTAAGGTGCAAAAAACTCTAGTAAATAATTATTTTATGCAAAGTTAATTGAAGAAATTAAAAAATTTAATTATTAATTTTCCGTATTTGTCTGTTTCCTTGAAGGTGGTTCATGCATAATTTTTTTGTCCTTTTTCAAAAGCCGTGAAAAATCAACAAAAAATAAACAAATTTAATGTTATGTTAGCGAAGAGAGATAAAAAAAGGAAATGTGTATGAACCACATCAAAAACCCTAACAAACGGGCGCGCATAACTTAATATCAATTCATTATTATATAATTTATTCGATTTTCTAAACTAGTGATTAATAACCAATTTTAATAGGCGTATTCAAAAAAAAATGTAACATACATTGAAATTAAGGGAGTTATTCGTTGTTAAAAAAGAATAAAAATAAAAAAATATTTTATTTTAAGAGTGCAATATCTAAACCTTCTCGAATAAACCTAAGAATGGCTATTAGATTAATTATAAAAAATTCTAAAATAAGCCATTTTTTTTATTTTCAGAAAAGGTCAATTTTTGATGTACAGTGTAATCTTTTCAACACCATTACTTTAAAAAAACGCTTAAAAAAATTATTAACATGCCAATATATATTTAGCAATTTTTTATATTAATAGAATTTTTTAATATAAAAACGAACTCTACACTTGCATTCAAATAAAATATGAAATTTTTTTTTATATAATATTTTATATTTAGTTTGGCTCGCTGTTTTCTTTCTTGATTTTTAATTAATTAGGAATAGTTATTTTTAGTAAAGGTAATATTTATTGTAATAGGTAAAATGTTATGTTACCATCAACTGATCGCTTGGGCCGAGGTTCTATTTCAGAAATATTTTTTGAAATTTCTCTATTTAGTATCCCGTTTGAACTATTGCCAGGAAGTACAGAATATTCCAAATTATCTGATTGTTGTTCAAGCTGATCTCTCATCTGCATTGATCGTGTGGCGTTAAACAAAGCTTTATAGCGTTCGGATCGGTCGATCTAATTTTATTAAACATTTTCTTATATTTTCCAAAACTTCCTGAACAAAATCAGATATAAAAGATGTATTTTAGTAACCCTTACCTACCAATAAATCAAATAAAAGTAAATCTGTATAAAAAAACACCGCCAAAAATTAACAAATAAAAAATTTAAATAAAAAAAATAAATTAAAATTATATTTCGACCTTGAGCCCCAACGGGTTAACTTGATTAAGGTCAGCGAAAGAGCAAAAAGCTTCTCGTTTTAATAGTGAATTGGTTGGAACATTGCTATTAGCGTAATATTGATCAATAACCGGCTTCTCCATCAAGTAAAGCAGCCTAGCGTTGTCCTTAGCCACGTGACTCGGCCAGAGAATTGTAAATTCAGCCTGGCTGATTTGGGTAAGTCCACGATTGACTAGCTGAATAATATATATTTTATAAATTATAGGGTCGTTTTGGCAAAAAAATATAAATGGTAATTGGCAGATGGTGGCCCTTACCTTCTGGTTAATTGACCAAAAAAGAAGACTTACGGTATGAAAAATGTAGCATATAATTAAAATCTTACGAATAAATTGAGAGTGAATATAAAACAAATTAAACTAAATCAATAATATTTGTGGAATGGTTATAAATCTTAATCCAAAAATTCGGTTAACTGATGGTCTAACCTCGTAAACATGCACCACCTGGGGACCAACATTCGTTTCATTCGCGTAATTTTGAGATTGCAAAAAAGGGTTATTTCGAGAGTATACAATTTGATCGGGTATCGATGCACTTTAAATACAAAATAATGTAAAGATTTAATAAATATATGAATTTACTTAAAACGCTAATCAGGAAAGATTGTAATTTACGCCAAATTTTATTTTTCTTCATAATGAAGAATGTTTTATTAATATGAATCTTACCCATATATTTCGAGGTCCGAAGACATTTCAATCGGAATTGTTAGAATTTTGTAGTTATCCCTAGCAGTGGTTGCGGTTTCGGGGTTTGTGCTGTTCAAGTAAAACAGGAATTGAAATTTGTCCGTCATGGACCGTTTGGTTAACAACGTTTCAAGGTCTGCCGAATAGAATCGCGCATCAAACTCAAGTTTGGCGCCTTGGGTTAAAGGATTACCTTTTCATCCAAAAATTTTACACATCATATGAACTTCACAGTATTTTGTATAAAATTGTCAATTTTAAATTTGGCTGGAGCGATAAATTAGACAAAAAAGTTTTTGGAAAAAAAAATGGTTTTTAATTTTTTAAAGTATATTCTAAATGCTTGTTCAAATAATTATTTTTTACCCTTTATGATTTGCATAGGAAAATTTTAATGTTTGATAAAATATAGCATTTTAGTCATTATTAACAATGTAAATACCGATATCACAAATGACGAGAGTGCCTAGATCATTTGATAATTTTCGTAGTCGATTGACTTGTTCGGTTACTTTGTTAGCCTCGCCCTTCGTGAAAGGTGTAGATAAGTTAATTAAGGTTCGCAATATTCGATTCAATGGTCGATATGAACTAAATGTTAGGTTTTCAAGGTCGGACAGTACTAATACATTTAACACAGAATTTTTAATATGTGTTATATTAAAATCTACAAGATATTTGTATTATCGTGAAAAAAATTCTCTTGTTGTTAATGTACTGGACGGGACTGAACCTTAGGGGGGAGAAAAGGAAGAATACATTAATACTATATTTTAACTATAATAAATAGGATAAAGGTTCATCCACAGAAGAAGAAGAATGGTGAAGGAACAGATGCGAAAGAGAAGAAAAGCAGTGCAGAGGCCGCACCAATCGAATGGCTAGAGAACGTATTTATATCCCCGAAAGGAAATAGGAAATAAAGGAAGAAGAGAAAAAAAACAACATTATAAAATAGAATATAATTTTATTGGATTTTTTTATGAAAAATATGATTTAAATGATAATTTATATAATAAAGTTTTGGAATGTTTAATAAATAATACATTTCACTGAAAGCAGAAATAAGACAGTAATGGTAAAAAAAATTAAAACCTACAATAAGCACGGCGGGGTTTATATGGACCTCAACACATCAATATGAAACTAAATTAATATGAATGGTCAATTTTTTTTTTATTATGATAAACAAATTTAGTAATTATAATTAAGTCCAAGTCTAATAAAACATTTTTGTAGAAATTTTGGGGTCGTACGGTCCTCAAAGGGTCAATTTCAATGTTATACCATATTATTGCCTCAATGAAAAAATACTTTTTGGATATACTTTCATAATTTTAAAAATTATTAATTATTTGCATTGTATAATAATGTTATAAATTATTTTTTTTTATAAAGTTAGTATTTAAGGTGAGTCGTAATCACAGAATTTTTTTTCGTGATATTTATTTTTCATGAACATTTCTTAAAATTTTTTACTAAACTTAAAAATCAATTTATTAAAAAGAGTTTTACTAAATAAGATATTTGGATTTTCTAATTTTGCTTTTATAAAATTTACGGTATTTCAAGAAATACGCGTATTTTTCTAAAAAGTAATAAACGCCCCTAAAAACTCTTGAAAAGATAAAGGTTTATTAATGGGGTCCGCCAGGAGCCCACTGTAGCATAAATATTTTACCTTGCGGCTTTTCCATAAAATAGCAGTGCAACTATTAATGCCAAAACTTTGTTAATGGTAAAATCGGTGGCTATAAAATACATGCTTGATTACCGATAAGTTTCTCCTCATCTCCAACATCTATTGTAGGTTTTAATTTCCCGTAGTGTAAATCACTCTCAGTTGGTTGTTGACTGTTTTCAGAGTCAATCTCGATAATATCCTTAACGGTGCAGGAGATTCGACCGTTGGCAGTTATAACGTTTGACGGGTCTGATTCCAAATCTACGTTAACGAAGTCTAAGCCTGTCAGGATAAATTAAAAACGATTAAATGAATCAATAATTAAAACAATATTAATCATAATAAAGATTAAAATGACGAAATTGATCATTCATTATTTCTGTAAAAAAATATGTTATTTTATATTAAATAGTTGCGCAATAAGAGCAAACATTTGCAATTGGCAAATCGTTATGTTTTTGTTATTATTTTAATTTGATTGCAGCCTCAAAATTTATATCTGACAAATTGAAGATGTATTGTGAAAAAAAAATGTAAAATTTCTTAGGTCATTTTATTTTAATATAAAATAAAATTAATTCATATTTTTTTCAATAATCCTTTTGAATCAAACCTTTAGGTACAAAGATCATAGCTTGGGATTCAAACGCATCTTCAAGTTGATTTAAGACGGTCAGGTGGATAGCCAAAGTCCGGTCCTGTCCACTTAATGAAGAGCTTCGTTTTACATTTTGAGGTAACGCTTTGGCGCTGGAGTTGCTATTTTTGCTTACGGTGCTTTGTAAATTCTAAAAAATTATTGATAAGCATTAATATAGACATTTAACCTCCCCTTTAATTTTTGTTATTGGTAAAATTTATGAACCATTAGTAAAATTTAAACAAATAGGACTCGGTCCAATTCAAAAAATTAAATGTTTTATTGTTGAGCGTCGCACCCAAAAATATCGTACATAAAAATATTATAACGCTACTGTCGCCCAATAAGTAAATACATATTCCAGCGCAATTAATGCAATTATTATTTGCAAATACTGTAATAAATTACGAAATGCCCTAAAGCAAAACTAAGATTAAAGATATTAAATTTATATACCTGACTATAACCTCCTGATGTAGTACCGTGAGCTTGTTCATTTTTATTTATTTTGGTTTGGGAAGATAATTTGCCACCGATACCTCCCTGTCGTAAATTTCTTCGATTGCTATTGGAATAGAAAAGGGGAGAATTGGCACGTGGGCCGCTGAGTCGGTAGGGCCAGGTTAGGGACCGAACACTGACGAGTGATAGATCGGGTACGCAAACATTATCCCTTCCGCAGTTTTTAAGGATGTGCAACTAAATGGATTAGATAATAATATTGTTAAATGTTGCTTTTTAGTAGAAGTGACTTACACAAATTGTATATATGGCCACGGACAAAATAGATTATTTTTGTTCAAATAATAGAAATTATTTTTTGTAAAAAAACGCAAAATTAACATATTTAGTTATCACTTAAAATACCTTTTTAAAATAAAATAATTTAGAAATTTTTTTATAAAATTTCAAAAAAATATCAGAAAATTATACGAAAAAACAATCTCACTTTAATTGGCTTGAAAAATTTTTTATTTGTAATTATAACCGGTGCTATGCCACAGTCATATTTACGCTGAGTTTAATGACAACTAAAAGATTTTATTTGAATTAATTTATTTTTAAAGTTTGTAAACAAAGTGTACTAATGAAACCTTTCTGTGCAATACTCTTAAGGATGAGAAACTTTACCAAATAATTCAAACGGGCCAAAAGAATTTTATATAACTTAAAAAAGACAGATTAAACTGACCGATTCTTTAGTGCTTGATGGGGTTAAACTATCGAGGACGGGTTTTAGTGTTTGGTAGGCAAAATTTTGTTCGACCAGTGAAGTTGCGACATGAACAACAATGGGGGATAGCTTATCACGGACGTCTTTCTGCTTATAAATTCACAAACAAATATTGAGAAATTAAATAAAAGAAATTTTCTTAATAGATTAAGATTAAAACATAACAAGGTATATTTGAGCTAACAAGAAAATGTTCAAAAAAATTCTAATATTTGTGCCATAGAATTGTATAAATATTTCATTACATGAAATATATGTATAAGCAACAAAATTTTCATCATGCCTTTTTTGAGATTCTTTAATTTCTTCTAATATTTCAATATCAATTATTGCTAATTCATCTTTTAAATAAAAAACATCACACTTTAAAACTAAACTCAACAAGCAATAGCACTTATATTTCGGTGAAATCTGAATGTGAATTAACTTTAAGGTAAATGTAAGAACTCTTGCACCAGCTCGTTTTAAGCAGTAGTCTGACGTTTTCGGTTGTTTGGCTTTTCCCTTCGTCCGCGAGAAGAAATGCCCGGGTGTTCCCATACATTTTATTAACGTCAAGTTTCGTATTAATTTTTAAATCTAATTTTGAGGTTATAGGGAAAATTTATAAAAATTGCATATATTCCTTTTAGTATAAAATTAAATTTTTAATAATACAAAAAATTTATAATAAATGCAATTATAATAAACAAAAACTAAAGGTGTGAGTTCCCTATAATGCCTTATCTTCCAAAACTATGATTTTTCTTTTACAAAAACTTGTTAGAAAGTAGATAAACCAAAAAATTAATTTTTTCGCAAGCTTATTACCCAGAAATAGGAAAAATAAATCTAAAATTTAAAACATTCATATGTGCTAAATTTTAATTGCTATATTAATATAATTTTCCCGAATGTCAACGCACATTACGAGTATTAATAGGCTCTTTAATATTACCTAATTGCTGTGGGGCTCCGATTCCTTCGTATTTAACGCAAATAGTCATGACGGAGCTAGATTTGAGAAATGCATATTTTTTTACATAGATAAAATATTTTGGTTAAAAAAATAATTCTGAAATTGACAAACTTTATATGAGAAAAATTGTTAAAAGTTATAAACGATATGTTCAGTAGATAAAATATGTTTATATGTTGTAGGGCATAAAGCAATTTAGGACAAATACTCATTTTCTGAAGAATTAAACGACGCATCTTTTTGATAAATTGAAATAAAAGTTTATATAAATTATGTTTCATAATGAGTATCACATATGGAGGTTTTAGGTAGAAATTATTATACTCATATATATGTGTGAGGTACTTATTTGAAAAACTATTTAATTTAAATTAAAAAACCTCACTTTATTCTACATAGATTTTCCAGTTTTTCACACATAACAGACAGGAGACATTTATCAAGCATGGCCAAATTTTTTAATGCCTGCTCTAACTTATACATACCAAGAGAATCAAAGAACCAGAAGCGCGCAAAAAATTAGAACTGTAAATATGTTTGTGTATTTCAATAATTTTTATCAGGGATGGGCAAGTAATGATTACTTGTAATTAAATTACAATTACTAATTACTCTCATAGTAATTAGTAATCAATTACATTTTTTATAAAGTAATTGTAATGGTAATTAATTACATTTTTTAGTAAAGTAGTTGTAATATCATTATATTTGGCATGCAAAGCATTTCCTTCCCCTCAACTTTGAAGCTGTGGGAAAAATTTTGGAATCAGTACATCAGTTCTATAACATATCCCATAAAGTTGTTGCCACTGTCACAGACAATGGCAGAAATTTTATTAAATGTTTCAAACATTTTGGTTTAATTCTTGATGATAAAGATTGGGGGGATGATGATGGTGATGATGATGAAATAATTGATGAAGAGGATCATATAGAGTTTATTTCTATCAACGATGGTATTATATTTAATTTTATATTTTAAGCTGATTATATAATTAATTTTTCATATATTTTTACCCTATCACGTCCGGTGCATGTGTCACACCTTGTCTCTAATTTTAACTCACGATATTTCTGGCGTTTTGTTGGATAATAATACTTTAATTGGAAGAACATACAAAACCTATTGAAAAATGCACTTATGGAAAATGGCTCATCGACCCAAGAGTGTTCAAGAGATGCAGGAGAAAATTGGGCAAATACTTAAAACACCTGTACCGACGCGATGGAATAGTTTATTTGACGCATTTAAAGATATTATAAAATATAAATCAAAAATAATTTCTATTGTTAAGTTTAAACAAATTGAGTTAGATTTCATTGAGGAATATTTATATGTTACTAAACCTTTAGCCAAAGTAGATTTTTTTCAAAATGAAAAAACGATTTTTTATGGAGAACTAGTGCCAACATTATTTGAAAAATTAGCGAATTTAAATGACCTTAAACCTAATTTAAAATTTTGTAAAAACCTTGTCTCAAAAATGATTTCTAGTTTTGAAAATAGGTTTGAAGACCATCTTACTATGTCGGTAAATTCCAATTTTGCATTATTAGCATCAATGTCTCATCCATTTTTTTAATTAGACTGGGTAGAGGGCAGGGAGAACAAAGAAAATTTAAAATTGTTATTGATATCAGAAGCAAAAAAAATGAAAAAAATTGACATATCTTCAAGTCAAAATGTTTCTAAAAATCAAAGTTTATACAGGTTTAAAAATTTACCTAAATCAAAATTAACAAATGATTTCTACGATGAGGCAGAATTAGAGGTTCTAAAATATTTAAATGATAATAGTGAAAAGCTACCAATGTTAGAAAATTACCCAACAATTAAAAAGATTTTTTTTAAGTATAACACGATATTAGGCTCATCAGCTTCAGTCGAAAGATTATTCAGTCTTGTCACTTTATTAAATAGATTTAATAGAAACAGATTGTCCAATGAGTTGTTTGAGAAATTAATTGTTTTAAAAAGTAAATATAAATACGAAACCGGCTATAAGGATTTAGTAACTAATCAAACTTTCTTCCACTAACTCAAATATATTTTTAATTATATAATTTAGCATTTATATCCAAAATAAATGAATCTTTTTACATATTGTCTATATAATAAGTGTTTTTATTTTTGTATATTATTATTTTCGTGTTTTCTAATTTTATATATAAAAATTTTTGAAAAAGTAATTGTACTTGTAATTAGTAATTAATTACTTGAAAATTTATGTAATTGTAATTGATTGTAATTAAGTACTTTTTTAAAAACAGTAATGGTAATTAGTAATTAATTACATTTTTTTCTAAAGTAGTTGTAATGATAATGATTACTTTTAAAAAGTAATTGTGCCCATCCCTGATTTTTATTATGTATTTTCCATCTCAATGTGATTACAGTCTGATAAATTTTTAAATTTTTTTTGAAAAATTTAGAAACAAATTATTTGGAGAAAAGGAAAGGTTGAAGTAGTTTTTATTTTTTTTAATTTGGTTTTCCTAAACTTTATGTGACCTTTTTTATCTATTAAAATGGGCACAATATAATTTAATTCAAACTTGGGGAAAAAATGAAGCTAGCCTTTATAAATTAAGGGATTAATAATAATTCACAGATAAGGTTAAAAAATATAAGATTTTTTGCATAAAAAATAAGACTCGTCAAAAACCTACTTTTTTTTAGCAAATAAGGGGTCTTTTATCTAAAAAGTTTTGTGGGCTATATGGTCAAACTCATATTTTTGGGGGATTGAAATAGGAAAGGGTTTACGCTTTAATCAAATGGCCTTGTACACCTAACTTATTGCCTCATCGGCTGTAGCGTTTAAGTCTTTGCTAATTTTTTTTTAATTTAAATTTTTAACAATACTTATTAAACGTACGTAGCGCGTTCAGGCTCAGTTCGTTTTAAAAATTTTGAAAAATTTTTACTTTGGCTTTTACAAAAAGTCAATTTGTTATTAGCATTCAAATAGTTTTTCTGAAAGAAAAGTTTTTTTAAAATTTTGAAAAAAATGAATTTCAAAAAATTCAAAATTTTTAAAATTTTTTAAAAATTTAAAATGAGTCTGAGCGAAAAGAACATTAAATATAAAATTTTTTTAATTGACCATTAATTATTCTCACTATATAAAATTTATTTTGTATATGAAATGTGATTTAACTCATCGATAAGGAACTTATGTTTATATCAATCTTTTGCGTAAAGAGAATAAAAAAAAACTTTTACCCGACAGGGCTAAAAGGGACTATGCCCTGACGGGTATGCCGTCTCTTTCAAGAGATGTAGGGTAAATGGGGCATTGTTTTAGCAGGTGAATGATTCTAGCCTTCGACTTTTCCCAAAGTTGTAAAGCCTGCATGCTATAATTCCGGAGAGTGAGGCGTCATTTCGATGGATATTGTGGTATTGGCTAAGAGACGCGCTTAATTCTATTGACCCTAGGGGTTATGAACGTCGCCGCATAGCAATTTCAATGCTCCTCACCCAAAAAAAATAAAAATGAAGAGAGCCACAGACAATTTGACAATCATAAATAATCAATCACCCATGTAAAATAATTACCATGAAGCGGCAGATCCATCAATAAGCGTACAACTTTGATCGTCCAGACTTATAATTTCAGGCTCTAGCTTTAAATCTATATGGGCCGTTATTATGGGTTTAGATCTAAAATTCATATAAAATTAAAGGTCATTCAATGTAAAATAAAATGGGTGCAATAAATTCTATAAATGCCTAAAAACAATTTAATGGCATATTAAGTTTAGTTGTAATAGCCGAATGGAGAGCTCATTGCATTATTTCGACCTCTTACATTCTTTTTTAAAAAATTTTTTCGCCAGTATTTTTAAAGATAATATATATAAGTCAAGTTAAAAATCACATCTAAACATAATAAAATTGTAACTTGAGATAAATAGTGTTTGCGGAGGTGTAAGCTCCGACAATAAGGTCAGGGTAGCGGTTTCGGTCAAGATCTAAACCACCGTTAACGGACCAGCCGAATTGCTGTAACTTCGGGCCAATATCCTCGGCATAAATGACCTGCAAACAAAATAAAGTTTACTTATAATTGATTTACATTTAATTTTAAACAACATGCAAAGAATTTCGTAAAGTAAATAATTTGATATTACTTCATCAAACTATCTCATTAAAAACTATTATAAGTTCGTATTTTAACGTTTTAGAGAATAAAATAATTAAATATAGCCGTGGTAGCCTATCCGTTAAGCATAAACCTTAAAACGCTTTTTGCATGGCGCCGATAACACAGGTCAACAAATATCAATGTCAGAAACGAGATTGTTATGAGAACATTAAAGAATGTAACCCCCTGATGGCCCAATCTCATATACTTTTCTTTTTACTTAGTTTCTTATGTCTTTAGTTCCTTAGATCCGTCTATAATGGCCTTTTTTGACCAAATTGACAGATCTAAATGTACCCTAAGAAGAAAAAATATAAAAATTTACATTGCATATATAATTTGTAACTTATATTTTTAATCACGAATGATGAAAAATAGATTTTATTAATATATCAAGCTCTTATCGGCATTTGGATAATACAAAATATGCGTCACTTAAACACGACACGATATATTATCGGTTTTTAATGAAAATATCATTTGACGTTTGAATATAACAGTTTAATTATTGTTTATGAAAAAAATAGAGTTTCAATTTATTTTTGTTTTTGATTATTTTTTGTTTTTTTGACCTTTCTTTCTAAAATTTTCAACGTTTATATCTGACAAACTAAGTTTGAATAGGAAAAACGGTAAACGGATTTAATATTTCAAGATGGCAGGTATGATGTCTGTAGTTAACTCATAACACTCAAAAAACTGTTAACCTGTGTAATATTAGTTTATTTGTACCAAAACTCACAAAATGCATCTAATGCTATGTCTAATTTAATTTTCATTTTTAAAATTATAAAAAACAATGAATCATGCTTATATAATGCATTATTGCCTTGACATTAATAAAACGCATAAATTTGTGTGATATCCTCTATTTTTAATCAAAAAGCACAAATGATTAAAATAAACGCTTTTTGTGAAAAAAAAATAATAGGCCGAAACCAGTATCAATAAATTCAAACTTGTGAAAATTTTTCAATAATTCCTTTTTTGTCGCCATTGTAAATGTAGATAGCTCCATGGCCTAAGGGTCCATCGTAAGGTGCACCAACAACTAGATCTAAATATTTAATAATTAGCAAAAAAATAGACTAATATAATTTGCCATTAATTTATATTATGGAAAAATTAAATTATTTTAAATAAATTTGCATAATTTAACAGTAGGAAAAAAGCAGTTTAGTTTTTTCACCTTCGAATCCATCGAGATTAACATCGCCAATAGAGGTAACAGCAACGCCAAACCGACTTCCCGATTTTTGGCCCTCTAAAATGCTACGTTTCCCGAAATTGCCCTTATATTGTAAATAAATACGTAATAATTGTATAAAATAAACACAAAGCATTATTTAAAATAAAAAAAAATCCGGTATAATATTTTTGAAGTTGACAAAAAAACATATTAATTAGTTTTAATTTTTGATAATGAATGGAATATAAGCGTAAAATAAATAATATTTTTAGAACAAATTTAAAAAAATGTTTTGATTTTGAATACTTTTGAAGTTTGGTAGTAGACGTAAACACGGCCAGTTTCATAAGACGTTTCTTTTGAACTGCTTAAATCGTTATAAAAGGGTGCTCCTACAACGATGTCCTGAAATCTATAAAATATAAATAGTTTCTAAGCAATATGACTTTTTATTAACGGTAAACATAGGTATGCGTTCAAAATATTTTTAAATTTTTAAATGATTCAAAAAAGTTATATTTAGTGCTAATCTTTAATAAATTGACAGAATGAAAATATCTATTAAATAAAATTGTTTAAAATTTAATTTGGGAACGGCTCAGTGTTTATTCATTCCTTCAATAATTATTGAAAAGGCTGCGGCTATTACTTCTATCAAAATTGTGAAAAAAATATTTCTAAATTAAAAAAATTTAGCGGCTAATAGCAATGAGATTTAGGTTTATTGGTTGTTTTAGGGGCCAGACAAAAAATTTTTTTCCAAAAAAAATTTTAAAAATTTTTAATAAATTTTTTTTCACACTAGCCGCCTCAATGTTATCAAATGCGTGCGATTTTTTTTCGTCAAAACTTTTTTTTCCACCAGCCGCAGCCATATGAGCAAAATAATTAAATATATTGTAAATATTAAACAGAGGGCAGCGTTCGAATTTTTTATAATTTAAAGTTTTTTTTCTCTAATTTCAAAAAAATTTTAGTACTAATAACACTGGTCGACAAGAATTTTAGACCAACAACCTGAAAAATGTTTCTTGTGCAGTTTTTTTTGCTGAACATCATGGTTTTTTCCGTTTTTTCCTACCTGATCTGGTTTTTATTTTATTCGGTGTTAAAGTTGCCAAAATGTGCATTTTTGGCACATTTTGACCTTAATTTACACCATTAAAAAATAATAAATTATATTAACTTTTTATATTAAAAAAAAAGCTTAAATTTTTATCTATTCAAATATATAATTATTTTTTTTTAATGTATTTTACTTTTTTTAAAAAACAAAATTTAAAAACCTAACTTATTTTATTTTATTTAATTTCTAGACCCATTGACGCCTTCGATGCTGCTTATGCATCGCTTCTTTCTCTCTCTCTCTCACTCTTTATTTCTTTATTTATTTGTTTCAAAATTTCTACCCAAACATATTTTTCTTCATTCATATTCTTTAAAAAATTTCTACCCAAACGTATTTTTCTTCATTCATATTCTAAAAAATAGAGGTAAATTTTAAATTAAGAATATTTTTTATGACAAAATTGTTTATATAGGTTAAAATTTAAGAATATTATCTCCTTTATTAATTAGATATTATACTTAATTTGATATAAATGTTACTGTTAGTTTTATATATAATTTATTGTAAATAAAAAAAACTGATCACGAATGTCCAATAAATAAAAAAAGCCTTAGTCACATTAAGTGTTTGGGCTCAATTCGACCACCTTTGAGTAAAAAAAGGGTTTTTTACATTAAAATTCAAAAGTCTTAGTATCTAGTTCTAAATGATTAGGCTTAAACAAAGCCAGAATTTAAATGATTTTTTCGGTATTAAGGTATTTGTTAGTGTCCGCGAAATATTAATATTTATATAGAAAATTTATAAAAAATGAGATTTCAGGGTCATTTTAAAGCAGGCCCGATAGTATAATTTATGATATTTAAAATAGGTCGCGATGAAACTCGAATTCCAGTACCTGGTACTAAATTCCAAGTTTCGAAATTTATTTAAATAATTCGATATTTATATAGGGCATAAAAACGTCAGGCCAGGCTAAAAACATTTTTGTTTCGGGCTGGTTCAAATGTAAAAACTTTTAATACTGGTTTCAACCCGTTGAGGGCACTTATACAAAGTTTAATTGTTTAAACTGATGAAAGAAACGTGAGCAAATACACTTGTTTTGCACAGTTAAGGGGGCGGGGGCTAAACAATTGCAATTAACTCTTTTTTACACACCTAAACTAATACAGTTTTCATAACTTTTGGATTTTAAACTAAACCAGCTGATGTATTATAATTTTATCGAAATACAAACAATTAAACTAAAAACTATTAAACGAATTTAAATGACTCAATTAGAACTAATTAAAACAAAAAAAAATAGTAAAAAAAATTTTCCGTCACTTTGTAGGCTTAATTATACCACAAAAGTTAACCAAAAATGAATTTAAACCCAAAAAAGAACCAAACTAACTTTATAAAATAGAAAGAAACTGAATCAAACAGAAAACTTAAGACATACACTATAATAAAAAATAAAGAGAGAGAGAGAGAGAAAGAAGCGATGCATAAGCAGCATCGAAGGCGTCAATGGGTCTAGAAATTAAATAAAATAAAATAAGGTAGGTTTTTAAATTTCGTTTTTTAAAAAAAGTAAAATACATAAAAAAAAATAATTATTGAATAGATAAAAATTTAAGCTTTTTTTTAATATTAAATTAATATAATTTATAATTTTTTAATGGTGTAAATTAAGGTCAAAATGTGCCAAAAATGCACATTTTGGCAACTTTAACATCGAATAAAATAAAAACCAAATCAGGTAGGAAAAAACGGAAAAAACCATGATATTCAGCAGAAAAAACTGCACTAGAAACATTTTTTCAGGTTGTTGGTCTAAGATATGAAGTCATAATTTTGTCGACCAGTGTAATTAGTAATTTGATATTGAATTTTATTTAAAAAATTTTTACAAACATTTAACTTGCAAAGGTTCATAATTATTCATTTTTAAAAAAAAATTTACAAATTAAAAAAAAAATAAATTTGATTTGAGTATCATTCACCCTATTAATTTTGGGGGAAACCCAAATAAAATCGCATTTTACTAAGTGCCTCTACAAAAACATTTTTTAAGATAAAATTTTGTTGTAATAAAAGGGCCCTATTTTAAACTCGAACGGGCCTAAAATTAATTAATCAAATTCTGAGCAGGGCCTTAATTGTAATATGTCGAGCGGGCTGGCCGAAATATTACGGCCAGGTTTGAACTCTAATTTAAATGTAGTGCCTAAAAATTTATGTTTATAAATTTTATAATTAAATTAATTTACATATTTAAGCCAAAATATTTTTTTTGGCATTTATAAGACATATATTTTGTGTATTTGTAGAAAAATAATTTGGCATACGACCTTTATGAACTCCAAATCAAAC
This sequence comes from Acutogordius australiensis, assembly GCA_030555515.1. Classification (NCBI taxonomy): domain Eukaryota; kingdom Metazoa; phylum Nematomorpha; class Gordioida; order Gordea; family Gordiidae; genus Acutogordius; species Acutogordius australiensis. The sequence goes on along the minus strand of JAUIRJ010000008.1, from coordinate 298,265 downwards.
ACCAGTATAATGTTTAAATTGGCTGGGAACGACGCAAAATTTATTAATTCTGAAACAATTAAAATTTCAGTAGAGCCCTTTAAATTACAGCTAAGTAAAATTTCACACACTTGTTCCCGTCGAAATCACCGGCGCATAACGTGTATCCAAAATAAGATCCCATCTATTACAATTAAAATTTAATTTATGTGATTAAAAATAGTATATTTACATTTAATATTACATTTCAAAAAAACCCATATTTTAGGATAATAACTTAACTGATGTCAAATCAAAAACACTTTTGTATCAACTTGATTCTATTTAAATTATTTTGTGAACATTACAATATTAGTTAAGAAAATCCATCAAAGTAGATCAATTGTGAAGATGAATTGCCATTACAAAAATATTACACGAATTAAATTTTCCTATACACTATATGAAAATACCTAATTGCAAAAATTGGCCATAATTAAAAAGAGTACTTGATCGTCAAAATCCTTCAAGTCATCATCGTAATCCACGTCTCGACTGCCCCGTTTAGCGGTAGTTTCTGGTACCTCTACTTTTCTTTCTTTCACATTTGGAATTACGTGGTTATTTGGCCTAACGGTAGGATCCTTTATAGGTTTGTCTGTTTCAGCATGAAGTTCAGTTATGAGATTTAATTGTTGATCGAAAATCAAAACCTTTCCCGTCAAGTTGCGGCCTCTGGGAACACCTATGGCGACATCTATGGAAGAAAATCAAAAGAAAAATATTTGCAAATAATCAAAGTATATTTTTATAATAAATATCGCAAATAATTTATTTATTCTTTGCATAAACATTCGCGGAAAATTAAAAAGGATAAGAGAGTGATGATTGTCATAAATAATTAAAAAATCAATTGTAATCTACATTCATCAAGTTTGGTAAAGACTTAATATTAAAAGTTTCATACCATCTCCAGGTTTTCCATCAAATTCACCTGTTACCATAGAATATCCTATAAGTAAATTGGAGTTAAAATTAACAAATAGTTCAGAAAATAAGAATTTTTAAAAAAAATAAAATTTGAGGATTTTAAATATTAATTTTTTAAGTTAAAAACTAATTTCATAATTTTTTTTTTAAGTTTGGGTCAAAGTTTGAAAAATGTTTACACACCCATGTAAGAATCGTCTAAAGAAGGTGGTCCCTCTTTCGTTGTCATCGAATTAAACCCTGTTTGAACGTCTTGAATATAAATTTGACCTAAAATAAACATTTATAAATTACAATCCGAATATTTTATATAAAAATATAGCGAACTTTCACTTTAAAAGGTATATTAGTGGTGATTGATATTTAAACTCGATTGTTATGCTTTTTTAATGTTTGGCACTTACCATTCAAACCTCATAAAAGTCAATGAATGATTTGTTAACTTTTTTATTTACTTTGTATTTTTTTTACTTTCATTAACACACCAATTGTTTTAAAGGTTAAGGCCATATTTAAAAATCTATTTTTTTTTAAATTTCATTCTAAATAAATAATTGGCCTTCCTGCAATTTTTAAAAAGAAACGTTACTACAAGTTTGGTCAAAACAGAAATATGCTATATAATGAGACAAAGTATTGTTTATATTAAGGGTTTAAACCAGCCCTCCCCCTTCACCTCTTAAAAATAATATTCACATCAAGCCGCTTGATCCAACCCGGTATCTGACGACCGAGAAATTATATTGTGCGACATTTTTTTAATGAAATTATCAATCTAGTACAGTGTTTTTTAAATACCCTTTAATATGTGCTTCTCCGTCAACTTTAATTCCAAATAACAATCAAATGTATTTAAAGAAGAATAAAACTGGCCCAAGACTGCTATCTGTTTAAATTTGGGCCGACCCGTTTTATCATGTGGAATACCAGATCGGGTTAACTTCAAGATCGGTCCCAATGATCTCTAAATCAAAATAAGTGATACTAGATTAGAGATAGCTATTATAAGTAAATTTATATTTACCTTGCCAGTACCAGCTCCCAATGGCCCCAACGAAGGCTCGCTTTCCATCCTATATATAAGTAAATATACTTTAGGGTTAATAGCACAAGTCTACAAAAATTAATCACTCTTTGGAGAGTTATTCATCAAATATTAAAGAAAAAGTTTACAATGTAACCTTCTTCCTAATGTTTTTTCAGTTTCCGAAATATCATTAAGTCAGGGTTAGGATTCTTGACAATAGAAAAAATGACCAAATTGACATATTATGATTGATCTTATATCGAGAAACCTTAAGTTAGGTAAATAATTTTTTTTTATTAAAATGTAACTTCACTTTTTAATGAATTGATAAAATATTAAATTTCTAAATACATCTCCAACATTTTTATTATACATAATATTTTGCTAGCCTTTTATGACGTTTTCTCACAGGTCAACAAATTTCAATGTCAGAAACGTGAATTTTATGAAAACATAAAAGAATGCATACCCATGATGGCCTAATCTCATATATATTTTTCTTTTTTCTTAGTTTCTTCTGCCTTTGGCTCCTTAGATCTGTCTATAACGAAAAATGGTCATTTTTGATCAAATTGACAGATCTAAATATACCCTTAAGAGAAAATTTAAAAATCTTTTTTGCATATAAATATCTCTTGTAACTTATATTTTTAATCACAAATAAATGAAAAATAAATTTTATTGAAATATAAAGCTCTAACATCGTCATTTAGATAATACAAAATATTTCGCGTCCAAACTTAAATACGACACGATATATTATCGGTTTTAAATAAAAATTTTATTTGAAGTTTGAATTTAACAGTTTAACTAATGTAAATATGCATAAAAAAAAATTTAATTTACTTTTGTTTTCAACTCTTTTTTGGTTTTTGACCTTTTTTTCTAAATTTTCTATGTTTAAAACAAAACTGAGTAACTAGGTTTGATTAGGAAAAACGGTTAACGGATTTGATATTCCCTAAGATGGCAGGTTTGATCTCTGTTGTTAACTCATAACTCTCATGACATTTTTTTATACAAACAATTTTTTAAATTCAAATCTCTTTTGTTTTTTAATATATTTTCATACATTTTCTTTATCTAGCTTAGATTTTATAATAAAAAACAATATAGATTTAGTAGGTTCAATCATGTATACTAACTTAATGTGTAGATGTAATCATGAGTGACCGCTAAAAAAATAAGGAGCCTAAGAACCGGTTCAGCAAAACACTTGGAAAATTGCCTCATAGGAAACTTATATATTACCCGGCTAGATATTAGAAGATTGTATAAGGACATTACATTTTAAAGCATTGAAAACATGGCTAAAACAAATTACCTTTACCCATATCTAGTATTTTATGCTACAATTACAAAATCTAATAGCCCTGGGGACCTATAAAGCACGCCACTTGCCAATTATTCTTATTATCTCTATTAATTTCCCTCGCCATCCTAAAGGCAATATGATTAAGTACTTTTGTGAGTGCTCCACTAAAACCGGCCTGGCAATGTCCTTGACGGTGATATCCCCATTTACCTTTAATTGGTATATCAAAATTAGAATTGAAAAAAATATATATATATCAATTTATAGCGTTTTTCGGTCGGGTTAAGTTGTTAAAATTAAATTTAGAACCAGGCTAGAGGCTCAATATAACTCAATTATTATAATATCAATTTATGTTCTTCCAACATTTTTTATCATAATCTTTTTCAGATAAAATTTATCCAGAATCCAGTTGAGACTCAGGTAATACCAACTTACCTGATTTAAACATTTTTGGGACAGGCTTTAAGGCCTCGTTCAGCAATAAGTCTTTTAATATTATTAAATATCAATATGCAATGCTAACTTGAAAATAAATTAATTTTTGATAGTCAGAAGATATATATTGGACAAAAACAATTTAAAGCCATAATATAAACGAGTGTTAACGTTCGCCACAAAATCAAAAACAAATCTGCACTAGTCAACTGTCCCCTGGGGTCAATTTATAATAAAAAGTTTCCCAACTTAATATGTGTTTAAATCAAACTTTAGCCTACGACGAAAATATCCTTGCGATTGTTTTTGTTAAACTAGAAGGCAAATAGAACCGACCTAATAGTTTGTTTTGGTGGAGAAGATATTACATTCAAGGGATATTTGCAAAATCGCAGTTATTTTCATTTAAAATTTGTCACACAAAATAGTAATAATAAACGTTGGCTACGTTGTAGATACATCAAATAAAGTTGCTTCACATATCTTAGGTGTAGGATTGAAATATAGAACTTATATATTAAAAGAGAAAAAAAAGTGAAATTTTAATTTGCAATATATTAGTTTAATAATTATTTTCACTATCAAGGGATGAATAAATTCCTGAGGGTTGGGGGGAAAAAATAAAGTTTAGATAGGTAATGCTCCATATAGGTTAAAGATTAAATTTTCCAAAAATTTAATTAGCTCAAAAGATGAATACACGTGTTAATATCGCTTATTATGAAATTACGCAAAGTATAAAAGATTTGTTCGGTCAAAATTTTTAAATATTTTAGAAAAGCTACCTGAGCGGCAAGGAGAGTGCTCTTGGAAGGACCTTAAGTGATCGTTTGAGATGAAACAAGTGCCGACGGGTTCACGTCGGGCTAGATTTGACGAGTAGTACACGTACCGAGGAGCGCAAGCCTGACATTAATGCAGATCATATTAATGATACCATTTATATTAAAACATTCAAAGGCGATTTTTATAAATCAAAAAGACTACCTTTATACATATTTTTTCTAATTTGTTGAATCATATAAAAAGTAACACTGCTAGCCAAAAATAAATGTGATAATTTGCATCTATGTATTTAAAAAGAATGTAGTAAATTTGTTTTGTTTAATAGCCCTTATTATTAACAAATATCTGTCAAAGATATAGGGATCATGATTTTACCATTTTTTGTCCTTACATTAAATCAACTAAAGAATATTTAATTCGGTTTCCCATGTATCAAATGTAGCACGTAAAATTTTTCATAGTAATTTTATATTTGTTATATAGTTTTATTTGAATAAGGGCTTTCTTTGGTGCATACTTGTATTACACGAGACACATATTTTAAGAGAGTATACCATAATAGTAGCGCCGTTGCTATTCGAGACCGATATGGTGTGACCGAACCACTGGTTTGATTTATTGTCCGTTTGTTGCATTTTATTCCCATTGTAGGCGAAATGCGATCCTAAAAAAATCATATAAACCAAAGTACTTTTAGTTGAAAACCTTGTTCAACTTGATGTAAATGCAGTGGGAAGAAAAGTCGGAAAATAAAAAAATACAATATATAGGCGGGAAAGGCTTCAAAATTTAGATACGGAGATTTCATAATTTAATTATTGTCCTGCAGAAAGTTTTTTGCCCTAAAAGTTTGTTGAGCTTTGCAATACTAAATTTCATAATATGACAATACATTTTTGCAAAGTTGCTAAAGAAAATTTACAATTTCTATTTACATTTTTTTTGTTTCAATTTCCGCGGTTAAAATTCAAAAATGGTTTTGTATTTTCTAACGATCTGTGCCTTACACAGGTCTATATGACAATTATGAGTTAACTACAGAGATCAAACCTGCCATTTAAGGGATTTTTAAATCCGTTTACCGTTTTTTCTTATTATTATTAGTAGGTTATAAAGATTAAAATTTTTTTTGCGCATTTACAACAGCTAAACTTTTAAATTCAAACTTCAGATAACATTTTTTTTATAAACCGATAACATATTGTGCAGTATTTATTGCCGAAATATTTTGTATTATCGAAATGCTGATGTAAGAGCTTTTTGATATAATAATAATATATATTTCTCATTAATTGTAATGATAATTATAAGGTACAAGAGTTTATATAAAAGGTTTTTAAATTTTTTGTTTCGGAAAAAAACAAATTTTTGATAAAGACGGATTAAAGGAGCCGGTGACAAAAGAAACTAAGTAAAATGGAAAATATATTAGATAAGGCTAACATGGAGATGCATTCTTTTATGTTTTCATAAAATTATTTTTGGTACATTGATATTTGTTAATCTGTCTTATGGCAACCCAAATTATATATTAAAGTATTTATTGGCCAAAACATATGGCGGGTTAGAGGTTTAACCAAATTGTGCTATGTTCATAATCGGCGTGCCAAATATAAAGGGGATGGGGGAGGGGGGTAATTAATACTAATTATATATGCCAAAGCCGAGCTGATATAAGTCCCGAATGTAATTCTGAAAAGTATTTGACCAAATAGGGACAAATTTTTTTATTTCACTTTCCGAGGGCGGGAATGAGATTTATATTTCTGCAATTGAAAACTTATTTTTAACAGGTTTATGGAGCTAAGACATTAATGCAGAATGTCTCTACGTTAAACATAAAATATATTTACTTAAAAAAACGTCATTCGAAACAAAAAAGCTATGGCCGGCCTATTAATTTAAAGTGTGCTTTGGCTCTCTTTTTATAAACTTCTTAAGAAATATTGGTAATTGCCCAATTAAAATTGTTAATAAATATGTTTTTTTTTGGTTCTTGTATTTATTCGTAAAAACCTTATAGTCATCATCTATAAGGGGCGGCATATTACAAAGAATTTTAGGTAAAGAAACATTAGAAAACTACCAAGAAAAGTATTGTAGATATGAATGAATCATGTGTTTTTTTTCCTAATTTGACCATATGTAATGTAATAACGAAGTTATTGAATTTTTTTTTGTTTAATTGGTCGACTTGAAATAAAGTAAAATACAGATAGCTTAGAAACCTATTAGGAAAGTTTTTATAAATGTATGTTCAAAGTTGAGTTTTTTTCAAAAAAAATACATTCCTTTTAATAACTTTTATATAATACTTTTAATTAAAATCGAAAAAACTTTAAATTTTATTACAAAAGATCACAACTTTGGACGCAGCTTTAGAATTTTAATCTATAAACCATATATATGGCAGATTTTATTTAAAACTAAGCACTCAAAGAAATAAAAAAAATTTACTGAAATTCTGTACCAATAGTTTATATAAAACATATATAACAAAAAAAATAAGTACGATTCAAATAATTGTTTTAAATTATCTAGAAATAAAAATGCAAATGCTTAAAAAAATTAACTTAAAAAAGCATTTCCGCAACACTTTTCCTTGAGTTTGACCTTAATCATTAAAATAACGAAATAGGCACAGGAAAAAATATGGTTATTACCTGAGGTATCAAAAATGACCTCTTGACAAGATTGGGGAATCCCAGCGATACACCTGTAAACCGTCCCGCCTTCAATGACTCCTGGCTGTCGGGTTTCGGCCTTTGGGGCTCCGATTAGGATCCTGACATTTTATATAGCTTTTATTAGTCATCAATTTTATCAATAATATTACACAATCACAAAAAAATTGTTTAAAATTAACGATTATAAGAAAGTATTAAAAGCCCAGAACCATTTTTTAGTGTCAAATCCTGTTATCTAAATTGTCAGGCACTTCCAAGCATTGCTTGGACGGACCGGCGGTGATTGCTAGCAATACATTTCGCCTTGATATAATTAAAATTGATTCACGAAAGGCAGGTGAAAGGATATGTAAAAATCCATAAGAAAAATATAGTTCTAAACAAAATTTTTGTGTTGTTTGTATGAAAATGCTTAAACATTAAACATTAACCAATTATAATTATTTATTCATGTAAAATTCATTTTAGAGTTGGCATTCACATCCACACAATTTCAAAGTTTAATACCTTATTGCTCAAGATACATTTTAAATTTTATTAGTTAAAGGTTAAGGTCCCGATTATTTTTGACAAAAACAAAATAATGAGAATTTATTTGATTACCTTAATTTAGTAAAATTAAAACATATTTTGATCAAATGAATTTAGGAAATTTTAGGCGTATTAATATTATCCAATTAAGTCTTCGAGATGCTTGTGTAAAGTAAAGGGGGTAAATTTCTTAATTGTTATGAAAATTAGATTAAATCAAGAAAAATTAATACTAAAAATAATGAGAGGAGGTCTTTTGACATTACGAGATATAGGTCTTACGGTAAAAAATAATTTTATGGTCAATAACAGACTTAGAAATTTATAATAGACACACCCAATAGTAAAATTATTACAAAATAGTTGCGCTAAATATATTATTCATTTTTTGGACGCAGAAACGATTCGAAATTTGATTTATATAGAATGTGTTAGAATTAGACGGTTTTCCCCATACCTTTCCCATATCCCTGGGGGCGCCATACTCGTTGAAGCTTTGACCTTTATAACCCGAAAAAAAGCAATTAATATTGCCGACAGGTTAAACAGTATGATTTTCTAGCAGGCAGGCGACCTAGGTGTTTAGCCAAGGCTCTCACTTTAAGCATATCGTTTAGGGCCTACTGCTCAAGTAGGCCACTTAACAGTTTCCAAGTGGTTGCACATGTATACTATTTTCCCAAAGAAAAAAGCTTCCTGTGCATGGCTTCGAACTCGTAACCTCCTGTGTATAAGGCAGGAAGGTCCACCACTGAGCTCTGAGCGACAACGTGTCATGGTGCGAAGTTCTTTAGTCAATAAAATTATACCACGTATGTGACATTTTATTCGCATAATTAATCGTTTCCAAATTAAAAAAAAAATTTTAGGACATAAATAAAGTTTTCATTTTTCAGCAACCCGATTCTATCCTCTGGTTGCGTTCAAATTCGTTTAAATCATTGAAAATTAATTTTTACACCGAAGATACATTTTTATTTATTTTTACCTACTTGTATTGAATTGATATATAAATTAAAATAAACATAGTTGTGTAAATGGCTTAAATAATTTTCAGACATTGAAACAATCTTCTAATTTTAATACTTTTAAATTTTAATGAAGAATGAATCATTTTTGGACGCGAACTTATACTCGTTATGAATTTTTAGAGTCATTGAAGCAAAAACGAAAACTTATAAATATGGCATATACAATTTTTTTCTAAAAATCAAATTAAAATTTGTCAAACACCTAATCCCCTTAAAAAGGCATGTAGTCAGGTCATTTACATAATTTTAAACCAAAAGCCAGCATGTAATATAAAAACACTACTGTCAAAATTAAATTAACAAAAATAATGTTAGTTTGTATATAGTTTATTTGGAATCAAATTTTATATTAAGATACACAATTTGAATTTTTTGAAAAAATTTAAGAACTAACAGAATGATTATAGAACTAAACCCGTAACCCCGGCACAAACCCAAACAAAACCCCAAAAAACCAAAATCGTTTTGTTTTTTAATTTATGTCTAAGGACCTAAATATCAACGTGAGAATAAATATCAAAATATCAAAAATTTTGCATAGAATAGAAATATAAACATTGATAAGGTGTATTTTCTCATCATTGTCGTTTCTCAAGAGGTTGGAAGATTTATTAAATTAAATAAATTATAAAATCTTTTCATTTCTTAGAAACAACTTTGAGACTGTGTTCCATATAAACAAATCTATCATTTTTTCCAGAAAAGTCACATTTCGTTTTTATATTATACTACTTTACGTTAATTCCATTGCGGCCCGATACAACAATTTGGGGACAAATCTGTTCAAGGTGGGAAGTTAACATTCTATCAATTATTTTATTTATGCATTAAGGGAATTACCTTATTACCACATACCTATTTACATAATCATAACAATGATGGGATTAATTAATGTAATTAAAATAATATATGAAATGGTTACTTATTATATAAAAAAGCAGGTAATTTAAACAAATCATATTATTTTTTGCAATCGTCAATAGGAAAGGTAAATAAAGTCATGGGTGGGCGCTTCTTTAGGAGCAAGGCGTCAAGCGCTAGCCCAAAGCGCCAATTCTTATTTTTTTAAATTAAAACTAATTTGTCATTTTAACTACTTGTGACAGATTCAAAGCTGATCATAAGTTTGTAATGGAATCTTAAATATACATTTTCCAAGGTCCAAGTGTTTTTGCCTAAATAACTCAAGATAAATGGCTATTATAAACGTACCTTGATGCCAATAAAAAAAATTTAATCGAGAGCAATTTTAAAGTTTGTAAAAAAAAAGTCAGTGCGGGGTAAAAAAAAATTAGAAAATGAACATGGAATAAAATTGTATTTTGACGTGGCCGCTACTATTACAAAAAGAGTGCTTCAAGGTCAACTTTATGAAAAATGTCATATTAATTAAATGTTTTTAAAATAACTTTATAATAAACTGAATTTAAATTCTTTCTTTTTCTTAAGACATCCTTAGTAGGTCGATTTGGTCAAAAATAAAATTAGGCCAAAGAGATAAACGTGACTTTCTTCAAGACACTCACACATTTTACATAAGCCCTTATAAAAAACCATAACTCAATTGATTTATAGAAGTTAGTTTGGAGGACGTAAAAATCACTATCGATTAATACCAATTAATAAGTCTGAAAGCTTTATGATACAAAAAAAATAACAAAATTGAAAATTTGTGAAGGGATGGATATATGGTCGTCTCCTTTAATTTATGGTGTCATTTCTAATTAGGAGACTAAGTTTACGTTTTAGAGTGGCTAGCCCCTTGCAAAAGCGTATAAAAAAATATTTTTGGAGGCTGAGCATACTACTTAAACAACCATATTTTTGTATTTTGAAACGACGAGTCTAAACTTTAAGCAGCTGGCGGCTTTCAATTTAGTTATTAATCCAGTGAATCAAGCAAGTTTCCTATTGAAAAAAATCAAAAAAAAGGAAGAGTTTCATATGATTGAACAAGTTAAATCTACCATTTCGCTGACAATTTTCTTTTTTCCGTTATAAAAATAATAGTGCTGCATTTAATTGATTGCTCCGGTCATTTTAAACGCATTGTAGCGAACCGTTATAGTGGAAAAAAAGATTTGCCCCAATTTAAAAAAAATACAGGTTTTCCCACCTCAAATAACGAAAGTCATATTAGAGAATTAGATAGAAAAAATAGATGATGTGAATTTGGCTGCCACCAAAAATCGATTTCCAAAACAACTAGGATAACAAAAATAAAAAAATGTTAAAAGTTTGTCGGTTTAATTAACTGACATCGTCCTGGGGAGCGCACCTTACGGTTCTCCCTAACGCCTAAGATTCAAATTAACTTTTTTTTTCTCATTATCTCGCTCGCATTTGCTTGTTAATAATGAAAAATTTTGTTTTTCGTAACAACCAAAAAATGGATGCTATAATTTAAAAAAAATGTCCAAAATCTCTGGAGGCAAACTCTTCCATTACAACGAGTGAAGGAAGAAGTTAAAAATTTTGTTGGAGATGCAAAGCAAAATCTTAATTTGTATTTTTGCAGACCTTACAAAATATCCTAAACAAATTAATTAGATTTGTAAGACAAAACTTCAATTTAAAAAAAAAATAAAAACAAGGTAGACATTGCACACTTAGATGTATTTGGGAAAACTAAAAATGTAAATCAGATGATATGTTTGCATATGATTTAAAATGTCGTTATTTTTGTGATTTTGTCCACATTACTTTTATCATAAATTGGGTTAACGGTATATAGGTAAGAAAAGGAAAGATAAAAAGATTCAAGTAGTTTAAATCTTTATTATCAAAAAGTTAAATGAGAATACCAAGCGAGAGGACAAAATCAAAATTTATGAAAAATGGATGGGAAAGCTCATTAAATGACACTGACACTCAATGGGATGGGAGAGAGAAAGAGAGCGCATATATATTTAATGAGCTCCCAGCTCTGATTCCCAATTTTCTCCATTTACCACAAAACTTGGTATGAACTGAATGGAAAAATGTGCTCCTGCCCGTAATAACAAAACGAAAGCATTTATTTTGCCGTAAGAATAGAATGACAGATCCTATAAGAACGTTTAAAATTGTGTACATACATCAAAAAATAAAGTAGTATAAAGATCATTATCTCGTTTTTTAGGGTCCTTACTTCTTCCTAGACCGTTGGGTGGTGATTTATTTACATTTTATGCTTCGAGTGACATACAATAAAAGGGACATTGGAGAAACCGCAGAGTTAGCCAATAAAACAGAGCTCATCTGAAAATACTGTGGGGACAGTGGTCAAATTTGAGAAAAATCGGGCAAAAATTATACTTTATTGCCTTTTTATTGATGCTAACTAAACTTTTAAGTGGGGCATTAAGAAGACACGTTGAATGGGCTATAAAGATGAAAAAGTGACATTGTTAAAAAGGTCCTATTGGTATATTCATGGTTTGAGCAGAACTGAATAATTGGAATTATTTTCAAAAAAACTGTTAAAAAGGGAGAAGCGCCATTTCAATCCTATATAACCTTAAATGTGGTTTGCAGGGTCAATTTAATATTTTGGCTTATTTATTATTTGAAAGATAAAAGGGTCGTAAAAAATATTTTCACTGGGGAGAGAACGTCTTTAGTATTAATGAGGAATAATCTTTTGGCAGGCTTGTTAATATAAATTTGAAAATTTAATAATATAGCTAGAAAATAATTATGTGCATAATCAGATAAATACAATTTATCTTATATATAAAGTAATTCTAGCCCAGGAATTGAATAAAGTTGGGCTCCATAAATTTTTATTATCTCAAAAAATTGAATATAATAAGGTCCATAAAACTTAAATTCTGCCTTTTAAATAACCCTTTTTGGTAAAAATTTGAAATTTTAAATAATGGAATAAAGCCGCCTTAACCAATCTGGGATCTTGGCGTCGCAAATTAATTCATTTCCACAGATTAATATCATCCCGCACAAAAAAACCACATTATAAATTTTATTACTCCATTTGGTATCTTTTAATTACAATTAAACTCGAGTTAAATCTAAATATTATATAATAATAATAATATACAAAATAAAACCTCGATGTAATAAAATATCAAAAATATAATTTTCAGAAACTAAATTAATTCCCATTTAAAGTTTTGCCCGTAGAACTGTTTTTTAATAATTATTTTGTGTTGATCTGGTTCAAATTTATAATTGTAAGCGCGAAACAAAGGGCACATGTCACACAAAATTGATTTGGTGACTTTAAAATTTGTATCAAGTCTAATAAGGTATTAAAAAAAGTACTTTTGAATGAGCTTAAGTGATTAATTTTCACAAACCAAAATTCTACTATCCAACCTTTAGTAATATTTGTAGCCGACCCATAGTGCGTCAGCTGCATGGCCAAATTTTTTCGCAAATAATTAATGACAAAATATTTTTTGTTTTTGTAGGTCAAAAAATAGGGGGGTTAGATATGCTTGTAGCCCGAAATTATTGTATATTATAAAAAAAATTGTATTTAAACTGTATTCAACAGGCCAAAAACTGTTTCTAATATTTAGCCATAACCAGGCTTAATCCTAAAGCCAATGTAACAGCTTAATGGAGCCAAAGCTTAATTAACGTATTTAGCCTAAACGCTTTGAATAACGCTCATTTACCAATTATTGTTATTAATAGAGAGTATTCGGTTACAGCATTATTCTCAATAAAAAAATATTTAAAAAAATATTTATTTATTTGATTTCTCATAAATTAAGCCCTAAAAATTATTTTCTCAATCTTAATTGTTAGGGTGTTATCTTGAAAGGGAGCCCCACCCTTAATAAAACACGCCACAGGTTACAATCGATTAAAAATTATAAAATAAACATTGACGTCGTTTTCTTACGTAGGGAATGGACGGTGCAATGAAATATTTGAAATATATAAGAATCGCTAGGCTAGGGTTCTTTTATTTTATATATTTACCGGATTACAAATTGTAATTCATTTTAGGCAAATCTGGGATTACGAACTAATAGTATCCACTAAAACTTCGTTAAACCTATAATTAATAAAGAACTTATGTGTGATAGTGATTTAATAACAAAGGGTTATAGGAACCACAGTTGGCCGATAGTTAGGAAACTTAGCAATAAATATGACAATTTTGGACAGATAAACTTTTTATAGTATTGTAGAATTCCTTTCCAAACCACTTTGGGGCCTACAATAACCGAGTCCATCTCTCTTAAATTCTTGATCGACCACAGCCCTCCAGCCAATTTAATATCACCGCCCTCTTCAAATAAAGGTAGGTGAAATTAAAGATTTTATGTAATCTAATTACAATCAATTGGTTATGTTAATGTGGGGTTTTTAGTTAAACACACAATTAAATAAAAGGTCAGGTTACATAGAATTTTTAATTTCTAGATTATATTGTACAAAACTAATGGAAACTGCAAACAAACATAGGGGGGAACTAATAAACTTGTTTTAATTTAATTGTTGACTTCTTATGGGACTCCAGAAATTTACCTATTAAAATATTATCCGCTCAAATAGCTACGTGGCAATTCCTATTTTACCCGCATATATTCGTTTCCCGAAGGACAACAAATTAAAAGCGTTTTTGCAATAGCCTATAAACGATATGCCTAAAGTGAGGGATAAGGCAAAAAACATAAGTCGAGCAAATTGTACTATTTAGCCCGTCAATATTAATTGTTTTGCTTTTTTGAGTTGAGGTCGACATCGAGTATGAAGCTTTAATAGAAATTATAAAGAAACCCTTAAACCCAATGTTTTTACAGTAAAAAATTATTATTTTATAGAATAGCTAATAAAGATCTCAAAACCTTATTATTAAAAAATTACCAAGGCGTTTGTTGATGAATGTAGGAAGAAACGGTCCATCCAAAATAAGATCCCGGGTCTCCGGTATAGATTGTGGAATAATTCGTGTCGATATTGAACCCAGATATACAATTTAAGGTGAGAATTTGAGCGACGGTTAAATACAAAAGCCATTTTGTGTCTGTGAATGAATATATTGTCCGATCAAAACAAGCAGACGTTTTTAACGAGGCAGACGATAAGTGTTTGAAGCGATCAACAATGTATTTTGTGAATGTTAGGTAATATATTTTTAATATAAATATGTAATTGATTATATTTCGATATAGTTTGTAGGTCTTTGGCAGAGTACGGACAAAGTTGCAGATCACGATGCAAAAAAGACTAGATACTTTGGCATCAAATGAGTAATGGGCAATGCAAACCTTACCCATCCTTATGTTTTGCGAAGTCTTTATTCTAAATGGTAATAATAAAGCATTTTTATTAAATTACAAAACTTGATAATTGAAAAAAAAAACATTTTCTTATGGCATTAAAAAGGAGAAAAAAATCTTAAATTTACGATAATAATCTTAATTAGGAATTAACCGGGGAAATATAAATTAACGGTATGTCGATGGCATGGCAAAGCGGAATAGATAGCACCGTAACAAAAAAAAACGAGGGAAAATTCCCTGATTTATAAACGTGGTATGGTATGATTTAAGATTAAACACACACTAGATAAATCTCGAAAAAAAGGTAACAAACAATATTGTAAATGAATTGATTAACTTATAGCCCTAGACCGATGATGGCTGATTGAAAATCCATACATATAAATAATGTTAAAATCAATGCGGCAGATCTCCCTCCACTTCCCCTTATTAATTTTGATACATATGTTAATAATGGTAAAATTCGATATAGAAAAAAAATAACATATGCCTAAATCGAAAAAATACCGATACGTAGTGCAAGAGCTGAATAGGTATGAGAAAATGTTTAAAAAAAATTAATAAAATTCACACCGAATAGGCTAAACAGATGCGCACATGCTCAAAGAAACGTTATAGAGTAAATTGAGTTTTGAGGGGCGTGGGAAATTAGGTAAACAAATATTAAGAAGTTTTTTTTTATTTCATTTGTAATCTTGAATGAGGAGTTTCCCGAACCAGTTAAATTGTATCAATTAATAGTTTAAACGGTGCCAATAAACTCTCACATTCTTCATTTTTTGTTGTTATACAACAACTAATAGGGAGATGGGAGCGAAATAAAGTTTATTGGGTTTTTAACAATTTTAGTACCATCAATCGAAAGGTGAGAAAGGAATTGGGGCCAAGTTACCACTATAAAAGGCAGATTTAAAAGATTATACTCATCCCCAAAGCTCAAACGTTTTTTGCGGTCTGGCCCAATACTTTAATAAATAAACAAATAATAGATGGCATATTTTTCAAATACATTAAAAATTAATTGCAGATTTGATTAGCTCCCCATGTTTAATTTTGTATTTTTTTCTAAAATTTGTAAATAATTACTAAATCATTCGTTTGCTGGGTAATTCAAATTCGTTTGCTCCCAATTAAAATAGAAAGAAAAGGAAAAGTACACTTGATAGATGAACTTATTTCGTATAATCTGATGGAAGGGTTGTTCTCTAAAAGTAGCTCATATATTTAAAATTAATTTTTTGTAAATTTTACAATGACAATTTGTGAAAATTATCGATTTGAAATTTATAGTCAACTATCAAATTAAAACTTCTAGATGTGATATTAGAGGTGGACGAATTTGATTGGTCCAGAAAATAAAACAATTTTCATTCATTTAAGAAAAAAATACAAAACAGGCCGCGGCATATTAGTAATCTTATATTTTATAATCATAACTAATAATGAAAGTATAAAATAATTTTATTAAAAATTAAAATATATGAGCGGACAAAAGAAAAAGTGTTGTCTAAAGATCAATTTTAAATTGATGTGATTTGCAATTCTTTAAAAGCCAGCATTCACTAAGACATTGATCCAAATCCTTCAAAAATTTATTCTACCGTATTCTTGAATTTTTATTTAATGCTGATTTTAAAAAATTTTTTTTTTATTTAGTGTTAATGTGTCTCAGGCACGGTAAGTTTAGAGTATCACAGTGTTTAGAAATGCTAAAAGCTGACCAGATATTATCAATTATGCAATTTTTATTTTACGAAATTTGTTGTGGCTAAAAGAAACCTAGTTTTCTTCTGTTACCACGTGACATTACTTCCTTGGGTGTAGATTTGAAATCAAGATTTAGTTCATATAACGTGCAGTTGTTAGAAAAAATTTATCAAAAAACTAATCCACATTCATTGTCTTTAGGATTTTTTGTTAACAAGTTATGTGCTTAATTGTCTCCTTATCAAAAATTTTGACATTTTCTCGTTCACTTCTAAATGTAAAACGAAAATCTATTAACTTGCGAGCGCAAAGATAAAACTAAAATTTGCTTTCAAACTGCCTTTTTAATTATCTTTTTTTGCAAATATTTTAACCATTTTCATGTTCCCGCAAAATTTGATTAAAACGACATTATTTCATCTATATTTTTATTACACAAAACAACAAATATCAATGTCAGAAAAGTGAATTTTATAAAAACGTAAAAGAATGCTTCTTTGTGATTACCTAATCTCATATATATTTTTTGTCTTTTTGATCCGCCTTTGGTTTCTTTATAATTCATCCATTTCGAAAATTGTCTTTAAAACAGATTTTGCGACCTCGAGAATACCTTAAAGAATAAATTTTAAGAATCTTTTTTTTCATAAATCTTTTGTAACTCACATTTATTGTATCAAATAATGAGAAACAAAAATCTTAAGAAGTATATTAAACTACATCAGCATTTAGATAATACAGGATAGTCGCGTCCAAATTAAATACGGCACAATATATTATAGGTTTTTAATAAAAATATTATTTTAATTTTATTTCTGTTGTATATGCAAAATAAATTTAATTTTTGTTTCTAAAATGTTAAATGTTCCTGTGACTAAGTTTAATTAACAAAAAACGAAAGATTTGAAGATCCCTAAGATAATAGGTTTGATCTTCGTAGTTAGGTCAAAAGATTAGCCTTCGTTATTCAATTACTCTGACATACCGACAATTATTACATTTAATCTTCATCCTATAAATATTTACCTCTACAAAATGATTAAATACAAATTCATTCCTAACCCTAGGGTTACCAATAGGTTTGGGTTAAAAAGGAGGACGGCTGTGTCAAAAAGGAGGACAAATCAAAAAAACAACGCGCAAGCTTAAAAACGACATTAAGATCAATATTACATCATTTTATTTATTATTTATGAATTAACATGATCTAAAATTATTATAAGAAGTTTTCGCATCTTTTAACAATTTTGTATCATTAAAAGCATAATTATAAAAATCTCCGCATTGTAAATCTGTATTAATATATATGATTATTTCGTTTTTTATAAGTTCTCTTTTTGCTCAATTTCTCTCAGCGCGCCACTTTATATTCATTACTGAGAACACGCGCTCTAATAACGCTGTTGTTGCCGGTAGACTGAATAAAAAACGTATTATTTTTCAATGTTAGGAAGAGTTTGCTTAATAAATTTCCCCAAGTTTTGCATAGGGTTTCCTCAAAAAAATTTGCATCACCGGCTGATTTGAGGAAATCATCTTTAATGAGAATGATATCTGTGTAGAGAGCATCAATATTTAGCTCGAATATAGATTTCGAAGATAGTTTAATTACTATAATTTCATCAAACAAGGGAAATTTATTCTTTAAATTTATTTTAGAGATGAGGGCGATCCAATTATCCTCATGAAAATCAAATCTTTTTTCCAAATACATCAACGCCTTATTATAGAAAGCTGTGAAATCTCTTTTGAGTTTTGTTTGAGTTATAACGTCAAGATCTGCCAGTTTTTTATTAACGCTGTATCCAAAAAATTGATCGTTTATTCTATTTTTAAAATTTCTATGAAGCTAAATCATAATATCCCATAGATGGACATAGGTTGTTGAATTGCTTTTTAACGAACATATGGTTGGTTGAAATATTTGTAGCGAATGTTGGGCAAAAAGTAGATATACTTCGATATTTTCATCAAAATTTCCATTTATAAATAATAAACGCGATCAATAATCTTGGGACAATCTTTTAGAGATGTAAAATATTCTTTTAATCCAGACCACTCTTAACCGTTCAATGCATGGTAGTAAACTAAGCCATCTTGTGACAACATGTTTAAGAATATCCTTAAATTGTATTTGGACTTCATCGCAAAAATTTTTTGAGAGACTCTCTTCTTTTTGCCGAAATTGAAAAATGGCCATATATTTTTAGAATAATATTTTCAATATCAATATTTAGTTCTTCCAGGGATGCTTTAGCACAATTATGCACCATATGTGCATGGCAGCTTGACTTAAGTAAATCACAATTCCTTTCTTTCAATTTTGTGTATAATGAGTTTTTAATTCCAAAATTATTATATGCATTATCAGCACTTCACGCAGTTACATGCTTTAGGGATAAATTAAAACTATTTAGGATTTTTAGAAGCGACATACTTTCTGATGTCTTTGATGGATTTTCTTCTAAGGCTATTATTTAATTTTGTATACCCTTAGGTGTAAAATATTGGATGCATATTGGAAATATTTTAACATTATTATGATTTGATGCATCTATTTGAATTGAATAATATGTGTAATTCGCGTATCTCATCTAATACTTTATATAACTCATGCTTTCCCACACAATGTACGAGATATTCTGCCTTTGTCCTTCCCATTTGAATACTTTTTATAAGAGTTGAATCTTTGTGAAGATTTTTAATAAACTTTATGGTGAAATCAAAGGAGTTGTATGAATGATGGTGCTTAATAGTGTGGTAAACATAGGTCAACTCAGTGGCGAGAGTTTTATTATCGTTTTAAATAGTGAAGTTCCATTATTTGATTTTCATTTCTACATTTAATATTTTTCTTGTGTAATTCAGTTTTTTCATGTTGTCTTATAGCAGCTAAACCTTTATAAACTATTGATATTTCAGATTGGCATAATTTGCAAAATGCAATATTACTGCTCTTTTCTTTTAAAAAATCGTATTCTGTCTCCCATTCTTGATATGTACATAATCTTTCTGTAAAATTATTTAAGGTAATGTAAAATATTTTAATTAAAAAAATATCAAATTACTTGACATACTAATCACTGTGATAATTAATTAAAATAAATTTCTTTCACTTAAATTTAGATAGGTTGTTCTGTGGGTATGCAAAATTGATTTGAAATTTTTTGGCGGAAAATCAAAAAAACCCAAATGTTTTAATGAATGTAAAAAAAAATTTATTAAATCATATTTTATTATAAATATTTAATTGATTATATTGCCAATTTTATCTACAAAATATAATAATAGCAGCTAAATATTTTTCTGAAGATAAATGCGAATTTAATGATTTTGAAAAATCTTTGATAAGTTATTTAAAGAAAACGCCATCTATTATTTAAATTTTGGTGTTAATTTTTTTTAAGGGATTTAAAAGTGAAATTTAATTTTCTTTTGAGTTGTTTATGAGTAAATAAGGTATGGGAAATGATTTTTAGTATTTTAAATAAAAAAATTTTTTTTTCATTTTTATTTAAAAAGGAGGATAATTTTAGCTCAAAGGAGGACATTTACAGCTCAAAGGAGGACGGGAGGACGGACAGCTAAAAAGGTTGCCGTCCTCCCGAAAGGAGGACGTTTGGCAACCCTACCTAACCCCCTTTTCCCGTTTTGTAAGGCGGTACACTCAAATGGGATTTGAGATTTGATAGCCCGTGTCGCCAACCTTCACACTATCAAGCGCTTTGACAATCATCAAAAGCATATTGTTTAAGCAACTATCGCCAGATTAATCCATTCAGGGCACATGTATTTTTATTTTATTGTTATATTCATCTGTGCTGTTATGCTTGGTTGTTTCGGACCATTTAGATCAAATTGATGTTTCAAAATTAGTTTTTGCCTGCATGTAATCAGATAGATAAAGGGGATCACCAATTCAGAGGTTCTATTAAGTTTCCTGGAGGTGGGGACATTTGAGTTACGCGGCATACAATATTTAGTTACAATCATGTAATATTTTGAAAAGTATAATTAAGCATACACGACAAATAATTTTAGAGTGTGAAAGTTTTTCAAAATAACAACAAAATATTTTGATCCTATTGATATAGGAAAATATTTGTTAAATTCTAAAATTTCAGCTGATCAGTCCATAATTTATATTAACTACCAAGTCAGAATTATACAACACATATTAATCATTTCCTACCCATAGGCTTATGGTCTTATTGTAAATCAGAACATTTTTTATGTTAAATTTTTTTTTATTTAAAAAAAATTTAAATAATTGGGTTATAGATTCAACGGAAAGTTACCAAGTTAGACAAATCTAAAAACCAAAATAATTTAGAGTTTTATAAAAACTATCAAATAAGAATCAAATGATACGGCCTTAAACTCGCTAAAATGAACTTGAAGCGGCGGTAGGCGCGACATTTTATTATAAAATGTTTACATAATCCAACTTTGATAGATGCTACTTTTAATAAACTTATATGAAAAAAAGCCTTAAGCTGCAAGTGACAAATTTAAAACAAATCTATAAATATTAAAAAATCAAAAAAAGTATTAATATAACTGTTTGCATAGTTTCAAACATTTTTTTAGACAGAAAACCTTTAAATAATAACTCAAGTGTAAATGCATATCAACCTAAAATTCTAATAAAATTTAATGGCCCGGAAAGTTAAAAGGACCGTTTAATGGCAAACAGGTCCTTCTTGCCAATATTTCAGTTTAAATTTTGCTTTAGTTTGACCTGTCCCCATCGTTCATATTTTATCATTTTAATCTTAGCTACCTACTACAATATATTTTTAAGTTTTAAATTAGAGGAGAAAAAAATTGATTGATTAAAACTTATATTTTAATATTAAGTTTTGGCAACATAATGGTATTTTTTAGATTAAAAATTGTAAAAATTTTAATGTTTAGAATATTTTACTTATTATATTTATTAAAAAATTAATGAATCGTGAAATGGGGATTGAGTTTAAATAAAAGAGCAATATATTTTGAATGACCTTATTCCTCGACAAATAAATACTTAGCGCCTTTAACATTCATACATTGGTTCAAAAAAAATCAAAATTTCGGGTTTATTAAAAATATATATTTTTTTTTACAAATTTGCTCAGCCGGTGCTATTTCCTTAAGCATATTCATAATTTATATTTAAATCCATAAAATAGCTGATAAATTATTTCAAAGGGACTTTTCTTAAAAATTTAAGGCTCAGAAAACTTTTTAATTTGGAACAAGTTTTAAAAATTAAATAGCGCCCAATTTTTGCAAATATTTCATTGTGAATAGTTTTAACAATTATGGCCTACCAAATGCGACATTGTTCTTTCAAAATTTACATTTATTGTTATTAAATAGCACGTTTAACATAAACTTTTGTTTCTAGCAAAAAAAAAGAGTTGAAATTGTATTTCCCTACTTTACTCAAATGCGAGTTGTTAATCGTTTTTTTAAATAAATTTTGTTTTTTAATTAAGGACGAAATTATTGCTAACATATTATTCGTCTAATAGTTAAAAATTTACAAATCTATGTGGTCTAGAATTATGTTTTATATATTTGACAGAATAACATACAATGTTGTAATGAATACTATACTCAACTTTCATCGATAAATATGTTTAAGCTAAATAACTTGGTTTGATTAAATGGTCATATATTTGAATCCTATGAATTACAATCATGGATTATATTATATATTCAATACAAATTATTATCAATATTTAGGGGATGCAGCGAAAAGAAAACTGAATATATCTGAATGAATATTTTATACCTGTTATACAGGATCTCATTAGCCTAACCGTATACTAAATGTCTCTAAGGTAGACTGAGCCACCTTTTTTTTGCAAACCAGTATTTGATATACAAACTTACCAGAGCACATAAGATTTAGACAGTTTTAAATCTCCGGCTTCTACTTCACAATATGTTTAGTGTCATCTTCGTCGCAATATGGATTTATCAAAACAGAATACTGTTATATATATATAATAAGTAGTAGAATTGGAGACACATTTGCATTATTTAAGCCACATATTTTTTGTGGAAATTACATTTGAAATTTGTTTATGATAGAATGTTACCAATTGTAATGGATGTTCTTCTCACACACGCTAAGAAAATGCGTAGGTGAAAAGTGACAGACCCTGAATGTAATAGTGCTAGTAAAATATATATATAGTAAGCATGTTTGTCTTAGACAAGAAGTTAAAGACATTGCAGAACGGGGAGGGGGCATATGGCTGAAACTGTTTTCCAAATTCATTTCCATATTTAAGTAAGTTTTCTCGATAGTCTAAATGGCACCATGTTGCAACCACTTTTCATTATGCATTCGCACTGGGCCCATTTCGGAAGCAAGTGTTAGAAAATCAAATCAAAAATGCAAGATTTTTGATGACTCCACTTACTGACAAAAACAGTAATATTTTTGGGCTTAAAATATTAATTTAATATAGGGATTTATAGCTCGAGAGGTTAAAACATCACCTATACATATGGTTTGAACGGATTTTATCTCGTCAAAAGAATGTCACCGTCGTTGAGAATTATTAAGACAAAAAGATTTGCCTTTCTGGGGTCGGACGAAGTATGGATATATTAAAATCGTGTTTTTCTGAAAAAAAGCAAAATTTATAACGAGCTATATTCCTGACCAACCAATTATATTTTATGTTACCATCGGCCTTTAATAAGTATCACTCGTAATTTAAACTAATTGATTAACACATTTTTTTCTAGCTTAAAGAGACAAGAAACTTTTTCAGTTTGTCTGGCCCATTTTATTTTTTAATCAGTATAACATAAGTTATATATTTTGAAACTTTTTAGCCCAATATCGCTTTAAATAAAAAAAAATTATTGGTGATGCAAAAATAATTGTTAAATATCTCGACCCCGTCCTTTTTATAGTGGCGAATAGATGTATAACACTATTTGTTACCGGCCATATAATTCTACAGATATTAGTGCTAAAAATAAAGGGTCCTGTATGCTGTTTCAAACATCTCCTTTTAATATTTTCATTCATAGGTTATAGTTGGTCAATCCTTATTGTTGACTATTTTTTAGGCTTTAGTCATCAAAATACAACTAACTTGTGATTACTTCCTGATACAGCTTTTTTTATTTAAAAAACGAACAAGTTCCCCTCATAAGCTAAGCTACTTAAGTGGAGGACGTCGGATACTTACAAAAAGATACTAAACGAAAAACACTAGATTAGAGTCTTTAGTCCCACTACAATTAATGTTTTGCTCTAAATACATTAAAGTGATTCTGTATTACATTTCTTATCTCATGCAAATGTTGCGTAATTGAATAAGCGAGCAAGTCGGCTTAGATAGCTCAGTGGCAAACCTTCCTGTTTTACACGCAGGAGTTGTGAGTTCGAATTCGTATAAGGAGGCTTTTTTCTTCTGAAAAAAAGTATTATGAACCAATTTGTAGCTCCTGAGTGGCCTGCTTAGGCAGTATGCCTTAAACGATATGTCTAAGGAGGCTAGGCTAAAAACCTAAGTCGCCGGCGTTCGAGCAAATCTTACTATTTAACCCGTGGGCAATACTAATTGCCTTCCTAAGGTTTAAAGAGTCAAAGCTTTAACGGGTAGGGCGCCCCCTAAATGGGGAAAGGTATGGGGACCTCAAACCATCTATTTGTGTATTTTAATCGAGCAAACATACTACTGCCTCAAGTACAGGTAATTTGTAAATTAATTAGATCATTACAATTTATAGCCGAAGTAGCTGACACCGGAAAAAAAGTAAAACACTTTTTGAAAAATCAAAGGGTCACCCATACTATTATGTTTTTGGTGCTGATTGGTACTTATGTGATTTAATTATCAATTCTTCAGACTTTTATACGTGCAAATTTTAAGGACGAAACAAGGTAAAACACAATTGGAAATTAACAAAATATTCATTTATTACTAGCATTTTGATGTCTCGTTAAATCTAATTGTCCCTCAATTTATTATAATTGCTTAAGGACTGTTTCATTTTATAAACGAAAAAATAATGGCCTAAAATAAAAAAAATAATAACATATTTTTCCAGTTAACGATTCTACGCCTAATTATTTATTTAAAAAATTTCAATTTTTATAAAAAATTTTAATACTGGCCATTTTAACTATATAAAATTTTTTTGAAAGAAAGTCACAGCCAACCTAAAGCCTTCTTAAGTCATGTTTGATTAGGGTGATTAATATTTAGCAAAACAATCCACTAGCAAATGTTGGGCAATAGGGGTATTGTTTTAGCAGGTGAATAACTCTGGTCTTCGACTTTTGCCAGGGTTATAAAGCCTGCAGGATATAATATTCCGGACAGTCATTTCAATGGACATTATGGCATTGGCGGAGAGACGCGTATATTGACCCAAGGGGTTATGAACGTCGTCGGACAGTCATTTCAATGCTCCTCACTAAAAAAAGAACACAGGACAATTGTTAAATTAGTACCAATGCTTGGAATCATTAGTGAATGATATTAAACGAATAATTATTTGAATTTCGTGAATGTATGTCAAAAAAAGTGTCGGGAACCTTATTCCATTATCTGCTATATTCAGTTTGAAAACGTCATTTTTAATCATATATTTATAGAATTATGATGTTTTAAATATTTTTTACGAGATAACATATTGTTGATATTATGACAATGTCGTTTTATGTAATCCTATACATTACATATTCTTTTTTTTTGAAAGGGAAAAAGGTGTAGCTTCCATTTGCATACGACAATCTTGACAATTTTGCGAATTAACACAGTGCTTTTGTTTTTTCCCGTTTTAACAATAGAGAGATATAGATATTATTGAAGATTTATTTCCAAAAATTGTCCTTTTATAAGACAATGTAAATGCTTTTCAATATCAAGACAAACCGTACAACAGATCATGCAACTATTTTTGATTTTAAATATTGAAATTTTCAAACAAAATTTTAATTCTCTCTCTCACCTTTTTTTAAGGTGTAACAACAATGTTTTATCATGTTTAAAGGGAAATAAATATATTAAAACAAACAAATTATGTTGTGTAACAAAAATAATATATTTATTTACATAATTTACACATTTTTTTCTTCTCGGGTCGCGATTAAACTAGAAAAAAATTTTTTTTTAGAGATATGGAGTGTTTTATCAATAACTAAATGGCACATGGATATTAAAAAAAAATATTAACCCTGATAATTGTGATTCAACAGGTTTGTAGTAAATACATTTTTTGGGATTTTTAAAATAACTTAATATCTTTATTCTGAATTTACAAATTTACTACTATTTACGCATTACCTGAAATTTCTTTAGTTGGCCCTACAATTAACACAACAAAAAATGAATTATACATCTATCCTCCAGGTATTTTCGATTTACCTTTATTTTCTTGGACGTGATGAGCTATTTTTCTTACCAAAATGCTCGTCTTTATTTTTTGTGTATTTGTTTTACAAATTTCTTTGAAATATGGAATGCGGAAATGCTGGATAAAAATATTTTCAAGAGGCGGGGCGGGTCAAACTTAGAACACCATGTTAGGGACTATCAAAATAAAGTTCATATAATTACGCTCAAAATTATTCGTTTATTAAATAATCTTTTTCATAAAAAAAATTCTTAAATAATTTGTGGCAATTAATTAAATTGCTTCTTATTAAAACGAAAAGTTTTTGCAAAATTTTTCTGAGTTAAATTTTGAATATTTAAACGCTGAAAAATATATATGTTTAATTAATTACTAAACTAAGTACCGAATATTAATTGTGCAATGGTGTTAAGTCAATGTTATTTCATTCTGATTTATCCAAAATTATAGAATTAATATAGAACCTCGAGTGTAGTTATTAGAGATTAAAAAGGGAGCCGGGATATTCCGACCCGGCCTGTCGGAACTTAATTTTTTTTATTCTCAGGCCCGACCCGGCCTAAATTTGATAAAAGCCTAAAATTATTTTTAACAAGTTAATTTTTTTATTTTGGAATAAAAAATAAAATACAGAGTATCGAAATCATACACTTCTTTGTGTAAAAAAAATCATTTTTAATTTTCTTTAATAACACACAACAAATTTTCAAAAGTTATCAACTAACTTAATAGACCAGATCTGCTAATTTAGAGATTTTTTAATACGTTTAACATTTTTTTATTAAACTAGGTATGCACAGCCAGGCCCGATTCTAGCTTTTCCATTTTAGGGGGGCAAAAAAAACTCGTGGGGGGGCAGAAAAAATTTTTTTGCCGCCTTCGGCGGCAAAATTGGCCGTGACCTTCGGTCACGGCAAAAAATATACATGTACAACAATAGAATCCATGTTCAAAATTTTTTAACAAATTAATAGTAATTTATTATATTCTTATTAAAAAAAATGAGTTTATAAATTGAATATGTGAATTAGAATTAATTGTTTTCACTATCAATTGCTTAAAAAGAAACGAGATTTGAATTAATTGTAAGTATAATTTTATCATTTGGTATAAAAATATGATATATATGAATGATAAAAATGAATTATATAAAACTTTGGATTTTAGAAAATGAAAAGTGAAATAAGATTGGTTATCATGAAAACAAAATGTATAAGTATGCTAATTTGGAAGAATATATTTGAAAAAAACACTGGTTATATATAACTGGTTATTATTAGGTTAAAAAATTAAATAAAACATGAACATAAACGTTGAATGCGCATAATAAAAGTTTGCAACCATGTTAAAATAGTAAGCAATAATTAGCTGATTATAAGCAGTGTATTGATCAAACTATTTTATCTTAGAAGATTTTAATTAAATTACAATATTCATCAAAATTTCCCTAGTTAATGATTTTTCGTGTTTAAAAGAACTCACCTTTAAGCAGGTCACTACTTGTCAGCCGTTATTATCCTTCTTAAAGAAGAAAATGTGGCCTCACAACTCGACGTTGAAGAGCCAATTAACAAACTTATAGGAAAATTGTTAAATAGATTAGAAAACGCATCATTGTAATCATATAAAAATTTAACAAAATCAATAGTAACACATTCTTGGTAATTATTAAGTTTCTTATTAAAAAATTTTCGGCTACGTCAATTTATTTAGATAATGAATCTCTATCAATATTACTTATTTTTTAAAAAGGCTCTAATTTATATATATCCAAAAAAAGGATAATCAAATTTATAAAGGGAATCTAAATATTTTAAACAACTATTATCGGTAAAAAATCTATTATCAAAATATAAATAAATCAATAATATTAAAATAAATACTTTTTACTTCATCATTAATATTGAAAATATTTTCAAACTTATGAGTAGAAAATAAATAAAAATCAGAAAAATCTTTAGGTTTAGTTTTTCTTTTATCCATTGATAAATTATTGTCATTTAAAAAAATATTAATATCAAAACAATTTTTGAATAAATCTTCAAATGTATTTTATTCTTAATTGTTTAATTTCTAACAAACAATGGTGTATTATATCAGAAGTTTTAAAAATATAAATCGTTCTGCATTAAAATTGATCTATAATTATTTTTAATAAATAAAATAATTTTTTAATTAAATACAAAAAAATAAATAGATGATTATATATATGGTCAAAAAACCCCAATTCGCCCCTGTGACCTGGAGATATAAAAGTTTTTTTATTTTTAATTTTTTGAAGAGTATTAAATATTTTTATGTAATTTTAAAAAAAAACAATGGGCAGGTAGTGACCACACCACTAATGGGGCAACAGCCTATGGTCCCGCATTCACTAACTACCTTGATTGCATCATGTTGAAAAAATTTATGAAGGGAAGAAAAAATATCAAAAAAACCTTTCCCATCACTTAATATTTTAAGACCATCTTTTGCAACAAGATGCAATCGGTGGTATGCAGGGAATATACGGGACATGGTGTCCAACCATTTTGCTCAGAAATACTTAAACACCACCTTTTTCCCCAGACATTACTTTCGCCCCATTGTAGCATTGTGCGATCAGGTTCTTTGGTTCTAGATTATATTCTAACAAAAGATTGTTGTTAACTGAGAAAATTTCTTAGGCATCAGATTTATGAAATGCTTTCACAAATATAAAGCTTTCTGTAAAATCGAATTTTTCTATATATTTCTGTTAGTTTAATCTCTCTCGCGGATGAGAAGTATTAATGAATAAAAGCACTTTAAAAAAAAGTAAATATTGTTAAGATAATATTTTTTAGATATTTTTGACGGAGCAAATTTAACTATATTATGTGGAAGAAATAAAATTACTATGTATTTTGGGGGGGGGGGGGGGCAAATTCAATTTTTTTTGGGGGGGCAAACATAAAATTACTATTTTTGGGGGGGCAAATTCAATTATTTTTGGGGGGGGCAAACAAAAACTTTTGGGGGGGCACTGCCCCCCCAAAAGGGGTCTAGAATCGTGCCTGTGCACAGCAGCATACAGTGCTGACCACATTAATGTTGCCAGTATTTGTAATGGTTAATGATCGTATAAATTGTATCCATCGACCAATACATTTTTAATCGTGATCACAAAAAAATGGATCACAATCACAATTTCTAAATCATGGTCACAATTAAATGATCTTACAACAAAGTGATCTTCATCATAGATTCCATGATCTTGAATATTTAATTGTGATCGTGATCTATTTTGAAGGCATTGATTTTTTTAATAATCCCTGTCTTTACATAATTGATGGCTTATTCTAATAAGTTTTATAAAATTTTTGAATGCCGTATTTCTATGTGCACAAACTAAGTATTGTCCAAAATTAATAATATTCTGCTACCATTTTTTTCTTATTTTTGGTTTTATACACGACAAGTTCTAACTTCCCAAATTTTGAATATTGCAAAAATGCCGAAAGATTTAGACGATTTTTAAATTAAAAAATATTTTATTGATATAAATAAAAAATTTCTAGTTTTACAATTACTATTAACCAATTTTTAAAAATTAAAATTGAAACCTTTAATTTCTTTAACAATATATAAGCTCGTCTGATAGATTGTCTTTTATACTTTTTCTTTTACGTTGTCTTACGTTTTTTATATTATATATAATAAATTCAATATAAAATTTTCTCCATAACAAAATTTTTGTATAACAATTATTATAATGTTCATATAAAACAGTAAAGTATTTGATTTTTTTTTAAATTTTTATAAAAATTCTGCACAATATTTATTAATTACTTTTATATACAAATAGAATCTGTAGGTTATAGGTAAATCGCATTCTTCTCTAATCTAATTAATCAAGGATAAGGCATTTATTACATGTTTAACTTTAAAATTTTCAGTATTAAATTATTTTTTTACTACAAAGCTTACCTTGTATAAATGGTAAAGGTTTGAAAATTTGATGAATTTTCTAAATACTTTTATAAAGAGCGAAAAAAAGCCTGATTATGATAACACCTTTTTATTTAATAACATTAACTCTCATCCTCATAAAGATGGCCCATTATTCGACCAGAAGTATCATGTCTAAGTTAAAAAAATATTTTGCAACATATACTCGTTATTTAAAAAACATTTTTGCAATGATTTGCCCTAAATTAAATTTTTGATCACAGGATGTCATATTTTTTTACAACAGGACTTTACTTAATATATGATTAACCATTTTAATAAACTTGCACATGCCATCTATTTAATTTTGTAGTTTGTGCGAGTATTTTTTAATAAAAAATAAACAAAAATCCTGGGGATAAAAAAAAATTATTTGAATAATTGTGACCCAAAAAAAAATATTTATTACCTTATAATTTTATTGTTTCAATTAACTTTTCAGCACTACTTGTTTTGTTCTTAATTTCACAAAAATAAGTTTTTTATAGGGCGAGGCTCGTTTCATTTTTAAGATTGTTAAAAATTTTAAAATACCTACCTCTTGACATTGAAGGCTTTTTTTTTTAAAAAAAGTCGCCAATTTTTGTTATTAGCATTTAAATAGTTTTTATAAAAGAAAAGTTTTTAAGATTTTTTTTAAATTTAAAAAAAAATAAAACAAGTTTAAACGCTTTGAATCGAGATTTTTCTGATTCTTTGAAATACTTTATTGATATAAGGTGAAAAAAACATATTGTGCGATAAAAACTGTGTTGTATTAGCTATGATGAAAATCGAGATAAATGCAATTTAAAATTTTAAGTTTAAATTTAGTAGATACTTGTATGATATTCATATTGTATATATTAAAGAATCAAATGTATTAATTCAATATTTTAAAAAATTCAAAATACTAATTTTAGCAATGACTAGGCCATGTTTACTTCGGCGCCGTTGAAAGAGAGCGTTTGAATGCCAAATCCCAATTTTTAATTTTACGAAAAAACCTAATCAATTATGAGACAAGGTCCTAATAGCCATGGACATATGTTTAATAAAAAATTTTGATTCTTTTAAATGTTAAAATATTTTCTATTTTTTTAATTTAATTTTTAAATTTAAAATTTAAATAAACTGCGACATATCTATTTTGTTGCTTGCTATGTGTGAATAGACCAAGTAGTGCAAAATTGCTTCTGTAATTCATGTGGCCACAATGATCACTGCTTCGGGACTTGCTATTCAAATAAATTTAATCCACGGGTTGCGAGAATGGAATTCGGGTATAATGGCAAATATATTTATAGCTGTAATTCTTTGTTAAACAAAATACAATAAATTTATTTTATGTACATTTCATATCGACAAAACATTTTTCATAGTAAGGACTTATACCTAATTACACAGGCCAACAAATTTTTAAGAGTTAGCTAATTGCGGAGATTAAACCTGTCATCTTAGGGATTTTCAAATCCGTTTACCGTTTTTTCTAATTAAAGTTAGTCAGGTATAAACATTGAAAATTTAGAAAGAATGCCAAAAATCAAATAATATCCAAAAACGAAAATAAATTAAGTTTTTTTTATTTACAACAGCTAATTTTTATTTCAAACTTTATATTAAACTTTTTTTGAAAAGCGATAATATATCGTGTCTTGTTTGGACGCGAAAAATGTATTATCAATTGGTATAATCGTTGGCCTTTTATAACTAATTTAAATGTTTAATTTAATGTTTACTTTAATAAATTGTACGTTAGCTATTTTGAATATTGTCTTATATTAATTGGCCTCGGCGGCTAAATATTGTTGTCCTTTCGACTAAATGGACGTACTGAAAATGTATATAAGCTAGAATTGAAATATACATATAATAAATATTTATATAAAAAATCTTAGCCTACGACTTGAGCAGATATAATAACTTGATTTATTAAATTTATTTCTTATTTGATATGATAAATATATGTTACAAGTAATTTTTATATAAAAAATAGATTCTTATTTTTTTTCTTTTAAGGGTATTCTTGATCTGCCAATTTTCCAAAAAGGTCATTTTTTCGATATCGACGAATGTAAAGAGCCAAAACCGGAAGAAACTAAGAAAAACGAAATATAATGTGATAAGGCCATCATGGGGATATATTCTTTTGTTTTTTAATAATTACGATTGTGCCATAGAAATTTGTTGACCTGTCTTATGTATCACTTACAAATCCGTTCCGTTTTATTTTGAGTTGAAGTTTTAGTAAGAGCACGTGCAAAGTGAATTTTTTATTTTTGCAAAATTTTGAAAACTTTAAAATATTTTTTTTTCAAATTTTTTTTATTTTATTTTGGGAAAAGCATTTTATGCAACATATACGAATTTCAGCCCTTTTTTGAATGTATGAGTTTTATTACAAGATAAAATTTTTTAAAAAATTTAAGCATTTCACGTTAAGAAAAACTCACCGTGCCCTAAAGATAATAGTAATGATAAAAATGTTGGTTTGTAAGTTTAAATGTACAAAATATTTAAAATTTTATGTTGCATTATTATTATAAAATAATTAAATTTTTAGTAATTGATTTTGGCCAATATAATAAATCATAAAATTTGAATTCATTAGTTGGATCAGATTCATTAAATAAAACACTGATGCTTCAGACGAAAGTTTGGCCACACCAAAATAACCAAGAAATGAAGAGCTTATATTAAACAAACAAGATAAAGTCTCTTGGTCTAGCCTAATTAATTAGGTTATCGCAAGAAAATCTGGACCTTTTAGATGGTCAAATATTATTAAGTTTTAATAGGATTAATTATTAATTGAGTTATTCTATACTTGCAGCTATTAAAATAAAAAATCTAAAATGTTGTTGTTTATTGCCCCATTCGTTGGAAATTGGTAGTAAAATGAGCTTGAGAGCAGCTAGGAATGGATTGATTCAAAGATCTAAAGGAGAGATAGGACCTAGGGTTGGGGCATGAGCCAGTGTTGTATATAGTCAGATGCTGATTTGCAGATTTTAAAAATGGGTCCATACGTGCTTTGAAGTTTGCAAGTAGATAGCAGTGTTCAAACGGATGTACCGGAGTAATGTTTTCTAAAAAAATTACAGGAGGGGGTCGACCGTTTAAAACTATGTTGAACGGATAGTTAGCTATGATTTTGTTAACTGCAGAGGTGTGAGTACGTTTCATTATCGTTTAGTGAGAATATTTTTGTCGATGAAAGGCTGAATTTGGGTAAAGCATAAAGAGAAGAGGGTTTCTTTCATTTGTCTAGCTGCGGTAGGATGGTGCCTAAGCTCGTGACAAGGATGGTCGGGAGATAAGCAAGACGCAAGGAATTAGCCTGCTAACATTTGACAAAAGGCTTGTACAAGTAGCATTTTGGTTTCTCGGTGAAGATGTTCAATCGAAGGAATCTAAACTAAAATACTATTGAGGATAAGGAAAATTCAAAACAGGTGTATAATTAATTTTGAATTCTGAAAATACGCAACAAACTTACGCAAAGGTTAATGCTTGGACTAACATAGAAGACTATGAGAAAAGTGTGCTAGTTGCTATAAATTCTAAAGGCAAAAAGATATGAAGAATTAATTAAATAATAACGAAATCAATAAAATAATTGTTATAATAAAAAAAGCTTGTAAAAGGTTTTATGTTTAGCGTTCCTGATGTTTAAATTATGTGTCGGTCTGAGAAAATGATAATGAAAAATACTGTGCCCTCTTTTAAAATTTGCTTGCACTTTTGTTCACCCGAAAAATAATAGCCTTTCTTAAATTTGGCCCTCCAGATCATCTCAAATGCAGATTATTAATCTTTCCCTAAGGACCCCGGATTTCGTCAATAAAGATTTAACGGAAGTTTGATTAAAAAAGAAAAAGGGTTTAATGAGAACTATTACAATTCAATAAAACATCAATTTGTCAAATGTCGATATATGGTAATGGGTTAAATAAATATTATAAAAGCAAATTTAAAATAATTGACAAGATCGCTTTCTCTAGTGTTTACGTGTTTTTCACCTTAAGTTTCGTCAACTCAATGCAACGTCAAGTAAACATCATGCAAAAATAATTATTTTGATATTTTAATTAATAAACCCTAATTTTTCTAAAATAATAAACACATAGAATATGGTTTACGTCCATATGTGCTTTATAGAAATATATCGCGTCCAAAATTAAAATATTTTTAAAAAAAATTTAAAACTTTTTATTAACAATTATATATAAAAGGAAATTTTTTTCGAGATAATAATTTATAAGCATTCTTTTGGGATGTTTTTTTTTATAATTTATAGCAGACACAAAAAATTAAATAAAAAAACAAAATAAATTTAAACTTATAAATTTTATTCTAGTTAAATAGTTTATGCAAAAATGAATTTAAAATAACGTATTGGAATTATAGATCAAAGTCGAAACCACTACCCCGCACGGCGGCTGGGTGACGGTTAAAAGGAAACCGCGTCTGACCAATTTTTAAAAATTAATATTCCTTTATTTTTATAAATGAGAACTGAGAAGGATAAATTTATCATCACACCATGAAGATATCCAAATATGCTTAATTTTTAAACAAGAAATTAATGGCTTGTAAAAAATAAATTCCGGGCCCGATTGGGTAAAAAAAATGTCGTTGGGCCAAAATTTTGGCTCTTCAAACTCCGGTTGGATTATCTATAGGAATATATTCAGTCTAATTAATTTCAAGGTGCATGAATGCCACTTCTGTTGAAGAATTATGCCCAGTTCCTCCAAACGAAATCATATCCTCGACACTCGTGATCGTACCCAAAAGAATCTGTTGCGATAATACGTTTTGGTGCAACTTGTTAGGGACTAATAAAACTGTTTCTGAGATCTGTAAATTATATTAAAATAGATTTTTTTATTTTCATAATCTTTGGAATTCGCCTAATTTGTTAATTAGACATTGTTTTCTTACAAAAAGCCAACTAAAGCAATATACTTTTCAAAATTTTAATATAATTAAAAGCACAACCAAAGACCTTAAAAAAATGTTTTAGTTTTTACATAAATTTAATAAAACATGTAAATTTATTTTGACTTAGACTCGGCCAGAAAAATATTTTTGCATCAATAAGGTTCTAAATTTATATATGACTTATAAAACTTTCTTTTTGATCCAGTGGATGAATTGTTTATCGACATCGTTAACTTAACCATGATTACACACATCCGTTTTCACTTGACCATACTAAAAAATGTCGAATTTAGGGCCGAAGTGTTGGATTTTGTAACAAAGAGAATATCCGTTTTCGAGGTAAATTTGATAATTGAGAATTAATCGATTTAAAATTAAATGTCCTCTGAAATACTGACAGTTTACAAAGCTTATTCTAACATTTAAAGTGCCTATTTGTCTACAATTCTAATCCAAATTTTAATTTGATTTGCTAGGTTTTTATTCGTCATTTTTCAAAAGTCGTGAAAAATTAAAAAGTTCATGTTT
Source organism: Acutogordius australiensis (assembly GCA_030555515.1). Classification (NCBI taxonomy): domain Eukaryota; kingdom Metazoa; phylum Nematomorpha; class Gordioida; order Gordea; family Gordiidae; genus Acutogordius; species Acutogordius australiensis. Next base: position 262,752 of record JAUIRJ010000008.1, on the reverse strand, counting down.
TATGAGTCAATAATTAAATGGAAATAAAAATAAAAAAATTAATTTTTGAAATATTAATTATCAATTGATTGCCCCCATTTGTTTATTGCCACATTATTAACTAAAATGACAATTAAGATTAGAGAAAAAATAGATCAAAATTAGAAATATACAGACTCTTTTTTTTCCTTATTACTAATACCACCATCTTTTAAAAAACATTTTGACCATATCAAATCATAATAACTAAACATGGAATACACCGTTCCATTCTTTCCATTCTAAATTCTAATTTTAATTATACTATGACTAAAAGATTCATTTTCTCGAAAATTTAGTTATATTTTTGATTTTTTATTTTATAATTTTTTATATACCGGAAAATACCATCATTTAAATAAAATTATGATTCCTGAATAAATTCATATATGTTTTGATATCGGTTATTAAATTACCGTGTCTTATTACTTTTAATATCATTTTTCGATACAAGCTCAATTTTAATAAGATAGTAATATTCCAATATTTGATTTTTTTAATATAAAATAAAAGAATTTTTTATTTGTCAAAACACGCTTTTAACACTGTAAGACGCGTCAAGGCAGTACTACAAAATATCTTTATATAACATCCTTTTTATTAAAAAAAATATGGCCACTCGATTTTTCTCTCATGATATTAAGCCATTATACGAAAGGTGCAACTTTACCCCCTATAACGACTTTTTTAATGTTAATAAAAGTTTACATTAAATAAAAAAGACAAAGCATAATTAGACAAATGATATAAATATTTTTATTAAATATGGATTTAAAGACCCTAACTTTTATATTTGACAATGTTCAAATAGTTTAATAAGCTCCAATTATGGTGACAGCCTTGCTAAATATACGGCAAGTTTATTGATCGTTAAAGACCCTGAGTTATAAAAAATTATTAGTAAAAATTAAAAGATGGAGGCAAGTGAAGTTTAAGTTTATTTAGCAACTCCGACCCGGTACAAAGCAACCCCCCCCCCCTCCCCCCCAAAAAAAACAGGCAAATCGGCTAATTAAAAAAAATAAGATTATCTTTGCCTCATTTTAATTATTTGAAAATGTAGTTGTTATACACGATGAAGGGTATGACTACTACACTCTATATTTATTGATGATTAAAATAGAATTTTGGTCATTTGTAATATTTTGAACATTTTTTTGTGTAAATGTGGGCTAGGTCTAAATTTTAAATTATTGACGCCAAACTGAACAAGCCCGAGTTTAGTAAAGAAGTATATGAAAAATGATTAGTTATTTCACCTTATATCATTGCTTTACACTTTCTAGGCAACTAATTCGTGCGAAATATTCATAACAAGTAATTTATCCGAGATTCGATTAACTCCAAAATTACACGGAACGGCAATTAGGAAATACAAACTATCATTATTTGTAACCAGAACGAGTATAACATTATTGCTTGGAGTTCTTCATTGAGAGCCAAACCAAATTTTGTTGGCTCAATATTTAAGTGGTAACCCCTCGGTTTTTCAAACTAGAGCGTATATCGTACAGCTCATTAAGGACATAACATTTCCTTGTTTTTGACAAAATAAGTCTAAAGGGTGTAGGGGGGGAGGAGGTGAGAAGTATAAAATTAATATGAGCTGACATGTGGTCGGTAGAGTTGTGATCTTTCGGCTGAGACCTTCATACAGCATGCAGGCTTTACAATGTTGTTCAAAGTCGCAGGCTACATTAAATGCCCCTTTTGCCTTACATTCCAAAACACAGGACATTTTTGCCCTGTCGGGTCCAATCACACTTAAGCCAAACGAGTTTAAAAATCTTCTGCCAGCAAAATGACAATACACCTGATTCTAGGTAACAATGACCAATTGCATTAGCGTCTTAATGCCGATAAAGCGCGTTAAAAACGCAAATTTGCTTTGGCTAATTATAGGGGTAAAACAAAAATTAACAGACCCTACATAATGAACAATTTGTCGTAAGTAATTGAGTCTGTGGTCCTAATTATTTGATTAGCATATATTTTGCGGGATTGGGTAGGGCAGGTTTTAATTTAGGCTCAATTTTTATCGCATTTAGTCATAAGAATGAAAGCGTAGAGATGGGGGGGGGGGCGCACTAAGCTACCTCCTAGTACGCCAATCTACATGTTTATTTCAAATATTTGTTTCAGCTTAATATATAAATTGTTATTTTAATTCTTTTATTGTATCATACAATAACTTATTTTCGTTCATAAAAATTAAATTTATTTTTCTTCAAATGTCTGAGAACGATAAATCATTTTCGAAATACTTGTGAGATAGTATTAAGTGTGATTAATTCATTAACTTATCCTAAATTAAAATAACAAAATAATTTATTCTAACATACCAAGGGCTATGGCTAACAGTAATTTCAAATTAAAAAATTATAACTAACATCAAAAAATAAAATAAAAATGTATATTATTCATCTTAGATATTGCCAAAAAAAAATTTGTCGAAAATAGACAGATATTTAAATATTTGCAAAATTATTTTTCACAAATTAGAGCCTAACTCTTACATAAAATTTAAGCCTCAAATTATTAACTTGAATTAATTTTAATGCATGTTTTAGTTTTTAATGTTTTTTAACAGCTAATATCTCATTTAAACTCTTTTAGGACTGTAGGGTCATTGTAAAATTCAGCGCATTTTAATTTTGAATATCCTAAAATTATATATTATGGGTCAAATTTGTGTGACTTTTTTCTTAGATATTTAAATTAACCAAATAAGTAATTAAAATTTGGTGTATGTAATAAAAAGTTTTTAGATATTAGAAATTCTAATGAGGTGTTAAAATATCTGAAAAATTAAACCTTATTTATTAGTTATTCTTTTATAATAGTTTAACTTATTATGTACAAAACATGTTTGTTCATTTTAATAATAATATGAATTATTTTTTTGTTTAAAATATCTAGTTTTTTAGGTGAATAATAGCTAAAAATAATTTCTTATAATATTTTGCTATCATGCTTGAGAAAAATGTTTTATAAGACCTAAAAACAAGATTTGATCAATAATTTGGATATAAATTGTTTGATATGATTCTAATTCTTTTCTGTTATGTGTTAAAATAATATTTGTAATATACATTAATGATAACTTAATTTAGTTCATAAATTTAAAGCTTGTCTATCTCTTTAAATCCATAGTAAAGTCCATAACTAAATTTATAAAGTAAAGATAAAAATGGACCCCTTGCAGTAGCATTACAAATTTCTCACCCATTCGTGGGTTAAATATATAAAAACAGGGAATATGTTAAAAGTTATACTTTTTGCGAAATTGAGACCTAAAAATTAAAAAATTAAAACAAAGGTTTTTCTTCATAAATTAATCGTGGCGTTAGCATTAGAAGAAATGTTTTTTATTAACGAAAAGAATTGTGAGATCTAAAAATCAAAAAAATTTATATATGCATTTATCAATATCGTTGTATCCCCCAATTATAGGACCATTCATGCGGGACGTTGTTGATGGCTATCCCTTTGCGGAATATCAAGTGTGCGATTATATGAACAAAAAAAGCAAAGACATTCAACTCAATGATTGTTATTATCTGAATCGCAGTGCAAAAAGTGTTTTAATAATTTTTGAATGATTCATAATATTTTTTCAAAAATGACTTAATATTTTTCTTGTTTTAAATATTTTTTTATTATAAATGTCGGCTTTAAATGAATAGCATATTGAATTATATACATTAACAAAATTTCGAAATTGTTGTATCGGCCTTTCAATACGTATTAATGTTGTATTATTATATATCTATGCGATAATAATTTGAGCTAAGTCAATGTCGGGTTAAGGAATATGCCAAGGTGTTAGTATGCAAATAATACTGCTATTCTAATTTATATATTCTTATCTATATATATGGCAACATTCTATAATAAAGGAGCATATATAACTTTTATATCCTCACTTCTTACATTGGCGACGAGGCGGGAGCTGGAATTTTCCAGAAAAACCTCCCGTCGGCCATAGAGTTAATTTTAAATAAATTGGAAAATTGTTTTTTTTTTTAAAGTAATTAAATTTAACCCCCTTTTATTTGTTGGCCCGATTATTCTTGTGGAAAACTGATTCTAATTGTGGGAGGAACAGTACAAGTAATTGGCGCACAAGGTCCATATTCAGCGAATGATGCACCTTACATATAAGCTCATCAATGTCACCCAGGGTTTACGAATTATAGCTTCGTCTGAAAGACAGAAGTGCCGTAACAAGACAAAAATTGATGGAGCAACGAATTTGTCTCAAAGACAAGCAGACCACGGTCTAAAACGATTGCGCAAACTAGTACGGATATGGCTCCCTAATTAAGAATCGAATCTCATTCATACGGAATTGAGATGTCTGAATAACAGACAGAATGGTCAAAACATAGACCGGAAAGGGTTTTCCAATCTCCAAAAAATGGCAAGAAACACGGTGCCTGAACGATCATTGGGACTAAAAACCGAATCATATGGTCCCGAAAGACCTGACGATAAAGCCCAAACTCTAAACGATTATCTTGAACGATCAACGATCTATGGTCTTCTCAATGGGCCTAAACGACCTAACAAATATGAGTCCTCATCGACCTGACGACAGACGGTCCTCAACGAACTGACAATAAATGGTCTTTAACGAATTGACGTGTAAAGGCCCTCGACGTTGACGAACAAGGCTCCCAACCCGACCAATACGAAACGATCGAAGAATACAACGATTGGCGATCACCAAAAGACCGAAGAATACTAAACGACCGAACGGATATCGGTCCGGAACGACCTAAGGGAAAATGGTCAAAGTCACCTAACGATAACGGTCCGCTACCTGAGACGATAACAGCCCTCCACCTAACGATAACGGTCCTATACCTAACGATAAGGGCCCTCTACCTAACGATAACGGTCCTCTACCTGTAACGGTCCTCTACAATGATTTGTCCTCGATCTGACATGGTCTTTACCGAATTGACGTAAGGTCCTCAACCCGGCCAATACCCAACGACTGACGAATACTAAACGATCGATGAATACGAAACGATCGACGAATACAAAACGATCGACGAATACAAAACGATCGACGAATATGAAACACCGACGAATAAACGATCGACGAATACAATGATTAACGAATACCAAACGACCGACGATTACCAAAGGACCGACGAATACCAATCGACGAATCACGGCCCCACAAGAGACTTAGATTTTGTAACTATTACACGATTACTTTTATGGCTCAACAAAGTCTCAGCAATCGACTGTGATCGATTACAAACCGGTAGAACAAACCTCGCTGATTGCCTACCCCGTCCCTCGAACCCAAAGCCATCGATAGTAAGACTGGTGTCCCATGCGAAACACTCAACAATGCCTTACGGACGTTTCGTAAATCAAAAGGACATCCTGGTAAACATCTATTCTAATCTAGTTTGAAGCATTAAAATGGATGGCGAGAAGAAGCTAGAAGAATGAACCAACTTGAAAAATCAGCTGCCTCTACTCAGTCCAAGCCCATTGCTCGTTAATATGTCGACCATTGATAACATCAACTTTACGAAAAAGTCCTACCTTGATTTACTTGTCAAACAACTTGGTAGAGATTAGCGACGCTGTCAGAATCAAAAAAAAAGGGGATAGTAATGTTAGTATGCAAATAATACTGCTATTCTAATTTATATATTCTTATCTATATATATGGCAACATTCTATAATAAAGGAGCATATATAACTTTTATATCCTCACTTCTTACACAAGGCTTGGTTACGATTTAGCAAGTGTAAGATATGGTTAAGTTAATTTCCGGCTAAAGCGAAGATTTTTTTTTAAATTATGATTTCGACTGACAGGAAACCCAAATTTTAAATTAATTAATTATCAAAAAAAGTAGTGGCTAACTTTAAAAATTGATTAATGTTTTTCCCTTTTCATAATATCCTTAGTTTTTGTCAACAAGCAAAGATGGCGACTTGGTCGTTAAAATAGTGCCATTTAATATGGATGATCTGGTGGGGGTATTTTTCTGATAGTTAAGCTTTTCACAAACTGCGGGCTAATTATAACACACAATAATTTTTTGAGATTTATGAGTCAACTATAGAGATCAAACCTGCCATCTTAGGGAACATCAAATCCGTTTAATTTTTATACTAATTAAACTTAGTTAGTCAGTCATAAACATTAAAAATTTTAGAAAAAAGAAAAACTAAAAAGGATTCAAAAACAAAAATAAATTGAAATTTTATTTCATATTCAAAATAGTTTTATTGTTATATTCAATCTTCAAATAATATTTTTATTAAAAACGGATAACATATCGCGTCGTATTTAAGTTTGGACGCGAAATATTTTGCATAATTTAAATGCCGAAGTAAGAGCTTGATATATTAATAAAATTTATCCATTATTTATGATCCAAAATATTACAAAAGATTTTAATATGCAAAAAAGATTTTTAAATTTTTTCTTTTTAGGGTATATTTAGATCTCTCAATTTGGTCAAAAAAGACTATTTTTCGTTATAGACAGATCTAAGGAGCCAAAGACGGAAGAAACTAAGAAAAATGAAAAACATATATGAGATTAAGTTATCATGGGGATGCATTTTTTGCTTTCTTAAAATTCACTGACATTAATATTTGTTGACTGATAATAATCGAATGTAAAAATTAAAAATTGCCCTGGGTAAGTGGGGGATTCAAAGCATTTCACAGATTATGGGCCAAGGTAACAAAAATGTCTAAAACTTTCATTAGTGTGGGCCAATCATTAACTTCTTCCATACCATGTCTAATTTATTTTATCCACTACTCGCTAAGATTAAAAAAATTAAAATTTTCATGATTAATTGCTCAAGTTCAACCATGATGGCGTTATGGTAATTAATATATGATAGTTTACTTTAATTGCTTAAATCATTTAATTAAACTGCTGATTAAACATATATGTTAAAGCCTGATATTTTTTCTGAAAAACCAGACCTACAAGACCGGATTTCAAAAAATAATCATAGTCAATTACCTGACAATAATCAATTTTTGACAATCAGGAGAATGAAAAAATGTTAAAAGCTAAAGTGTCTAATTCACCGACATCGTCCATATCCCATAAACTATGATTAGATTTTTTTCGCAGCTTTTTGTGCTTATTTAAGATCTCCTCTTCAATCATCGCATTTGGCTAAAAATAAAAATAGATTTCATATGAGTGGGAATATCCCACATATTTTAAATACAAGCTTATACATCAACTGTCATGGAAGAGGCAAAATTTTGGACTGGCTTACTGAAAGATTTTACATTTAAAATATATCCCGCCAGGCGGCGTTACCATCAATTTTTTGTTTATTTTTAATTTTAATCGGTGGCTCCGGTTGATTAAATGAGATTTATTAGACCTATGACCAAGAGTCCATCCAAGCCTACTTTATGATAAAAGGTAACTTTGGCTGTTGCCCATTCAACTAGCCATCGAATCAACGCTGCCCTTGAATGCGATTTAAGGAACTAAATCAATAAGTTGAACATATAAACAAAAAATGGTAAAAGCAATATACTACAATTATATGCTAACACTATGGCGCCATTCCCTGCGAAACTTGAGTAAATGAGACAAACTACCCAGTTAAACAAATTTTTAAGATTTATGAGCTAACTACAGATATCAAACATTCCATTTTAAGAATTTTTCTTCCGTTTTTTAATCATAGTAAGTCACCATTAAACATTAAAAATTTTAAAAAATGTAAAAACTAAAAAGAAATAAAAAATATTAATTATTATTATTGTATTTTAATCAGTTAAACTGCGAAATTCAAAATTTAAAAGCTTTTTGGTAAACCTAGTTGTCTTCCAGGCAGGAGATTGCGCGTGAACTGGAGGCTTTTTTCTTCTGAAAAATAGTATACATATGCAACCACTTTGAATAGCCTGCTTAGGCAGTAGGCCCTAAACGATGTTCCTAAAGTGAGAACCTAGTCAAAAGACCTAGGTTGCAGACATGCGAGCAAATCTTACTATTTGACCCGTCGGCATATTAATTGTTTTGCAACGGGTTAAAAGAATCTATGCCCTAAGTCTTTCAATGGTATTCTCGAGGCACAGAATTTGTCAATTAGATCAAAATAGGCCATTTTTCCGATGTGGCCGGATCCAAGGAGCCGTACGCGGAAGAAACTTAAAAAAACGAAACACACACATGAGAGAAGGCCATCTTGGGGATGTATGCTTTTTTGACATTAACATTTGTTAACCTGTGTGATATAAATCTTCGTTTAATTTAAAAAATATATCATTCGCCATTCTTGTTTATTTACATCAAACGTTCAATAAACCCAAAGAATGTATTGCCTAAGCGTTTTCATGAAAGTCCCATGTTTAATTACATTTTTCATTGTATAAAATAATCTATTAGTAGTGGGCATATAATTTTTAGATAGATTGTAGCTAGAATCTTGCCCTGTTATAATAAATGAGCACCAATAAATTCCCAACTCTAAATTATAGCTTTTGAATGTCATAAAAACCTTGATCTCGTGTAAATATATTTATAATTATGTATTTTGCTTTGTTACTAAAACTTCGTTTTCAAAATTTAAACTATGGTCGTCGCCTTAAGTTTTGAATTATTTGTGAAAGAGTAAGGCAGCTATTTAATTTATATTGAGTTTAATTTTAGATATGGAAATAAGTTATAGTTTCAGGTCAATGTTTTAACTAAAATTAAATAATATTAAATGCTGAGCAATGAGGTTTAGTATAGATTAATTTCTAGACTTTTGCCTGTTAAAAAATTTAAGATTTTCACAAAAAAAATTAAATTTCGCCAACTAAACCTAATTATACCAACTATTGCCATAATTTTGTTGTAAAATTTGCTAAAAACGAAATGTAAATAGCGGCCATAGGTATGTCTTCAAATGTTTTTTACAATAGCTTAGCCCACAAATCGGATATAATCTTATACTTTTTAGTAGGCCAAGCAAGGGTTTTCACATTCAGCTTAAAACTGCAGTAGAAGCTTTCAAATGAAGAACCAACAGCGAGTAATCAGTTTTTATTGATCATAGCTATAACCTCGTATTTATTTTATTTCAAAAAATATTGGAAAGTTTTTAATTATTGAAATATATAACTAACCTTGTAGGAAGTTAAGGTAAAAATTTGAATTTGCTTTTTTAATTTAAATATTGCAAAAAATTATATTTTTACCATGAAAATAACGTTTTTCCAGTTAATAACTGGCACAATACTAATTGCCAGATTTTTAACAAATATTATCACGATCAAAGGTAAAAATGTCTATTGGTTCGATAGGTATAGTGATGTCCCTAAATACTTAAAAGCATTTTAAATATTTAATATCTTAAAAGATATGTTTGATATTTTTCAATAATTATTTATTATATTTAAAGGTATGTTTGATTATTTTCAAAAATTGTGTTTTTAAACAATGTTAACAAAAAATGTAGCCTTTAGCAATAATTACAGCTTTATTTTGTGTAACCAATAACTTGGATGAAACATTAATTCTTTCGTATTTCCAAGAATAAATACAAAGTCAAAAATTATAAAGATACAAAATTTACGCATATCATGATTTAATTAACTCTCCAAAAAGTCTTTTTAAACATTTTTTAAATTTTTGCCTAAATTTTTTTGAATGACAACATAGTTAATTGTATTGAAAATTTTTTCGGCAACATTGCTGGAGATCATTGGATTAGTTAGCTCAGTAACATCCCTGACTTGCACAAGGTATGGGTTCGATTGAGAGCAAGAACCGTTTTTTATTCATTAAGCTTGTACCACCACTTTGAAGCAGCTTATGGACCGGTTTTTGTCATAACCCAAAACAATATGCCTAAACCAGCCTGAGCTACAAAACTAGATCAGTGCAAGCATCATACTATAGACCTATTGTCGGTAATATTAATTGCTTTGCTATTTTCAAAGCACTAAATGAATGTGGCACCCATAGTGGGGAAAAAATGGGGGGGGGGGGGGGGTAAGCCCAAAGCCAATATGTTTTTTTTTATTAAATGTCCCATCTTTTTAAATAACTAATTATATAAAATATATATGAGCCCAGGTTTTTTAAATAGTCGCCTTGAACTTGTGCTATCAACTCAACTTTGCGATAAGTTGCATAATGGAAGGGAGGGGGAAAGGGGGTAATATTGAGCCCATATTATCATGATTATGGTTTATTGGTGTAAAACAATTCCCAAAATTTTTCGCTTTATGAAATCCCTAAATTACCTTCCCCATCAAAGAGTGGATATATTTTCTCGTTCTTCTTCACAGTGATTTTATTTTTCGCAATGAAGGGTCAAAATAAAGCTGGAAAAGCAATTCGGTATTTTTTTGTAAAAAGTTTACGAGTATGTGAACATGCTAAATAGATAAGTTTGAAAGAATATTCAAAATAAACCATTTTTCTCAAGAAATCTCCAAAGGACTTTTTAAGAAAATTTATCCGCCATTTTTATTATTAAATTTGACAGTTAAAATTTAATTTTTTTGCAAATTATGGGCCATGTTTGTGTGTATTTTCTGATGCGGAGTTTGCGGCTTTTAAGTAGTTTGCTCCATTTTTTAATACCATATTTGGCACAATCTTTTTAAAAATTATTTTTTCAAATTGTAATAAACCTTGCGTAATTTTCAATGTGTTTTTATTACAAACGAAAAATAAGAAGTATCTCCGTTTTCCAAAAATTCCAGCCTTCCGCTGTTTTGCTACATATTGAACCAAATTATTTGCGACCCTCCTTCATTTACTTAGACTTCCATTTTTTAATATTAATTATTATTTTTTTTTCACAGTTTTACAATTAGTATAAGCCGCAGCCTTAAGAACCATTTATTTTTAAGTTTTTCATGTCTTTTTTTTTCGTGACTGGTAGGGTGAGAAATTTGTAGCGCGTATGCTAATTCGGGTTTACACATCTCTATAACTTCAAAAGTTTAATAAAAATACTTTTTATTTATTTTGAAGAAAAACGCATGCTTAACTACTAATCAATATAAGTTAATGTGTATCGTGAATTTTATTTAACACTTAGTAAAAAATCTGAAAAATGGGAATTTTACATTTTTCTATATTTTATTAGATAAATCTTGTAATTAAATGTATAAATATTTTAAATAATGTTTTTAGTTCGAGTAGAAAAATTTTAGAAGGATTTTAAAAATAAATATTTTTAAATTAAAATAATTTTTGGCTATTCACTTAAAACTAAATATTAAATATAGAAATTCTTCATTATTATTATACATCACAAACATTTTATAGACAACTTAATATGTAAAACTATTTTAAAAAAAATACCTAAAAAAGGACAATTTTTTTAGTTCAAATCAGGCCCGATTCTAGCTTTTCCATTTTAGGGGGGCAAAAAAAACTCGTGGGGGGCAGAAAAAAATTTTTTGCCGCCTTCGGCGGCAAAATTAGCCGTGACCTTCGGTCACGGCAAAAATTATACATGTACAACAATAGAATCCACGTTCAAAATTTTTTAACAAATTAATAGTAATTTATTATATTCTTAATTTAAATGAGTTTATAAATTGAATATGTGAATTAAAATTAATTGTTTTCACTAAAATCAATTGCTTAAAAATATGAGATTTGAATTAATTGTAAGTATAATTTTATCATTTGGCATCATTGCGCATGAAAATTAAAAATATGATATATACGAAAAATAAAAATGAATTAAATTAAACGTTGGATTTTAGAAATGAAAAGTGAATTAAGATTGATTATCATGAAAACAAAATGTATAAGTATGCTAATTTGGAAGAATATATATGAAAAAACTGGTTATATATAACTAGTTATTAGTATTAGGGTAAAAAATTAAATAAAACATGGACATAAACGTTAAATGCGCATAAAAAAAGTTTGCAACCATGTTAAAATAGTAAGCAATAATTAGCTGATTATGAGCAGTGTATTGTATTGATCAAACTATTTTTTCTTAGAGGATTTTAATTAAATTACAATATTCATAAAAATTCAACGCCCCTAGTTAATGGTTTTTCGTGTTCTAAAAGAACCAAATCACCTTTAAGCAGATCATTACTTGTCAGCCGTTTATCCTTCTTAAAGAAGAAAATGTAGCCTCACAACTCGACGTTGAAGAGCCAATTAACAAACTTATAGGAAAAATGTTAAATAGATTAGAAAACGCATCATTGTAATCATATAAAAATTTAACAAAATCAATAGTAACACACTTTGTAATTATTAAATTTCTTATTAAAAAAATTTTTGGCTACGTCAATTTCTTAAGATAATGAATTTTTATCAATATTACTTATTTTTAAAAGAGGCTCTAACTTATTTATATCTAAAATAAAGGTTAATCAAATTTATAAAGGGAATCTAAAAATTTTAAACAACTATTAACGGTAAAAAATCTATTATCAAAATATAAATAAATCAATAATATTAAAAGAAATACTTTTTACTTCATTATTAATATTTAAAATATAAATAAAAATCAGATAAATCTTTAGGTTTAGTTTTTCTTTAATCCATAGATAAATTATTGTCATTCAAAAAATATTAATATCAAAACAATTTTTGAATAAATTTTCAAATGTACTTTTATTTCTTAATTGTTTATTTTCTAACAAACAATGGTGTATTAAATCAGAAGTTTTAAAAACATAAATCGTTCTGCATTGAAATTGATCTATAATTATTTTTAATAAATAAAATTCAATTAAATACAAAAAAATAAATAGATGATTATAAATATGGTCAAAAAACCCCGATTCGGCCCTGTGACCTGAAGATATAAAAGTTTTTTATTTTCAATTTTTAAAAGAGTATTAAATATTTTTGTTTAAAAAAAACAATTGGCAGGTAGTGACCACACCACCAATAAGGCAATAGCCGGTATGGTCCCGCATTCACTAAATACCTTGATTGCATCACGTTGAAAAAAATTTATGAAGGGAATAAAAATATCAAAAAAATCTTTCCCTTCACTTAAAATTTCAAGACAATCTTTTACAACAAGATGCAATCGGTGGTTAAAGCAGTGAATATACGGGACATGGTGTCCAGCTATTTTGCTTAGAAATACTTGAACACCATTTTTTTCCCGGGCATTACGTTCGCCCCATCGTAGCATTGTGCGATCAGGTTCTTTGGTTCTAGATTATATTCTAACAAAAGATTGTTGTTAACTGAGAAAATTTCTTAGGCTGAATTGGTTTCACAAATATAAAGCTTTCTGTAATATCAAATTTTTCTATATATTTCTGTTAACAATTAAAAAAAGTAAATATTTTTTAGATAATATTTTTTAGATATTTTTGACGGAGCAAATTTAATTATATTATGTGGAAGAAATAAAATTACTATGTATTTTTGGGGGGGCAAATTCAATTTTGGGGGGGGGGGGGCAATCAAAAACTTTTGGGGGGGCACTGCCCCCCCAAAAGGGATCTAGAATCGTGCCTGGTTCAAATTTACAGGCAACAGCATGGTTTTATAAAGTGAGAGAGTGTCCGGTTTATACGGATTCCAATAGAATTTCTAATTTGTAGACGAATTTTCTTATTAGAGTTCGACCAAATTTTATCTACATTTGTTTATTATTTATTTAGGAAAAAAGTCACAAAAATTTGACCCACATTATAATTTATTTTATTGAATTTTAGAATTCAAGTGCTGGGGTCAATATTACCCCACAGTGCTAATCCCTGGTTGGAGCTTATTTTTATTTCCGCCCTTTATTTATTGCTCTATATCTTCAACCAAGTTGTGGGACTGAGAATAAGCCAAAATTTTATTTCCAATAAAAACACATGAATATCAAGGCGTAAGGCAATGTTAGTTTTAATATTGCCTTGGCTTCATTATAATTTTAATTTGATTTAAGGGAAATCCCATAATTTTATTTTTTCACAAAATTGCAAGACACCCTAATGAATACATCCTTTTAATTCCAAACCATTAACGAAGTTTGACATTTAATTAAAATGAGTAGATAAGCAAAAATGTTTTTGCAATACATGCGGCGACAGTGTCAATCAATGCATCGGGATTTGCTACTCTTACATGCCAAATGGGTCGAATGCCGGTACGGAATTTGGGTAAGAGAATATATAGATCTCTAATTTTGGTTAATGTTTTTGAAAACGCTTTTTATTTCTGAGCTTACAGTGTGGTGCGCCTACACAATTATGATGAAGGAATCAATGATGTTCGAGTCTTTAATATATGGATTCGAGTGGAGAATAATAATTTTTGAGTCGAAAAATGGCTCCAAACCTTTTTCTCTTAAAAGAACGACCGGTTAATTAGAGCTTAGTTTTCAAATACTGCTCGTGGCTCTGCAGATTTAAGTAAAACTCAAAACACTCAGGCGATCTAAAGCCAAGCCTTTAAGGAAAATAGACGGCTTTAGGATCATTTGAAGGGGTCATCAATTATATCAGGTTCAACGGTGTTAAAAGCCCTTTAGGTGCAAGCTTAAGGTCAACCGAACAGAATGAAAAGCTAATATGAATTTAAAAAAATCAAATATAAATTAGAAAGTTTGTTAATTCACAAAAATGTGGCTTTTATGTTAAATATCTAATATACCTGAATATGCGGGTAAGATAAAATATTAAAATTGGTCAAAGAAAAATTTTTTAAGTACGACTAAGAGGCAAGCATTTTTTTAACAAAAAAAAAGCCAAAATAATTTTTTTCATATTATTTCAGAATGAATATTTGGTTAAATAAAATTTTGTGTCCAATCATTTTTTTATTTAAATGCTTCTCAATTATGCAAGAATTAGAAAAGAAATCTTTAATTTTATCTACAACGACAAATCATTATTTACAGTGATTATATATAAAATACATATAGGTGCATTAATCTCAACGTAATAGAAGATTCATGCCCGATCCCTCCTAATCATCCTATATCACCTGAGTTGGATATCGTCCCTAAAAGACGATGTTGTAATAATACAGTTTGGTGCAATGCCTTAAAAACTAATCAAACATTGTCCGAATTCTGTAAATTATTTATACGTTACCAAGCTCATTAATATTTTTTATTTAGGCAGTTTGGTATTTTTACAAACCTCATTCGACCTTGGTAGGTATAGGTTATTTGTTGCAAGATTCCACCTTTCATATTTTATGAGGTCGAATGACCTTGGAGGTGTAAACATTAGGCTGTAGTTTGAGTAAAGCACGTCAAGCCGGGTTAATGTATGGGTTAGCTACTTTCCATTTTTCCTAAAACCCAAAATCAAAGTTAGGTCACCGGCCCGTTCCTAGAGTTATAAAAAAAATTAATTGCTGTTGATTTATAAAATTTATCCTGTAAATTAAATATAAATTTTAACTTTTTACCTTTTTTTCTCAATACCTTAAAAATTAATTTTCATTTGTTAATAACTGGTAAT
Organism: Acutogordius australiensis; assembly: GCA_030555515.1. Lineage (NCBI taxonomy): Eukaryota > Metazoa > Nematomorpha > Gordioida > Gordea > Gordiidae > Acutogordius > Acutogordius australiensis. The sequence continues at coordinate 247,311 of JAUIRJ010000008.1, read as the reverse complement.
TGATCAATTGGTGTTCAAAAACCTCCAAATTTTAAGTTAGTGTGGTTAAGTAATTTCAAATGTTAAAATCGTTTTAACGTTTTATTGAATTGTAAAAGAAATAACAAACCATTCTAATAAATTTAAAATAATATGTAAAAAAAAACTTTTATTAAAATGGTAAGATATTTTAAATCATAAAATTTAATTTCTTTTTTCCACTTCCTCTAAATAACAAGATCTAAATTTATTTTGCTAAGTAATTATTAGTAACAATGTTTATTTTCAAGTCAAACATTATATTTTTTTGTCCATAATATTATAATCTCAGATTAAATAAAAAATTAAAGCAATCAAAGTGATAGCTCTAAATATATGCCAAACTTCCTGCAAAATATTTAAAGAGAATTTTAGAATTGCGTATTTTTAAAACTTGACAACAAATTTTAAACAACCTTGAACATTTTTTATGGCACCTATCATTTTTATGTGCTGATTACTAATATGAAATTAGAATTTTAGCCAAGACCTCAGATACAAGGGCGTAGCAAGTTGTAAAGCCTGGGGGGGGGGGGGGGGGTTTCAAAAAAAAATTTTTTAGTGTTTTAATTTGAAATCTAATGATTGTTACTTAATTTTGCTTTCTAAAATTTGAGTAATCATTAAGGACTTTTATAAATAATGTTTATATAAACAAACATATATGGTATTGTCAGCATCCAAACGCAATATTCCGCCGGCGGAATATTGTCTGGACTTGACCTCAGCGTCTAAAGATTATATTCCGCCGGCGGAATATAAATTGGCGTATAATCAACGACCAAAACGCATTTTCGCCGGCGGAATATTGTCTGGACTTGAGCACAACGTCCAAAGCTTATATTCCGCCGGAAATTTTTTGCAAAATTTAAGGGACAAACAGTGAACTGTATGTGATTAATTTTGAAATATTGATTAATAAACGTTTTTGATTTTTTATGCTTAGAATATGATGTTTAATGAATAAAGGTCATGTTGCATTTAAAATTAGGGTTAAGGGCTATTAGTGCTAAAAACTTAAAGATTTAAAGATTCATATTTGGACCGGTATATTTAAGAGCGCTTCAACTGCACATTTAAAAGCGCTTAGATTTTTTAGATACCCTCAGAAGTGCGATAAAAACCGCTCAATTTTTTTGTTTTTAAAATTAAGCAAAAGACTCTAAAAAACGCCGAGGTATTTTTGTAATGTACCTGTGACTTTAGCACCAAGAATCCTAACTCGCAATAATCAACTGTAAGCAGGAAAAAACATACTAAGGTGCCTTAAAACGCGTAGGTGATATTGAGAGCACGCTAAAGACTCCTAAAATAGTGGAAAAAAATGAATTAGGTCTGCGCACATGTGTCAAACTTTTAAAAGCACCAATAATAAAAAATTTACAACTTCTAATATTTATATAAGCCTTTTTCAACCCTTTGTTAATATTAGGGCATTCCCTGCTTAGCTGGCCCTTAAAAATGCGATACTGGAATTAATGGAAGGTTTATAATTTAAATATCTCCAATTTTAGTCCAGTTAACGAACCGGCTTTAGACCTTCCTTAAAATTTTTTTAATTTCAATATTCCTATTTTGTACCAATTAAGAATTAAAACATTTTAAAAATTAAGAAATACGGTTGGATTATTGTAGGCTCAATATAATTTCAAGTTCAAAGTTTATCTAATATGTATATTTTGACAATCTTTTTGGATTCCCAGCCAATATTTGAAAGTCGCGTACTCACATAACTAAAAACTTTTGGTTATTAAAGGGAACCAATGAAGGCTCAAAAGCACGAATCCTGAATTTTAGATCGCCCCAATTGTTTTGTAAAGAATTGAGGTATCTTAAACTTGAGCGAAACCTCTAACGTGCAAAATATAAATTACATTAAAATTAAAGCCTAACTATATTAATTTGACGCTGAGTATTTATAAAGGCGCGCATTTAGAACCAAAATTTGTTTTTTCAAATTTAAGGCCTGCTCCAATAAAAATAAGGCCCGAAAATTTTTAAATACAAGCTAAAAAAGTGTTGTTTTAAAAATACAGTAAAAATAGAGAGTAAAAGTTAAACTATTTATCGCGTGAAAATAAATTTATCGTTTTTAGTTCTTGTTAATAAACAAATAGAGCATATAAAATTCAAAACTTTAGCCCATCTCGGCCCGTAATTTCTATTTTTAAATTTAAGCCCAGTGCTTTTGGCCCGTTATAAATTTTAAACCGTCCTGGCCCTTATTTCCTGGCGGGCCGGGGGCAGGACTCGGTTCTTGACTTTAATCTCTAATGTGATTGTAGGCAAATCTTTTAAGAAAAAATAAATCGTGAAGTGAAGAGGGCTTTTAAGCGGAGCAGGGTTATGATTATTATTGAATTTCTCTATTTAAAATTATACATTTGTGTGGAAATTTGATCCTTTGGGGTAAATAAAATTTTATAAAATGATAAAAGCTCATTTTTTTGATTCTAGTAAATTAACTTAGTATTCACATAATAACTTTTTTTTTTATTAGTTAAGGCTACCATTTCGGTAAAAGCACTAAATCATCACAATATAAGCAGATTTGCGGCCTAAAAATATAAACCTTCCATTAATTCCTATATCACATTTTTAAGGGCCAGCTAGGCAGGGAATGCCCTAATATTAACAAAGGGTTAATTAAGGCTTGTATAAATCAAGTTGTAAATTTTCTATTAATTTGGTGCTCCTAAAAGTTCGATACCTGTGCGCAGTCCTAATTCATTTTTTGCACTATTTAGGGGTCTTTTGCGTGCTCTCAATATCACCTACGCGTTTTATGGCACCTTAGTATGTTTTTTCCTGCTTACATTTGAATCTTTATTGCGAGTTAAGATTCTTGGTGCATTTAAAGTCACAAGTAAATTACAGAAATACCTCGGCGTTTTATAGAGTCTTTTGCTTAATTATTGCGCGGTTTTTATAACATTAGCGCACTTTTGAGGGTATCTAAAAAATCTAAGCGCTTTCAAATGTGCAGTTAAAGCGCTTCTAAATACACCGGTCCAAATATGAATCTTTAAATCTTAAAGTTTTTAGCACTATTCTAGCCCCTAACCGTAATTTTAAATTCAACATGACCTCTATTCATTAAACATTTCATATTCTAAGCATAAAAAATCAAAAACGTCTAATAATCAATATTTCAAAATTAATCACAAAAAGTTCACTGTTTGTCCCTTAAATTTTGCAAAAAATTTCCGGCGGAATATAAGCTTTGGACGTTGAGCTCAAGTCCATACAATATTCCGCCGGCGAAAATGCGTTTTGGTCGTTGACTATACGCCAATTTATATATCGCCGGCGGAATATAAGCTTTGGACGCTGAAGTCAAGTCCAGACAATATTCCGCCGGCGGAATATTGCGTTTGGACGCTGACAGTATTAAGATAATTATAATATTGATATATTATATGCAATAAATTTTTATATTAATGATACAATTATGTAATGAATTTATATAATAAAAATATTTAACTATTTTAATTTGAGGGGAAGGGAGATTTTAAAGTTAAATATTTAAAAATATTTTAAATGTAATTTAATTTTATACTTAATTGGTATTTTAGTTTGGGGGGGGGGGGGGATATGCACTAAAAATTTTCAATTTGGGTGGGGATATGGCATGCTTGGGGCGGGTTTCATCCCCAAAACCCCCCCTCTCCTACGCCAATGCTCAGATATTCTTTTATTCGATGTCAAATATAAGATATTTAGGTTATTTTAAACTTTTGTAGTGCAAAACCTATGGGTAGAAACAAAAGAATGATTGTTAATAACGTAAGGGGTTAGAATTTTTTTTATAGTTTTTTTTTATTTTTGAGGCTTTTGCCACAAACGTTTTTTTATTTTTTAAAAACTTGAAAGGAAATTGTAAATAACCTTATTTAATAATATAACTTTACAAAAAATTTAGATGTCCCAAAATTTATTTTGTAATCTAATAAAATTATTTTTGGATATTTGAATTTTGGGCCAATCCAAAAAAAATCAGAGGCATAGAGATAACTAAATCCGCCGTCGTTATTACATAAAAATTATTTAAACAAGTATTTTGCAAAAATTGGTTTTTTTCTCCATTACTTTTTAATTAAAACATTTAATGCTTTATACCAGAAGTACATGTCAGGAATTCGTATTTAGTTAAATTTATATATTTTATTGAAATAGGGGATGATCTCTTTATTGATGTTATTAACGTTACCATGGTGACAGGATTTCGTCTAAATATCAATATTTTCAAAAATATCGAATTTAGGGCCGAAGTTTTAGATTTTATGACATTAAAGCCTGAATCTGTATATGAGGTAGAACTATATTTTGATTAAAAAAAGTTTAAGTTTAGAGTAAATTTAAGCAATCTAGGTTAGCCTACTATTTTAAATAGAGATTTTTTATACATCTTGAATTAAGGTATCATGATGTAAGGTTGACATTTTATCTCTACATGTAGCAATCATTTTTGTCCTTTGAGCGTAAAGTTTTAGTGTGATTGCGGACATTTACGGCAAAATTCGTCGAAAAATAGGACAAATGTACAGCCACTTTGGAGCTGGCATATGGCCTGCTTGCCTAATAATACGCCAAGGCTTAAAACTTAGGTGGACTGAGTGAGAGCAAATTATTTGACCCGTCGGCAACATTAAATCCTTTGCTCAGATTCTAAGAATTAACGACTAAAACGTTTTTGGTGCTTCCACTATATGAATTAGAATAGAAGGAAAACCCCCAACTGTCTTATTTTTTTCATTTAATTATTATGTGTCTTAATTTATGTTCTTTTTTAAAAATACTTGCAATGACGCATTCAAAAATTAAAAATTATTGATAATGATATGAGTATTAAAAATTTAATGCTAAATTTTAAGTATTATACCTTAATGTTTAAAAGATATCTGCCCAAAATTAAAGGCTGATCACTTTGCATAACCCGATGGAAAGTGGAATATTAATTAATTTTAATTATTGTTGCATATTAAAATGTGAAGAGGCCTCAATTGGTAATATAAAAAATCGCGTATGACATTATTAACTTTCTCGGAATTGCAGGGGCAGAGTTTTAGTCAATATAAATAAACGAAAAACAAGATTCATAAGTTAAGGCAATATCAATAATTTTCCTACACACAAATCTTTTTATCTTTCATCAATATAGGCTAAAAAGAGGCTCGGACCTTGTCCATTGGCTCCTCTATAAAACAAACAGTTTTTTCTAATTTTTTGGTTCTCTCAATTCCCATAAATCGTTTGACGCCCTGCATGGGCTGACCGATTGCCCCAATTGTTTTATTACAACTTTTTTAATCAAGATTTCATATGCTCTTCTTAAATGTTACTGGTGTAATTGAAACCCAGTCTATTTATATTAAAGGCTAGCACTTTAATATTGAATGAGCAAATTTTTCTCATTCTCTCACCAAAACAAAAAATTTTTCGTTTTTCCATTAGGCATTCAAATCTATTAGCGTATTCATAAAAAATGATTCGTCAGAAATTCGTTTAACCCCGATGTTCCATGGGGTGCTGATCAAGCGGTACCAATTAACTCTCTATGTGACCAGATTGAGTAATATATTACCTAATTATAAATAACATTGGTTCATTGTTGAAAAATAATTTAAGGGTTAGAATTTTCAAAGAAATTATGTTAAAATAATTAGATGGATTTATAGATACACCTAATGAGATTCCTAAAAATATTCAAAAAAAATGCTCAGAATGGAAAAAACTATCGTAGAGACACTGGTTTTTATGTCATAAACAGAAACTCAACTATATTGAAATATCTAATTTTTAGTTTTAAAATTTAAAAAAAAAATAATGAACTTTAAACGCATCCATACCTATTTTATAACCCAAAAAATGTGTCAATGCTTTAATTTCGAATATGGTAAAATTACTTTTACGTCTTTTTGTTAGTAATTTTTTTTATGACAAGGTTTTTATTTAACTTAGTATACTAATAAAAAAATAACAAAATCAAAGATTTAGATTTTTTATTTTACTACAAAAACCTCTATTTTTTTATGTATCCCTACCCTAAACATACCTATTTCAATTACGTCTTTTTCGATTAATTTAATAAATACGCTAACAATTAGAAACAATCGTGCGGGCCACCCGTGGGAAAATGTCATCGATAAAGTCATTTCAATTGTGCAAATACCTCGACAAAAGAAGCCAGGATTTTCAATTTAATGGCTGTTTTTACCTAATGAATCGCGTAAAGAGTGCTCTTATAAGTTTTGAATAAATTTTTGAAATGAAGGCATCCTAGATAAAAAATGCGCAAACAAATATTCTGTTTTAGATATGGTAACATTAAAAAAACAGTGTATGTGTTCTTGTGGGGTAGATATAAAGCGGGTCTGTGCCATGTACTAGGGCAACAATTTGGCGGCATTTTATCATTAATTTTGGATATTAATTAATTGCTATTACATGATTATATTATAATTAATTAAACATCCTGTCTGGTAGTTTTCTAACTTTAAGCCTAGCAAATAAACTTTATTTGCTGGAATAAATACAGCATTTTTTTTTATAACAAATTTATGTGGTATGTCCAAGTTTATGACATTTAAATTTATAAAGTAGTTAATTTCATTTGTTATATTTTAAATCTAGGCTACGCTAAAAATCAAGTTTTATTTTTTAAGAAAAAAGGATAAATTTGGTTTTTTGATGTTATTCTTATTTCTAAAACAATATTACTAACAATTTATAAAAGTCTATAAAAACAAAATATTATATTGATTTTTATCTCATTTATTAAAAAAATGCAAATTAATATAAAAATTTGGTCGGATATAAGTTTGCTTGCAACGTTAAATGCTATACAAAAATTTCGTCTAAATTTTTTTTGATCAATTAGTTAGTTCAGCGAAATTAATGCGCCCAAGCCTATATTCAAGACAATTAAAAATAGTTAAGCAATTAGATTAATTGAATTTTCGTGTGTGTCTGTGGTAGGTCGGACGACCGGCGTTAACAGAATCATTTTTAAGGGGGAAGGAGAGGGGGGAGGGGGGTGGGAGAGGAAAATAAACAAATATGGAATATATTTTGGGGAAACGGGGCGAGTGTGTTGTCGTAATGGCTTCTCTTACAAGACTTATTATATGCCAAAGAAGGCGGCGCACATTAAATAGACCCTCCAAATTCGGTATCCCAATGAACGTGTATGTAAGCTTATTCTATGCTCAAGTTAAGGCTGCGTTGAAGCGAGTGTGCCAACAATAAGCGTTTTTTCTTAAAGTTCCAGTTCAAGGCACTTTGTGGACCCGTAAAATTAAAAGAGGGGAAAAAACAAATAAGCCATTTTATCGGACACCTCACATTATGAATTCATAGCTTGCCAAGACCCAATTATGTTTAATTTTAATTCTGGTTGTACAAAGTTCAATTTTAGTTTTTTTCAAACTTTGCACACCAATCTTTTTTTACTGTCCGTATTACCATAACAATCTGCTATATAATAAAATATTTAATTGTAAAAATAGTCATAAAGATAATACTACTTTAGATTCAATTTAAATATCCATGTTTTATTTCTTTACATTTATTTATAAGTATAAAAAATATGATTATTTAAAAGCATTTTTGATTTATGAATCGACGTCATTGTACACTTTAAAAACCCGTTTTATTAAATTGTATTCTTTTCCTATTTACGTTTAAAAAAACAAATGATTAAGACACGACCGTCAAGCTTAATGGTAAAAAACAATCAATTCCATTCTCAAGTTACATCTCGCCTATAATTTTGATTATACAAACTATATTTATTTGATAGATTGCCGCCTTAATTACAATATTTTATCTTTGAACGTCGCCGCATAGCAATTTCAATCCTCCTCACTTAAAAAAAAAATCTTAAGCTTTGTTTTTTAAATAACTAGACACAGCTTAAAAATATTTAAATTTTTTAACTTTCTATTATCAAAATAAAATGTGATTTTAAATTGTTATTAGAATATTATGATTTATATTGACAAAGCACCATATTATATCCCACTTTTATAAAAAAAATCTAACAGATGGTAAGGCACGTAGGCATGACTTTTTCTAAAGGGGGGCAAGAAATTTTAGGAGAAAAATTAATGAATTACATTGTTGCTTAATGAATGATCATATTATGACTAGCATAAAATGTTTATTTATATTGCATCATAATTAAATTAATATATGGCATAAATTCAAGAAAAATTTTATATAGAAACTAAAAATATTTAAGAAATCGATATTCTTCTAGGATCTATTAATTCAGTGTTATCTATTATGTCCTTATGTATGGCAAGCAAGCACAAGGATGATAATCGATCATCCCTCATTTGAGATCTTAAATATGTTTTTATGCGCATGGTGCTAAAGCTTCGTTTAATTGCAAAATCAATATTTAATTTATATCAACCGATACATAAATATCAATTATAAAATAAATTATAATATTAAAATATACTTTTTTCTTAGAAAGCTCATTTCTGGTTTTTTTGTGGAAATAGTCAAAAATTTTGTTTTGTTTACCGGTATTCATAGATTTAAAAAATCAGATAAAAAAACATCAGTTTTAATATATTAAATTTGAAAATTATTTTTTAAAATGGGGAAACCTATTAACAAATAATTATCAAAATTTTCATATTAGATTATTCTTAAGATATTTTTAAACACTAGGCGCATAAATTCAATAATAAAATAAAAAATTTAATTATTATAACAAAAAGTATATTACTATTATATATTTTTAATAGATAAAACATTTACAATTATGAAATATAATTATTAAGTTGTATATTACATGTTTATTTATAATTCAGAACACTTAAGCTAAATTTTGATACTATAATTGTACAATATATTTTATAAAGCCGCAAAATTGCCAAAAAATAATAAATATACCAGCATATATTCCAATTTCTGTTTAATAAAAAAATTAACGTTAAATTGCACAAAAAAAAATTAAAAAGCTATTCCCCCCATCAATACGTCCCTCTTCATAGCTATTAAACTTTTAAAATTATAAAGGTTTAATACTCGGGTCCGTATGAATTCTACTTTAGCAGTTTAAAATATTGTTAAAAAAAGCACGTACAAAGTGAGTTTTTAGTTTGTGAAATTTTTAGAATTTATAAAATTCTATTTTTGCAATAAAACACAAATTTTTAAAAGTTGCTAAATTTAATATATACATAAAATGCTTTTTCTGAAATAAAATTTTTTTAAAATTTTTTAAAATTTTTAGAACATACAAAATCACTTTGCACGTGCCCTAAAATGGATCTCTAAATTATACACTAAGTATATCTAAGTTTTGAATGAATAATAAAAATTTTAAACAATTTAAAAATTTCTCTTAAAAAAACATTAAGAATCTAGAACTTTAGTTACAAGATAGGGGCTTTGAAGTGTTATATAAAATTTTGTTATCTGTTGAATCCTAGTGAATACGTAAAAGAGCGCTTACAGATGTGATTTTTAAATTTAAGTAATTTCTATATTTTTTATTATGAAAATACATGAGGTAAATAAATCATTTAAAGTTGACCCCTACGATTTTGATGCTGATGAGAGCGAAAGTAAATTTAGCCCATACAGTTCTGAAATAGTCAAACCTAGGAGATCTAAAGAAGTTGACAGTGGATATATAGGCACGGAAAAACTTATTATGAAGTTTAAAAAAAGTAAGACTAATGGTGAAAAACCAAAATCACCAAGGTTTTTTAGTTGTACCAAGCCAAAAATTGAAAAACTTGTTAAACCTTCCAAAATAAGTAAAAGTTTGGGAATTAATCAGAAAAAACTTAAACAAAACAGCACAAATGGCAAAAAACAAGGTGATATTTGTGCTGAACCATACGAAAGATCATCTTCAAGAGCTTTACGAAAAATTGTTCAAAAGCCTTTTTACAATATTGAAACACTTGCAATCAAATCAAACAAAGTATTTAAAGACCTTTCTAATATGTATCTCACACCAGTCAAAAAAAATGTTAATGTATTAAATAATAATAATAATCAAAACTTTATTTTAAAGAATGCAATAAAATTTAATAATGATACCTCATCAAAAAATATTAAAAAAATGGATATGTCTTATATTTTGTATGACAAAAAGTTGCCTTCATATTTATCACCAATTGTTAAAGTTGAAAAATGTGACCTTATGGTTAAGCAATTTACTTCAACTCCTGTGTCAAGTAAGAAAGTTTGTTTAAATAAAATAATCTTACTTCTACATTTATTTTAGAGTTTAGAAATACAAAACCTAAATTTAAATATGAACCTGTGATTTCTCCTTACACAAAAATAAAGGACAAATTAACACATATCAGATCTTTAAGACCATCAATTGGAAAGGTAAATATATATATATATATATATATATATATATATATGGAAATTCAATTAATGTGGTTTTTTAATTTAAAAATATTTTAGCCACAAACTAATGAATGTTGCCCCATTAACAATTGCAATATCATACAATCAAGAGGAAGTTTATTTGATCTCTACCAAAAGATTCTAATAAGGTTTTAAAAATTATATTGAATAACAATTAAAAAGATTTTATCTATGAGATTTCCAGCATTATTATATTATAATATCAAATTTATAACGCAATGTGAGTGGGAAGGGGGGGGGGTTTATCATTTTTTTTATTTAAAATATCCTTATATAGCATGATTTAAAATTTAGGTTTAATTTAATTAATTTGAATAAATTTAATTAAATAATTTTTTTTTATTTATTATTTTTTTAATATATTAATAATGATTTTGACCTAAAATATACCATTTTTATGGCTAAAATATCTAAATTTGCCATTTTTAGACTATAATTACAAATTATTTGCCATATTTTATTGTAATTTACTAAACAAGTAACTATGCTGCTGTTAAATGGTTTTTGGCTGTCCAAAAATAAAGAATAATTAATTTAATTCAACCCTTAAATTTCCTTTTGTGTTTTTGTTTCTAAAATATTAACTTATTTTTCACCTGAGAACAATTGCACATTTTTTTTTGAATCTTGTTTAATACCTTTTGCTTGATAATTTACATTCACCTAAAATAAAAGTTATAATTAGCAGTTGTTTTTGAAATACATATCATTTAAAATATACTAATAATTGTATTTTTGAATCACATGGTTTATTTAATCTATTTCTGTTAATTTTAGTAATTTTTTATAACTTTTAGTATTAAGATCATAAAAAGAATGTGATTTTTAATCAGTAATTGAAATAAACATAATTTTGTGGTAAAAAAGAATATAGGAAACTTAGCCCAAACATACCATATGTAAAATAAATTATATTGGCCAGCAATTTTTTTTAAATATCAGCTTGTTACAAGGCTGAGATAATGTGTAGATTAACCACTAACTTTTATTCACAATATAATTTATTTTGCATCAATTTTAGCTTACATTCATCTGCAATCCCTAAAAATTTGCCATGTCGAGATACAGAAATAGCTACAATCACTCATTTTTTGGAACAATGCATCAACCATAGGATGGGTGGGTTAGTGATGAAACATATAAATTCATTTTTATAAAATTGATTTTGTTTGATAGTTTTAAATTTGTAGAATATTATAAGAGTTAAAAACTAAAATAATTCGTTTAGTTTTTGTATGGAGTTATGTTTTTAACTGTGGTGTACAATTTTTTTTTAAAGACAAAATTTATGGTTATATATTAGAATTCAGAGTTTATTCAGTTTTTTTTTAAATTTAAAAATTTCTTTTGATATAAATTGCATTTTCATATAAAGTCAATCGCTAATCTTATTTATAAGCATTAAAGATAATTCTTCTAATATAAAAGTTTTTAAAAATTATTTAAAAAAATGACTTAAATAATAAAAAAACCAAAGTTAAGAATTTCTAAAAAATTAAACAGATTTTGAACGCGCCCTATAAAAGTATAAAAAATTGTTTTTCTAGAGATACATTTTGAAGCTTTATTAGGAATTAAATAATTTTAAAATAAAAATTATAAATAATGCGTTAGCCTTTTTATAAATACATAAGAAATACATATTTTAGAAAATTTATTGAATTTTTACAGAAAAAAAATTCTTTTATTATAAGGATAAAATTTGATATTGGGGTGTTTGTCCACCAGCGAATACACAGTATAAAAATCATTAGTTACAGAAAATTGATGCTTTATCGAAATATATGACATGATAGCTAAAATATATATATTTTTTTTTTCAAAAAATTATTTTCACTTGGCTAGTAAATATTGCAATTGGCCAAATTGATCAATTTTGCGACCTTATGAACCCATGAAAAGAAAACGAATTTATATTAATATGATCATTAACATTTAAGTTTTTTCCCAACCTAAATAGTTTATATTTTATTATAAAAATAAATATGAATGTTCATTACTCCCAGTTTAGCGGTTTTGTATATAAATAAAACTTTTTGATATTTTTGGTTTTTGAATCCTTCTTGGTTTTTATTTAATGTTTATAGCTGTAATAATTATAACATTAGTTAACGGAAACCCTAAAATGCAGGTCATATCCCTAAATTTGCTCATATCCAAATTTTTTGAGCTGTTTAACAGAAATTGTCTTGAAAATTATATACCATTTTTCAAAATTTATGAAAATGAAAAATACAGATGTATGTATATTTCGGGCGTTCCTGGAACTGGAAAAACTGCGGCCGTATACCAATCCCTCAAAAACTTGGGCGTTAGACGAAATAATTCTCAAAGTCTTTTTTTTTTCATTACTATAATGACGCCATTAAAAAGCACAATTAGATAAAATTCAGATTTTTCCAAACCCATGTAAATATATTTTTAACGCCATTAATAAGGGTGATTGAATAAGAGTCTTGATAAAAGTATTTTTTTAAATTTTTTTCACTTTTAGCGAAAACTCTTTATTTTTTTCATTTTTAAAAATGAGATCATTGAGTTAGGCTTTTTAAACAATACACAAAAAACACATTTTGGAACATTTTTTGAATTTTTACAGAAAAAAAAAAGGGGGGCAAAAATAAAGGGCCAAAATAAGATATTGAAAAGTTGCCCTACCACCGAAAAGGCAATAAAAAATCATTTCACTAAAAGTTGGCTCTTAAAATAGTCCACAAAAAAGCCATTTTAGTTATATATAATTTTTTCAAAAAATTTTGATGGGTGGGTTATTTTTTCTTGGCCAAAGCTCCTAGCGATTTTATTAACCCATGAAAAAAAAGGGGTTTATTTATAACACGCCCCTTTACTTTAAGTTCCCAACCAAATAGGTTTATATTTTATTATGCCAACGAGTATGAATGGGCATTTGGAAAAAACCCCCAGTTTAGCGGTTTAAATAAATAAAACCTATTTAGATTTTTGTTTTTGAATCCTTCTTGAGTTTTAGTTAATAAAAATAGTGTGGTACAAATAATTATAACATTAGTTACGAAACCCTAAACACACCCTAAAGTGGCCATAACAAATTTGGTAGAAATTGTGAAAATTATATATCATTTTTCAAAATTTATGAAAAAAAAACAGATATAATCGGGGTCCTGAACTGGAAAACGGTATATCAATCCCTCAAAAACTTGGGGAGACGAAATAATTCTCAATTTTTTTTTCATTACATAATGACCCATACACACTTGAGATAAAATCACCTTTTTGTCAAACCCAGTTTTTTGTTTTTTAACTATAAAAAAAGAGTTTGAAAAGAAATTTTTTATTTCCTACAAAACATTTATTTTTTCTTTAGACATGAGTTGTATAGGGTTCTTCTTATTTCCTAGATTCTTTCTTTTCTTTAAATTAAAAAAGAATTTTTATGCTTAAAAATTGTCGACTTTTGAACTTTTGTTTTATTTAATACTCAAAAACTTTGATCGTTTAATAATATAAAGTATTTTTAGTTACTTAATTATACATATTTTTTTGTCATAATATTTGAATAAGGAATTTAATTTTTTGGAGCATAATTATAAAACAATACAAATAAATTAATATATTAAATTTTTTTATTTTTTGTGCGTTCTGATTTTATGTATTTATTACTTTCTGATTTAAATTTTTTTATCTACATCACTTAAAATGTGTTTTTAATGCCAATAGTTAAGATTGGTAACCTTCTGAAGAAACTTGTTTTATGAGATAAAAAAAAATATTAAAATTTGTTTAAAATGTTAATTGAACTTAGAACGAGCCTTATTAAGAATACTTGAAATAATTTAATTGTGTCACCAGTATATGTGTAAATTAAGCTGCGTCAGAAAACTAAGAAATTTTTCTATCATGTTTTCTGGCCTACGTATTTTTTTCTAATGTGTGAAATTCTCTATCTAGAATAAAAATGTTAACTGTTATTAGTTAAACTCAAACAATATTTTAGGCCTTAGCACTTCCAAATCAATTAAGTCTCTAAAGGCATCAGCTAAACCTGTCACCATATTCATCGATTTAAACGGAATGAAACTCAGGAAAGCTTCCGATATATATGTCAAAATGTACCAAGTAAGTGATTTTTCCCCAAAGGTCGCGTTCACATTTTAGATTTTATTTTAGAAAAAAAGGCAAATATAAATGTTGTATTAATAAATCTTCAATTTTTGTAATACAATACGCACAAATTTTATAATAAATTAAAAAAAATTTCATCTTTTTAGACACCCTCATTCAAAGTTAGCCGTTGATTTTGTTAAATTTTCATAATTTAACATAATATTTGCCAAAATTAGTTATAAAGGCATGAAAGTCTATTTCCGAAAAAAAAATTTACAATTTGAATTTTTGAAATTTTCAGAATTTGTAAATTATTCAGCGAAAGGTAGGGTGATAAATTTGTAACGCGAATGCTATAATGCGGTCCACACGCAACCCAATTTTACCTTATAACTTCAATAGTTTAATAGCTATGACAATCTTTTTATTAATTTAAAGAAAAATACGTATTCTTTAAATATGATCTAAAATAAATTATAATTAAAATAAATTTTATTTAATACAGAGTAAAATAAAATCAGAAAAATGAGAGAAATTTATTTTTATATATTTCATTAGATAAATCTTGTCAATCAACTAAATGTAGTAATATTATTAATCAAATAGTCTTTTTAGGTTTAGTGAAACATCTTTAGAAGGATATATGAAAAAAAATATTTTGAAATAAAAAATAATTTTTGGCTATTATACCTTTTTAAAACCAGATATTTTATGATGAAAAAATTCTTATCATTGGTATACAATATACTTAATATGTAAAACTGGAAAATAAGGTTGCAATTTATTAGTTTAAATTTATATGACGATATGATTTACAACAGTGAAAATGTAATAAGGGTTCCATACAAACCCCAATATTTTTAATTTCCAAATAAATTTTCTTATTTGACTTAGGCCAAATTTTAATTAAGTTTTGTTTATTATTTAAGAAAAAAGTCACAAAAATTAAAGAATTACATAATATTTTAATTTAAAATGTAAGAAAATTTTGAATTAAACAGGCGCCTTAGGACAATGACATAAATTTTGTTTATATGCTTGAGACTTATAAATTTATGCACCTAATATTTATATAAAGGGTAGGTAAAACATTTATTTGACTTTCTGATGAAATCCTGTCTCCCTTACGCTCTTTCTTTATAAATTTCTCCTTTGTAACTTAAACGCTGCCCAAAGAGTTGAATAAATATTTGTTTCCAAAACCAAAACTAGCTTCATGAACGATTTAGTTTATATAGGGAGTTTATGGATTATAGATGTAAAGCGAGCATTGCATTTAATTTTGGCTACTTCAACTCTTTTAAGCAAATATAAGAATGAATTTTATAATACCTGTTTTGCTAATTTAATTATGCATTTTGAAATAAGGAGAAGACCTAAATAGGCCAAATTATTTTGTTACCACAAAATTCTGATTTTTTTTGTATTAGAAAATATTTTGTGAAACATCCGCTCAATCTTCCCCAATTCACAAAAAACCTGTCCGCGTCTCAGCTGAAGCCGCCAGAAGTGCTTTAGATGGAATATTTAGACCAGATCAAAATATATCAATTCCAAATAATACGAATAAACAACAACACCTAAGGAAGCTAAATTTATCTGCAAAGAAGTTTCGCCAAACGACTATAATCGTACTTATTGACGAAGTATTAATTATTTGTTATATTCTAAAATTTGGTTGCTTAAAAATAAAATAGCCGTCCTGCCTTTACATTTAGGGCACGTGCTAAGTGAGTTTTTATTTTCGTGAAATTCTGAAAATTCTGAAAATTTTGAAAATTTATTTTTTTTCAAAAATTTTTTATTTCAGAAAAAGCATTTTATGTGCATATATCAAATTTGGCAACTTTTGAAAATTTGCGTTTTATTACAAAATAAAATTTTTGAAAATTTCGAAAATTTCACGAAAATAAAAAATCACTTTGCATGTGCCCTTATATGGAAATTGTGACTAAAATCATATCTAGTGGGCACGCTAAAAAAGTTATAGTTTTCAAATGTAGATAGGATTTGGAGTAATGCGAGTATGGCTCTATCTATTTAAGACAATAAAAAAAATTTTACAACAAGGAATTCAAAAAAAGAAAGCGGAAGAAAAAGATATTATAACACTTAAACTAATAAAGCATGTACCGTAATATCAATCTAATGTAAAAGTATTTAAAAGCATTAATATTTACCGATTTTAGTTTGATCTCATATGTAAAACCAAAAGTCAACAACAAATAATCTACAACCTTTTCGATTGGCCCTTTGCCAATTCTTCCTACGATCGAAATTCTCATGTATGTGATGCTTCAAACTCAAATTTTATGGATACCATGGAAGAACAAGACTCTGAAATTTCCATTAAAAATACAAATATTAATAATCATATAACCAGTAATTTCCATCATGATGATAATAGCCATGTAAGTGACGATATAGATTCAACCGACTCAGAGCCTGAAAATTCTGAATTTGTGAAACGCATTACTAGGCAGCAGCGAAAAAAACTTGAAACTACTCCCAAACACAATAATAAAAATAACATATCGATAAAGATATCTAAAAATGGAAGTGGAAATTACCAAAATGAATTTAGGAATAATGTAGACACGTTAACTCCTAAAGGTAAGAACATTTCCAAAGCTTACGGCCCCACACTTATTATCCTAAACATAGCTAATACTATGGATTTACCCGAAAAATTTTTGAGCGGTCGCGTCCAAAGTCGCCTGGTACATCTTTTATTTTATATAAATATTTTAATATTATTATTGTTATTGCAATAGACTATCTTAAACATTTAAATTTATATATTCCAATTTAAAATTTTATTATAATTTTTGCGGCGATAAATATAGAATTATAACACAAAAAGTATATTTAATTATCAGTTCATTTTAGACTGAAACTTTGATGGATTATATGTATTAAATACGAATTTGTAATATATTCTAAGCTCTACCAAATTGTTTTAAAATTAATTCTTCTTTTCCCCTAAATGTTTACGACAGGGTCTAGACCGTCTAACCTTTCAACCTTATAATCATGTTCAACTTCAGCACATTATTGAATCACGTCTCAAGCATTCCTGTCAACAATATGCCGCTAATATCTTTAGCCCTGATTGCTTGCAACTCATTGCACGGAAGGTTTTTTTTAATATAATTTTAATATAAATTATTATATTTTACAATTTAAAGGACAAAGAAATTATAATAGTTATAATATTATTTGTAGTTTTGTCGGAATAGTTTATTCCTTGCGTTTATATTTTAGAAGTATAAGCATTTAAATCGGGCCGTGATATTCCGGCCAGGCACCTATTTTCATTTTAGGTCGGCCCAAATATACAAATAGAACCCGAATTTTTTTGTTAAATTTATCAATATCAAAATATAGAAAAGAAGTTATACCCTACATCCATAAATAATTTATTATTTTCAGCTCTAGTCAACAATAGTTTAAAACCTTAGACAAAATGAGGTTTATTAGCTCAACCCTTTATTCTACCACTACAATTTTGTGTAATTTTTTAAAACATTTCTTTCTTTAAAAATCATGGTTAGGTTTCGGCTTTAACAGGCGACGCTCGCAAAGCTCTTGAGATCTGTAGAAGAACACTAGAACTCTGCAAGGACACATTTCTCGAACAACCTCGACATCATCAAGCGCAGGACTCAACAAATTCTCTCATTACCGCCGAAAACTCGCAAAATTTTTCTTCCAAAAACGTAAAAACTAATCGAAAATATCGAAAAGATAGTAGCAAAAAGTTGAAAACGATGCCAGACCCGTTTCCTAAATACTATATTGGCATGGAACAAGTTCAGAAAGCACTTAACGAAATATACTCCAGCGATCGATTAATGCAAAACATGATCAAGTAATTTAGCTTATTAAGTCAACTTTGGCATAATAATAATTTTTTTTGCAGCAAATTTAGAAGCGTGAATTTTATGTAAACACAAAAGAATGCATCTCCATGATGGCCTAATCTCATATATATTTTTTGTTTTACTTAGTTTCTTCTGTTTTTGGCTCCTTAGATCCGTCTGTCACGAAAAATGCCCTTTTTTGACCAATTCACAGATCTAAATATACCCTAAAAGGAAAAAATTTCAAAATTTTTTTTGCATATAAAAATCCCTTGTACTTTATATTTTTAATCACAAATAATAAAAAATAAATTTTGTTAATATATAAAGCTCTTATACAAAATATTTCGCGTCCAAATTTAAATACGACACGATATATTATCGGTTTTTAATGAAAATATTATTTGAAGTTTGAATATAACAGTTTAAATATTGTGAATATGCAAAAATAAAATTTTAATTTATTTTTATTTTTGAATCTTTTTTGGTTTTTTGACCTTTTTTTCTATTTTTAATACTAACTAAGTTTGATTAGGAAAAACGGCAAACGGATTTGATTCCCTAAGATGGCAGTAAAGATGTTATTAAATCAAAGCTCACTTATTTCAGTGATTAGCTGTTTGCGAGGTCGCAAAACTTTTAATGTTGCCTATTTTCAGGGCTGGGAAAACAATGAGCCAAAAAACTTTGGCTCATTTTTTCCCCTAAAACATAAAAAAAGAAATGGGGGAAATAAAGGGCCAAAATAAGAATTCAAAAAAAGCCCTTACTAAGAAAAGGGGCAAAAAAAACTCACAAAAAGTGGCTCTTAAAAAGAACCTCAAAAAACCCATTTTATGTTTTCTTTATAATAATTTCAAAAAATATTGATGTGTGGGTTATTTTTTCTTAAACCTCCTAGGAGTTTTTTTTAAGAAAAGGGGCTTTTTTAAACATGCCTTTTTTCTTTATGCAAGAAGAGGGGCTTTTCTTTTGCCATGCCCACGTGTGGACATTTGGAAAAAAGAACTCAAAAACTTGATAAAATAAAGCCCATTTAGTTTTTTTTCCCAGCCCTGCCTATTTTTTGAAACAGGCCTAAGAAGTTAGCCGAAAGCAAAAAAAATCTTTGGAAACCTAAAAATATATATGTGATAAAAAATCATAAGGAGCGTCTTATTTCAATGTCATAACTTTTTTTCTCAGACATTAATCTTTTGTCGGCGTGTGTAGTTACCAACGGAGGTCATAAAATTAGGTGTAAAATAAAATACTAAATTTAATTTTACTAAGAATTAATGTTAATCGTGATATCTCTGTATTAGTTCAGGAAACTTTCTTTAATTTTTAGTTATCTTAAGGTTAATCAAATGCTTTCAATTTTTTTTATTCCATTAATTTCAGCCAAGGGCTTTTATCAATACTACAAAAGTGAAGATACCTATAAACCCATCTCATTTAATGATTTCGTCTATTGTATAGAGTTAAAGCTTGTAATAAAAAGTTTGTATATAAAAATTAGGAAAACCTCCTATACACCTTTTTATTTGTCTATGACTTTTTGATAATTAAACTTTAAATCGCTTAAGTTTAATTAATGCTAACAATTAAGTATGAAAAATTTCCTCTCTCATGCAATTTATTTAAATTATTTGTTAAGACATGAGAAATTAGACGGAACGCCGCGTTTAAATATAAACATCGGTGTGCCCCAAAAGCCCAAATAGGTTTTTGAAGGCATTCGGCCCCTCATTTTAACCCTCTGGCCCTACCCAAATTTTATTAGCGTCCAATTATTCGGTGATATATATTTTTTTCGGGTAAAATAGAAGATATATGTATACGTTTCAAGTTGAACCAAACTACTTTTATTGTTAAAAAATTGATTTTAATTTATTTTCTACAGTTCACTCTCGCTTTATCAACGGCTCTTCCTTAAAGTTTTAGCTTCTGAAGTCCAGGACAGAAATTGTGAATTTGCCAAACTTATAACGGTTCTCGAAAAATTTAACACTCAATGTGAAATTGATGGTTGTTGTTACAATTCATTTGATAATTTTTATTAAATTATTATATATTATTGTGCTCTAACTTTTGTATTTAATGTTGGGCAAATTAAAAGAATTAAATGGTTTTTTTTTGATTTTTTAAACTATTTAAGATTTTTTTTTGTATTTCTTTTTTTCAGGTTTGTGTCCCATCAATTATACGCAATGTCTGCGAATTTGTGATAATCTTGCTACCCTGCGAATTTGCTCTTTAGAAAATTCACAAAATTCTAAAATTTCTAATGCCACTTGTGCCAATACGCGTTCACGAAGGATAAGGCTCAATATGTTTTTAATACCGACCGATATAAATATCTAAAAAATGACTTTAAATTTTTTTATCGTTTTTCCACGCGTTTTTATTTTTTAAATTTATGTTTTGCTTAAATTTTTGTAATAATTTGAATTATAATTTTTTATTACCTCATGTTTTTCCAATCAAAAGACTAAAAAATGCTTAATAATTAGTTGTACATAACTTTTATAATTCTTTTGATTTTCTTTCATAAATATTTTTTTTGTAATATATTTTTTAAAATGATTTAATTTGGCATGCCATATTTTTATCAATCCTAATACTGTTTTTTTGTTTTTAAAGACAATTAATTAGAAAATTGTGGTTTATTTAAAATTAAGATTTGTGACTTTCATTTGATCTCGAGTTAAAGTTTTTTATATTGCGAATGATGAATTTTTATCAGGTGTTTTATATAAATATATATATATATAAATCTATGAAGGACGTGTTTTAATGTAAATTTCTTTGACAACAAAATTTAGACGACCTTAAGCATCAATTATGGCAACTATCGTTTTTGGTGCTAATTACGAATGTGAAATCAGAATTTTAGCCAATGCCTCAGATTTTTAGTTTCGGTGTCAAAGTTAAGATTTTTTAATTTTGTATTTTGGGCTTATATATCATATAACCTTTGGGTAGTAACAAAAGTTTATATTTAGATAACGGAAATTCATTTTTAACGTTAGGCGTTTAATTTTTGTTATAATATTTGATTTTTTTATTTTTATAAAATTATTGGTTTTTGTCATAAAATACATTTTTGATCCTAAATAACTTGAAAGTAAATTACAAATAATTTGAAGTTTTAACCTTTTTTAGATGGATACGAAGAATCTGGATATGTCAATAGATTTTTTAATAAATATTTTTCTGAATTTTGGACGCAGTTTTAAAAAAATTGGAGGCATTGGGAAAAATAAACCCGATATCGTTATCGCAAGAAAATTCTCTACAAAACCCCTTGTTGTTTTTTTGTTGTCCAGTATTATTTACCATTTATTTTCCCCATCATAAATTTTAAATGGCTTTTTTATATAAATTGCTATATACGCCTCCCATATTGTAAAAATTAAAATGTTTTATTTTCTTATAAAAACTGTATTTGCTTTGAGCAGTCAATGTTTTAAAATTACTGATAATTAATTATTTGATATATAATTCCAATTTATTTTTAAACATGATTATAGTTTGCGTTTTAATCAATATTTTTAATAGGTTTTCACTTATAAATAACGCAAAATCCACCCGTATTATATGAAATAATTGTAATTTTGTACATGTTTTTATTACCTGATAAAATGTAATAAAATGATACACAAGTACATTTTTTTACATGTTGCCCCAATTTTTATGATATTTTTGGTAGGCATTGATGGCCCTTGACACAACTTATAAAAATTTGCAAATATTTATAAATTTTTTTTATTCTTTAATTATAACCTTGGAAAAATAAGGTAATAACAATGTATCCTAACAGTATTTTAGGTCCTGATTCCATGCTTGTTTGTTACATTTCGTACATAACCGGATATGACTCGAAAGAATGAAAAGTAATACACGAATTAAATTTTTTTGTTAAAAGATTTTAAAATCTGTAAATTTTAAAAATAGAAGGAAAAATATCTTAATTTTTAAAAATTAATAAATTTAAAAATTTTGTAAGTTTGACAAAAACATACAATGGACTGAACAGACTAAGTTTATGATAAACAGTAAACACACACATTTAAAATGACACTAAATTTCTGTTTCTTATCATACAAATAAGAAACTAAACGAGGTACAAAAAATTAATTTTAATGCCATGTGATTAATGTTATTCGATTAAAGAAATTAGAAGGGGCTATGCCATATCAAGAAATGTAGGGCGAGGTGGAGGGAGAGGGTTAGAGCAGGTAAATGACTCCTAGACTAAAGAATGTAATGCTAGTTAATATAATAATCCTTCGAATCCGGTGTTTTACTACAATGGATTATTATTGTTGACGAAAAAGCGCCGTGACTGAGTGAAGGACGTCGCCACATTTTCATTACCCTACCTAAGAAGGGAGCGAGAAATCCTTAATTGCACATTACAATTTCAAGTTATGTGAAATTTACATCAGTATTAAGGTGGTTTGTTGCGGATCCCATTCCCGATCGCGGGTTAACAAACAAACAATTTAAAGCTTCTTTCTGGCGTATTAAGACACGATGGAAATTTTTATCAAAGATGAGGAGAATATAAGCGTTTCCGCCCAAATAAACCAATTGACCAAATGTCCGCAAATGTAGGCTCTTCATGAGTGTAGTCCGATCCACTAGGACTGAGGGATCCCTATCGAACGTTTGTACCACGAGGAATATAGCCATAGGCACTATCGTGCCAACGTAGAGAGCCGAAGTTAATACGAAGGGCACGTAGCTCCTCATAACGTGTGACGGAATTCCGAGGCAATCAAAACCAGCTGATGAATGTTGACTGGCTAGGAAACTTATGCCGCTGCGATTACTTGTCCATAGACGCTGAGACATTAAATTAAATTGACTGGCATAGAATTTCATTAACGTGGTGCTGATCTTCAGCCCCAGCGCACCGATAACGAGTCCTGGGAGGAAGAAGTAAAAAGTGATTGCGAACACGACGTAAATCCAATGATGGCTCCGGAATTTCATTGCGAAATAGTAGTAAACATCAGGATTGGCATTCAGATTAACGACACCTTTGTCGACGACGCAGGGTAAAATTACTCGCCAATGCGTGTTATCTATTACGTTAACAACTATCACGAGTCCCGTAATACCGAAAGGTGCGGCCCTAAATAGCTTTTCCAGCCTCAAGTTGGGATTTGTGAGTTTGGCTTTGTAGAAATAGGGCCGACAAAGGCTCAAGTACCGGTCTATTGTTACGAATGCCATAAAATAAAAGGTCGATAGGTAAGAGGCTCGTCTGAAAATCTCGACATAGAGAAGGTAGCGCATTAACGAGAGGTCATTGTTAACGGGAACGTTAAAGAAATGAAAAGGTGTTCCCGTGTGGAACATTGTAGCTGACAGCCCCAGGGCAATTATATTAAGGTAAGCCAATGCCTGGATAAACAGATAAGTGGGCGATCGAAAATTGCATTCACACACTAATGGCGACCGTGTATGAGCCGACACGGGTGCATTACAGAAAATGGGTCACGGCCTGGACGTCTAATATTAGTTTTGTAGGTCGGAAAGTATGAATTAACAAATGATTGAGGACGTAATTTGAAAAGCCAAAAAATAACGAGGATTGTCAAGTTTCCGGCCAACCCAAAGGCTATAAAGGCAGGAATGACTCGGTAAACATAGGTGGAATGCCACTCTGGTAAGCTTTTAGGATACAAATCGGAGCATTTATCAACTGGCCCACTTTGATTTTGGCCATGTTTAAAGTAATGCGATCGCTTGATCATGTTAAATTTTATTTGTTATCCGATTGGCCCAACACGTCTGGCACAATGCTTTTTAATTAAAGGCGTTTTTTTTATAATATGGAACTGACAAAAATAAATTATACATATACACTTTGATAAAACTGTATTTAAATCATTAAAAATTGAACGAAAACGAGTATTAAACTTTTAATAATTCGTATATGAATGTGCGTTACATTGTCCAGAAACGGAAATAATTATTCCTGTGACCTCATATTTTTAGATTTATTCTTATTCAAAAATTTAGCTAGTAATCCTAAGTACACTTAAATTATCCCGGAAAGGTCGTGCTTGAATGAATAATTACAATATTTTATATATTTTAAATAACGTGCCAATAAACAGACTTTTTGATTCATATTTGTGCTAGCTTGTTTTTTTAATTTTCACGTAGCAAATATTAAAATGATGAATAGGTCTTAAAAGAGGAAGCAATTATTTTATTTTCTTATATACACCTTAAGAATCTAATTATAAGTTATAAATAGAATTCCTATTTTTATAAGTCTCAGTTTTCAATTTGACGCAAAAGTTAAGTTATTCCAAGCTGATCTGTTCGCCCATAAGAGCAACTCATGCAATGCTTGTGGACGTTAGGCAATTATTTTTAGGTTTATAGGTTTGAAGTTAAGATATTATAAATAAGGTAACTTAAAGGCGCCTGAATGAGGTTAGCTTAGTGTCACAAATGATTCAAGGACTCGTCCAAATTCAAAAATGCATTTATTTTTTGGTACATGGCCTCTCTATAATTTGTAGTACAATCCTAATTTTTTTCACATATGAAAGAGTTATTTTGCCATTAAAACGTCTGATACTTAATTGATTACATCGTAAATTATGAATGGCTTGACCGTCAAAAAATAAAAACGGAAATTTTCATATAACCTTCGCATTTTCGACAAGCGATCAGTCCTATTATAAACAATTTTATAAGAATCAGGACTTGTAAAGGAGTCTTAGGGAGCTGTATTCTTTTTCAGATTCTATTCTGATTGGATTAACTATTGTTTTTAAATCGCAAAATGAAAAATATATAATATTTTTTTAAAATATACACTTTTTAAAAATTTACTATAGATCCCTTATAATGGGTGGAAACAATTCAATTCTAAATTTTATATAAATTATTAAACTACTCTATTGTGACTTGTAAAATTTATATAAATTATTTGAGGGGAAGGGGGGGGGGGGGTTAAACATTTTTAATGTTATTTAAATTTTGTCAAGCAGGCAAACTGGGAAAAGATAGGTTGGCATTAAAACTAAGACAAATCTAGATGTGGGTAAATGTTGCTGAATCGATAGCCATAATAAGTCCCACAGCGATAGCAGGGTAAAATGGTTAAATCGTTTTTATTATAGCCAAAAACTTAATCATTTGAAAACGGTTGATGTTGAATCTAAGTGGTTCAAGAGCCCAATTTATAAAATTAAAAAAGAGGAGGAGCGCGCACCAGTCACCGCCGGTAGGTCCATATGGGCAGCCCATGCAGTGCGTGAAGGGCCTAACGGCCAGTAAGTATTAAAGGCGCCTAATTATGTATTTTAAGGCGCTTAGAATTTTGCAAAATAATTTGGACACATTATCTCGATAATTCGTCGGCCGGTGTCGGCTTGTTTTATTGTCCACCTGCAGATTTTTAGGGGCTCTTAAATTTTTTTATTTTAATAATTTGAAATCTCACAGTTCACTTGTTAGTCTAATTAATGAAATTTAATTTTTTTTTAATTTAATTGCCAGGCCATAAAGTATGTTTAAGTCTTGGGGGCATTAGGAGATAAGACAAATTTTATAGATTTTTTATTATGTAATGATTTACAATATATAATAATATATATATTTTTGTATATAAATGCATAAGGGATGGTCTGGATTGGTTAAATCAGTAATGTGATTCGCAGTAACTTAGTAATATCATAAAAATAATTATAAAATTGAAAGTGTTGGAAATAATTATAATGAGAATAATAATTGATCTGAAATATGATAATAAGGAAGTTATGATACTGTTATACAAAATTTATTCCTTTTTTAACATAAGTTGCTATGTTATTCATTAGCGTTATTTTCTAGGGGTGGCCAAAAACATTGAGATTTTTACCTGTATTTAAACTAACTTAATACAAGGTTAGTAAACAAAGTAAAAATTAAAAATATTCTTTTAAAATTCAGTTACAATTTATCAAAATACACAATTAATAAATTGAACAATTAAAAATAATATAAAACTATTTTTTTATGGATTTTGAGTGCGCATTTTGGCTGCGTTAATACTAATTTATATTCCATTTTCTCTTTTGACCAATTTTTATGTTTATTTTTCCTATTTGTATATGCAAAATAATATTAACGCACATCAATAATAAAGAAGAAAAATTAAAAAATTAGTTTTCGTTTTAATTTATTTAAAACACAAAAAAACTTGTGAGCTGCATGCAATATAAATTGTAAACTGTTTCTAAGTTACAATAAGACATTTACAAAATGGCCTAGAATAAAAATGAGCTTATCTTCCAATGTATTTACATCTGAGAAAACGCTTCTAGATTAATAAAACTTAGCCCATCCGTAATATAATTCGCGTTTTAGGGCATGTGCAAAATGAGTTTTTATTTTCGTGAAATTTTTAAATTTTAAAAAATTATGTTTTGTAATCGAACGCAAATTTTCAAACAGTCGCCAAATTTAATATATGTACATAAAATGCTTTTTCTAAAAAAAATTTTTAAAAAAATTTTGAAAAAAATAAATTTTTAAATATTTAAAAATTTCAAAATTTTACGAAAATAAAAACTCACTTTGCACGTGCCTTTACAACAAATTTTACCAAAACTGCGTGCTACAAAAATTCAATGAAAAGATTCATAAATGCCATAACATATAAAAATTGCATAAATTTAAAATTTGAGCAAGAAAATTTAATGATAAACTAAACTAAACTTCACATAAAATTGGAATTAACTAAAATTGCTCATGTTAAAAAATTGATTTTTTGGGTAACATTTAAAAATAGTTTTTCGAGATCATTGGCAATTTACGACGAGGGTTCTTAGAAGCTATATAAAAAAATGCATCATTTTTGAGCCAAATTGAAATTTTATTATTAAATTAGTTTTGCTAGAATTTAAAATTGCTTGGGTATATAATTTGAGTATTTTTTTGGTTGGAAATGGATTGATTTTGTCGAAATATTGTACTGTGCGTTTTAATATCACAGGCGTATTGAAATCAAAGGTTATTAAAAAGAATCAACACTTGTATGTAAGCGTTCAAAATAATAAATTTATGAAATTTAGAAAATAGGATTGTACCCTGTTTGTAAATTTTTATTTTTTCATCGCCGAGTAATCATTTTAACCTCTTTTTCCAGGCATATATACTTATTCAGACTTTTAAAAACGTATAACATTTTAGTTGACGTCCATGGGGAGTTTAAAAATACATTTTTCATTTCAAGTGTTTTAATACTTTTTTTTAAAATTAAGAAATGTATTTTGTGATGCCTATGGAAGCAAAAGGTTGAAAAACGTAGCTGGGAGATGAAGAAATAAAAATAAAATACTATTTTACTAGTCCTTTTTTCCTTTTTTTTAAACCCTTAATCAAGAACAAGAACATTTTTCGACTACGAGACCACCCACTACGCCGTACATAATGGAATTGTCTTCCTTGAAGTAAAGAAGCGACATGGCCGACACTTTGGACGGGCTGCAGCAGGCCGAAAGAGACGTCGCCAACCTGTAGAGATAGGTGTGAGCGCTTTGGTCTAAGAAAGTCATGGGGCATTCGCCGAAGCAGTAGTTGATGGCGGCTCGTTTGGGAGCCACTATAAAGTCCCAGCCGAAATCGTCGAAGTTGATGACCAGCGGGTAACGGCAACACCGTTCCTCTGGGTTTTCTTCCGTGCACTGTAGGTTGAGCTCCCGTTTTTTGCGCCAGGCACTACGTTTGGGCGTTAGCGTGAGCTCTAGGGCTGGTTGCTGTAGTTAGGTTAGGAAACATTTAAAATATTAATTATAAATGTTTCATATATCAATTAATGGAACAAATGCATATCATATCTCTAATATAGTATCTATGATGTAGGACATTGAGCGATTCAGGGAAATAGCTAATTGTCAAGACACTAGGAGATTTGGCGAAGCTTTGCAAATTTTTTGTCTAATTCTGCTAATCCTTAATTTTCTTAATCTATATTTACCGGTAATATATTTATGCCTTGATATTACGGTCATTAAAAAACGAAAATAAAGAGGTATAATTGTGTTAGTTCAAATGCCTCAATAGTATATTTAAAGTTCATTAATCACAATTTAATAAATAGTAAATTACTATCTTCAAAAACAATATATATGCTCTTCATAGGTCGGTCGCCAAAATATATTCCCAATTCTACTTTTAAAATTAAATATTTTGGTGTCCCAAAACAATTACATTTGATTCGGGTTTTTTCCCATTTTGATTTTGTGTCAATGAGTTATCCGTCGGAGGCTTAGTTATTAGGATTGACCGATTAAGGCAGTTGACTCCCACGATGGTAAGTCCTTCGTTCGACTGGGGACTGGCTACCCAAGCCATAACGAGTCCAGTGAGATCGATGTTGACCCAATCGTGGTTTACGCGAATTTCTTTCCCACCAATTAGATGTGGAACCAGGTATTTTTTGGTTCCTAATATCAGATATTGAAATTACAATTTTATTATACTCTCCTCAGCTTAAAACAAATTTTTAAGAAAAAATTTAATTAAATCACAATTGAAAAAATGGCAAAGTTACCAATTGTCTTAGTTATTTAAAATTAAAAGTTTTTTTAAATGTAAATTGATTTAACAAAAAGTTTTCTATTAAAAACTTTCAATGTGATCATTGAATACGAAGTCGATCTGGTATTTAATACCTAACCATGATCCCACTTAATGCTTAATATAAGGGTTAAACCGTTTTTGTAAATGGTTGCACGGCGTTCAAAAACATGAAAGTGCGGAGGTTTGTTAATGCTATGACAAAATTCCCGCTGATCTTCGTTTTCCTGAACGTAGAGCCAGAGTGTGGCCGCAACTACATTATTTTCTTGAACTGTTCGGTCAAATTGGAAATGGATATTGTTATCGTTGACAACATGTTTCGCGGGGTCCGGTAACATATTTTGATGGTTATTCTTGTGGGTCAGAAAATTTTGGGTGGGGTTGACAATATTACCTAGGATATTTGGATAATATAAAAATAATTATTGAGTTTATCTTGTTGATGTTACTAGACCTTAATGAGTTAGTTCTATGGTTTTAACAAAGCGTAGTTGAAATGATTACTCTTTTTTACAATAACTTTTCATGCATGTAACTTATATCAAATAATCATAAGATTAGAGTTTTACTAAATCCCATAAAAACGCCCTTTTTTGCGGTCATACCCTATTATATTAGATGGTTCATTAACTATGAATTTTTTTTGTAACATTATTGTAATATTCATAAATTCGCGCATTAACTAATTACTTGTATTTTTTGCCAAAAATGTAAAATAAAAGTATTTCTTTCAATTTGAAAGACGCCAAAAAGCATGGGTAAGCTTTCTACAAAAACAATTGTAATATTTATTTTAAAATGAGAGAATAATAATCAAATGTTTTTTGGTAATGTGCATGATTTTTTCTATACACGTGAAACTACAATTTTTTACAATGCTCAACCGTGATAAAAGAGTAAAATGGCAAAATTTTGTGTGTAATAAATTATATGTCAAAAAAGTAACCATGATATAAAACTTATTTTTTTTCTTGGCTCCGCCCATTTTTTATTTTATATATATACGTGTAATTTAAAATACACAATGGATAACTTACCCGTCCCCCTCACATTATAAATTATGTCCAAATATTCATAATGTATTGAGGTGTCATATTAAGGGGTGGGACAACAATATGATATTATGATATGCTTTTATAATAAAAATAATAATTAAGATGTCAGCTGTTTCCCCTAAAATTTTCTACTGTATGTGTAAAAATTACATAACCAAATAGGGATAAATTTATATAAATCAGACCACACGTTTTAATTATGCATTTCAAGCGAATTATTAGCTCAAACTGCATTTAATTTACCCCCTTCTTTTTTAGTAGCCCTTTAAATTCTTTGAATTTCCAAAAATTATTATGTTAATATCAATTTTATTTGTAAAAGGTCCCAGGGCTTTATAAGTGTGAGAAAACTCACAATGTATATTATATTAATTATTATCATAGGAAACAACAACGAAAAAATCAATGATTAGGAATGATCGTGAAAGATATAAATAAATAAATTCAAGTAATTTGGACCCTCAGGATATTTGATTAAAATAACTGCAATATTAATATCTAAAAAGACACATAGGCAAAACACGGGTTTATGCAAAATACGGCAATAAATGTTGGATATGGAATATGATTATATAAAAGAAGAGGGCTTAAATTTAAATAATTTAACTTTAATAAAACGCCTACCTAAACTCAATTTAAACTAGCATATTAGCCTACCCTTTAAATTCTGTATTTTGGCCTACTCTAATCAGCTCCGTTTCTCGGCAGGAAATCTGGTATTTAAAGATTTTCCATAGACCGATATTTGCTTTAATGAATGCCCATATTGAAAATGTCTAAAGTGTTGAGAGCTTAAGCCAAAAATTTGAACCGCCCGCAAGCTCGGCCTGTCGTTTTGGTGTCCATGTTTCCAAGCGCTTATGAAACTTTTTCAAATATTTTAGTATATTGCAAGACCTCATTCCCCCTCATTGATTATGCTGCCCTGACCGGACCGGCCCTGACCTCGACGTGCGAGTGAATCTTACACTTTGGGGTAGTAATATGCTTTATTCAGTATGTCCAAGTTTTAATTTATACGACACTCCTATATTTAGGGAAATGTGTCAAATTTTAAAATTGATCTTGTTTAAATCTAATCCAATCAATAAAGATGATATTAGCTCTCGGCCTGGAGTTCGCACTCGCCTTCGCTACTGTGCTTAAGAAAGGAGCAAAATTATGGCCACCGAGTTATAAATGAGCTTTTTTTGCACCGTTTACACGGTCCAAGAAAGTGACCAGCTAAAAAATGTACCTGGGTGCATTTTATTTCCCTCAAAAGTTAAAATACTCCTTTGCAAAGTCTTAAATACACCACACCCACATAAAAAATTCTGGGGCACCATTGCCATCAAATTATTATGTTCTTACAAATACAAATACATTTCGAGATAAAAGATTGTAACATGTTATTACCCGAATGGGAAAACAAGATGAGTCGCTTTGGCACGACCCCGGCAATCGAGTTAATGTCGTAGCCCTCTTCGTTTACTTCTCGAGCAAAGGCCGCGGCATCGTCGTTTTGCATCGTTTTAAATTCTTTCAGCCACCGGAACGGGATTGTCGGGAGAGTTCTGTTCTTTGGTTTAGGCGGCTCCTTAAGTCCCAGCTTCTGGAGTATCTGATCAGCTGCAAGGCGCAGGCGAAAAAGTCTGGCCGCCTCGCGCTTTTTACATTTTGGACAAGCACCGGTCAACATGTGATTGGTTGTTAAATCAGATTTTAGGCTCGACGTAAAATTTTGATGATTAGTCGTTGTGTGGGTATTTGTATTCAGATTCCCGTCAAAAACTTTGGCGTATTTTGACACGGTCTGTCGTTGTAATTCAACCGCTGAGGAATAATTGAGCGAAATTGGGAGTTGTGAATATTTGGCATATTGATCGTACGAGTATTTGGTGTTTGGGCTGTTTTGAGACTTGGTTGACGTCGCCTTGGGACCGTAAATAACTTGACAGGATGATTGCTTTAGCAACAATGACTGCCACAATGTAAGCATTATGGCCCATTGAGTAAATTTTATAGGTAAGGTACTAAACGTAACTAAATTTGATAAGGATTTGTATTTAACTGGAAAATGTGTTCTAGTGTTCGGTGATGTGAGTTTTTGTAAGACTAATTTAATTATTTTTTGAGAAATTGCATGATATGGAAAGGTTTGAAAGATTCGGAGGTAAATTGTGATCATTAGATGTAATAAGAATGATAAGCTGCTATTTGTAGACTTTGGGTAATAATGACTTTGTACTGAAATTAGTTGTGAATTATGTACGGGACAAGGACATTTAATGGTTTTTTGCTTGGAATATGTGTAGGTTTGATTAGAATCTTTCCTCGATGAAGTAAAATCACTCGTGAGCTTTTCCTGTTTTGAGTGACCACTGCTCTCATGGATAAACTGTGGTTTTTGGCTCTTAAATACCGCTTTGAACTGAGGCATAAGTATAGTTTCTCCTATAGCAAAACTTCTTGTAAACTTATTTTGGATAGTGGGAGTCTTTTTTTACACTTAAAAATGAAGGTGTAATAAGAGTTACAGGAAAGGAGAAAAACTTATTATGTAAATATTAACATATTGTAAAATAAATTGTTGTATTCTAAATAATTCAAAAAGTATAAAAATGTGATTTTTGCAGCCGAGCTCTCAGTCATAAATATTTATATATCTAATTTAGAATAATAAACAATTAGGAAGAGTCCAATTATTTAACGTTGACAACATAAAATGTTGTCAAATATTTGGCAGGATATGGGATTCGTGTCCCCGAGAAATAAATTTTAGATGGACAGGAGGGGTCCTGGAAATATGAACATTAAAAAATATATCCCTTATTTTTGGAATTAAGATATTATTTTTATTTATTCATATACATATAAATATGTATTAGCATAATTATGACGGAATTGTAACGAGCCTTTTTACAACATCTCTTAATGTTAATTCACCCTTATATTTGTAAAGGAGCATCACGCATTACATGGTCTCATTTGGCTTGAGGTATGCCAACATATTTATTGCAGTAATAATTGTCAAATTATGTCAAAAACGACAAATATTTGGATGATATAATTAGAATTATGGCAGAATTAGGCGCTTAAGCAGGGGATGTCCGTTCTTCGATTAAACGTTTATTATACGATTGGAAGAATGTAAACCGTGAACATAATCCAATTTAGGTATTTCATTTTGACAAAACGGTCATAAATCTTTATTGACTCAGTTTAAATAACTTAATTAAAAGGCTTTACGAAGTTACAATTGGTTCTAAACGGCTGGTACTATAAAGTTCGTTTACAATAACTTCCTGTTATTACAAGATATTTGCTCAAAAATCATCGATTAAAACATAATAAAACAATTATAAACATTAAATATCTGTGTAATAGAACACAGAATTTTACAAAAATATATTTTTAACATTTTAGTGGCTGCGTTTTGGAGCTGACCTAGCAAATAGTTTACATATTTTCAAACACTTTCTTACTGTAAAAGTAAGGCTACTTTGTACTTCCTTTAAGGCGCTCTTTATCAATCAGTCTAATATGGAATTTTATTGAGAATCTCGAACAAAACATTGAACTTAAACTTACATGGATTATCATACCTTAAATGTTTGTGATATTAACCTTATTAATCAGTTTTTAAAATAAACTAAATCATAAATGGAATTAATATGATCCCCTCAACATTGCTTGGATAACCCCTATGGCATATAAATTAAAAAAGTTTAAAACTTTTACTTTTAACTACATTAAAATACGAAAGTTTTATTAAAAAGATTGGCAAGGTAGGGTTTAAATTTGCAAAGTATCTTAATTTCCATAAAAATATCTAAGTTGAATTTTTAACTTTTAAACCATGTATTCCTTGCTATCATCTGGTATTAACTCTAATCGAGGAGCTCAAATTCAAATTTTATTTGTAGCCGAAAGGGACGGCTTATGTTATATATTTATTAAAATCAATTT
Organism: Acutogordius australiensis; assembly: GCA_030555515.1. Lineage (NCBI taxonomy): Eukaryota > Metazoa > Nematomorpha > Gordioida > Gordea > Gordiidae > Acutogordius > Acutogordius australiensis. The sequence continues at coordinate 213,350 of JAUIRJ010000008.1, read as the reverse complement.
TTTGGTCAATTCAATTATTTGATTTTAATTAAAAGTTTCTTTTTCAGATTTTTTAATGTTAAAATATGCAATTCGGAAAAAGATTACGACTCTGCAATGAGTTGCATTTATTACTACTATCAGCGGAATATTGTTTTAAGGCATTAATCGATTTGGCTGGCCACGCTTCTAAAAGAGTATTTTTATCTAGTATGTACGTAAAAAAAAGTTTGATTAATACTTTAACATATTTGATAAACTAGATGTTTATGTTTACTAACTTTATTATACTTTTGATATTTTTTTACCATTAATTCTCCTAATCCAAATAATTAAGAAAGGGATCGATTGTTTAATGCCTTTGGGCAAATCTATTGCCCTGAATTGCTTAACGTCCTTCAACATAAACATTTTTAAGAGTCAGAGAATTTAGTTCTCGTAAAATATTTAGTAGGTAGCATGAAAGTAACCATTAACATTAATTGGTCATATTTAAATTTAAATAAAAAGTGTTTTATATTTAAAATCAAAAATTTTTGTCTCACAATTTTTAGCTGAGCACTAAATAGTTATAAAATTTAACCATAATTTGTACTTAGATGTTTTTTTACCCTAAAAAGGAGCTAAAATGATGGGTTTTTAATAAAATAAGCTTTATGAATCAATTTCAAAAAATTTTCGTATGACTTGACAACCGAATATTTTGAATTTCGAGCACAGAGGTACATTTAAGCAAACTATTCAAAAATTAAAACTAATAAAAAAACTTGCCAACATTTAAAGGCTTTGTGAACGATATAACATTGCTTTTGATGGAAATTTAAAATTAATAATTAACACTCTGCCAAGTTAATAGCCAACTTTAATTGCATCTGAATCAATGTTTTAGTTTTTACAGCCGAGTAAGCCTTTATCTACAAATATTTATTCCTATCACAGTTGTGTCCTTCAAAATGAGTATCTTAATCTTTAAATGTCTCAGGAATTTTGGATTATCACATATCTGGGGGTTGTGTTGCAAATGAAAGAACTTAGCAACCACAACGAGACTTCGGACGTAAAACCCGGATGCATCAATCAAATTAAGTCGTGGTGTATTATCAAATTGTCCACACACAATTTAAACATTACAACTCATTTTGATTGATGCGTTAAATGGCTTGTTAGGCCAGAGAAAGAAAAAATAAAGACTCCGCCCACCACATTAAACAATTGGCAGAATGTCACACGTTTTAACGCACCTATCATAAATCAAAGTTTTGTCAGGCAATGTAATTAAAAAACATAATTTCTACAGCAGACTCGCAAAGTAGGATTTAGGGGTGGGCAATAGAATATTTAAAAGGGTACAAAATAACACCCCCCCCCCCCCCCATCAGGGCTCTCATCTGGTAATCCATATTAAGGTAAAGTTTAAAAATAAACTTTCTATATTTTAAAGAGATCATATTAAAGGGCTGAGCATCGTAAATCTAAACATCCTCGAGGCATTTGCAATTTTTAGACTCAACCAATTTGTTAAAAGAAGTCAGACAAACCTTTAAAGCTCAATTTATTTTTTTAGTTTCCACGGTTTAATTCAAAGGGTTAAATTTTTTATAAATATTTCTTGATTACAAAAATCCCTGTTGATTTGATTTGGATGGGCTTATAGATTGAAAAAGCATTTTGACATTACTTTTGTGTATATAGTCTTCTTCATTATATCGTTATAATTTTTCTATGGTCTGAGCCCTATTTAATTATCGTTGCGAAGAACAACTGGTTTGGCTACCAAGCAAATTAAATATATTACACTATAATTATATTATAGTTTTATGTTAAATAAATGAAGCTTTCAACAATCGATTAAACCATGAAATTCACTCCTAGCCTAAATTATAGCCGCATCTATAAAATAATACTGCAGAGGCCCTATCGAATAGACATGAGCAAAAATATCCCAATTCTGGTTGGAAAAAAAAACTCCGCCTACCTCATGAGAATAAATCATCTCTATCTAAGCAGCATCCTGTAAAGAAACATAGAAAACTGGGAGGCCAAAATTATTTTGAGAATTAAGAATAAACACGAAATTAGCCTGTGTAGACGGTAATAAGTTATACATGCGCTTATTAACATAACTCTAAGTCTGTTGTTTACCAAGAATATTAAGCACAATAACAGGGGCCCAGACGAACAGTCGAGAAAGAAGACACATTTCTGCGTGTCAAAATTATGACAAAAAAGTGTCCCGCTGATTTTCTTAACATAAACTGATGGGAAATGGGCGTGGCTATTAAGACCATAAAAATGCTAAGAATGCCCATTTGTCACGTACAGAAATATGAGATTTGTTGAAGACTGATGAGATGTCCATAAATCATCCTAAATTCCCGTCCAAGGAATTTGACTAAGTTAGGGCTCGATCCCATCTATATGACTAGCATCTAGCTCATAAATCATGGTCACCAAACAAAACGTTTTAATCAAACTGTTAATTTAACGCCCCCTATTTCACTTTACCTGTCTGTCTGACATGCATACCTTCTAAACTATGTCACATTTTATAAATTGTAGGTGGACGATAACCATTAATATCTAGAAAAGGTGAATTTCCAGATACATAGCCAAATCGTTCGATTTAAGCTACTAAGGACATCAATTTTGGTTGCTATTACTTTGGAGCTTCAATTGGTATTTTACTTTGCCCATGAGGACGTTTTTTTTTAATTTAACTATAAGAGCTTAAATATATTCATGTCACATTTAAAGGCTGAATAAATGGTTTAATCATTTAAATATCCCAAACTTCAGTAGATAGCTTAAACCAAGGGCGTGCTAGTTAACGACATTGGTTTTGGGTAGCCATATTAAACTAAAGCTGGGGGACGTCGCATACTATTTGGACTTTTCTTGCGTTCAGGGCTTCAGTTTCATAAAATATATCATAGATTCATGCCTAATTTGCCCATAGCTATGGTATTTTTTAAAGGTATGAGTATTAAACTTTAATTCCAAATACTATTTTCATGTATTTTAAAAAAAATACGTATGATTCTTACTTTATTTCCGAAATAGTTTTATAGTTTTGGCTTACAAATCTATTTGAAAATTAGCTTTTGACCAAGAGAAAATATTTTTTCAAGTGTTATCTTTTAAACAAACACACTCTGGTCACACTTTTGTTGCACTTATCTCTAAAATAAACAATTTACACAAACCATCGACCGATATATGAAATACAAAGTTTTTTTTTGTTCAAATAGTAGTTGTTCGTCAAGATAATATCGGAGGACGTTAAAACAAAAAAATCAGAATTATGCAATTTAAAATAAAAATCCAAACTATTTTTTGTTTTATTTTGATGTCATGTTGCTCAAAATAGTTGTTTGAACTTATGAGAAAATATTCTGTAAAGGACACTCCGAATGAAAGAAAGGAGAAAGTTGGAAGGGGGGGGGTAGCAATTATTTGGTGAGTAAATCTTTTAAATCTAACTTTAGCTTGAATATCCGGATTTCTTTATTTTAACTAACATAAACCACTGGGTTCAATATCACAGGTCAAGAAATTTCAATGTCCCAAAATAAGTTTATGAAAACATAAAAGAACGCATCCCCATGATGGCCCTATCTCAATATTCTTTTTTTCAATTCTTCCACCTTCGGCTTCTTTCGACTGTCCATCAAAAAAAATGGCCTTTTGACTAAATTGAGATGTTAATATACTCTAAAAAAAATTTAAAATTTTGTATTCATATTGTAACTTATATTTATCATCACAAATAATGAATAAATTTTATTAGTGTAACAACCTCTTAAATTACATTTGGATAAAATATTTTGCGTTTAAACTTAAATACGCCACGATGTATAGTTGGTCTAAAAATATTATATGAAATTTAAACTTAATAACGGTTTAGATAGTGTTGCTGCGACTTATTACGTTATAAAACAAACCTTTAAAATACTTATAGCCCGCAGGCATATGCTAATAATGAATTGGCTTGTCGGGAAGTCGGACTGAATTGTTGAAATTTTTATTAACACCTATATAATCATATAAATAATAAAATCACTAATTAGTTTCACATTTTCCATCACAAATACAAATACATTGTCTGTTTTTATTTTTAACTTATATTTTTTGGGGTAAGGAGCATTGAAATTGCTATAGGGCGACTTTCATAACCACTAGGACCAGTTGAGTAGGATTTGCGCGTATCTCCGACAATATCATAATCAATAAAATGACGTCGTATTCTAGAATATTATGCATGTAGGCTTTATAACCTTGTCAATATTACGGCCAGAGTTACCTGCTTCAACAATGCCCCCTTGCCTTACTTCTCAAGACGGCATACCCGCCGAGGCATTTGATTAAAAAAAGATTTTTTAATTCCTTATTCTTTATTCATATTTCATTACCCGTTGTTTATTTATTTTTATTTTTGGAAATAAAATTGGCATTTCTCTCTCCCATTCGTTAATATTTAGCGACAACCACAACACAACATATATAAGGGCACGTGCAAGCTGAGTTTTGTTTTCGTAAAATTTCCAAAATATATGTAAATTTTATTTTGTAAAAAAATCCAAATATTTACTATGTTCCCAAATTTAGTTTATGCAAATAAAATGCTCATAAAATAAAAAATCTTAAAACATTTTAAAAAAATTAAATTTTCTAAAATTTTCCGAAAATTAAAACTCACTTTGCACGTTACCTGATGAAAGCAAATTTTTAATTAATTTAATAAAATCATATTTTATATACACAATATATACCCCATACATTTATTTAATTTCGCCTACAACTTTATGCGTGTTTTTAAACTCATACAAGACAAATTAAGAGTTGAGCTAACTACAGAGATCAAGCCTGCCATAGGAAATATAAAATCCGTTTACCTTTTTTCCTAATCGAACATAGTTTATTAGCTATTAAACATTTTAGAAGAAAATGTCAAAAAATTTAATAACAAAAATATTTTTTTTTATTTATTCATAGTTAAACCATTAAATTCAAACTTCAAGCAATAATTTTATTAAACCGATAATATATCGTTTCTTATTTAAGTTTGGGTTCAAATTTGTATTGAAATGCTAATGTAAGAGCTTGATATAATAAAAAATTCAATTTCTCATTACTTACCATAAATATAAGTTACATAGAATTTTTAAATTAAGTAGAATTTGCAAAATCTGTTAAAAAGGCCATTTTTCCGATATGTACGGATCTAAGGAGCCAAAGGTGGAAATAACTAAGAACCAAAAATTATTTATTTTATTTAATCATCATGGTGATGCATTCTTTAATATTTCCATAAAATTCACTTTTCTAACATTGATATTTGGTGACCTGTGTTGGTCAATATCAAAAATTCACTTAAGGAAATAATCATTTTCAAAGATAGGTTTATAAATAAATTTTTTAAGATTCGCCATCAAAATTTTAAATATTTAAAATTAATCACAACCTCTTAGTTGGCAATTTGATGACTAGGTCTTAATATAATAAATTGCATTAAAAAATGTTTAAAACGTACCTCAGCAACTTTTTGAAGGGGGCCGAGACAATACTTTTATACGTTAAAATTATTATCATGAATAAGACATATTAAAATCAACCCGACCTATGTAAAGATACCATATTTGACTCCATCTTGTTTAAAATGTTTGAAAAAACAAACAAATTAATAAAGTTTTTAACTTCAATGTTAAAATAATAATCCTTCAAAATTTTCACACAATTTTAAAAAACAACTATAAAATGCTATTGCAAATGTATTAAGAAATCATCTTTCCAACATTTAATAAATTCATAAAGGAGACTTAATAACGTAAAATAATAAATTTTATTAGTCAGGTTATAAAAATGATTGTATCATAAAATATATTAAATATAAAAAATACGCTTTAAAAATCACATTTAAATAAGTGTTAAAATAATTGTACCCTTTACAAGCTCTTAATAAAACTTCAGATCAAAAGGGATAGAGAATTATGTATTTAATTAGGTAGTTTAGAGTGGCTATTTAGAGGATTAATAAAATCATAGCTAAAAAATTAAAAATTTGTATGAAGAGGAGATTTATTACAAGAGTTTTGAAATATATATAATATTTAGGCAGGAGCCTATTTCCAAAGTTGCCGATGATTTAATATTGATGCAAAGGTACAAAGTTGGATTTTGAGGATGCAATGCCATTAGCAGTTCCGACTTCTTTGTACAGACCCTGACAAGCCATTCCATTGGCCTACAATATCACAAATTATATATCATATTTTATAGAGATTTTGGATGTATTATAAGACAAATTGCTAAAATTGTAATTTGAACTAAATAAAAATTATTATGAAATTAAAGTTGGGACCGAGTTTAAGGCATTATTAGCCAGGTTTGTCATAAAAATTTAAAAAAAACTATAAAAAGATTGACGTTCGTTTGCTCATTCTCACACAGTATCTCTTAAGATTTGCAAAAAGGTCCTATAAAACGTAATTTCTTTTTAAACATTTCTGATCCTTTTTCCTTCATTAAAGGATTTATTGAAACAAAGTTTTTAACTATTTAGATTTGTACCCATCTGTAAAATCAAATCTTTGTATTAACTTCGGAACTGGAATCCACAAGGGTTTGGCCCACCAAAAGAGTAAATCTACTTGTAAACAGCACCATTTTTACAAATTTTAAAATTGCAAAAAGTAATTTGCTTTACCTTGGCCCTTTTCATAAACTCATGCTGAGCTGCCGCTACGTTCTCGGGCTTGCCCTGCCAAGCGGCGAGAGTGCTGGCCTGGAGGGCCCGCCCGAAACTAAAACTTAGGGCCCACGGCTTTGCTCCGTGATGTTGTTGCAGAGAGCTGTCTGTTTTAGGGCAACCACGATTCGCGAAACAGTTTATGGCGTTCAAGTTAACGGTCGCGTCTTGTTCGGTCTGACCGCCGGAGAGGAAAGTTATACCTATAAGAGAGTAAAATTATTCACTCAAAGTTTTAATTTTATGTTGGGATTGGAACATTAATAAAAAATGTAGTAAAAAAATACACCAACCGATTAGGGCTATACAGTTTTAGTTGAGCCAAATAATATAGTGTTTCGTGAACCTAATAATGTTTATTGCCCGTCAAGTATATTACAATTAAACAATTTTCTTCTAAACCATTTAAAATATTTTTTTCAAATATCAGATAAAACACATAAAACATTGTGGTATGAATTTTACAAAAATAAATAGGGCAAACTAATAAGAGTTAAAGAAATTATCTAATCTAGCTTAAAATTGTCGTAAAAAGAAATAATAACATATTCTCCATATCTAATTTAACCATAAATATTCTAAAATGCAAAAGTTGAGCTCAGAGGTGCAACATCAACGCTATTTAAGGGAATCTAAATAAGCTCCTATGTCCAAAATGTTGGAAAAAAAAGGTCCGCAAGCATCACAATCGATTTGCTCAACCGATCACAAACGGCGAGGATTTGACCAGCTGATACCTTATTAATTTAATAAACATTAGGTTCAAAGATCCCTATCTAGAAGAACCTTAAGAGGGGGGGGGGGGGGGGGGGGGGGGGGGGGGGGGGGGGGGGGGTTTTTTTTTTTTTTTTTTTTTTTTTTTTTTTTTTTTTTTTTTTTTTTTTTTTTTTAGTTTTTAAAATTTTTTTTAATATATTTTTATTTTTTTATTTTAAAAAAAAATATATAAAATATAATATATTTTTTAATTAATTAAAATTGTGGGGGGGGGGGTGGGGGGGGGGGTTTGTTTTTTTTTTTTTTTTTTTTATTTTTAAAAATATTAAAAAAAAAAAAAAAAACAAAAAAAAAAAACCCACAACAAAAAAAAAAAAAAAAAAAAACAAAAACAGACAAAAAAAAAACCAAAACCAAAAAAAGTAAACATATATATAATAAATTATAAAATTATAAATAAACAAAAAAAAAAAGAAGAAGAAGGGATACAACAAGAATAATAAAATTATTTTTTTTTTTTTTAAAAAAAAAAAGAAGAAGAAAAAGAAAAAAAAAAAAAAACGCAAAAACCATGGATCATTTATTATGAATAATTTTTTTTTTAAAACACCCTCCCCCCTCCCCCCCACCCCCCCCCCTTTGTTGGGGGGGGGGGGGGAAAAAAAAATTTTTTTTTTTTAAAAAAAATTTGAAAAAATATAATAGTTTGAAAAATTGTTTTATATTTTTTTTATAGTTTTTTAAAATACATATATTTTGAGATATACCATGATTGAATAGGTCATTTAAAAAAAAAGTTATGATCAAATATTGAAAAAACAACCATCTCGCCCCGCTATCCCCTATTCCATCATTATTTTAAAATCTAAAAAGCAAGCATATACCGGGGACAGCACAAGGCACCGTTCTTCGCAAGGCTGTAACGGTAGCTATGGCGATCTGCTCAGTTTCACTTAAAGTACCGTGTTTGCCTTTAATTGCCCCATTAGACATGGCATTGCCATTGGCTAAACTACCATCAGTGGCTGAATGCTGCATCCCTGGAGTGACCATGTTAGGTTTGAGGAGGGTGCCCTCCAGGTACACGTGATGGTCCACTAGGGCCTTGTAAACAGCTGACAAGACCCGCTCAGTCACTTCGGCACACCGATCGAGGTCATGTGTACCGTCGCATAAAATTTCGGGCTCGACTATGGGAACAAGTCCGTTCTGATTAAATTAATAAACAAGCGATGAATTAATTTGTTTTATAGTTTTTATCTGTAAACTTTTTGAGCACCAAATTGATATTTAAGATAAAACAAAAAAGTTTTAAGACTGGCCAGTAAACGCAATCATAATGAAATACCTGCTGACAAATGCTCGCATATCGGGCCAAAACATTAGCGTTTTCATGAATAGCCAATTGGGAAGGCAGGTCTTTGCCAATTTTTAGCACGGACCGCCACTTCGCGAACCTACATCCATCTTTGTAGTATTGGGCACATCTTTCGGCTAACCCATCAAGTCCTGTTAGTAAAAAAAATAATTATTTCTATACAAATTCTTTTAAAGTCAAAATAAAATAATAAAGGTAGTATATGGTAAAATTTAAAAACGTTGCTTCTGGAGGGACTATTTACAAAGTATTTTGATGAAAATTTATTTGCACTTTTAGATAAATTGCATTGGAAATATTCATGTCAACGCTGCCCTTTAATCTAACAAATTCAAAGCAAAAAAATTAAGCCTTGAGTAGTTGTTTCATCGTCTGTCCCAAGTAAAGTAACGGTCCCTTTGTCGACTTTGATTCCCGGAATTATACCTATTAAAATAAAAAAAAATGTTATTTATTTCACCAATAAATGCGTCATTAAAAGGTTGGGTTGCGTAATATTCCGGATAACCCAAAAGTTGATGGAGATTTATATACTTAAAAATGTTATTTCTCATTTGTTGTGATAAAAAATAGGAGTTAGAATTGATTTTGTTAGAAATATCAAAATTTCTTCTATTAAAAAACTTTCGAGGTGTCAGAAACAGTCAATTATGAATTTTATCCAGCGAGTTTCTTCAATTTAGATGGCCGGCCGTAGATAACAATGGACAACAATATTTGGACGACCCTAAGCATTATTTATGGCAACTATAGATTTTGGTCAAGTTTTTGGCGGATCACGAATATGAAATCAGAATTTTATTCAATGCCTCAGATTTTTAGTTATTTGGTGTCAAAGTTGAGATTTTTTAATTTTTGGGGAATTTTGGGCTTCTATATCATAAAACCTATGGCTAGTAACAAAAGTTTAAAAATGTATTTAGATGGAAACATTCATTATTCACTAAGGGGTTTGAATTTTTTAAACAAATTTAATATTTTTTTATTTTTTCATATTTATAAAATAAGTAGGTTTCGTCAAAAAATCCGCTGATTGATCCAAAATAACTTGAAAGTAAATTACTAATAATTTTAGGTTACAACCTTTTTTTAGATATGTATTTTTATAAAGAATCTGAATATGCCAATACATTTTTTGGCAATTTATGAACTTTGGACGGTTCAGAAAAAATTGGAGGCATTGGAAAAAAAATTAAACCCGGAATCATTCTCTACAAAACCCTCAAAAAATCGTTGATGTTGTTCTTTTTGTTGTCCAGTGTAATGATTCAAACGCAAAAAATATTAGAAAATTATGACGAAGATTATTTTGCTGTTTCTATAAAGCGAACATTAATTTAATTCGATAAAATCAGTTAGAATATTTTTTTAACCTTTTTCCTGCAAGAGTTTCACGAATGGGACGCCATTATCAGCTGATTGATAAAGCGTCTCGTGGTATAAAATGACGGCACTTATTGATTGACCCATTTCGGGTGGACAGGTAAAAAGCAGCTGTCGGAAAAGCCTTCGGTTATTTTCGGTATTTTCGACTTTGATCTGGGCTAAGCGCTTTCCCATAGTGCCTGATTAAATATAGATATAATTGTTTAAATGCGACTAAATATGGTATCGATGATAACGGAAAAAGGCACGTTTAGAATCTTTCATAATAAAAAAAATTTTATTTTGCTTATTTAAATTATTGAAATAACCTAGTTAGCCAAAAAATTGTGACAAACTGCTTATATAATTATAAACGAATAAATGAAAATTTTGTTAACTACCCCTAATTTAAAAAACAATAATATATAGAAATTTCCGCGTATAAGAATTTTTTTTTCAAAAATTTTGAAAAAAAGCTAAACTTTTCTTGATTAAATATATTTAAAAAATTATTCTTCATTTTGGCTCCTCCTGGATTTTATATTAAAATTAAGTTATTTCGGTAAGAATGTTATCCAAACATCTTAAACATCAAATTTCATTAAACTTGTTATGACCTTGAATTTGTTTATAACCATATTTAAAAAAAATATTAAATTGTTTATAAATTCCTAAAATTTTAAGTTTGAGCGTAAAATAATATTCTAGTCGTCTTATTGATCTGATTAATAAGTGACTAAACGCTATCTATCCTTAATATATTTCATAATTGAAGTATAATCAACAAAAATTTGACTATTTAATTTTTTTATATTTTATTTTTCTTTATAATTTAATTTGATTCCTCAGCTGAATAAAATACTAAATACATTAATATTTCACTTTAAGGGTCAAAATTTTATTTAAATTTCTGTCTAAGGGCACGATTAAAATAAATCTCTGCTTTTAAGAAATTTAAACTTAATAATACAATTTTGATCAAACACAAGGTTAAAAGAGCGGACAAAGGCATAAAAATTATATTTATTTAAATGCTTTGAATAAATTATGAAAATATGAAAAATATTATAAACTTCAAGCCAGAGCTGGGAAAATGCCCATTTTTGGGTGAAACTCATTTTTTTATTTTTCGAAATTTAGAAAAAATAAAAGGTTTTAGCTTTAATCAAGAAAATATTTATAAAATTTAAGATTTGCCTATATACTGTATTTATTAATAATTGATTTTTTTCAATCTGTCATAAAATTTTTACAAAACAAAAATTTGAGTTTAGTCGAAAAATGGGTTTTTCCCCAGCTCTGCATCAAGCTTATTTAGGGGTGATAAAATAAACTGCAACGAATCTAGCCTGCGGCTACCCCTAGCCAGTTATTCTCAATAACTGTCCAAGCTCATTATAGCTATGCGACAATCGAAAAAAAATATATACAGAAATAAGAAGCAAATATAAAAGGTTATCATTTGTCAAATATTTTGTTTTTAATTTTCTTAAAAAGAAAATAGTGATCACGAAGAAAAATTTTTTTTAGGCAGCACCACGTTCGAAATAATTTTTTTGAATGCAACTATCAAAATATTTTTCAATTTATAGGCACCGAAAATGTTTTTTGGGAAATATATAAATAAAAAAACAATTTAGAAAGCATCAATATGAACGTGCGAAAAAGAGAACAAACCGCATTGTTTATTAAAAATATTTGCTATTTTCCTTAAAAGGGAATGACACCTTTGTTGCATCATCTCTGGCTAAAACATTCTAGGTTACCGGACGCAAATATTTGCATATGGAGGGACACACCTTCCGCGTACGAAAACGCATAACTACCAAGGTCATGTTTATCCGAGGACTCAAAATATTTTTGACTTTTACATATACGATACGACATATTAAATTGATCTCTAGGCTTAACTTTAGTTTTAATCTTATAAATTAACCAATTTTTGGTTAAGTATTATTTATAGTAGATCTTGTACGATAAGCGAATATATATGATATTAAAAGATTTGTAAACCAAAATTTTTCAATTCAATAGGTTGATGAATCGAATACCTAAGGATACCTTTAGCCGCTTGCATATTAAAGGATACCCTAAGTGCCTAATTTTGCATTCAAGTAATATCGGGCCTAAGTGTGCATTGATACTATGCTTTAGTCATTGAAGCCCCAACAAAGTAAATATTTGCAAATTTATATTTATCCAAGCTTGTAACTTACAATTCAAGACAATAAATTAAAAGATCATTGATTTAGGATATATTTAAGGTTAAAAAAGATTTTGTTTTAAATACTGTTAAAATGTTCATTACCCGTGCTTTCATCGGCTGCTAGAATTCCTTTGCCCTTGGCCACGATAGCAGACGCCGTCCCGGCCAGCTCAGCTTTGCGTTCTTCCGTTAAGTAATTCATTTAGACTTGATGAAGAATATTACAAATGCACTTCTATTTTTCAATTTTTTTAAAAAGTGGTAATTTAAATAGCGAGAATGTGTGTTTGTTTATTTGTCGACGTGTCTTTTGTAGTAGTAGCTTATGTTGCGCCTCAGGCCACGAATGGTTTGTTTTATTATTTCTTCTTAAGATATGCCTGAAAATGGTTACACTAAGTGATAAAGATTGTTAATGGAGAGATTAGAGCCTTTTTTAAAAAAAAATTTGAGAAAAAAAAATGAGTGAAGTATGGTTCGTTGATTGTTTACTCACTCAGTGCTGAGATGAAAGATAGGTGTTTAAAGGTATTGAGCGTGTAAATATAACTTAATGTTAAAAAGAACATATGATTGTAAAGGAGGTGTGTACCATTTTAACCAATCAAATGACAAGAAAAGATGCGAATGCGTGGCATTAGTGAGTCAAGGTAAAAATGGATATTTATGCTAAATAAAGCTTCATATTTTATGCAACATCTAAATATAACACATGAATGGTGTTTACTTGGTTGCATTTTAGATTGAGTCAAACGGTTTTTTTATTGTTAAGACAGAACCAGGGTCGGGCTAAAAAAACATCGTGAAATAAAAATTAGTTCGATAAATTATGATAAATGTCTAATTTTGCGAATTTCAGTAATTTATACACTTTAAAACCTCATTGATAACACTGGACTACAAAATTTGGACGACTGCATCATTTATAGCAACTATGGTTTTTGGCGCTGATCATATTAAATCAAAATTTTAGCCAATGCCTCAGATTTTTAGTTATTCGGTGTCAAAGTTGAGATTTTTCAATATTTGGGGTATTTTGGGCTTCTATATCATAAAACCTATGGGTAGTAACAAAAGTTTAAAAATATATTTAGATAACAAAAACATTCATAATTAACGTGAGGGGTTTAAATTTGTTTTAAATATTAAATTTGTTTTTATTATTTATAAAACTAGTGGTTTTCGTCATAAAATCCCTTTTTTGATCCTAAATAATTTGAAAGTAAATTGCTAATAATTTTAGAAAATAACCTTTTTTAGATTTATATGAATCTGAATATGTCAATAGATTTGCAGAATAAATAGTAAAATAAATTTTGTGAATTTTTTCCTGAACTTTGGAAGCGGTTAAAAAATTGGAGGCATTGGAAAAAAAACTAAATCCGGAATCGTTATCGCAAGAAAATTTTTTAATGTTGTTTTTTTGTTGTCCAGTGTAATTAAGCGTTAAAAATGTACTATTTATTGTATAGATCTAAGACTTTCTTTGTTAGATAAAACCAAATATGAAACAACACATTACGCCTGTTCTCTCTCAGATATTAAATATTCCTGAAGATGAATACTTAATGCTATAAAACTGACTTAAATTAAATGTAATGTACTTTAACAATATAAAAAATAAATTTTTAGAACGTGGAGTGCCGGGCGTACTGTAACAAAATACCGCCATATACAAATAATAGACATAATTATTTTTCAAATCGTGCTGATAAACCTGCGAGTGCTTGGGTGAGAGATTTGTAACATGCGTGAGGTCCATACAGACCTGATTATTTAACTTCTATAACATCAAAGATGTTAAAGTTATATACTTGCACTTTTTATTAAATAATTATTATTTATAGATAATAATGTAAGTACCACAAAGAAATAAATCTGAAGTCGAATCCATTTCTTTATAAGAAATTAAATGAATCTTTTCACTATTTAATATATCATCAAAAAAATGGTTTTATTAGACCTAGCAGAATTTTTTACAGACTCTCTTAATCATGAAATAAAAAACCCAGTTTTTTAGCTACCTTCCAAAATAGATATATTGTGAGAAAGAATTTAATTATATTATTAATGTAGAACATATTTTTTATACCCGAAAGTAAAACTATTAAGAAAAAACTATTAAAAAAAATAAGGTTTTAATTTTCCTAATTCAAATTAATAGCGAGGCTGTATTATGGTTTTTAACATTGTAATTGACCTTAGAACGTCTAATTATTTCAAATAAATTTTGCTATTGGGTTTAAAGAAAATTTGTGCCATTTAAACGTTTTTTATTATATAATTAAAGAAAAGAAGGAAATTGCATATTATTGAAGATAATCAAAATTTTGAATGTTTAGATATTCCTATGGTCCCCATCATAGCGGTTGCATGTTAAAAAACTAAATGAATTATTTGGTTTTACAATTTAATTTAATAACTGATAGTTTCCTAGTTATATAATAAAATCTTTTCAAGCTTTCTCCAAAAAATTTTGCGAGCCTAACCCCTTTTTTAAGACTTAAAAATATTAATGCAGGTAAGGGAAATAGATCTTTTTATATAAATGATATATATATTAAAAAAATTGGAAAACATTCGCGCTAACGTTCAATTAAAAATATATTGGAAGATTAAAATTGAAAATTATACAAAAAATGTGATATAAAAATAGTTTTCTAAAAAACATTGATTAAAAATATATTAATTTTTGTTGAAAAATGCAAAAATAGATTCTTTTATATATAAAAATACATACGTTAAAAATCTGAAAATTACGTTTACCTTGTTCAAAATGAGCTAAATTTTGTTCAAAATTTTAAAAATTTCATCTTGTGAAAGCATTTTTTAAAAATTTTTCAGATTTAATTATAGCAACACTTTTTCTAAAATAAAAATTTTAATTTTTTTAAAGTAAACTCACTTTGAACATATAGCCTTGAAGTTTCAAAAATATTTGACTTTGATAGCAATAAATGCTGAGGCTTTTTGATTTGCATAGAAAAAAAAATCAAATTTTGTAAATGCACAATAGAATGGAAGAGATGTTGAAGATACAATATAAACAAAATATTAAACAAGAAAAAAAATCCATAAGTTTTGGTTGTTTTAACTGAAAAATAAAAGAATAGCATGTTTAGGGTTAAAATTTTTGAAAAGTTAATTTAAATTTATTTATACTAACAGTTAGAAAATATAATAAATTTCAATATATGACAAAAAGATCAATTATATTTTTAAATGCGATTGGCAATTAGGCAAACGGGTGAATTGTAAGATTGCTGCTGTTCTTCAGGCAACTCAGTATTACTAGTATTATTTTTACAATTGTTATTATTATTATTACATATTGAAACATTGCTATTATTGGTGCGAGTTTGGGCTGCAACAGGTGAATCATAACTTATTTCGCAGAAATCGAAGGAATCATTGCCATTTAGATTTTGAGGTTGAGCTTGTAAAGGGGGAAAATAAGGTTGTTGAGACGGTAGGGCTGATTTGGAGGGGCTAGATTGAGCAGATACGGTAGTAAAAGAAGGAGATGTGTTTGAATTAAGCACGGCACAGGTTTCACTCACGTATTTCTTGCGTTTTGGTGGCGTAGCGGGACGTTGAAATCCAGCTAAAGGGCAAGGATATTTAATTCCAACAAAATGATCTATCGATAAAACAAACTTAAACTTCCAAATTATATTCCTACCCACTTTCTGGAATATTATGAACTAAGCTCACCGCCCTACATGGCAGCCATTTCCTAATAATGAGAGAGAAATGACTCTCGAAGAGTTAGTTTTGTCAAGGAAGCTTCATGCTTTTGTTTTGAATTTTTCAAAACATGTTAGACCGACGCTTGACTTATCAAAATGTGTCTCATTTTTTACAAAAATGAATACGAAATGAGATATAACCTTTGCCAGCTAAATTTTTAACCCTTAAAATTTAAAGTCATAGCAAATTTTCAATAAAGGTTAAATGAGCTCAGAAATTTAGTTTCAATATTACGTTTAGCAAAGCTGTTGGTATCGAAACATTGCAGAGATGTTGGCGAAGTTAATGTATTTCGCCTGGAATTGCTATCGGGAGATTGGGTTGCTGGATATTTAGAAGTGCTAGGATAATCGTATTCGAATGATCGATCCTCCGGGCTAACTGAATTGACCTGACTAAATTGACCAGAAAAAGTGCTTGTAATAATTGACGATCTTGCCTGGCTATCAGGAGATAATCTATGTGGTATGATATTAGCTGTGATGGGTTGATCATATGAAATGTCATAATAACTTTTATTATTAAGGCTATTGGCGTCTTGCAGGGACGTGACATTGTTGACTAGATGTAAAGGTGTTAGAGGAAGCAAAAGAATCGTGTTTTGCAGGGATCGGTGGTGGCAAACTAACCCCGTTAGTTAAATGGGTTTGTTCGGTAAAAGTTTCTGGCACGCTTAAGACGATGTTTGATATAGATTTTTGGGAAGTCTGGCATATTGAATTGGCAGAAGGAGGACGAGTTAAGTTAACAACGGTATCAAGGGTAAGCGATGTTCCCGAAATTGATCGTTTCCTAAGGTTGCCTCCCTTATCAACGACCATACCACTTTGGCCAGCATCGTTGGAATCGTTATTTAAGACGTTTAAAGATTTATTGGAGCTAGAAACAACTACTAAAAATTTTTCTTGACTTTGACGTTCCAACCTATTCTTATGTTTGAGTGGATATGGCCTTGTAATACCACTGTGGCTGGGGTGCAAGCCATTTTGCTGGGCACATAATAAATTTGTGGCCGATGTGAAAGCGTTCCTGAGGGGGACTGGGGGCGGGGGTTTGCTTTGGTATTGGCGTTTTTTAGTGTTGGTATTACTAATATTAATAATATCGTTAGGCGGAGGATCTATGTCGTGTGCGGTTACAGACGAATTCGAGGGGTCTTTTGAGCCATCAGACAACGTCACTGCTTTCAAAGCGATTTTATCACGCTCGTAGTATTGGCACGTTTTTGCGTCTGGCGGAGCACACGATCAGACTCAAAACTTTCACCCGTATCATCTAACTTATGGTAAGTATGTTGTGCCTGTGAAGTGAACTGATCGAGAGGAGAACCAAGATCATCTATAGTCTTTTCAAAAGAAGATTGTTTCAAGGTCGATTCAACAAGTTTAGCATCGACGGGTATGGGTATGAGGTAAGTACTATCTCTCGAATTTTCATTGTTAAGTGTATTACTGCAATTGCTACAAAAGGAATCGGTCAAGTTTGACGAGGAAATCATAGCTTCAGTATTTTTAGAATTTAAAATAATATCGGGGATAGGCGTATTATCACGACTTTCAACGCCTGGCATGTGGGAATGAGTTTCACCTGCAGGAGGCCCTATCAGAGAGGCAGAAGATGAAGTTGTGGATTCTCGTAGTTCGTGGTAATATTTGGCACCAATGTTAAGGGAGGCTTTAGAGTTCGGGGATAAACTATTTTTCGTGTTTGATGAAAGAAAGGTTTTGTGCGAAGCTATTTTAATTATTACAGTAATATTAAGCAAACAAAAAATTATATATAAAAATACAACATAAAAGCTATAGTTAAATGTATAATTCAAAAAAATGGTTAACCATTATGTTTTTTAAGTTCATATAAGAAACAACACAAAATTGTTTTTATGTAGGATTTAAGTTATCATCTTTTGCATATTTCTGTTGTAAAATTTTTATTTAAAATTAATTGCAAAAAAATTTTAAATTTATAAAAAAATAAATGTCGCATTTTGTTATCTTTATTTTACTCTTCCCCAAAGCTTTTATTTTACCTTTCATTTTGGCGCCTAAATAAAATGCAAAACCAAATGCGACACATCATTTGACTTATTTTGCGACTAACTATGCTCTCTTTAGCAAAAAAGATGTATTATACATGCGGGGCATAGGGATCGTATTAAATTTTGGCTAGAGGTCTAAGGTAGTTAAACCTTGTTTCCGACCGAATTTCAGCGATTATAAAAGAGGAATTTATTAAATTTTATGGAGAATGGGAGTCATTTTGCTTCCGTACCATCCACAATTTAATCAATTGGAGGATCGATTGAAGGGCATTACCAAAACTTGGTTCGAATGATTTTGGGTTTTATGATCTACCATAATGTCTAAGAATAAAAGTATGATGGAAAAAATTTTTAAACGGTAAGCTAGAACTTTCCTTGATTTTCTAAATGAGGAAAAAGAATAGCTATATAACACAAGTCGAGGGAAAAAAGAGACTGGATCTATTTGTGCATACATGCAAATTTTTTTAATAGGAGAATTAGTTAGTGAGAGCCCCCGAAGGCAATATCAAATTAAACTGAAAAACAAGCGAGTTATTTGGTGCGTAGACCATAAAGGTGTCATGTCTTAAAATCACATCAAATACAACTAAAAGGAATTTAGAAAAGTAGAATTTTTATTATTAATTAAATGCCATTTAAATGATAAGATACCCATAAAAATCACTGTTTATGACTATCTAGAAAAAAAAATAAAGGTTCTCGTAGAAATATGTATTCATCTGAGAGATACAGTGCTGGCTACTATAAAATGGCCAGTTGAAAAATGGTCAGTGATCACATAAATATGGTTATCAATCACTATATTTTTGATCGTGAATAAATAAAGTGATTGCCTTAATTTAATTGTGATCTATTTATTTGTGACCATGATTTAAAATATAGTGATCGATAGCCACATTTAGGAGATCATTGGTCATTTTTTCTCTTAAACTGGCCAATTTATAGTGGTCAGCACTGTTAGTAAAGATGGTGGCTTTGACACATGTGCGCCTAGCATAGCCTACGCACGTTGTCTAACGATAAAGTAACAGAGATACTGAGCTTTACAAACATATAAACGGGAAGGAAGTGATCATTGATTTGAACTGGGAGCATCATAAAATACTGAAAGCAAAAAACTCATTTATCTTTAGCGGTAAAAATAAATTTTAGTTTAAAAGATGCAGATAAGGGTCAATTATCAACATTCAATATATCAAGCGCAAGCAACAGCAAGAATTGGACAAAAACATCGGTCAAGACAGTTGCGGCCAATCCTTTTAAGAATAATGACAAATTCTCTAGAATCCATGTAACGGGGGCAAAAGGAGCTAAGGGTTGTATTACAGGCGAAAGAAGAGACCTATCGATTACATAAAAAGGAAATGGGAGGCACAGACGCTCGAGGCGGCGGTGAGCTCGGGTGAACGTTTTTTGGGAAGAGATATTATACCCCGAGCCCCGAATAGATAGTGTCTTGTCCCTAGGTAGTAAAATATACAAATTTCTAATTTAGTTAAGGAAGGGCATGATGGTAGCTCATTGAAATAATCAGGCAAATGGAAATGTCTTTGTTTATTTTTCTATTCACTTAAACACCACAATGGAAAAAAAAGAAAGAAGAAGCTTGAGGGAAGAATAAAGCTGAAATAACAAATTTAAAATTAAAAATCATACTTGACTTTGTTTTATAATGCGAAATTTGGAGTAGGATTATAATTATTACAATAACAAAATTGTGAAAAAAACTTACTTTAATTATTAATAATATAGGTGGCAACAATTTTTAAAACACATAATTACACAAGTCAACAAATTACCCATGAGCTAATAGGGACAAGGCCAACTAAGGCTATTCAAATTCATTTACCTTTTTTTTCTAATCAAACTAAGTATGCCAGCGAAAAATATCAAAACTAAAAAAAAATATTTTTTATATTATATTCAAACTTCTAATAATATTTTATTTAAAAACCGATAATAGATTGTTTCCTAATTAGGTTAGGGTGATTGTCTGTATATACTAAATGTTGATGTAAAATGAATAATACATTCAAAAATTTTATTTCTCAACAATTGATATAAAAAATATAAGTAACGAGTAATTTGATATGCAAAATTTTTTTTTACGTTTTTTCTTTTAGGTAAACAGGTCGCAAAATTAATCAATTTGAACTTTTTTTTGATATACCTAAGAAAATAGGGGAAGGCGAACTTGATAAAACAAAAAATATATATGTGAGATAAGGCTGTCATAAGGATTATTTGACCCCAGTTTCATTTTTTTCACCCATTGATTGTCTGTGGTATACAAGACTTAAAATGTTATAGAAGATAGCGCACAAAATTGTATTTTTTTAAGGAGATCCACAAAAGTTTGACTAATTTTATATATAAACCTAAAAAAATTCTAGCGGTCGATTGATTTGATAGTATAAAATCATTTTAATTCCCATCTTTTCGTCGTTACCCTAATCACAATTTAACATTTTAATTTTTGTTACCATTAAATAATTTGTCTTTAATTTGCCCAATTTTGAAAAAAACTAGAACAATGTCATCTTAAATAGATCAGTTTTAGAGTATCTTCTATGTACGGGTTTTTTTGGGGGTAAGGAGTATTGTAATTGCTATGCGGCGACGTCCATAACCCCTATCAATGGGATTAAGCGCGTCTCTCCGCCAAGATCATAATATCCATTAAAATGACGCACTCTCCGGAATATTATAGCATGTGGGCATTACAACCCCGGCAAAAGTCGAAGGCCAGAATCATTTATCTGCTAATGCCCCCTTGCCCTAAATCCCTTAAAGAGACGGTATGCCCGTCAAAGCATAGCCCCTTATAGCCCTGTCGGCCACTACGGAATCACTTAACTTATACCATGAGAGCAAAAGAATTTTCGGCCAGCAAAATGATAATATTTAATTATATTTATAATTTGAGACTGATCAGAAAGCCGTAGATTCACATTAAAGCAATACCAACAAATGCAGGCCTGCGAAAATTTAAATAAAGCATCATGGCAAGCGATTTAGAGGGAAAATTTTTAAAATTTTATAAACTGGTAGTTTGTTGCTAAAAATGCGAGCTCAAAAATATATTGAGGTTAAAGTCGGCTGCCTAATTACTAAACCCACTCACAATTAATATCAAAGCTTTTTAGTATTTTAAACCTCAAGCATAATATAAAAGAATAAACCTTTGATACGTATGTGCGGTGATTTTAGGTAAACCAATTCAATTTTAGATGAATCTGTAGGATCGGAAGAAAGAACATTTTTGCCCGAGCTGGAGCTAAGGGCACCCAAGCTCCCAAGACTTACTTTACGGTTCCTAAGGGTTTTTTGACCATTTTGATTGGTGTTTCGGGGTGAAAGTTGATTTAAAATATTTTTCCCAATAAAAATAGAGCCATTCTGATGAGTTGTTTTGCAATTAGAGGTATTGAAGGAATGTGGGAGTGATGGGTTCGCGTTGTTTGGTGGGCTTATCGACATGGAATTAACTAAATCGAACGGGGCATAAGGGGGCGGGAGGTAGTAGAAAATGAATTTAATTAAAAAACCACAATGTTTATATAGTTTAACTAGCACTTGCCCAAAAATATTATTCAAAATCATTTATAAAAAAAGAAAAAGAAGGTTCTATGATTAAAACATCCAAAATTTATACATTATTTGAATTTTCATTAAAAAATTAAATTTAATAGGGTATGTTCTTTAAATTTTAGAAAAAAATTTTTCTTTCACATTAATATATCCTAAACGATAAATATATTATCTTTCGCTTACATTTGTAATGATTTGTTTAAGTTTAAACATTTAGACGAAGATGTAAAAAAACTTGAAGCCTTTTCTCCTCCCATTTATTTAAATGACTCAATAAAAATAATTTCAAATTTTTTTGCTAAAAACAATTTAAAAAAAAAACAACAACAATAGTTTATATATATAAATTATATACATCCTTTTCGCTCGATCGTCCCAAAAACCGAGGTGGGATATTCATAATCAATTTCGTAGATATCGTCATCTAAGCCAGTGCTGTAGATATTCTCATTCCCGCCGGAAGGATCAAGATTAAGGGTAGAGAGATGGGCCTTGACTTGCTGCTGATGGACCAAAAAGTCGATAGGTGGTGGGCTGGGTGGGAAGTGGAAAGAAGTCAGAGTGCTATTAGGGTGGAAGGAAGATGCATTCTTGTTGGGGGTCAAAATAGAATTGGAGGAGGGTGCATGATGCAGGGTAGTTCCGTTATTATAAAGGTCATGGTGGCCGTTAGCTAAGTTAGAAAATAAAAATTGTATAGAAATAATTAAAAAATAATGTTGTGTAAAAAAATGAATGATTTTCTCACAAATAAAAATAAATCAATTTTATGCATGCGACTTAATAAAAATTGAATAAATTCGTATATTGTGGCCCAACATTAAGGTGAATTTAGTAAAAAATTTTGCTATTAACATTGCATAGATTTCAAATCTAAAGCCATCAAGGCCTATGCATATGTCCGATAATAATAATCCTACATTTAAGAATAAGGTAACCTTTGATAGAATGATCAATATTTTTGTTCCCTGAGCCATATTGTTTTTTTCGTCTTCTTACCACGAGACAAACGGTGAGCGATATAAAGAGTATTACGATGAGCGTGCTCGTTACAATGATGAGGATGATGGACATGAGGTTGAAATCGTTGGAAGACCATGTTTGATGCCTCTTAGATTGCTGCTCTGAGGAGAGGCGCTTGTAACCAACCATTTCGCGAGCTAGTGAAAAACATTATATAATTTTAGAAACATGATAAGACAGATTAAAAAATCAAACCCATCGTGGAAATTAAGGCCAAAAAATTATTTTATTACACTCCACAATTTTTTTTCTAATTTAACTATTTAAAAAAGAGTTTCAAGTCAAGCATGGTCTTTAAGGTTTTGGGGAGATACGCTAAAAAATATTTGATTACACCCTACAACCTTTAAATATAACTTTACAAATGGAAATGTTTATAAAAACAAGAGTTAATTGATAATAAAATAATAATAAGCTATAAAATAAATTGGCCAAATAATTCATAAAATGCCATTTTTATTACCTAAATCGTAATCTGACCCCAAATAATTCATATATTCCTTTTTCCCGGCAGGTCCATTTGTGTAATACATGCCTGTCTTCTTATCGAGAGTCAGAAAATTTTTATAATCATAATCTGTATACTCTCCTCCATTTGGTATTAAGTGATTGGATATTTGGTCCTGTCCGGGATCAAAATTATAAACCCCAGAACCATCTTTATAAGCCGTTTCAAAATCAAGAGTTTGGTAGGCTTGAGCTATGCATTCATCGTGTGCCTGAGCCACGTCTTTTTTAATGGTAACGCTATTAATTCTATGAATATTTTTGTCATCTCGTAAGGAGCAGAGACAAACACCTGTTTTGCGGTCACATAAACTCGTTGAAATCTTATTTAATTGATTTTTAGGAATAAAAGTTCGATTCGAATTATTATATGGAATAGGTGATGGGGTAGGGCAACTGCAATTTGATTTACAATCCGCGCCCCAAAGTCCAGGCTGACAACGAGAACAACGCCATCTCGTGGCAAAACCTGGTGGGCAAGAGCAGTACCCAGACACGGGGTCACACCAATTATTATCGTTGGTCGGGCAGGAGCATTTATGCTGACAGAATATACCGAACCAGCCAGGAGGGCAGTCTAAAATAAACAACATTCAAAAACAAATTTAAGCGCAAGAAATTTTTATGATAAAGTCAGGTGTATTTAAAAATTCAAATAATGATAAAAAGAAGATTTGGTTAGCTTGCCTTGTTTTAATAATGTTTACGTCTAATCAATTGTACAATAAAAATTTGTTAATTATCTTATAAAAGAGTAAAAATATAGGTTTTTTATTTTTGTTCCATTAACCATTGTACGAAAATGTTAAAATATATATATCAAAAAGATGTAAATGATATATTGATTTTGTCAAACTATACTTTCGCTACAATTATTGCCCGTCTTTCCGGCTGGGCATATGCAGGTGCCCGTGATGGGGTGACATGTTTCGGCTCCGACGCAGTTACATTTAATAGCGCAATTTAGACCGTAATAACCTTTGCTGCACGCTATAAAACATGCAATTAAAATTATCGTGCGATTGCAAATTAACTGAACGCCTTATTTCCAAATTTTTTGATTAATAAAAAACTTCATATTTATGAATAAAAGTATGTTTTCTTTTTATAAAAATTTGTTTTACTGAAAACACAAATTACTAAATCAAAACAATAATATTTCAACATCTAAAATTTTGTAAAAGAAACAACTTTAAAAGTGCTAAACGCTTTGTAAAAAACAATAATTTGGTTCCCTTCTATTTGGCAAGTGAGTAAAAGGATATAATATTTCAGTTTTATTATGTTAAAATCAATTTTACAAAATCTTAATTTTTTATTATTATAATTATATTCTTATATGCTTGACAAAAAATTTTGCTACTCCAGGCATTAGAAATTTTTTAATATCTAAGTTTTGCCTTTTCTTTTGAAGATTTTTGATAAAAATTAATTTTAATTACTTTTTATTTGATATTTAATCTTGTATTAATTTTTTTGGAATACTAAAAAATACAAGATCAAATATCAAATAAAAAATAATCAAAATTTAATTAATTATCAAAACCTTAAAAATTTAAAATGCCTGGAGTAGCAAAATTTTTTGTTAAGCATATAAGAATATAATTATTAAAATGAACAATAAAAAATTAAGATTTTGTAAAACTGATTTTAACATTACAAAACTGAAATATTATGAAATTGTATTTAATACTTAAGACTTTTTGAGTGAAATTACGCGGACTTTACAATTTAAATCTAAATTTATTAGGGTTTTTAAAATAATGATAATGAAATGTAAAAATGGGTTGAAAGTTGTATCTGCCTAATACAAACTTAAACCAAAATAAATAAAAAAAATATGCTATTCCAGAAAAATTCCATTTTAGTAACAGCCAAAACAAAGGTGTAAGTTATACAAAAACTATATTGCCTACCTATATGACATCGTTCACCATGCCAACCTTCATTACAAGTTTCACATTGGCCGGTTATGGCATTACAAGACATGGCATGCTCACATTCGCATTCATTCACGCAATCGGGTCCGTACCTTTAAACGAGCAAAATCTTTCAGTTTTTAATTTTATGGCAAATATAAAATCTTTTGTTAGGTGGTACAAATTTTTATAAAGGAGGTTTGTATATTTTTAAATATGAAATACATAATTCATATAATAATCATAATATATCTCATAACATTGTAAAACTTAGATTGAGCATTTTATAGAAAAAATGGAAAATTCTAAATTTATAGAAATTTAAAAAAGAACTATGTTAATTTTAAACAATTTCCTTAGTTTTTCATTTCAAAAGATTATAACCATTTACACAAATTTAAAAACAAATTTCATAGATTAAAATACCTAAATGATGGACATAATTTGTGACATTGTGGACCAGTACGTCCGGGAGGACATAAACATCGACCGGTAATGGCATCACACACGTTAGGAGAACGTAAACGAGAAGTGTTCGGCCTTACGAAGACGCTGATTAAAATAGATTAAATACAAACATGATAAGATTAAATATGTCAAATTGATATAAAACTTAATTAATTCATTTAATTAAATCAAGTGAGTGTGAGCTTATACAACCTTGAATTCATATAAATATAATTTAATGGCTATTTTTAATAATTTTTGGATTTTAATTCAAAATGTATATTATTACTATAAAATAAGTTTTTAACACATATTTAAATGTAAATATAAATTTGACGGTATGAAAAATATATTTAGGGAATATCAGTATACTTGGTAAAATTATATTGCATTCCATTAAATCGGTGATTAGAAGAACTATTGTGAAGGCCTTGAAATACGAGCGCGAGGCTATCATTGTAAACGGCGTCGAAATTATCTACGAAAAAATAGGTCGGAGCAGCGGACGAAACGAAAAAATAATTGTTATTGAAAGAACGATATGAGATGGTGGTGGTGGTGGTAGTAAGTTGAGATCCTACAAAATAATACATATTTTCATTTCGTAAAAAATTTATGAAATAAAATCTCTTAAAATCTTGTATATAAAAGGGCTAAAAAAAGAGATGTAGGCAAAAATGATTTTATTACTTAAAAAAACAAACTCTTTTTAATTCTGTCAAAATATTGAAATTTTAAAACCTTTTTTACTAATTATACATACTTTCCGACTGGTGGCTAACAATAAAATACTACCTAAAATGGATGCAGTTAATAATTCTACTTTGGCAAATCAAGGTCATATTTGTTGTTTTTAAATAGGCAAAAATAGTTTCTTTAATAAATTAAAAAGAAGTGCCACTTTTTGTATAAGCCAATTGAAATATAACAAAAGGGGCTAACTTTCCCACGCTTCGATTTCCCGCATTTCGCGATCGCTTAGTTGGTAATCATCGCAGCGACAAGCGTTCCAGCACTGGGGTCCATAAGTTCCACGAGGGCAAGGCAGTTCGCAAGAGGGTCCCGTCCACCCCGATTTACAGAGGCAATCACCCGTCAGGGCCTCACAAGCCTCGTAGTGCTGGCACCTCTCGTGACAGGCGAAAATACATCCGCTTCCGTACCAACCTTTTTGACAAGCGTATTGACAACTAAGGGAAAAGATGTAGAAAATTATATTTGAATTAATTATAATTTACTAAATTTAAAAATTTTCACCATAGCCCAATACACAAAGGAAGGTCATAAAAAAAGAAGTTTTGACACTGAAATAAACTAATCCCTGACCTTTTTTTAAATATATTTTTCGTTTTCTAAATTTTCTTTCACATACGGCTTTGCTACCTCCAAAATGGCCAAAATGAGTGATTTTACGACCTCCAGAATACCCAAAAGAGCAAAAATTTAAGATTTTTTTTTCATATAAAAATCATTTGTAACCTATAATTTTATTTCGAATAATCAGAAATACAACCCTTTAATCAATATTTAAATAATACAGAATAATTGGCATTCCAACCTATACAGGACATTTATTAACGACTGTTAATAATAAAGTAGGTAATAACAGTTAGTATTTGACAATATTTACGAAGCTGTGAGTTTTTTGTTCCGCTAAATTTATATTGTTATAGAGGTAAATGAATTTAATCACACGCCGGCAACTTAGATAATTGGCTAAGTCCATCATTTATAGGCATGTTGATTAGGGCTAAATGGCTAGGCAGCTTCCTCATTGCAAATGTGTTAACATAAAATCTTAAAAAACAATTGAAATACAGCGTCCCGCCTAAAAAAGTTAGGGTGTTCTCAATAATCTACCAAGTCTACAAATAAATTTAAACAGAATTAAAAAAGCCTATGTTAAAATAAGGGAAGGAAATTCAAAATAAGTTTAAATCAATACATATGCTAGTTATATATGAGCTATACAGAATGATTTTTTTTGATAAAATCTTTCTGCGGGATTCATTAAATTTTTCAAAACTTCTTTTTAATAGAGAATTACAAACAAATAGTGGGAATTAAAAACATTAATAAAATAAAACACATATGCTAAAGTTATACATAAAAAACAAAATAAGTACAAAAATAAAACTGTCAATACCCTTCTCCACTCCATCCTGGCAAGCAAGAGCATTTACCCAAAACTTGGTCGCAAGTTGAGTTATTCTGGCAGAGGCAGTTGCCCAAACAGTCCGGACCAAACGTACCAACAGGGCAACGGACTTCACAACGCGATCCCATATAACCCGGTTTACAACTTGATTAGTATGCAATAAAAATAAAAATACACTTTGATAAATTTTTAAGACATATAGTTATTGCATGAAATATTTTATATTTTATTTTTTACCGCTGTTTTTAACACATGTCAACAAGCTCTAATGTTAAAAATAAGTTTATGAAAACATATAAGCATACATCTCCACGATGGCTTATCCCATATGTATTTTCCGTTTTTCGCAGTTTTTTCAACCTTCGGCTTTTTAGATCAGTCCTTATAGAACAATGGCCTTTTTAACTAAATTAACAGATTATGCGACCTCGAGGACACTTTAAAAATTCAAAAATCTTTTTGTCAGACAAAAATCCTATTTATTATATTTGTCATCTCAAATATCACACGTTAACAAATTGTTAGAATTTTTTTATGTAAACATAAAAGAATGCACCACCCTATGGCCTAATTTCATATTTATTTTCCGCTGTTGGTTCCTTTAATCGGTCCATATCAAAAAATTCTTAACAAATTTTGCGACCTCAAGAATACCCTAAAAAGAAATTTTAAAATTTTTTGAAATTTAAAAATCCCATGTACATATATTTATCATCTCAAATAAAATGAAATTTTTAATACATCAAGCTCTTACTTTAACATTTAAATAATATAAAATATTTAGCGTACAAACTTATATACAAAACAATATATTTATGGTTTTTAACGAAAATATTATTTGATTATTAAAAAACAGTTCAACTGTTCTAAATATGCAAAAAAATTTCATTTTTGTTTTAAATCTATTTTGTTTTTTAACATTTTTTTTTTCATAAAATTTCCAATTTTTATAGCAGTCAAACTAAGTTTGATTAGTAAAAACGGTAACTGGATTTGAAGAAGGCAGGTTTGATCTCTGTATAGCTCATAAATCTCCAAAATTTGTTAATGTAATTAAACTTTCTTAGCTATAAACATTGAAAATTTATTTTTATTCACAACTGCGATGGCCAAGCCAAATAATAATCCTGCCATTTTTAGGTTAGGAATATATTCTATAACCAGTAGATGTTCGAGCTCAATATACTTAAAAATTCAATTGCGTAAGATAATAATTAAAGTTACAGTTATAAATATAGTAAAAAAAATCTTAAGGTGGCAAAAACAGTCTTTGTCAAAATTGACCATTTTTTCCATTGTCGTGTATCAGTAGGGCATTGTACTGGTAATATCAAAAAAATAAAAATTAATAGAGATAACGCCATCAAGTAGATTATTTCGCTGCAAATTCACAACCTTCGCCCTACATTCGCTGACTTTTGTAGACCTATGCAATGACAGCTATGCAAATATTATAATTTTAAATTTCAATACATGTAGAATTAGTAGTAAGAGCTATAACAATAATATAATTAATATTTTTTTATAAAGAATGAGTGCAAACATGCATTGCCCGGTGTAGGCATTACAATCCCCATGTAGCAGATCACAGTCACAAGGCTGGGTGCAATTTAGGTCAGGTTGACAGGGATCCGAACAGGTTGGGCCCGTAAAAAATCCCGTCACTTGGAAGGTTATATCGTGCTTCGCATTTTTACTTTCAAGAGATTCGGGATTTTCAAATGGATTGTTCAATAGAGTTTTCAGAAACTTGCCTTTACCGGAATAATCTATAAAATTGTTATTGTCTGTGCTATTATTATTAATATTATTATTGTTGAGGTATGTCATATGATGAATGGAGCAGTCGCAAAAACCATCGCTTGGTCTACATTGCCAGGGATAAAAACATTCACACGTGTCTGAGCAACCAAACCCATAACGGCCGAGAGGACAATTTTCTTGGCACCTAAGAAAAAAGAAAATTTTCTGTTTCTAAAAAGGCACTAAAAATTATATAAATATATTTGCTACGAAACAATCTTTAGCAATTAAGTTACAAATTAATATAATAATATTGTAGTCTTAGAGTTCATTTTTGATTTTTTTACAATGTTTTAGGTAAAGAAACAAAAGTCCTAAAAACTATACTAACAAAAGACAATAAAATATACAATATATTTAATAAATGAAAAAAAAATTATAAGTTTTTAAATCGTGCCTATTTAAACCAATCTAAAGTGTCTATTATAGCCAATATCAATAACTTAACTTTTATAAAAAAAGGTAAAGCCCATGTTAATATATCAAACAACGTTGATGTATAAATTTTTCTAATAAGAACAAACTTCTGCCCCATAAAGCCAGGAGCGCACTGGCATTCCCCAGTCTTGTGGTGACACGTTACAGAACCATTACCGCAATTACAAAATTTGAAACATCCAGGTCCGTAAGTTCCGCCTTGGCATTTATCACCGCACACGCTGCCCTATTTAAATTTATGATAGGATTGTTTACGAAATATAATATTATGGTGATAACATATGTAGTATAATATTAATATAAAGGTCCGAAAGGCATTCATGCATCAATTTAGAGTATAAAACCATTAGGTATGGTTTAAATAATTTTTAAAAAGGCTATTCTACTAATATTTATAAAAAGAAATACAGGCGATTAACGCTACTCATTTTCGATTTCGCTCACCCGTGCTGTTTTTTCTTATAAAACTACAATTAAAAAAATTTAATATTTGGTTAAAACCGTAAACTATATTTCACAAGTAATAAAAAATTGTATCTGTATTTAATTTTGAATTTTAAAAAGGCGCAACCCAGCGGATGCAAATAAAAATGGTTTCAAATTCTCCAAACAAATTATATTCCTAAAGGGGTAAAAGTATTCGATATATAAAAATTAAATATTTTGCAAATAAAACACGTATATGAAAAATATTATCAAAAAAATTATTGTAGTTTGCAAAATACGAGTAAAATATATTAAAGTTTTTTTCTTGTCTTTATAAACTCTGAAAGTTAAAACATGTAAGTTGCATAAAATAAATTTACTCTCCATCCGTCAAAACATTTGCATTCATAAGGTTGGACGCAGGTGCCATGTAGACATGTTGGGTTACAAACCGCTACATATTAAATTAAGATTTTTGTATATGATTTAAGGCAAAAAAAGGGTAATATACTAAGCAACTAAGGGCCGGATACTGCGCAACTAAAAAATGGGCAAAGAAAATGAGAAATGTTTTGGGGCAAAATAACCTACTGTAGCACACATTTGCATTATAAAAAAATCGTTAAAACAGAAATTATATTTTCTATAAATTGTACAATTTTTTCAAGCCTGTTTTTAGCAAGGTTTACTCGATTTATACTATATTTGATGACAAAATAGGTTTTAGAGAAACGTAATTCGAATAATACTTCGATAATTTTCGTTTTAATTTTATTTATTATTTTTAAAAATGTTAATGATTGACAAGATGCCATAACATTTAAAATAAGAATTCGAGAAGGGAATGAACGGAATATTAATTAAGTGACTAAAGAATGTTTTCTATATATTTACATGGGTCCTAGGCTTGTTTAAATTGGCAGAGTTTTAGGAATTTGAATTTAGAATTTTAACTGAAAATTATACATAATCATCTAAAAAAATATATATAAATTTGATGTATAGGCTTAAAAATATATAAAATTTTTATTTCTGAAGGATTAGGCCGATCTACCTCAAAAAATGCTAAATTTACTATTTTACGTCTTTGACCCATGATTGAATGAAAATTAGACGACGAGGGATATAAATAAAACCAGTTAAAATATTAATGAACTTTAAAAAATTTTTCAATCTTGTCCAAAATGTTTCAATTCTGTCGCACAGTATATTTTATTAACACATAAAACGAACTTACGTATTGAGCAATTCGACTTTTCCAAATCAGTCCACCCATCGCAACATTTTTCGACTTGACGAGTTTTGGGTATAGTTTCATTCGTGTATTCAATTATTGTCTTGATTCTGTATAAAGTTATAAATAAATGTAAAAAGAGTTCAACCTTACCATTTAAAAAATTGTACAAAAGCAAATGAAAAATTATATGTTTCACATAAACCCAAAGCAGACGATAATTATGAAAAGCAGATGGAATTAAAAAATCAGACGATAAATTACCAAGTGGATATAAATAGGTACATAAGGCAAACAGAAGTACCGCCTATGCTCTAAATATTTATCCATCCTAACATTCTATGGTTTGACCTTTAATTGGTTTTGGACATAAACTTCACAGGTAGTTAATTATAATTATTTTTTATTTTACGCAAAGTTAGTAAAAGAAGCTATGGGAGATAAAAATGTTTAGACAAATGGAAACAGTAAACGGGGAATAGAAAATTTAATGTTAGGGACAAAGTTAACTTTGGTGTAAAAACTTTTTACCGATGTAGAGATTACAACAATCATCCGAACACACATGGCAATTTTTGAATGAAACAGTTGAGAGATGAGACAACTGGACGACAAAGGAGACCAGCAAATATGATTTTCAAAAAATAAAAGTTAATTGAATTTTTTTAACTAATAATTCTCATGGATGTTTTAGTAAACAACGTTATAAAAATACCATACCACATGCAAAAATTTAGAACGCACTTTGATAGTTGTGGTTAGGCGTTTTGCCGCGCTTTACATTAAAAAAATACAAACAAAAAAACTTTCCATATAAACTCTCATCTCTTTTCAGGTGTAAAATTACAGGTGAGATAGTAGAAAGGTATTTCCATAATTACAAATGTATGTATAAAAATCATGGCACAAAAAGTGTGTTTAATATTGCTAGACTTTAAATGTAAAATGGTGAGAGGGATTAAGTGGAAAAACGCAATAATTTGTGAAAAAAGGTAGAAGATAAGTATACATATATCTAATTTGAGGATGAAAAATTGACAATCTAAATATTTTATTTATTGTTTGTTTTAAAGCAAGCCATTTTTGTAAAAAAAAGCAGGGAAATGGAATTGAATTTACGTTTATTTTTGAGTTAAATAATATTAAAAGTTGAGCTATTATTTATATAAGCAGCAAATGATCGATATTAAGTTAAAAATTGGTTGATTTTAACACTCTAATTTTTAAAATAACCAAAAAAGGAGTGAGAGGACGAACCAAGATTTTTATATATTGGTAATATATTCACACTAAAAAATATAAGAATTGCAACGTTTTTAATATTAATTTTTTATTTTAATTTTAATATTTTTCATAGGTAATAATAGTTTTACAAATTGGAATTTGTCCGGATAGTGGTTTTTAAAAAAATTTAAATAAAACATATTTATAAAGCTAATCGCATATTATTTTAAGTTATTAAAAATTCTAGAAATTAATTATTTCCAATATTCTATTAAAACATTTATATAAGGGCACGTGCAAAGTGAGTTTTTATTTTCGCAAAATTTTGAAAATTTTAAAAATTTTGAAAATTTATTTTTTTTCAAAATTTTTTCAAAAATTTTTTATTTAAGAAAAAACATTTTATGTGCATACATTAAATTTGGCAACTTTTTAAAAATTTGCGTTTCATTACAAAATATTTTTTTTCAAAATTTTGAAAATTTTACGAAAATAAAAACTCACTTTGCACGTGCCCTAAGCAAAACAAAAATACACTTTCGTGTTTATTTAAAAATCAATAAAAAGAAAATAAAATGCAAACTCCAAAACATTCTTGGCATTCCACTGGCAATAACAATTATGACCATAGAAATATAAGGGCCGCATTCAGGCTTCTACTAAATTTTGCGATATTTTCATTAATTATGTAGATGCTATAATTTGGGTACACTTTGCAAAGAAAAAGGCATGTGGCTGTATACATAGTATGATATAAATTTCTACCCAACCATAATTACATTACTCGTATTTAATTATAAATAAGTTTTTAAAAATTCGCTATTAAAAAAATCTATAAAAAAGTAAATTTCGGCGTCAACGTTAAGATTTTCCTTTTTTTGAAAGTATATCTCAAAAATATTTTATTGAAGGACTGTGGCAAAGAAATATAAAATAAAAATTCATACATGGTTAGATTACTTATAAAAACTCTTAAAGTTTAACTAATAATCGGAGTAGGCGTTCAAAACGAAATATTTTGACAAGAAAAAAATATTATGTGGTCAAAATGTGTGAAGTCTCCAAAAAACCATAGAAATAGCACAGGTACTTTTTGATAATTATTAACTATGTATTTCATAAATAAGTAAAAAATATATATGAAATAAATGGTTGATACTTTGACTTTAGCAAGTTGATAGTTAATAAAAACTTAGTTTAATTTTCGATAGTTTGTGTTCATCCCTAAAAAAGCCTTTTTTCGCATAAGTTTAAAAAAATATATTTATAATAGTTATTTTTACACATTTTTAATACTTAACTATAAAAAAATAACTTAGAAAGCAGTTGTTTTACCTTTTAAAAATTTATTTTTCGTTTTCAGGCATATTTACGAATTTGTCCAATCTTAATTAAGAGCACGTGAAAAATACCTCTGCCAGGATAAAAAAGTTTGAAAAAAAAAACAATCTAAAAAAAAATTTAAAAACAAAACGACTTTAAATAATTCCTTATATGTAAATAAAAATTATTTTTTAACGTTACATTAAACTATGTTGTGTAATATTTGGACAAATTAATTTTTAAACGCATTAATAAATGAATGATTCGGCAGTTATATAGACGCCCTTTAAAAAATATGTAATTTAACATTTTTAATCTACCACAAAATTCAAAATGTTAAATAACATGGCATTAAATATGAGAGACTTTTAAGGGTGTTTGAGACGGACTTTGAAGAGTCATGATGCTCTTGTTATTTGTAAGGGAGAGAGAGAGATTAACAAGGTCAAATAATTAGTTAGGTGTTAAAAAAATTAAGAAAAGATGGGAAAACGAGACGATAGTGTGACAAAATGGTTTATACTACGATAAAAGAAAAAGAGCTTGAGTTACATGTCCGTCCAAACTAATAACATGTCCGTCCAAACTAATAAAATATTTCATTGCAAAAGAATGAGTAGAGTATAATAATTTAAATCTAACAAATTAGAAATAAAATTATTTAAACCAAACGTCTTATCCAAAAATATGATTAACTAAGATATAGATTGTTAATTTCTTATTATTAAATAGCAGTATGCTATTACTATCATCACTTTTTTGGTGCTTTGGGCATTCACTTCACTTTTACAAAATACTTTAAATTTATAATAAAATGTGTATTTATGCGACAAAAAAAGGAATTGGAATTAATAAACATAGTGTAAAAAACTGTATTGAACCATTAACTTTGGTTAAAATTATTTCGAGAACTAAAAAAATATTGAAGTTTAAAATAGGAAAATTGATTTTTTTTTATAAATTTTTCATTCATCATGAGTAATCAACATGTTATAAAGCGCGGAACATGACTAAAAGGGACGCAGCTTAAATTCTTCTTATTATGGCCTTAAAAAAATAGGAAATATTAGATAGCAAGATTTGTTTTGTTAAATTATTGAAAATGAATCGAAATATGTTTTATTTTATACTAATTTTTTTATAAATTAAAATTAGAACTATTTAGAGGGCGATGGGGCTCTAAAAAAGCACAAAGCAGACCCGTCGGACAAACATCGAGCTCGCAATGGCGTGAGTAATTAGTAAAAAAACTTGACATTAGGTATAGGTAGGGTTGCCAAACGTCCTCCTTTCGGGAGGACGGCAACCTTTTTAGCTGTCCGTCCTCCCGTCCTCCTTTGAGCTGAAAATGTCCTCCTTTTTGAATAAAAATGAAAAAAAATTTTTTTTTTATTTAAAATACTAAAAATTATTTCCCATACCTTATTTACCCATAAACAACTCAAAAGAAAATCAAATTTCACTTTTAAATCCCTTAAAAAAAATTAACACCAAAATTTAAATAATAGATGGCGTTTTGATACATAACTTATCAAAGATTTTTCAAAATCATCAAATTTTCGCATTTATCTTCAGAAAAATATTTAGCTGCTATTATTATATTTTGTAGATAAAATTAAAATATAATCAATTAAATATTTATAATAAAATGTGATTTAATAAATTTTTTTCACATTCATTAAAACATTTGGGTTTTTTTGATTTTCCGCCAAAAAATTTCAAATCAATTTTGCCATACCCACAGAACAACCTATCTAAATTTAAGTGAAAGAAATTGATTTTAATTAATTCTCACAGTGATTAGTATGTCAAGTAATTTGATATTTTTTAAAATTTTGAAATACCTTAAATAATCTTATAGAAAAATTATGTACATATCAAGCCAAATGGGAGACAGAATACGATTTTTTACAAGAAAAGAGCAGTAATATTGCATTTTGCAAATTATGCCAATCTGAAATATCAAAAGTTTA
Organism: Acutogordius australiensis; assembly: GCA_030555515.1. Taxonomy (NCBI): domain Eukaryota; kingdom Metazoa; phylum Nematomorpha; class Gordioida; order Gordea; family Gordiidae; genus Acutogordius; species Acutogordius australiensis. The sequence continues at coordinate 177,100 of JAUIRJ010000008.1, read as the reverse complement.
TAAAGGTTTAGTTGCTATAAGACCGAAATAATCGTATATATTAATACAGATTTACAATGCGGAGATTTTTATAATTATGCTTTTAATGATACAAAATTGTTAAAAGATGCGAAAACTTCTTATAATAATTTTAATTGATCATGTTAATTCATAAATAATAAATAAAATGATGTAATATTGATCTTAAAGTCATTTTTAAGCTTGCGCGTTGTTTTTTTTAATTTGTCCTCCTTTGTCCTCCTTTTTGACACAGCCGTCCTCCTTTTTAACCCAGACCTGTTGGTAACCCTAGGTATAGGTTAACAATCATATCTTAAAAAAACAAATTTATTTTTAATATTCACTATGTCGAACTATATAATGAATAAAAAAAATTTTATTACAGAAATTGTATTTAATGTCGACCATAGTTTGGCAACTTTTCGTTAAAATGCGTTTTATGTCAAAGAGAAATAAAATTACATAATTTTTTTAAATTTTAAATTTTTTCAAATAATTGAAAGAAGGTTGAACTAGGCCCTGGCGGAAAAAACAAAACTTTATTTTGATCGTGGTCCAAGAATCATCGAAGAAAATTATGGTAAATAAAGGAGGTCCGGCAATATTGAATTCTCCTTTCTTAATCCGGCCCTTAATATGATTATGATCTTCTATATATTAAGTTTCTAGGGAAAAAAAAGTAAATTGAAAAGGTTCAAAATTCTCATTACTTCTTTAGGAATTTAAAGAAGCCTGCTGTTCATTTTATTATTAAATAAGCAAAGAGGCCTAAAGAGAAAAAGTTATGCGCAGAGGTTGCTTAATTTACAAAGGCTGTAAAATACTTAAAACTTAACTTTTGTAGAATTTATAAAAACGCAGAAATATGAAAATTGGTTAAATACGCCAAAATTTATGTTCGTTTGATGCTTTTTAATATATATTCCTGCGAATTTTATGCAGAATTGACATAAAAATACAATTGTTTTTATTTGACAAAATAAAATTACCACAAAAAAAGATTTCCAGAATTGATTAAAGCTCATGTAAAAATAACTCTATGGTATTGGCGTTTTGCCCATACTAGGTGACACCAAATACTTACGAAAAAAATTTGATTGATCATCAAAAATAAACTTGTTATAATTATAAAACTTACCCTAACCCCAAGTAAACCTCACCAAAACCCTATGCAGATATACTAAGCTTATTAATCGTAATTTTACCTCAACCAAACGTTGAATTAACTCTTATCTAACTTTGCCCTTAACTCTAAAATTTATCACAATGTTAACATATTTTATGGATTTTCGTTATTTTATAGATTTTCGTTTCGTACAACTTTGGGTCCACCACTATTTCCCCCTTTAAAATCGGTTTAGCCGCTATAGCTTCTTAGATATCCATTAATTTAAGAAGGCCCCTCAGGGTGTGCAGGCGGGCAAAACCTGGGGTTATAGGCTTAGGCTGTTGAAAAATGGACGGCTCCGGAATTAGTTGGCGGTGACCGGACCAATTATTACCAACCAGGTTCAGCGTTGCTTATTTCAATGTAAAACATGAGCAAACACTCAGATATATATAACAATTCTTAACAACTATGCAAGCCAAAAAAAGGCAATTATTTTTCCATATTTTAGTTTTTTGTAAACACGCCTTATTTATGTATGATGAAATTTAAATATTTTTTAAAGAATTATTTGAAAAAATTAATCATCAAGTTTGACCGCTGTCCTTCTTTAATAATCACTAATTTATAATTTAAGGTGATTTTTTTTTCTAAAATGGTAGGTAGATTCAATGTCGAAGTTTAATTTAGACGCGTTTAGTGTGGTTACGTGCTTATGATTAATTAAAATGTCAATTAGAAATATAGGAAAATAAAATTAAATTCAAATTCGAAAAAAATTAATAATTTGCCTTGCGTATATCGGTTCACTCAAATTGAATTAGGAGCTTAAAACTCTGGAAAGGTCAAATTAAGATCTAATTTGTTGCTGTCCATAGTGAGCGCTGAATTTTTAGTAAAAATGATATTTTACTAGATACACTCATTTAAATTAAACTACAGTTGTATATAAAGAACAACATTTTGATATAGAAAGACTATACAAAATTGTGTTAGGTAAAGAGCAAATAGGTAAAGGTTTTTGTTTTGTGCACCATAATATACCATAAAATTTGCTCATTAAAATGTAAAACGACAGGCGTGAGATATAATTCAGTAAAGAAAAAAAAATTTAACATAACCTGGGGCACAAGTTTATATAATACGTTATAATAAAATAAGAATGGAGGAATTTTAGCAAAGAAAATCGTTATAAAGCAGGAAAAAGAATACGGATGGTCAGTTTTTGTGGTTAAAAACTTCCTGAATATTCAATTAGTTTGAAAAACATAAATTATACAACAAATTTCTGACATTAAATTGTTATTAAAAACGTTAAATCATCATAATTACATAAAAAAAAATTAGAATTCAAAAAATACAGAATTTGAGTACAATGTAAGATTTTCTTTAAAATTCTCCGGGATATAAATAAGGTTTGTCAAAAAATAATAAGAGTATCCTGATGGCACAGTTTTATTTCAAAAAAATTTGTGGTAGTTTCCTCCAGACCTTTTTTTCCTATTAAAGACCGGCTTAACCGATAATTTGACTTGACTCCTGAGCGGCTCTCGCACAGCCGGTGACCTAGGCTTTCTAGTCTCCCAGAAAATTGGAATGCTTTGGAACTCGTTGGCGGTCACCTGTTTATCCAACTAAAATAACCAGACTTAACGTTGGGGGTACCCATTTTTATTTTTAAAACATATACAGAGGCCTTTGGACCATAAAAGAGAAAAAAAAAGTTGAAAATAATAACCCTTTAACGGGATACTAAATTAAATTTGATATTTCATTCTAGTTGTTCTTAACCAACAAGCTACCATTTTAAAACAGACTTAATCGTTATCATTTAACACGAATTAAAAGCATCTCATGCCATATATCAGCTATTTGATCTAGCTAATATATTTTAAAATAGGCGGTATGATCTTAATGACCAAACTATAAATTTCTACTACGGCAAAAATTTCTTATAAAAAATTTTTAATAAAAAAAACGCAATGTTAAGATAAGATTAATCCTATAAACTTCTTAATACATATGGAAAAATTTAAACGAATATGATTATCATTGTACAACATTTTGATTTTATTATCATTTTAGGGCCCTCAATTTAAACGCGTTAACCGTTTTAAGTTAACAATAACACCGTTGTTAAACTATTTAAAGTAATAGAATAAAATTTTACTTTTAATTATGAAATTTCATCATATTCCAAAATTACATATTAAAAAAAATTTAAATGAGCTTAGTCCACTGATATTTTAAATAAACTAATTATATGCTACCAAATAAAATTCTATCGAAAATTTTATTTTGAACAATTTTAGCTGATATTCCAGAAATTTGTTTTAATAAATAATATAGATGAAATTTCAAATAAATAATATGGCACTAACAACCTTTTTTTCTAGTACATCTATAAATATTTATGAATGTGTAAAATTTATGAATCGGCTCAAAAACAATCTTGTGTATCTCTAAAAATTTTCCGTTTTTACCCGTTAGAGCCAGAGAAAAAAAGGATAATGGCCAAATTTAACTGACTGTGTCCTTAAAAATCCTTAAATATTTTATTTTATATAAAAATCAATTTTAGTTAGATTATTTGAGAAATTATATTTTAAAATATATCTAACTTTAACATTAACATTCAAATTGTACATGATACACAGGTCAACAATTTTTTATGAGATATGGGTTAACTATTAAGATCAAACTTGCCATTAGTGAACATTAAATCCGTTTATTGTTTTTCCTAATCAAACTTAGTTAGTCAGGTATAAACATTAAAAATTTTTGAAAAAAAGGCAAAAAAAAAACAAAAGAGACTCGAAAACAAAAATTAATTGAAATTTTATTTTTGCATATTCACTATAGTTAAACGTTAAATTCAAACTTTTAAAAATTAGTTAAAAACCGATAATGTATCGTGTCGTATTTAAGTTTCGACGTGACATATATCGTATTATATAAATGCCTGCGTAAGAGCTTGATATATTAATAAAATTTAATTTTCATTATTTGTGATTGATATATGTTACAAGAAATTTTTATATGCAAAGTCAATTTGGTCAAAAAGGGTCCCTTTTTGTTATAGACAGATCTGAGGAATTAAAGATGGAAGAAACTAAGAAAAACGAAAATATGTATGAGATTAGGCCATCATGGCATTCTTTTATGTTTTCATAAAAATCTCGTCTCTGACATTGATATTTGTTGACCTGTGGTATTTGCACCCCAACGACAGATTTTTTATCAGTTAAAATAAAATTATTATTATAAATTTGTGTGTTTTTTAACATTCTATATTTTTATTGTTTACTGCTGACTTACAAAATAAATTAGTAAACAGATTTGATCCCTAAGATGTCTTCAGGTCTGGTTTCTATAGGTCTAAAAAATTTGCCTAGCTGTGTATATGTTATGTATGAAACGTTAAAAAAAATGGTGGCTGCAACATACCTAAGGTTGCAGTCCATGTAAACAAAAAATATTTGGTATATATGCTAATATAGCATGCAAAATGCTGAAAACAGACAAATTTTATTAATGTTGCAGTCCATGTAAACAAAAAATGTTTGGTATATATGCTAATATAGCATGCACATTGCTGAAAACATACAAATTTTATTAATATTTTAACTAGCTTCAATTTTTTTTTGAATTTTAAAAAAAAGTGCTAAATGCTTATATTTAATATACTGTTGTTAACAGCATTTTTAATGTCAAAAATTATATATAATTAAATAATTTAATTAAAATAACAAATTTTTAATAATAAGAAAGTAGTAAACACACTCATTTCTCAAAACAACATATATGACAGAGCTCACCAATCTTAATAACTTATGTAGTTAATAACATTTGTATAAAAAACCAGTATAAAAAAACTTGTACATCAATAAAAAAAAACTTAATTTTAAATTAAATAAGTAAGAACCTACAAAATAGTATCTATTCAATGCCAAAAAAACTAAAAAATAATTTTGAATAGGTAAATCATTTTATTTAATTTTAATAGATGTTTCAGAGGTATTGTAATAAAAATTACATAATGTTTAAATAAAAAAATTACTCATATTTTTCTTTGCATTTATTTCCAAACATATACAGAGTCTTTTGAAAAATATTACAATCTGGTTTGTATGGAACCATGATGTTCCTAACATTTGTTTTGTTAATGCTTTCATGGTAACTAATAATATAAATTTAGGTCGGTTTATGTAAGTATAATTATTATATAAATATCAAAACTTTTCAACGAAGTTGCATATTTGCTGAGAGAAAATGGATTTATTTAAGATAATAAAAAAAACTAAAAATTCAAATTTTAACATCAGCACACCTTAAATCGTGCCATACTGACTTAAAAGCAGAGTAACATATGACAAGCATCTGACACTGTGTGTTATTAAATAATTTTAAAATAAATTTTTATTAATGAATTTTTAGTTGGAGACAAATCCTAATAAATTTAAAAGTGTGTGTTAAAAATTAATTTATTTTATAATTTAAATTTTAAATACACAAATATGAATTTTTTAGATTAGGGCACATGAAAAGTGAGTTTTTATGGTTTGGGTAATAAATGCAGAAAGATTGCGCATGCGGTTTTTCTTTATCTTAGATTGGACAATTCAAATTTTACCAAATGCAACCACTCATTTATTATATTTAAATTGATAAATATTGAATATAAATTTAAAAGTATTAATTCTCGCTTTATTTATTATTAATAATAAATATCATATTATTATCCTTTATTTTTAAATTGTGTAAGAGGCATGTAAATTAAAATAGAGTTGCTTGTAACAATTAAAGGACTAAGAAACTTATGTTTATTTAACGGTAAACCATAGTGAAATACAATTTTTATGTGCTCGTTCTAAGTTTCATTGTTTAAATAATTTTTTAAAAATTTTTTTAATTGATTTCTAAATATTGTTATAGGGGCGAAGCGTTCAGAATTTATTTTCAAATAATTTTGAATATTTTATTACACCTGGGGCGGTTACAATAAGAGAAATTCTATAATTGTACATAAAATTATGCTGATAATTATCACACAAGTATAACTAGAAAAATATTTAACATTAAATCAATTTTGTTTTCCTAAAAGTTAATTTACTTTGAAATTGTTCTAATAAAAAAAATGAGCATTATTTTATAAGATTTACACAAAAATAATAATCAGCTTGCATAGACAAATTTAAATAAAAATTTAAAACGATTCTTTAAAATAGTAAAAAAACTGCTTCTACCTTTTTTTCCTAATCAAACTTAGTAAGTTAGCTAAAAACATTAAATTTAAAAAAAAATGTCAATTAAACAAAAAAAATTTACAAACAAATATAAATTAAAATTACATATTTACAACAGCTAAACTGTTAAATTCAAACGTCAAATAATAATTTTATTAAAAGCAGAATATATATCGTGCTGCATTAAAGTTTCTTCATTTTTCCATATTAAAAAAAGATGACGTAACTTAATATTAATTTTATTTTATTTAAGATTATAAATGTGAGTTAAAAGATATTTTATGAAAAAAGACTTGATTTTTTTAGGGTATAACGTTTCAAAATCTAATTTTGTCAAAAAGGCCATTTTTTATATAGGAATGACGGATCTTAAAAGTCAAGGTAAATAAATTAGAACAAATAAAATACATATGAGATATGGCTATCAAGGGTTATGGTTTAAAAAACTTATATTTTCGAAATTGTTATTTGTTGACCAGTGTCATTTATCATTAATAAATACTTTAAAGTTCATTTAATAATATACTTAAAAGGGCATATTTTTTTATAACACTAAATAAATTTAAAATTAAATTTGTGTTTGTACGTACATTTAAATAGTTATTCAAGAAATTTTTTTTATAAAAATAATAAATCTTTGGATATGGTATAGGCAATACTTTTTATAATATTGATATAGAAGAATCTTTTTATATCTATTAAATGAAACTATAAAAACTTATAAAGAATGCTGTAGTTTTTCCATTTTGAACTATTATTGATAATATATCATTGTTTTTATATTGTATTTTACCATTATAGTGCTAACGGAAGCATATATGTACAAAGATATTATTAGGTTTAAATATAATGTGCTTGTCTTAAAATAGGTTCGAGTTAAAAATATTTAAAATAGAAATTATTTAGAGGTTAGGATTAGATTTTAATTGTATGGGTTGCTTAAGTTAGTAGCAGATTAAAATACTAAATTTTGCCTGAAAGTTTATATAATTGGGGCCGGGTGGGAATGCGATCGTCCCAAATCTAGTAAAAAGCCCAAATTCAGAGCAAAAATTTACCGCTTAGAAAAATATAACATAATCTGTTCTACTTGTGATATTTGCCTTTAATATTAATTTATACCTATATTATTTATAATTAATTTAGGTTAAACTGTGAAAATAAAAATGTTAGGAGTTGAAACCTAGATATATAAAGTTATAGATTTACCTTTCTTTTCTTTTTATTATATTGATATTATGTTATATGTTATTGAATTATAAAATAAAATAGCTGTATAGAAAAGCTAAAAGCTGAATAAATTTTAAATGTTGGAAAGACATGAATGCTTTGTTAAAAGTAAGTTTAAGATATAAAAACCCCAGGAAAAATTTAACATAATCTGTTCTACTTGTGATATTTGCCTTTAATATTAATTTATACTTATAATTATGCCTCTTTTGAAAACTGGCAAAGTTATTTTGCAAGAAAACCAGCATTAGTTTTAGAAAAAATTTTGTCTCAAAAGTTTGTTCCAAATGCTTGTAATTATGTAAATTTTATGTTACTTTCAATAACTACGAATTCTATGGTTTTTAGAAGTGGAGGGAAACTATTAAGCTGCTTAAATTGCAAAGTTGTCCAATATTGCTCTAAAAATTGTCAAGTATATTTTGTTTTTTCATACTAAAATATTAAACACAAGTGGCAATGTAAGTTGGAATGTAAATATTTAAAGACTCAACATTTTATCTAGATATTCATTTAGCACATAGAATATTTTCAAAAATAAAAGTTTAAATCACAATTTTTCATATCAAAATTTAAACATTGATTATATTAACCTTAGAAAAGCACTAAGCAGCAGCCTATATATACCAATTCACATATAAAGTTTCCAAACATGTGTTTTGAAAATTTAAAGATTAATAAAGATGGAAATGATGAACTTAATTTTACTTTAATTAAAAATTTTATGTCAAAGGATAAATGTTCTTCTAAACATGAAATTATATCAAACATGTTTGACATCTTAAGAAGAGTAATTATATATATAAATTTTGAGTCCCAGTAATTAAATGATTTGGGTCAACTTTATTTTGTTTTTATATGCAATAAATTAATAATTATCAATTTATTTTTTATTTAAATCCATTCATAATTAATTCCTTTGATTTTAATAAATTTTGAAATAGAAGGAGCCAAATTGACTTTTTTTTGCAATTCTTAGCACGACTACTTTATAAAACTATCTGTAATAATGCTAGTGTGAGTTCAACTGCATAACAGTTTTAATTATATTGTTATATTTTTGGAGAAATAAGATGTAAATGCATTTATAATTATGGTAAAATGTTATTTATTATCTTATATTCATAATTAATTTGAATTTCTTGTACCCAACAATAAACAGATGGTGAATTTTAACTAGATTATGGTTATGTAGGTGTCATAATTAACAAGTAAAAATGGTAAATTTTTTGTCAATTAAAAAATTTAACTAGTGATTTCAACTCTTACTAAATTTATTAATAACAGAGTAAATAATTATTGTTAATTAGGAAGTATAATTTATAGCTTAAATCTAAAGCTTATGAAATCATTAAAGCATACTTTCTCACGATGGCCTTATCTTATATTTTCCGTGTTTTGTATTTTTCACCTTTGGATATCCATATCAAAAAAATGGCCTTTTTGACTAAATTGTTAGATTATGTATATTATGGTTTTTATATAATAAAAAAAATTGGTCCTTATTTGTTTGATGACAATTTATATTTATTTTAATCCATGTCATTTATAAATACAGATTGAAGGGAATTCAATAACTTTATGTGATTACACTTTAAATAAAATAGGGATTGCTATATATCTTAAGTAAAAGCTGATATTTTTTCTTATCAGTTTTGTAAATCCATATAATATTTATAATTACTAGTGCTTCACAATTTTATCATAAGTGTGTCCCTAAGGCTGTTGCACTTTTTAATGGGCCAAATATTGTTTCTTTAATTCAAGATGTAAATATAAACAAAATTGAAAACTTTCAAAATAAGGTTTGGTTGGGGACAGGAACTGTATTTTATTTTTCATACATACATTATATATGTCTTATTTCAAATAAAATATATAACATTTCCCGCCGTTTTAAGACGAAAATATTGATTGTTATCGTTGCAGTATCACTTTAAATTGTTTCAATTAATCGCATTGGACGGGTGGCAACCCGTGACGAACGGCGAAGAGAAGCTTCGCTGACATCCTTACGTGGTGATTGTGATTGAGGTGTCTGGTGCAGTATCTCGGGTGCATTATCACGTGGTGATTGAAGTATCGGGGTCGGATCCTCTAGTTTCTCATTAGTCTCAACCCTCACGCGCAGTTGATCCGCGTGTTTTCTCCCGTTTATGCCGGATTCTGACGATTGAACTCGATAAGATAGCGGTCCGGTACGTTCCTCAACGACGCCTTCGTGCCATCCCTTTGATAATTCATTTTTGATCCATACGGGATCCTTTTCCTCAAAAACACGATAGTCTTTGCCATTTACCATCTTTTCGGTGTATTTTTCCCTTCTAACGAAAGTTGAATCACACTTAAGCCAATCCAAAGGACCTTTCAACCTTCGACCAAACATCAGCATGCTTGGACTGACTCCGGTCGCCGCATGGCTAGTGTTTCGATATCCGTACAAGACATCCGTAAGGGCATCGTCAGGGGATAGACCTTCTTCTCTAGCCCCCGCATACCTTCGCTTTAATGTTTGTATGACCCTTTCCGCAGCCCCATTTGTTCGGGGGTGATACGGAGACGAGGTTATTGCCGTAATGTTTCGATTCCTACACATTTGCACGAATTTATAGCTCACGAACTGGCGACCATTATCGGATACAATGGCTCGAGGAGTGCCATAACGGGCAAAGTAAGACTTCATGGCCGCGCAAATATTTCGTGCATCGATACAGGTTAACCACTCGACCTCTACCCATTTTGAATGGGCATCTAGGATGATGAGCCAGTAACGTTTATCTATCGGACCTGCAATGTCGATGTGAATTCTTTCGCCTTTATCGACGAATGGGCTCCACGGTAGTATGGTATTTTCTGGAGCATTATTCCGATTAATTTGACACGGTCTGCAGGTTTGGACGAAATGTTCTATATCTTTATCGATTTCCGGCCAAAATACGTAAAAACGCATCCACGATTTCATAGCCGATATACCGATATGACCCCTATGGAATAGACGTAAAATTGGCGTGCGTAACGCCTGCGGTACCAGGAGTCGGTCTCCATAGTACAATAAATCATTTATGGTATGAATTTCCTCCTTGCGGGCTTTGTACGCCGCTAAAACTTTGTTACTTTCTTCTGACGGCCAGCCAGAATGGACGTATGTATATACTCGGTTAAGCCACAAGTCTTTACGTTGCGCTTCCCTGATTGTTTCGACATTTAATTGTAAGTTTTCAAGACCTTCTAAAGAGATTGAGCAAATTACATCGTCATCATGGTCCTGCGCGTATCTACTTGGTAACGGCAGCCGCGAAAACGCATCCGCTGTGTTGTTTTTCTTGCCTTCTTGGTACTCGATATCGAAATCGTAGACGGACAAACGCCAACACCAACGCAATAGCAATGCATTTAATTGCTTCGATAAGTCTCTTTTGCGACCAAAAATGGAGGTTAGCGAGCGATGGTCAACAATAACTTTGAAATATCGTCCATACAGGAGGTCGTGGAAATGCAGGATCGCGACTAGGACTCCTTTGGCTTCTAATTGCGTCGGAGCATAGTTTTCCTCCGCCGAATTTGTAGCTTTTGAGAAAAATCCAACAGGACTTTTTGATCCGTCCTTCATGACATGATAAAGTACAGCTCCAAACCCATCCTTTGAAGAATCGACTTCAAGTCGTAACGGTAATTCTTTTGAATACGGGGTTAGGTAGATTGACTGGGCTAATACGCTTTTCGTTGCTTTAAAAGCTTTCTCCTGCTCTCTACCCCAAAACCAACGGCTTTTAGAACTTGTCAACAGGTACAATGGACGCAATACATGTTGCAGATTTTTTATGAATCTTGACTGAAAATTGACTAAACCTAAGAAACTCCTAAGTTGCTTGACATTTGACGGAGTTGGCATTTCCGTGATGGCTTTAATTTTCTCTGGGTCGGGTCGTATCCCGTCTTTACCAAAGATACGCCCTAAAAATTTTACTTCCGGTTGAGCCAAATTAAGTTTTTCTTCTTTTAAACGGAAACCGGCATCATTTAATTTCGTGAAAACTTGTTTTAAAATATGATAGTGCTCCTTGGGATCTCGGCCTCCGACGATTATATCATCGAGGTATACAGACACAAATGACAAATTTTTAAGTAAGTCGTCGATGATACGTTGGAACAAGTTTGGCGCTATCGATATCCCGAACGGAAGACGATTATAGATGAAGTTTCCGAAAGGGGTGCCTATGGTTAAGAGTTTTTGGGATTGTTCCGCAATGGGTATTTGATGATAAGCGTCTTTCAAGTCCAACGAAGTGAACATTATACTGCCTTGCAGTTTAGTCGTTAACATATCCAGCGTTGGGATGGTGTATGTGTCTCTCGGAAGGAACCGGTTTACCGTAACACGAAAAAATCACCACACAATCTGATTTGACGATTACGTTTTCTTACCAATACGATTGGGGTGACCCACGTGGTCGTTTGTGAGGGAGGAACCTTGCGTAGTATATCTAATTCCACGAGACGTTCTAATTCGTTTTTGACTTGATTTTCTAATGGCAAGGGGATACGACGTATAGGTATGGTTACAGGTTCACTTGTGAGTATAGGCAAATCAATTGGGTTAATATTAGCTGGTTTAGTTGAATTTGAGAACAGTTCAGGGAATTGCTGCTTGATACTCTCCTTATCCAATGACGGTGATGCCTCCAATGCAGCAATGGAAATACCTGGAGGTAACCTTAAACCAAAAGCCTTTGCCCAACCCAACCCAAATAAAGGAAAAGAGGTTTCAGACTCTGTTACAATAAGGGGCAAATTTCTACTTTTATTTTGAAAGTCTACTGACACGTGACACTCACCTAAAATTTTTAGGTATGAATTGTCATACAACTTTGGTGAATTAATACCTTGCAATTTAGGCCTCCCCAACCACTGCCAAAGCTTAGAATTAATAGTGGAGCACTGAGCTCCAGTGTCAAAATTAAAAGTAATCACTTTATTATTAATCCTAGCTTTTAAAAGAGCCTTCCCCTCTAAATGGCAGATGGAATTTCCCTCATCCTCCAGTATATTAATATTTGAGTAGTTTTTAGCTTTTCTGCAGTCTACCCTAAAATGGCCAAATTTTTTACATATAGTACAGGGGTACATACTGGTGGGACATTGGTTATTTATGTGAGTTTTATGGCATTTTGAACAAACTTTACCAGTCCAAAAATTGTTATTATTACTACTATTTTTATTGAAATTATGCTTAAAATTTCTATTACCATTATTATTATTATTCTTAAAATTTTTATTAAAATTATTAAAATTTTTATGACTTTGTTTTCCCCCAGAATAGTTATATTCTTTTTTGTAATTTTGTTTTTCCCCAAAATTGTTATTGTGTTTGAGTGAAAAAATTTCATCTGGCTTTTTTGAAGATTCCAATTGCAATCTTTCAAAATCCAGTGCAAGATTAATTACCTTATTTAAGCTCAATGGCTGAGTACCATCCAGACCTTCTCCATATTTTGTTCTCACTTCCTGGTCCAGGCTATTTAAATTCATTCCTGCCAGTAGTTGATCTCTTATACGTAACTCTGCATCTGGGTACTTACAACCCAGTGCTAAATCTTTTACCCTTGTTACATAACCTAGCACACTCTCCCCCTCTTTCCTAATGGCTCTAAGAAATTGTAATCTGTTAAAAAAATATGAATTCTCTTTGACATAAATTTTCCTCAAATTATTAACTAATTCCTCATAAGAGATATCAGTTAATAATTTGGGAAACATAAACGTCAAAACCTGGTCCAGTACTTTGGGATCCAGTTTAATTACCATAATTTTCTTAATTAAATTTTTGTCTACAATGTTTAACAATTCAATATTAATTTCAAAAACATTAATAAAATTATTAAAATTAATGTTACCATCATATATGGGTATATTATTAACCCTTACAAAGTTTCTGGTGGCACCTCCAGTATCTCCTGCTGCCATAGAATTTGATACTGTGGTCTCATCGGTGCCTACTGCTGCATTAGCATTTGTTACGTTCGTTGACATTTTCCCGTTTTCCTTCTTTTTACTGCGCCAAGTATAATATCTGGTTGGGGACAGGAACTGTATTTTATTTTTCATACATACATTATATATGTCTTATTTCAAATAAAATATATAACAGGTTAATCAACATTAAGAACATATAGTGATATTTTAAGTTGCAATTGGTAAATAAACATTGTTTTAGTTTTTAGTTTAATTTTATTTCTATTTAAAATTTTTCTATTAACTTAAACGCAAAAACATACACCTATATTTAATAATAACATAAATAAGCTTCAAACAATATGATCAAGAACTACAATTGCAAGACACAAAATAAATAAAAACATGTTAAACCTTAATGCAAATACTTTTATTATTACAAGTCAAGGTTTAATCAACAAGAAGTGGTATAAAACAAATATACCTTTTTATAATTCAATAAAACATGGACATATAAGATTTTACCATTTTTAATTTAATTTAAATATATAACCACAAGACACGGTTTAACAAGAAACCATAAATATACTTATATTAAATTAAAAAACAATAGTACAAGATACTATCATAAATTAAAAGAATAAGCCAAAAATAATATCAAACAATGTGAATAAGAAAGATTTTATATAAAGAAAAACAAAATTAGACGTAAGAAATTAATATTACATGATACAAATAATTGCACCGTTTATAATACTAAATAAAATAAATATAATAGGATATCTAAAAATCACACATGCTTTTGCAACTTCACATTATTTGTCACGTGATATTGTCACGTGAGCCAATCAACGAAAAACCAATAAGATGGTTTATCGCAAAATTTTACCCTCCCCCTTAATTATATATAATAAGTTACAAATATTATGATTTATAAGGGCGCGTTAAGAGCTCCCTTATTTTGATAGGAGTGTCTCTGCTCTAAAAAGCAAGATGGCGCATGAAATAAATCATAATAATACATTAATTATATCCTTAATCAAATCAATTAGTTTACATATTTTATATATTTGATGATGATTTCAATTAAAATAAAATATTAGTTTAATGTTGAAAATTAGAAAATTAAAATTTTTAGTATATAATAATAAATGAACTCTGACCCCGCCGTAAAGCATATTAATTAAAATTTAATATACGCTGGGGCCTATATGAGCATTATAGTGCCACTTGCGGGTTAGGCATATTACGTAATAAGTCTAATATAGATTTTAAATATAAGATTATGCATTTTTTAGGTTAGGGCACGTGCAAAGTGATTTTTTATTTTCGTAAAATTTTGAAAATTCTGAAAATTTTAAAAATTTATTTTTTTTTAAAATTTTTTCAAAAATTTTTTATTTCAGAAAAAGCATTTTATGTGCATATATTATATTTGGCAACTTTTTAAAAATTTGCGTTTTATTACAAAATAAAATTTTTTAAAATTTTGAAAATTTCACGAAAATAAAAACTCACTTTGCACGTGCCCTTATGCCCATTGTTGAGTTCAAATAACTCAAGTTAGTTAAGATTCGAAAGAAAATTTTGTATAATTATTTTTTAATTGGAGTTTGATTTAATTAATTTGTTAATTTAGAATATTTTTAGCTAATTTAAGCTTGCTTAAAATATGAATAATATTAGAGATTATATGATTTAATTTAATACGCGACGCGCGTTAATTTAGGATATTTTTTTTATATCTAAATAAACAGCTTTTAGCACAATTCCTTTAAAAATTATATTTATATTATTTTTTTTACAAAAATTTTTAATTTCTTGAAATGAATGAACGTTGGACACGCACTTAAAAAAAAATTTAAAAACAATCTGATTATAAAAGCTAATATAACAATTTTTATTTGTAAACGAGCTTTTCGAGTTTATTATTTTCGCCACACACCAGACACTACATGACTTTTTTTACCTTCTTAACCGCAGGTTAATGTAATGATTTTTGGCCACCAGAAATTTATAAACAATGATGGCTACCCCTCCGAGGCGAAGGTGGGTAATTTTTACTAACTCATGGGTTAAAGTTACATATTGTCGCCTACTTTATTTACGGCTTACAACCAATTTTCTAAATACCATAATAATATATATTATATTTTATTGTCATCTCATAACATATCAATTTATAAACTATAACTATACGCTAAAAAAAATTAATTAAATGCAAATTAAAAATGCTATAAAATTTTCCATATTATTATAAATATTAAGATATAAGTCAGTGTTTGTACAGTTAAAAATAAATATTTAAGGCAGTTTAAAAGTAAAATTATAATAAAAAATCTTTGATTAAAATAGAATTAAATTTGTAATAATGTAAATAAAATAAAATTCAATTTGTTATATATTGCTATAAATTTATAATAGTAATAATCACAAATAAAAAAGTGAAAAAATTTTATATGATTGATCAAGGATTAAAATTTATATTAAAATAGAATCTAATGTAGTAAAAAAATACATTCATGGATTACATATAAAAACATTTTTTTTTCTAAAAGTCAAGTAAGTAGGTAAAATTGTTAAACAAGAGGAGTTTAGAGTGGGGCGAGATAATTATTAACGCATCATTAACAATGATATGAGGAACGTTGTTGCTAATAATAGCATTATTTAAAAAGCGATTAATTATTATTGACTTTTGTGTATTACTTGAATTGAATATTGCATGGTGTGCTAAATTTATAAAGTATATAATTGCATTATCTTAAAAAGTTATATTAAACCATAATTAGCCAAAAATAAATATTTGCATGGTATTTAATTTATAATTAAAAAAAAATTACTAGAATTTTCTGGTATATTTTTTAATACTGTATCACTTCTAATTGGTATCACATCATGTGCTATAAGCAATTTGATAATGCCTTAAAAAAAAATCTTAGATTATAATTCTTATATATTCATATTTTAATGGTAAATATCAAGGTAATTAAAACATTTAATTACTATAAGATTGTTCAGCATTTGATGTGGTATCACGTGTGGTTAAAATCAAATCAGGTCCTAAAATTTAAATTACAAGCCTTTATAATTATATGGTATGGTATATAAAAATTTTGAATATTATATCAAGATGAAAATTATGTAATATTAATTATTATAAAAACAAGAAGGATGCTAGCATCCGGTGTTAACTTGCATATTTAAATGTTTAAAATTTTGACTGTTACAAAAATAAAGTATTAATATACACCAAACTAATTAAAGTTGATTTACCATGGGATTGAGGTAAAAATGTTGCTTTAGGTGGTATTGCACAATGAGCTAAACAAAATTATTATTTTTAACATATCCAGATAATATGCTAATTGAAACAAATGTTAAATTTCATTTTAAACATGAGACAATTAGTATATATATATCTACATAAATATTCCAAGAAAATGTTATTTTGATTAAAAAATATTCAAGTTACTAGATTCAGGCATATTGCCCAACAATGCATCACATGTAATTGAGATCACATCTTCTGCTATAAATATATTAATACCCTAAAAAATTGTCTCCACATTTATTTTAATTATATCATATTTTAATGTCAAATATTAAGGTTGAAACTTTCATTTACTTAAGATTTTTCAGGTACATCATTTATTGTTGTATCACCAGTAGTTGAAACCACATCTTGACCTTTAATTAAAATGATAGGGAATTGATGGTGCAATATATAAAAAGAATATTATACCAACTTAAAAAATGCCAAAATATTTTTAAAAAAAAAAAGAACATAAAATTATATGCATTATGTGATTGCACATTTTAATATAAAGTGTAAATATTATAAAAAATAAAGATTATTAAAATCACACTAAAAAAAATATAAGTATCTTAGGTTGGTTTACTATGGGGTTGAGATAGACATATTGCATTAGGAGTAATTGCACAGCTTACTGAATAAATATCAATTATTGTAGATAAATCAATATTTGATGGCAAATATTAAACAATTGCTAAATTTTGTTGCATTAGTTGGCACTTAACATTGTAATGAATTAAAATATCAGTTTTCATATAACATGCCAATTATTAAACAATTGCTAAATTTTTGCATTGCACAGTTTACTGAATATAAATCAATTTCAATTTTGTATAATAAACCAATAAAAAATGCCATTTATTAAAACAAAGGCTAAATTTTACTGCATTAGATGGCACTGCACAGTGGACTAAATAAAAATCAATATTAGTTTAGAAAAACCCATATTATATAAGTGTTATTTAAATTGCTAAATTTTAATTATAAACAAGAAAAAGGGTTAATTTGTTATAACTGGCTATTTTTAAAATATTTTGTCTGTAAAATAAAATAAATATAGACTAGTTGCCATTTTGTATATATGGTTAGGGTTAAAAAGTATATTGTTGTAAATTTGGGGTATAAGAGCAATATAAACAACTTGTTCTTTTTCGACTCATTCTCTCATCATACACTAAAAAAATTATATTGTTATAAGATATATGATCTAAAAATTAACAACAAAAATCAAACTTGCAAAGGCTTTTTGTAATTTCTTGGCTTAGTTCATCTAACGGCAATTTTTTCCATTCGATAACCGCAGGATTGCGCCAACATAACTTCGTTTTCCCGCATTTTTCTTAATATTTTACAATCACCGTTTTTAGGGCACGTGCAAAGTAGGTTTTTATTTATTTTCGTAAAATTTTAAAAATTCTAAAATTTTTAAAAATTTTATTTTTTTCAAAATTTTATAAAAAATTTTTTATTTTAGGGCACGTGCAAAGTGAGTTTTTATTTTCGTAAAATTTTAAAAATTCTGAAAATTTTGAAAATTTATTTTTTTTCAAAATTTTTTCAAAAATTTTTTATTTCAGAAAAAGCATTTTATGTGCATATATCAAATTTGGCAACTTTTTAAAAATTTGCGTTTTATTACAAATATTTTTTTTTCAAAATTTTGAAAATTTTACGAAAATAAAAACTCACTTGCACGTGCCCTTAGAAAAACATTTTATGAAACTAAATTTGGCAACTTTCAAAAAATTTGCGTTTTATTTCAAAATAAAATTTCTCAAAATTTTGAAATTTTCACAAAAATAAACGCCTCTCTTTGCACGTGCCCTTAGTAAAATTTTGTAAATTCTAAAAATTTTATTTTCTTCGAAAATTTTTTAAAAACTTTTTATTTCAGAAATAGCATTTTATGTGCATAAACAAAATTTGGCAACTTTTTAAAAATTTGCATTTTATTACAAAAATTTTTTTCAAAAATTTTAAAACGAAAATAAAAACTCACTTTGCACGTCCCCTTATGAAAAGATATAAACTTACAGTGCTAACTTTTTTAACTATAGATTTTAATGTATTTTTTATATAAAAAAGAATTAACATTTTTTTGAGCTAAAATATTTTATATTATCCAAATAATGAAAAAAAAATTCTAGATTATTTTTTCCGCTATAGCACTTAACTACCCCAAAAAGTTGCAACAAATTATTTGCAATTTAAACTTTCTCCATTTTTACCTCTCATGCTTCTTATATTACACTTGTATACACCTTTAATTCTCTATCTTATAAACTTAAAGATATCAGATACCTATTTCTTAAAAAGGCTATTGAGGGTTTATCTTTGGGCACTAAATTATTTTTAAAAAACAACAATTTTGCATGAGTTTTGTGTCATTTTAGATTTTCATCTTTCATATATAAGAATGGGCTTTCACCTCGGATGTAATACAAAAAGCTTTTTATTAGGATACTTTGACATTACACAACCAGTTGGTTGCACTTAATTAAGAGAAACATGAAATTAAATCTATAGGCATGTATATATATTATTGAAAATAATTTTAATTTGAAATATCAATATAATTCAATAAATCCATAGGTTATTGACACTACGATGTTGAATAAACTAAATTTTACATGTAGATAAAATAATGTTGCCATTGCAAATATAAGCTTTTTAATCCATATTCAAAACAAAAAAACTTTTGGATATTAAAACTTTATAAGAAATTTCATATAATTTTATTATAAAATATATATGCACAACCCAAAATAAGGAAAATTAAACAAACTTAGTAACTTCTTGATGTTACATAAAGCTGTTTACTCATATAAAATACTTGGTTTTAAAAATTCATTAATTAATATAATTTTTTTAAGTAAATATGTACAACCGAAAACGTAGAAAATTAAAACTTTAATGGATAACATAATTAATTTCGCAATTTTACATTTTAGAGATGTGTTTATTAAACAAATTTGTAAACATTTACCACTAAGCCCACCTTAGACTCCCATAATGTAGCAAAAAATTTTGTCGGTAACTGAACCTGGCATAAAGCCATGCAGATGTATGTAAATCGGATGTTTTAGTTGTATCTTCCAGTTGCCTAAAATAATGGCAATTGGAAAAATTTGTAATGTTATTATTATAATAATTTGAAAAAAAATTAAATATGTTATTGTTTAAAATAAATTTATTAATGAAAAATAGAAAAGTATGAAGAAATTATATATGTGTGCCCATTTGTATAATTATCGGTTATATATATGACTTTGATTATTCGTTAACATTCTATATTCAAATAAATAAAGTGTTCAGAAGTTATTTAAATCTATTAGTAAGAATATTTTTAGTAAAAGAAACGTTAACGAGATATCAGATTTATAAATAGAATGTTTTTAGGGAGAAATTTAATAAGATATTCAAATTAATAAATAAAATGTTTTTAAGAAAGAACGTTAACAAGAATAAAGTTATAAATAAAATGTTTTTAAGAGAGAACGTGATATTCAAATTTAAGGTTATTCATATTTGACACCTTCCTTTTTTTTACGGTAGTCATTATTGCTGGTTTTCAGGCAGAGCCGTTCGTTTTATTTTTGGTTGCTTGATTATTAATGTTAAGCTGTGTGGTAATTGTGGTTGATGTTAATGCCAGGATTGACGTGCGAAAAAGTGAGTGTTCGATATTGGAAGGTTATCAGTCACCAGCCGTTCAAATGAGGTATTGTTGGCCGAAAAGAGGCAGATTATGGTTACATTTTAATAGTTTTTTTAAATGCTTATGCGGGTGCTGGCGTCAGCATAAAGCGCGCAATTCGCAACCTCGCTGTCCTCAATATGGTCGCGAGCATTATCATATAGGCTTCTGTTGTCCTTAATATGGTCGCATTGGGCGTTATCACATTGGGCTCATTCTGTGTCTCATGCAAAAATATCTGCACATGTTATTAATGCTACATCTGCCTCAGACGGAATTAGGGCCATTGTGGCGAAGACCTCGAATTAATTATTATGTGTAGTGAATAGTTACTCGTCATCATTTATTATCATATGAAATGCATAGAGTTTTACATATCGTTGTGAATAGATGGGTTCAGGAAAAATTAACGTAAACAATCTGTTGATCAGAAAATTTAAAAATGTCCTAGCGATGATGCAGGTTTCTCAGAAATATTTTATTATTTTAATCGTTTGTTGACTTATGTTCTGAAGAGGGAGAGGAAGGAGGTGACTTTATCTCATGCAAAAATTTGTTAATCATTAATGCTAGCAGCTTTTTATGAAAATACACGAAAATATAACCATTATGGTGAGAGTCTCGAATCAATTACATTGTAGTGAATACGTACACTTAGTGAAAAACATCGTCATCATTGATAAAAATATTGAAATGAGTGTTACATACCGTTGTGTATAGCTTAGTTGATAAAGAGTACAATTTGCATTTATTTACAGGGTTGGAACGGTGAATATTTGTTTGTTAAGCGATCTCAGGGGTGGCCAAGTTTAAGGGCTGCGTGGGTTGTGTCGGACAACCCCGACAAGGAGTTATCTGACACCAATGTTTAAAATAAATTTATTAATGAAAAATAAAAAAATTATAAAGGAATTATATGTATGTGTCCATATGTATAATTATGGGTTATATATATATTGACTTTGCTTATTCGTTAACATTCTATATTCAAATAAATAAAGTGTTCAGAAGTTATTCAGATCTATTAGTAAGAATATTTTTAGTAAAAGAAACGTTAACGAGATATCAGATATAAAGAGAATGTTTTTAGGGAGAACTTTAATAATATATTCAAATTAATAAATAAAATGTTTTTAAGAAAGAATAAGATAAAGTTATATATAAAATGTTTTTAAGAGAGAACGTGATATTCAAATTTAAGGTTATTCATATTAGACAGTTATGATTGGCCTTAAAGTTTTTGCCTATTTCAAATTTAAAAAACAGCCTCATATATAAAAATAAAATATTAACGTAATATTTATACTAATTTTATATAAAAATACTCTTAAATATTGTGCATCTATATATTTTTAATTCGCAGCCGTTGAGTTAAGTTTATATTCACAATCTACGATATAATAAAAATCTGTATCAAAGTGTGATAAAACTAGGTTGAGATTATATTCGTTAATGTTTTTGTTTTTTAAATTACGAATCAAGATCAAATATTTTGCGAATTTTGTTATATATTGCTGAAACAAATTTTTTAATGCGCAATTAACGAAAGTAAACGATGAGGGCGATGTCACTCTTAACAAATGATTAATCATATCTTTTTAGGCCTGAAATTTTGAGCCTGGCCGGCGGGGCCTATATTAAAAAAAGCCGGGTTTTTAAATCTTATTTTGCCTTATTTTATACTCTGGTTAATGAAAACTAAAATTACTTAATCATCATATAAACTCTTTTACACTATTTGTTTTATTAAATGTCAAAGTTTTTTAAACTTAAACTATTGGGCGTAAATATCGCGCTAGGCAGGGGCGGGGTTTGCCTAAAAACTAAATTTGGGCTATGGTCTAAATTAAAAAACCTGCCGTTGGACCATAAATATATCACGTGGTTTGATTTCTACTCTAAAGCATGGTAAATTTTTAAATTATTCTATTAATTGCATAGCTGTAGTGCGTTAATTATTTATTCTATGCAGAAAACGTATTTTGAATGCAGCCATGAAAATTATCAATGAAATATATAATTCGAATTAGATCCGTTGTCGATGGAAGTAAATGTTGGAATCTTTCGGTACAGGGAAGTGCCGCTATCGAGCCGTTGCACAGCCCGAAATAAGTTCATCTTCTGTGTTCGGGGAAGCGTGATGCTGTTCACATTTGTAATACGCCAATCTGCAAACCATAATTAGTAATCAGTAATGCGAACGGTCGACTTTTAAGTAGCGGGCTCAAGTGGTAGTTAAGTTGGCCAGCCTTTAGGTAATTCGTTTGTTATTTCGTGCCTAGGTGTTAATTTTCGCAACCGGCCTTATGGATTTAGGCCTATTTCACTCGTTAAACGATTTTTGTGTGCATTGCATAAAAATATTAATCGTATACAATGCCACTGACCTTCTGAGATTCTGAAATTCATTTGACAACAAAAATTTTCTGGCGTGATGGTATATTGATCCACGCAAACGATTATAGATTTCACTATGAACTGATGAAAGATAAATCGAGAGCTTTTATTACTTTAGTAGTTTTGATATATGGCCCACATAGCTCTAATCTTAGCAACCACACGGCCTTGACTGGCTATACACTTGATATAAAAATTGCTAAATGACAACCTTGTTTTTGTATTTAATGACTTATAGATGCACCCGTATTAGGCCATTCTTGTACCACAAAATCCTCGTAAATCAATTTATCACGTGTGTCAGGGTGCTTTAAATATAGCGGGATGCAAAGAGATTTGAGTGTAGATAAACCTCTTCCCAAGGACCCAGCTGTTAAATTCTGCAGTCATTTCCAATATAGGTCTTGTGTAAAAATTTTACTACTTCAAAAGGACCAAAAATCAAAGAAAATCATATAACTACTTCGTAACTCCGACTTTGCAAACTGATCATTTTTGGGCTGCTCTATTAAATTTAGAAATATTTTGGGCAAGAATCCAAAAAGCTTCAGTGTTTATGCGTTAAACTCTTTATAGGTAATATTTTTGGGCTAGCGCTAAGTCATGCAGAGGTTGTGGGGAATTTAATTATTTTCAAAAAAATCTACACTTAGTAAACCATTGATATGATAAAGAATGTCGCAGCAAAGTAATTTCGTTAGCACACCCATCTAATAGTCTGAATAATTAGAATGGCGTCAAGTGCCACCGCGTGATTGAAGGGACTGTGGCGTTGCAATAATGTATAATGAAATCAAACACAATGGATTAACATTAAAGTATATTCAAAATATTTTTTTAAATAAGAAATATTTTCATTAGTATTGTGGAAAGGTGAAAATTATACAAATATTTCAATTCATAATTTATATTAACAAAACATTAGCAATTAGGTTTGAAGCTACCTTTTAACTTATATAGGGACGTCATACCCAATTAGGGTTTTGACTCTTTGAACCCATTCAATGCAACTAATATTGCAGACGGGGTAAATAGTGAGATTTGCTTGCACGCCTGAGACTTCCATTTTTATACCAGGCTAACACTCTAGGCACATCGGATAGTAAGGCCATTCGCCTTCAAAGTTGTGTCATATGAAAAAAGACATCCAACACGTATTCGAACCCCCAACCTCTCTTGCGTGTAAGAGAGGAATGCTAGTCACTCAGAAATTTGAGCCTTTTTAGTTTAAAAAGTAGTAGAGCCTACAGTCACAGCAACAGAATTTATATCCATTTTGCTTATATATTTATTTGATCATTATTATTACAGTCACAAATCATTCATTAAAAGAACAAAAAAAAGGTTAGGTTAAACCTTTTCAATGTTAAAATGAGTTATTCCACTAAATCAAACAAATATTTTTTTCTGAAGCTGCAAATCGAGGTTTATAGAACCCTATTCCCTATCACGATCGAATAATTGATGGTCTGAGGTAATTTCGATTATTTGGTGACTCCCGAACATCCCCAATTTAATTTTGTCATTTCAGCTAAGAGTTGTAAACTCTTTAAGGTCCTTTCCGCCTTCACGGGAATCGAAACTTCCAATGTGCAGTTCAAATCGCCCAAGTTGGATGGTAAGCTCTCATTCCGGACATTGTAATTCAAATTAAGTAGTATGTAAATCTCTTCATCACACTTTAGAGGGTTATCTGTGAAGAAGGGCATAAATATGGTTACACGATAAATCAAATTAGTACCTTAGTAAATTATAATAGCCCTATCGAATGGGTTTGATTTACACAACAAAAGCTGTGACTCTATTTTTATTTCGCTTTCATCAATTCTCATACATGCAAATTATTTTATATTGCACTCTATTTTTTTTTTTTGAAATTATCATTAAAATAGAAAGTGTAGAAGTGCCTTTATCAGGTGATATAAAATAATCATTTTACTTAAGGCAAAATTGAGATGTAAAAAATCTGCCCAAGCCAGCTCAAATTTTTATTATCTAATTTAAAATAAAAATCATTTATTGATGACCATTCGACCTGAGTAAACTAAATATATCGCTAATTTAATCTTCGCCAAATTTAATTTAATTTAAAATGATCCAAAATAATCAAACCTCTATAACCCGAGTAATTAATTTTAGAGGACTCTAATTTTAAATTGTGCCCATTTTTTGTCGGAATCGAAGTACGCCTCCATATATTGATTTTGTTGCATATGCCTTAATTTTAAAATCGTGTTTTGTCTAAATTATAAAATTTGACCTTAATTATTTTTCATCATTAAAATCATTGGATCATCTTTTTTTACGAAAAAGCAATTTATTTTAAACGTGGCGACAGCGTTCAAAATTGATTTAATCATTTTTGTTCAACTTTCAGAATTTTTCCAAAATTATTTAAAAAAACTTATATACCAATTGTAATTAAAGAAAAATGGTAATAAATAGTATTGGCAACTGTCTGTAATGCGTTTTATTACAAACATTGCTAAAAATTAAAAAATGAAGCAAATTTAGGTAGTGCCATAAATAATTCTTTTCGGTCTCTTTTCAATATTGTCAACGTGCCCGCCCAAAGTTACGTTGCGTAGCCTAACCAAAAAATGATGTCAAAAAAAATCTGTGTTTAGGCTCTATTGTAATACCGATTCTTATTCACTGGTAATATATAATAATAAACATCAAAGTAAAGAATAAAAAAAAACTTTGCAGGTTAATTGTGGATAGCGGGCCATTATTAGTATTCCCGAGTTCTGCAATTCCTTTCAAGTTTTCAATTTTATATAGACTAAAATCCACCAGTTCAATGTTCGGGTATTTTGCCAACTCAGCAAAAGCGAATTCAGTCAATGAATGTGTTACCGGAAAAATGCAACTCCTTTAACATGCTATGAGAATTAGCAAATGAAGTTAAAAATAAATGGGCCTTCAAATTTAGAATGCGTGTGCATATAAAATACTATTTCTTCTAAATGTTCATGTCCTAAGGTTACGTTTGTATATAAATATCTATCAATACCTTTTTAGTATATCCATTTAATTAAAAGAACAACTATATATAGCCGTCAAGGCCAATTAATATAACAGATAATATTCAAAATAGCTAAAGTACAAATTGTTGGTAATTGCTATAATTGGTGGTTTTTTAGTATTAATTTGAAATTCATGTCCTTTTATATTATAATTTTTTATTAATAATTTGAATATTATGGCC
Organism: Acutogordius australiensis; assembly: GCA_030555515.1. Taxonomy (NCBI): domain Eukaryota; kingdom Metazoa; phylum Nematomorpha; class Gordioida; order Gordea; family Gordiidae; genus Acutogordius; species Acutogordius australiensis. The sequence continues at coordinate 150,943 of JAUIRJ010000008.1, read as the reverse complement.
TCTTATATATAATTTGAAAATTCTGGCCTTTTGGTAATAATTTGAATATTATAACCTTTTATAATTTGATTTACTTTTATAAGGCATATAAAGGAGAATAGAATTATATTTAGAAGAGAATAAAATGTTTATACAATCTTATTTGTTAACAATTATATTAAACTTAAATTAAACATTTAAATTAGTAATAAAAGGCCACAGGCTGTTAAAAAAATTGTATATTATTAAATCACCAATTTTACTCTAAATTCCAGGGCCGGTCTGAGACTGGCGTCCTTAAGCTACAATTGTTTTTAGGCGCTTAAAATTAAGTATACTTCTTAAAAAAACGCCGGTAGTTATCCGCTTGGCCCAAATGTTTGGTGGTAAATTGATCCTAACTAAAGATTAGTGGAGCCTAATTTAAACATAATTGGATTGCTTTGCCTATAACATAAACTTTAGGCGATTTTAAGCAGAGCTGGGAAAAAAACCCATTTTTCGACTAAACTCAAATTTTTGCTTTTTAAAAATTTTATGGCAGATTAAAAAAATGAATTATAAATAAATATATAATATAAGCAGAAAATCTTATATTTTATAAATATTTTTTTAATTAAAAATAAAGCCCTTTTTTTCTAATTTTTGAAAAATAAAAAAATGAGTTTGACCCAAAAATGGGCATTTTTTCAGCTCTGAATTTAAGGTCAATCAACTCAATGCATTGAATATTATTGCACAAAATATTATGCATGAAATACGAAATTTCCGCCTCCTTTTATAATTCCAAACAGGCCGGAATTGGATAACGAAACAATGGCCCGGGCCTGCTCACAGGTTGTAAGGGGCTGGGCCTAAGTTTAAAAATGTGTCAGGGTCGGGTTTGAACTAGATTAGCAACACAATCCTAATAAAATTCATCTCACTGTCGTAGCCCGTAACACTAATGGATTATACTACTAGAAATTGATTAATTGATGTGCTTAATTTAGCTGTGTCATCACGACTTGCAGAAATAGTTTTTTATAATAAAAGTTATAGTTTTTAAATAGATATAAAACTATTTTTATCTATAATATCATAATATAATTCTTATTCAATAAAAAGCATATATCAAACCTTTTTATCCCTATATATTATCAAATAATATCCTCCTGGTGGCTAGGCCACCAGGATATAAAGTCCCTAAAATTAATCTACTAAAACACCACCAATTTATTGTTCTTTTTCATCCTAAAACACTCACTAACCTTACAGGATTATTACTCAATATTCACCTGGGCTCCAAGAAAATTAAATTTGGCAGTACAAGAATTTTAACATTTGTAATATCCATACATTGTGATGTATTCAGGAAACAATAAATTGTTCCAGTTCTTCTCTTCAAAGGGCTTAAATAAATACCCTTTCTGTGGGAATTCAATAAAAAGTTGTAAAGATTGCCTTAATATTTAAATAAAAATGGAAAGGCATCAATATCATTCATTTTAAATTGGAAATATCTACTTCAGGGCGCGCTGAGATCAATTTTTTTAAAAAATTGAAAATTTAAAATTATTTCAGGTAAAGTATTTTTTATGCTTATAATATAGATTGACATATTTTTGTTAAAATGCGTTTTATGTCGAAGATAAAAAATTATAAATTCCTTTAATTTTAGTGAAAAATATATGAACTTTGAACGCGCCCTTATACAGGAACAGGCAACTGGTAAAACTACAAAAAAGCAATGTCATTGAGATTGGGTACAAACAAATGTGACCATATGATTATGCTCTAAATGTTTGGTGGGACACAATCGCTTATTTTTTCCCTTCTTTATACTGCTTTATGAGAATTTGACGATTATGCAATAAATTATAAACCACTAATAATTATGACAGGTGAATGAGCCTTGGCTATATGTATGTGCCAGTGTTATAAAAATGGTATTGACGCCGAATCTATATTGCGCCCAAAAAAGATTATGTGACCTTTAATAGCAATTTCATACCTCTATAACCCCCCCCCCCCCCCACCCCCCCCCCCAATACAGCTACGTTTTAAAATTTCCAATAATCAATCAAAAATTTATGTGTTAATAATATTTAAAAGTTGTATCACTTGTAAGTATAGGGCAATAGTTTGTTGATAATAAGTATTTAAAATAAGAAATTATCTTATATAGACACGCAGATAATCCCTATATAAATATTGTTGTTATAGATTGCTATACATATGATAATGGGGCTCCATAAATAAACTTATGAGCGATGTTCTACACTTTCTGGCCATGCCTTAAGCTCAAATTTTTGGCTTTAACATATGATTGAGTGGGCTAGGCAGAGCTGGGAAAATGCCCATTTTTGGGTCAAACCCATTTTTTTATTTATCGAAATTTAGAAAATAAAGGGTTTTAGCTTTAATCAAGAAAAATTTATAAAATTTAAGATTTTCTGCTTATATTTTGTACTTATTAATAATCAATTTTTTTAATCTGTCATCAAATTTTTAAAAAACAAAATTTTGAGTTTGGTCGATAAATGGGTTTTTTTCCAGCTCTGGGGCTAGGTGACAATAAGGAAATTTTTACACTGTACCAGGGGGTAGGCCATATAAATATGTAATTGTGTCGAGATAAATAAAGATAAACAACAATTTTTAATAAGTTCCCTACGCAATTAAATTTTAGGTAAAATGCCTTATAAAAAGGAATTTTATTTTTTTACAGTATCGACTTTTGTAACTATAGCTAGATTAGTTTGCACGCTGGCCATATAGATTTCTGGCTCTAACCCTAGTAATAACATAATCTAAATAATTTTAAAATCAAAAGGATCGGCTACGGACTTGGTAAAGGTGGGATTGCATGTCTGATAAGCATCAATATTGTTGAAGACTTTTTTTGATTCTATTATTTATCTGCCCATTTGGCACGAAATATATAAAGGGCGCGTTCAGACATTCATATTTTAAATATTTCAATTATTGACATCATTTTAACTAAAAATCGCCAATCTTTATTATTAGCATATAAAATATTGTAAAATTTTTGAAATTCCCATATTTTTATAATTTTTGAATTAAAAAAAAATGAATGAAGTCTGAACGCGCCTTAATAAACAAAAATTTTACCAAGAAAATTATTGTAAAAGAAAAAAGGTTTGCATATATGCTATTATTAAAATCAGGGATTGGAACCGTCGCCAAAATTCAAAGCGGTTCCAATTCCGGTTCCTTTTGAGTGGGTAGCGGTTCCGGTGTCGTTATCAAAAACAATACAGGTTCTGGTTCCATGATCTACTCAAAAAAAATTTTTTGCCCCCCTCCCCCCTTTAGATTTTCTTTTCTCCCTTTAAACAAATTTCTGCAAACGCCCCTATATGTGTATATATTTATTGTAAATTTATATTTATTGTATATATATTTATTAATTGTTCAATTTTAACAACAATATTGATTGTAAAAGATCCGTGTTTAATCGGGATCTTAACTCGGACAACACATATTTTAAAGTTGAAAATGATCATTCAACACTTACCTAAACATTATTATTAAATAAATAACCTGAGTTGCTGGTACAATCATTGTGACCTTAGCGACTAGGCGTATTGTGGGAATTGCCCAGAATGTTTATCCCAAAATGGATGTTGTCAATATTGGAGTTAAATGGTAATTCTCTACCTCTTTTTTGTTAAAATAATTCATTATTTTATTAGAACTAATAGAAACCAATAAAAATTTCCAAACCAAAAAACTTATCTTGGGCTTCCTTCATTGTTTTTTAAAGCTCTTCTAATTTTTCAGGGTGGACAAATGTTTTACTAAATGTGTTATGATTTCCTTTAATGATAACATCGCAGAATCTACAAAGAGATTCTTTATTTTGGGCATGAAAATAGGGCTGTAGGGAAATATTAAGCTTTATGTTAACGAGGAAATAAAAACTAGATATTATTTAAAGTTTAATTGGAACCGCCTTCAAAAATCAAAACGGTTGTGTTTTCGGTTCCAAATTTTTTCGGCGGTTCCGGTTTTTTTGATTCGGTTCCAAGCCCTGATTAAAATCAGTACAAAACACTTCTATGTAATTTATAAATGCGCCATATCGTGGTTAAATTGTATAATAACTTAAACTAATTCTAGTTAGTTTTTTTATCTCCTTAAAGATCAAATTTTATATAATCACATATTAAATGTGGCTTTTTAAGTTATCCAATGCTCTTAATTTTTTAAGCAAAATTAATGTGGCATAGCTATCAAATATTCAATAATATTAGAAAACCAGGTTATAATAGAAGTTATTTTAAAGCCTTTAGAAAAAAATACATTTACATAAACATTTAGGAATTGACTCTTCTTCCTAAACCCATAAGATTTTATAGCCTTTTCTTAATTTTTGAGCAAAATTACAACTATTCTCCCGTAATGGCAAGGACTATATATATATATTCTAGCATTTGATTTATCAAATTAACATTGCTTCTAGGGTATGCAGGCAATTACCTTAATTGATTGGTGTTTCTTTGATTAAGACAACTATGCATGTAACCAGGCAGTGTCTTTTATTCCGGGGGCGGGGGGAGGGGGGGGTAGGGACCAAGCGGTTCCAAAAAATTGGCCGAGGGGGGTAGATATAGTTATGGGGGGTATTTTAAAAAGGAGGGTAACTATAGCAGTCAAAGTGGGTAATTTATTTAACAAGAATATAATATTTTTCTCAATACTTTACATGTCAAAAACAAAAACGTGGCGAGGTACACATAATCAAAAGGTAAAAATAGTATATAATTTATAGCTACCGTATTAAAACATATTTTAAAGTTTTGGATCTTATCTTGATGCAATTTCACGAAAGATTTAATGACGATACTTCACAATTTTATAAAGGAGTCTCGTACTTTACCACAGCTTCATTAAAAAAATACAATGAAGTAAATGTGGAAAATATAAGCGAGATATGTGCTTTTTACGACCTTGACCCTTATTTGATTTTTGAAGAAATAAAAAGGTTTACTCCGTTTTTACGCCAAGCTTTAATAGATGGAATCATTTCTACCCAATAAATGAATGGTTAATATTTTTTTTAAATTCTAGAATCAAAAAATACTCCAGAGAGTTTCTGTAACTATCCGAAGGACGACGTTGAAAAAAGTGATGAGGATAATGAATGTATAGTTCAGATGACAATTTTTTACAACCTTATAGGGCTTTAAATAAAACATACAACAGTTTTGAAAACCTTAAAAAAATATATAAAATCTTGCTCATAATAACGATCTCCAGCTGTAGCGCTGAGAGATCAATGAGCAAGATAAAATTAATGAAAACTTCTCTTCGTAACAAAATAGATATGTTTTTACAAAATCTCCTTTTGTTAAAATCTAAAGAGGACTTTTATTGCAATTAGATAATGACTTAATTATCGATAATTTTAAACATTTATATCATTACAGGCACGATTCTAGACCCCTTTTGGGGGGGCAGTGCCCCCCCAAAAGTTTTTGATTGCCCCCCCAAAAATAATTGAATTTGCCCCCCCAAAAATACATAGTAATTTTATGTTTGCCCCCCCAAAAAAAATTGAATTTGCCCCCCCAAAAATACATAGTAATTTTATTTCTTCCACATAATATAATTAAATTTGTTCCGTCAAAAATATCTAAAAAATATTATCTTAAAAATATTTACTTTTTTTAAAAGTGTTTTTATTCATTAATACTTATCATCCGCAAGAGAGATCAAACTAACAGAAATATATAGAAAAATTTGATTTTACAGAAAGCTTTATATTTGTGAAACCAATTCATAAATCTGATGCCTAAGAAATTTTCTCAGTTAACAACAATCTTTTGTTAGAATATAATCTAGAACCAAAGAACCTGATCGCACAATGCTACGATGGGGCGAACGTAATGCCGGGAAAAAAATGGTGTTCAAGTATTTCTAAGCAAAATAGCTGGACACCATGGCTTTAACCACCGATTGCATCTTGTTGTAAAAGATTGTCTTATTTTAAGTGAAGGGAAAGATTTTTTTGATAATTTTTCCTCCCTTCATAAATTTTTTCAACATGATGCAATCAAGGTAGTTAGTGAATGCGGGACCATACCGGCTGTTGCCCCATTGGTGGTGTGGTCACTACCTGCCCATTGTTTTTTTTTAAAAATTGCACAAAAATATTTAATACTCTTTTAAAAATTAAAAATAAAAAAACTTTTATATCTTCAGGTCACAGGGCCGAATCGGGGTTTTTTGACCATATTTATAATCATCTATTTATTTTTTTGTATTTAATTGAAAAATTATTTTATTTATTAAAAATAATTATAGATCAATTTCAATGCAGAACGATTTATATTTCTAAATCTTCTGATTTAATACACCATTGTTTGTTAGAAATTAAACAATTAAGAAATAAAAATACATTTGAAGATTTATTCAAAATTGTTTTGATATTAATATTTTTTTAAATGACAATAATTTATCTATGGATAAAAGGAAAACTAAACCTAAAGATTTTTCTGATTTTTATTTATTTTCTACTCATAAGTTTGAAAATATTTTAAATATTAATTATGAAGTAAAAAGTATTTCTTTTAATATTAATGAATTATTTATATTTTGATAATAGATTTTTTACCGATAATAGTTGTTTAAAATCTTTAGATTCCCTTTATAAATTTGATTAACCTTTATTTTAGATATAAATAAATTAGAGCCTCTTTTAAAAATAAGTAATATTGATAAAAATTCATTATCTAAAGAAATTGACGTAGCCAAAAATTTTTTTAATAAGAAACTTAATAACTACAGATAATGTGTTACTATTGATTTTGTTAAATTTTTATATGATTACAATGATGCGTTTTCAAATCTATTTAACATTTTTCCTATAATTTTGTTAATTGACTCTTCAACGTGTGAGGCCACATTTTCTTCTTTAAGAAGGATAATAACGGCTGACAAGTAGTGACCTGCTTAAAGGTGATTTGGTTCTTTTAGAACACGAAAAATCATTAACTAGGGGCGTTGAATTTTGATGAATATTGTAATTTAATTAAAATCCTCTAAGATAAATTAGTTTGATCAATACAATAACTGCTCATAATCAGCTAATTATTGCTTACTATTTTAACATGGTTGCACACTTTTTTTAGGCGCATTTAACGTTTATGTTCATGTTTTATTTAATTTTTTACCCTAATATTAATAACTAGTTATATATAACCAGTGTTTTTTATATATATTCTTCCAAATTAGCATACTTATACATTTTGTTTTCATGATAATCAATCTTATTTCACTTTTCATTTTCTAAAACTAAAGTTTTATATAATTCATTTTTATTATTCATATATGTCATATTTTTAATTTTCATGCGCAATGATGCCAAATGATAAAATTATACTTACAATTAATTCAAATCTCATATCTTTTTAAGCAATTGATTTTTGTGAAAACAATTAATTTTAATTCACATATTCAATTTATAAACTCATTTTTTTAATTTAAGAATATAATAAATTACTATTAATTTGTTAAAAAATTTTGAACATGAATTCTATTGTTGTACATGTATATTTTTTGCCGTGACCAAAGGTCACGGCCAATTTTGCCGCCGAAGGCGGCAAAAAATTTTTTCTGCCCCCCCACGAGTTTTTTTTGCCCCCCTAAAATGGAAAAGCTAGAATCGGGCCTGTATCATTATTATATCTAATAAATAAAACTGGATTGATTTGAAGTGGCTGCTTATAATCAGACAAAAAAAATTGGGTAAGGGGGGGGGGATAAAGTTAGCCTCGAGATATAGCCGAGGGGGGTAGCTCTTCCATGAAATTTGGGGAGTAGGAGACGCTGTAACCAGGGATGTATGCAGAAACTTACCTAAGGGCAAGATCCTAAAGGGGGACAAGAAATTTTTTAGAAGAAAATGAAGTAAGTATTTGTGCTTTTGTTAGTGTATAAGTTAAAAATGATCATTATATTAACTAAAAATTTTAACTTGAAGATTTTTATTGTTTTAAGAGTTTAATATTTCAATTTTAACGGTATAAAAAAATAAAATTATTAAGGGGGCAATAACCTATTTTTGCTCCCCCCCCCTTCAATACGTCTCTGCATGTAACTTATGTGTAGCCGAAATTGCATAGAATTTGTCGTTCTATAATAGGTTTTAAAAAATTCTTCCATATTTCTACGCATATTCCACAAAAAGGTATATTTTTAAATATTTTATTTTTTCATTACATTTTTACGGTTAAATTATTGACAGGATATATTTTTAAAAGCCCAGGATATGGTTGACCATTTTGAGCATTTTGATATTTTTATATATTTGTTTTTTAGGCAGAGTTTAAATTAAAATTTTGACAATTTCTAATTTTAAATTAAACACATATAGCCCTGAAATGCAACCCATTTACTCAAAACCCTAATATTTTTGATTTTAAATTTTTGGGCAAATTTGTTTTTTTTAAATGAATTTACATACACCCCCATAAATCATGCTATCACCAACGTGTTATCTTATAAAATCTTACTTTTTTCTATTATATATTAATTTTTATTTAAACAAAATTTTTAATTTGTTAAGATGTTCCGATCAAATCATGCTATCTCCAACTTATTACTTAATAATTCAATCTTACTCATTTTTCTTTTTAATATTAATTTTTATTTAGACAAAATCTTTAATTTGTTAAGATGGGACATTTGAAAAATCACACATTTAAATTTTGAGCCTCCTAACACTAATTTTTAATTATCCGTTTACATAAAAATCTTGAGCCTCCTAAGATCAACCCTAAAATGTAACCAGAATTTTGCTGAGAATATTTTAAATGGCAATAGAGGATATTTTATTTTTGAAAAATTCAAGGTAACTCATAACATTCTATGCGAAAAAATCCTTAAACCCAGCATCAAAATTTTTGATTCCACTTACCTCAAAAACGTCTAAACGGATCCCTATGAAATTTTACATATAGATTCTCTAGGTGGTTGAATCGGATCATACGTATCTTATGCGTCTAGGCCATATGGGTCGCCTGCCCGAGGTATTTTAAAATCGCGTTTTTTAATTTTTGATCCCCTATAACTTTCTAACGACTAAACCGATTCCCACAAAATTTTATATATACATTCTTTTGGAGGCAGATTAATGTTTTATCTATGTTTCATGCCTATGTCATATGGTTCGCCCGCCCGAAGCATTTTAAGTTGTTTTTTTATGAATTTTTTGGATTTTAGAGAATAACTTATCTGTTTATTTTTTCATCTAATTTGGCATAAAAAATACATATAACGCTAAAAAAATTGCCACTTTGTCGTATGAGTCGCCCGCCATACGCAATTCAGATGGTTCAATTTTATCGGCATCAATTTCCAATTAGAATGGCATTTGCCATGACCTTTAATAAATCCCAAGGCCAAACATTGTCTGTTTGTGGTTTGGATCTTAGAACTCCATGTTTTTCCCACGGTAAACTCTATGTGGCATGTTCTCGAGTGGGCAAACCGTCAAATTTGTTTGTATTAGCAAAAGATGGAATAACAAAAAATATATTCCACAACATGGCACTAAAGGATTTATATGTACTCCACATATATTTCATAAATTTAATCATACAGAAGAGGACAATGAATGATACATTTTAATCATACAGAAGAGGACAATGTATGATACAACTTCCGGCAATATTTTGTAATCGATAAGTTGTAATTTAAAATTATTTTTATCTTTATAAATGATAAATATATAATTTAAAAATTATGTGGGTGGTTCTTTAATGTTTTTATATTAAAGTGACCTGAATTATATATTTTAAAATGGTAGATTGTCAAAACTAGCAATAATAGAATTTAAATGATATGACGCTTATCAGTGCTCGGCATAATTTTGGCTATTTAAGTTACATATCAGTTTTTGCCTTAATACAAAATTAATTAATTATGATAATTATATGGTTAAATTTGATGTTTGTCTCTTCAGGTCTTTCAACGCCTACAATGAATGTTTGTGTATCATAGTACTTTCATACCAAATTATAATCTTACGTTTTGACACAAAGTTGCACACGGCACGTATTTTGGCGCAAATTTATTTTATGTTTTGCCATTCCATCAATTATTTGTTCTTCATTCATCAATGGGAGATACCGATTATTGCTGCCATTCCCACAGTATCATATTGTTCAATATTCACTAAATCAGATGCATTAAAAAGGCTGAGTCAAAGGAAGGTTGACAATGCCCATGCATCCTCGATAGCAGTTAAGGATTCATTGTACATATCGTGGTTAAATGTAATGTGTAAATCGTTGATCCATGCGCGGTGTTTTTGCAATATATCCTCACTCATTGAATTTATTGTAATTCTCCCATAAATTCTTTGCTTTATGCAAGGCAAGTATCACATTAAATACTGTTGCATTCAATTTTTTAGAAAAAGTAATTGTAAATAAACACCCTAGGGTGCTCAATTTAATATAAAATGTATTTACCGGTCGGCCTTACCTATGAAGTATCTATTATTTTGCTAGCTCCATGTAAAATAGCTTGATACTTAAATATGTAAAGGCACCAAGAGCATCCGTAGAATTGCATAATTTACAGGATGAGATGAGCGTAGTTCTTGGTGGATTTTTAGCTCACTCCCTGTACGTTTGTAAAAATTTCAAATTAAACGGCTAAGTGAATTATTGGGGGATCCCTTAAATGAATTTAGGCGCCATTCGCCAAACAGCTTTATTATAGCCAACATAACGGCCCATTTAATAACTGCCTATCTAATCCATTTGTAGAGCGGAGTAGCATTTAAATCGGTATTTTTGATTCGAAAAACAGCCATATAGCCTTTAGCACATACCTAAAAATGTATTTGATGCTTTTTACCGATTTTGTATTTTAGCTGCTTTTTTTAACAATTCTGAATTATACAAATAAAGTGCCATTTTATAGCCAAAAACTTCTGTAATTGCTTTGGCTATAAATCAAAAATTTAATACAATGGAATTTCTTAAGTTTGAATATAATTTAAAAATTGTTTGGTACAACAACGCTTTTAGAATCTGCACTTTACCTTGCTATTTTTAAGCGGAATTGTTTATTTTTGCATATTTAGATTATATTGTAAATTTTAAAAAATATGGCGACATTAAAATCTTATTTTTTAAAAAATTCCTATCGTATGAATCTCTACAAATTTATTAAGGTAAAACAACGTTTGCCGGGTCAGCTAGTGTGTATATATTTATTGCAAATTTATCAAGTTTTATTGTATATATATTTATTAATTGTTTAATTTTAACAACAATATTGATTGTAAAAGATCCGTGTTTATTCTAGATCTCAACTCGGACAACACATATTTTAAAGTTGAAAATGATCATTCAACACTTACCTAAACATTATTATCAATTAAATAACCTGAGTTGCTGGTACAATCATTGTGACCTTAGCAACGAGGTGTATTGTGGGAATTGCCCAGAAGATTTATCCCAAAACGTCAGGATGTTGTCAATATTGGAGTTAAATGGTAACTCTCTACCTTTATTTCTTTGGTTTTAAAATAATTCATTATTTTATTAGAACTAATAGAAACCATAAAATAAAAATTCCCAAACAAAAAAACTTACTTATCTTGGGCTTCCTTCAACGTTTTTTTATCTTCTAATTTTTCAGGATGGACAAATTTTAAATGTTTTACTAAATTTGTGTTTGTATTCCTTTAATAATAACATCGCAGAATTTACAGAGATTCTTTATTTGGGTCAAGAAAATAGGGCTGTAGGGAATTATTAAGCTTTATGTTAACGAGGAAATAAAAACTAGATGATATTTAAAGTTCAATTAGAACCGCCTTCAAAATCAAAACGGTTCCGGTTCTTTTGGTTCTGGTTCCGGTTCCAATCCCTGATTAAAATCAGTACAAAAACACTTCTATGTATTTAAATGCGCCATCTCGTGGTTAAATAATATAATAACTTAAACTAATTCTAGTTAGTTTTTTTATCACCTTAAGGATCAAATTTTATATAATTACATATTAAATGTAACTTTTTAAGTTATCCAATGCTTTTAATTTTTTAAGCAAAATTAATGTAGCAAAACTATCAAACATTCAATAGTAGTAGAAAACCAGGTTATGATGAAAGTTATATCAAAACCTTTAGAAAAATACAATTACATCAACATTTAGGAAGCACTCCAAACTAAAAGTATATCAAGCTTCAACAATTTTTGAAAAATCCTAAATGATTTAATTTTAATCACATATGTCCTAATTAAATTTAGAATAAAGATTAGAAACAGTCTGGCGAGCTCGCTTGATTTTGTAAATCTTTCTTTAACTAACCTATGCCTTATAATGTTGTTGTTGCTTATTGCCTCATTAGTTAGAAGTTGGTTGTAAAATTGAGCTTGAGGGCAACTAGGGATGGATTGATCGATCTATAGGAGAGATAGGAGGCTACGATTGGGGCTTATGAGCCAGTGTATATCGTCAGATGCTGATTTGTAGTCGTAGCAGATAAATTTAAAGATAAGTCCTGACGTGCTCTGAAGTTTGCAAGTTGATGGCAGTGTCCAGACCGGAGTTGAGCCAGGTGGGAACGGATGTTCCGGGGTTAAGTGTTTTCTAAAGGGGATACGAGAGGGGGTCGGTTGTTTACCACATGATAAATTTTAATGCTTAAACATTTTGTTTATTGATTCTGGCTTAATCTGAAAATCTTGATGATAGTAGGTTGGATATCATGTATTAGCTCATTAAAATTTACTGGCAAAATGTATTATATTAAAGTGGTAAGACTTAAAGATTTTATATTCTATCAGTTCCATGTAATTAATTTATACCCTTGATAATTTATAAGAGTAAAGGTCACTTTTACCTATAGATGCCTGTTTTTAATTACTTTCTAGTCTTAAGTCCTTTTAAAATAATGCACTTTATAAATATCATATCGTTTGACATGTAAAAAGGTCACCCTTTTTATTAAATTTCGAAGGACAAACTAAAAATGCCTATGTAAATTTTAAACGAGTACAAACTAAGACGAAACATCGTTCAAATCCTAAAAAATCACTAATATTTTCTAATTAAGTATTTAATTACTGTTATATAAAGAATATTTAAAGGAATGTGATAAAAATATAAATAAAAAAATGAAATTTATTACTTTGATTGAAGGTGATAGCTTGATATCTTCAAATTAAAAAATATTAACTCTCATAATACCTTAAAGACTTATAACTAGCGTCTCCTATTCCCCAAATTTCATGGAAGAGCTACCCCCCTCGGCAAAATCTCGGGGTAACTTTATTCCCCCACCCAATTTTTTGTCTGATTACACAGGTCAACAAATATCAACAGAAGCGTGAATTTTATGAAAACATAAAAGAATGCATCCTCATGATAATCTCATATACATTTTTTGTTTTTCATAGTTTCTTCCGTCTTTGGCTCCTTAGATCCGTCTATAACGAAAAATGACCTATTTGACCATATTCACAGATCTTAATATACCCTAAAAAGAAATAATTTAAAAATCTTATTTGCATATAAAAATCCCTTGTAACTTATATTTTTATTCATAAATAATTAAAAATAAATTTTATTAATATATCAAGCTCTTACATCGGCATTTAGATAATACAAAATATTTCGCGTCCAAACTTAAATACGAAACATTATATTATTGATTTTTAATAAAAATATTATTTGAAGTTTGAATTTAACAGTTTAAGTATTGTAAATATGCAAAAATAAAATTTCAATTTATTTTTGTTTTTGAATCTTTTTTGGTTTTTTGACCTTTATTTCCAAAACTTTCAATGTTTATAACTAACTAACTAAGTTTGATTAGGAAAAACGGTAAACGGATTTGATATTCCCTAAGTTGGCAGGTTTTATCTCTGTAGTTAACTCATAACTCTCAAAAAATTGTTGACCTGTGTTAAAAGCAGCCACTTCAAATCAACTCAATTTTATTTATTATAATGAATTATTATAATGATATAAATGTTTAAAATTATTGATAATTAAGTCATTATCTAATTGCAATAAAATGTCTTCTTCAGTTAACAAAAGGAGATTTTGTAAAAACATATCTCCCATTTTGTTACGAAGAGAAGTTTTAATTAATTTTATCTTGCTCATTGATCTCTCAGCGCTACAGCTGGAGATCGTTATTGAGAAAGATTTTATATATTTTTTTAAGGTTTTCAAAACTGTTGTTAAATAAACCATGTCAGTAAATCAAATGTATCAATAATATTGATAAATCGTGTTTTAACGCCTGGTAAAACATATTTAGGGAGGTTATTAAAAAAATATTTTAATATTAAATTTTTTGGCTATTATTTACCACAAAAACTAGACATTTTTAAGAGAAAAAAAAATAATTCGTAGTATTATTTTACAATACAAACATTTTGTATACTTAATAATTGAAATTATTTAAATAAATTACTAAATAAGGTTGCAATTATTCATGTTTAAATTTTAACAGAGGCAATAACATGGTTACATTGAAATTGAGAGGGTGGGCATATGGAACTTAATTCAATTTCTAAATTATAAACAAATTTTGTTATTAGACTTAGACCAAATTTTAGTTACTAGCTTTGTTTATTATATATTTAAGAAAAAAATCACAAAAATTTAGCCCATAATATATAATATTTTTGAAGGTCTTCAAAATTCAAAATGTGCAGGGGTTCATATGGACCCCATAATGCTATTGGCGAATTTGTAAATTTAAACTTCTTTCTAAAAAATTTAATGTAGTTCAAAAGGGTTCCAGGACGTATTAAGGTGGGCATATGTGATAGGCATCAATATTGTCGAGCACTTTTTATGGGATTCAATCAAGGATTGGAACTTATTGAAAAAAGCTGGTACTAAGTTCCGAGTTCTTAGGATAATTTTTGAAAGAGCTGGAACTAAGTTCTTGGAAGTACCGACGAGTTCCCAAATATCGGAACTCGAGTTCCATTTTTTTATTTTTATAATTAAACAATTACTAGACAGATAAAAAAGATATATTACACATTGCACATATAATTTATTAAACTATATAAAATGGAAACATTTATTTATCAAGCTTAAAATTCATTCCAACAAAAAGAATATCATTCAAAATATCATCCTTAAGTCGATTCCTTTGGGAATCTAAAATAAAGCTTAAATAGGAAAATAATCTTTCAACACTCACCTCGGTCAAGGGGACCGATACAACAATTAAAGCTAAGTTTCCTAGTAGCGGAAACTCAGCCTTGTTAGCTACCCACCAGCTTCTAATATTTTCATCCGCCTTAAACCTCGGTAAATTTTCGTATTTTAAAATTTCTATATCTAATTGCTCATATATTAGAGGGGCAGTTGAGTCATTGTGTTTATAAAATGTTTCTTCGTCTCTTAAGACATCCTCTAATAATAAAATTGATCTGACATATTTCCAGAAGATTCTAAAATAATTTCTTCCTCGTGATTTACTGAATCATTTCTTTGAAGAGATAATGCTTTTGATTGAACTATTTTCAGAAACTTTTTGGCTTTTTCGCATTTATTATTATTTAGAATCTTTTATCTAAAAACAGCCCACAATTGACTATGTCATTATCTAAAAACTGGGATTCTTTTTGTTCAATAAAATGCAAAAGGGATAAAGAAAA
The DNA here is from genome assembly GCA_030555515.1 of Acutogordius australiensis. Lineage (NCBI taxonomy): Eukaryota > Metazoa > Nematomorpha > Gordioida > Gordea > Gordiidae > Acutogordius > Acutogordius australiensis. The sequence continues at coordinate 135,307 of JAUIRJ010000008.1, read as the reverse complement.
GTCGGTTGAATGGCTCTTTAACACGGCTTTGCAGAAATAATATTTTGTAAAAAAATTGCAGATGTCTAAAGTTTGTGCCTGAAGGTGTTTCGTTAAAATTGCGGCTGGGCCTAGTGTTTCGACTAATCTTTGAAACATATGCCAAATATCATTGGAAACTTCCAACTCATTTAAAATATTTTTGTGATTATCAAGAAACGGTCGTAGTTTGAGCAATCTTTCAATGCAGGTGTAAGTCCAATTCCATCTCACCTGATGCATAAGTATTGATTGAGGAAGATTTTGAGATTTTAACATTGCTGATAAAATAGGCCTTTTAAGCTTAGTAGCCAATTGTCTTGCTACCTTAATTGCCAAAATTATTTCAGGTGTGCTGACTAGAAATGAATTAACTGCTAATTGAACCACGTGTGCAGCACAGTTGAGATCAATGATGATTGATGAGTTGAAATCATATATTTCACAAACATCGTAAGAATCCTCTATAAAATTTAAATCATCTTTATCTTGTAACATTCCTTCTAATGGGTCAAAGATGGCATCTTCACTTGTTTCAAGCTCCATAGCTTTCATATTACGGGCTGTGTCTGAAGTTATCGATAATATTTGGGTTTTCATTATATTGTAATTTAAAACAGTTTCTTTAAGCCATTTGGAAATATTAACTGCATTATGCTGGTCATAGACCTCTTTGCATTCCAGCACTCGGACTTGAATTTTATCCATATGGATGTATTGGCAATTTATAGCTAAAAGTAAATTTATTTAAAAAAATTGAATAAAAAGTTTTACACTAAGTAGCCAAAATCACAATTAAATTTAACTTTTTAAATGCTTTTTAAACATATTTTCTCTTTTCCTCATTATCTAATTAAACTTTATCTACTTTTTAAATGCATTGGTTAATAATCTTGTTTTGTACTTAAATGAGAAAAATGTAAACAATGTTCATAAAAATGATTTTATTTAATTTTTAAAAGTTAATATCTAGGTTATTTTAGAAAATAAAAAACTGACTTGCCTTATAAAAATTAATAAAACAAAATTATAAATATTTTAGAAGTTTTAAATTAATACATTCTTAAAAAACTGGTTTTGGCCTATTTGTCTAAATTTTAGTTTGTATAACTAAATAATTTTAAAATTTAAAAATAATTAAATATTTATATTAAAATGTACAAAAGTTAAATGTGAAAATTAATTTACCATAGAAGGATCTGTTTGCAACACTTGCAAAATCAAATTTTATGCTTAGTATTTTATATTTGATATCATCAATTAAAGTTGTTCGCATATATTTGGCCTTTTCTTCAACTTCATTTCTAACATTACTTGGATTAATCTGTTTAAAATTAGTTCCTGATGGGCTTGCTTTGTTTATGATTCTAATCATGTCATCATCTGAAAATAGTTCAAATGGTCTGCCATGAACAGTAACCAACTCCACGCAATCATCCATACATGGATGCACGGAGTTATTAAAGATTTTTGTCTGCTTAAATTTGGTTTGAGTTGTAATTTTGGATTTTTCTTTTCTTTCTGTAACAGTTAAAAACTTTTCATATTCTGCTTTATGTACACACTTTACGTGTTTTTAGGTTGGAAGTAAATTTCTTAAAATATTAAATAGAATTAATTACCGTTATATAGGTTGTTTTATTTGACGACTTGCACAAAGAACATTGATATTGGTCATTAACAAATTGAGGTTAATAAAATTTATAAATTCCGCTGAATTTCATGGTATGCCAGAATTTATTCAAAAAAATGAAAACTTCAAAATCTAAAGATATTTACGAATGTATAAAAAAATGTTACGTAAGCAAATTTAATTATTACAAAGATTGTGCTACTATTGATTTTGTTTAATTTAAATAATTACAATGATGCGTTTTCTAATCAAATATTTATATTTTTTAAAAATATAAGTTTGTTAATGCGTTGGCATTCTTTAAAGTCTAAATTGTGAGGTCACATTTTCTAATTTAAGAAGGATAATGCGAACTTCTTGCTGTTAAGTAGTGACCTGCGTAAAGGTCCGATTTCCGAGTTCCATTCTAAAACACAAAAATCACGGTTCTTGAGTTTTAAGTTCCGAGTTCTGGAACTAGTTCCAATCCTTGGATTCAATATATATTATGTGCCCAATAGTTTGCACTTACAATATAATGCCATAGTTAATAGAAATTATTACTAAAACAATTTTATAAAAAAGCAAGGCTTCCATATATATTTATTTAAATCTGCACTAAATATTTTATATAATTAATGCGCTATCTCGTAATATTAAATTACGAGTATATATAATTAAAGTTTAAGCTTATTTATTCTTTCAAGCATACTTATACAATTTGCTTTCATTAAAATCATACTTATTTTACTATTCATTTTCTAAAATCAAATTTTACATAATTTATTTTTATCATCATAATTCGCATTGATACCACAATGATAAAATACTTAAAATTAAATTTCCAGATCTCATATATTTTTAAGAATTGATATTAGCTGAAAACAGTTAAATTTTATTCTTATATCCAAATTATAAAGGCAAATATTATTTTTATTTAGAATATAATAAATTACCATTACAATTTTTAAAAAATCTTGAACATGGATTCTATTGTTTTAACTATAATAACCTAATTTAATCTAACAGCGTGGCGAACTGGCTCGATAAATCTCATTTCTCAACACTAAATTTTTTTAACCCGCGATTAGCTCTGTGGCACACTTTGAAATAAAAGAAACAAGTATGTTTAACATTCCGAATTTTTTTGCAAATTCCTCACGAATTCATGCCAAAAGAAAGCTTTTCCTGCTTAATGGGCATATAAAAAAGCCCTTTTTTTCGAAAAAAAAATCAAACTTCTTACAAATTTTTGAGAAATCTTAAATGATTAAACTTAACTTGTTTACCTATCATATCTATCAGCCTGGCGAACTGGCTCGATATTCATTTCTCCACAATATATTTTTTAACCTGCGATTAGCACTGTGACGCACTTAGAAATAAAAGAAACAAGTTTGTTTAACATCTTTTTGAATTTTTTTCCAAAATCCTCACGAGTTTGTGGTCATGCCAAAAGAAAAGCCCCTTGCTTAAAGAAAATGGCATATAAAAATTCGAAAAAAACTTCCAGGAGCTTATAGAAAAAAAAACTCACCCTTCATTTTTTTACCAATGAATTTAAGCTGTGTATTCCACAGGTCAAGAAATATAAATATCATTTTTGAAAACATAAAAGAATGCATCCCCATGATGGCCTTATCTCATATATACATTTCATTTTTCTTAGTTTCTACCATCTTTGGCTCCTTAGACCCGTTTATTATAACGGAATATGGCCTTTTTTGACCAAATTGATCGATCTAAACATACCCTAAAAATAAGAAATTTAAAAAATTTTTTTATATAAAAATCCCTTGTAACTTATATTTATAATCACAAATAATGAGAAATAAATTTCATTAATATATTAAGCTTTTACACATTTAAATTATAAAATACAAAATATTTCGCGTCCAATATCGGTTTTTAATGAATTTGAAGTTTGAATTTAACAGTTTAACTATTGAGATTATGCAAAAAAAAAATTAATTCATTTTTGTTTTAAAATCTCTTTTTTTTTGAATTTTATTTTTCGAAAATTTTCGATTTTTAAAGCTGACTAATTAAGTTTGGATAGAAAAAACGGGAAATAAATTTGATATTCCCTAAGATGGCAAGTTTGATCGCTGTTTAACTCATGGCTTACAAAAAATGGTTGCCCTGTTCTAACAGCTATCTGCACTGGGTTTATTTTCTAAGGCTAAGGTTTGTGATTTTCCTTGACTGTTTCGATTGAATAGATACTATTCGTTTTGCACAAATATTCAACATGACTTCCTTTCGGGCCGGTTGAAAATTGCATAATTTGTACGATATCTGATGTTCTAATTACAATATTTTCTTCATTTACAAATTTTTGACACCTAACTCTTGCAATTTTTTACGTCCCTTCTATTTTTACCGAAATAAATTTGTTAATATTATTAATACAAAAAAATAACCGATTAGTTTGGTTTACGTTTTAAACTATAATTGCTAAAATTTATTTTAATTTGAATGGTAATTAAGGCGTTAAAAAATATAATTAAAGAATTCATATTTTCTGAAAAAATATTTGGACAGCTTGGAAGGGACTAGAAATCAAAGTCGAGACATAAAACTTAGGCAGAATTTTTTAATAACCTAGGCCAATGTTCGAGCTTTGCCAATATAGTTCTAAAAGACCTTGTCTGTTTAAACTTGTAAGCTAATCTAAATACAATCCGACCAATTTATTTTAAATATGATCGGCTGTCCCCAAGCATATTTAAGAAAAATGAAAGATTTTATAATTAATTTTTTCAAAATATTGTTTGAATGCTATGCCAAAGAAAAAGGACTTGATACATCCTTTAACGGGGGCCAAAAAAATTTCCTTAAACATTAGAAATTTAATTTTTATTTTTAAAAATTAAAAATTGAGCTTTTCAGGACATTTTTAGAGCTAGTTTTTTGAGTTTTTTTTGCCTTATTTTGTGTAGGTTTATTTTAAATCTTGCTTTAGCCCCGTATTTGTAGCTCTCTTTCTTTCCCCATGTTTAAACAACATATACATTTTGATATTATGCAAGTTTTTTGAGCATTTTATTAACAAGTTAATATAATCAAAATTAATGAGGCTAAAAATAAATTATAAATCTATGTCGTCTCAAAAGCTCAGTGGTAAACCTACCTGTCTCATACTCAGGAGTTGCGAGTACAAATCTTTGCACAGATGGCTTTTTTCTTCGGAAAAATAATATACATGTGTAACCACTTTATAGTAGCTGAATGGCCTGCTTAGGCAGTAGGCCTTAAACGATGCCTAAAGCAAGACCCTAGGCTAAAAACCTAGGTCACGGGCGTGCGAGCAAGTCTTACTACTTAACTCGTGGACAATATTAATTGCTTTCCTCGGGTTAAAAAAGTCAAAGCCCTAACGGGTACGGCCTCCTAAATGGGGAAAGGTATGAGGAAAACCTCAAAACCAATTGTTTTTTTTTATATTTTAAATCTCAAAATCTATTTAAATAATCAATGATGATTGCTAATTTACTAAGCATTATTTATTGGTTTGAACAATAAAATTTGTTTAGCATATATGTTTAAAAATATAAATATTATTAAGTCTTTTGGATTATTAATTATAAAAATATTCAATAAAGTTTGGGTATCCAATGCAATCTGTCACCGGTGTTTTTGTAAATTTGCTGTTAATGTACATTCTTTAATTTGTCCGAGTTTAGGAGCGGCGCGAGTTACAAATTTTTACTTATCAGCATATTTTAAAGCTTAGCCATTAATCTGAGCTATATAAGCATTAATCAAGTTGCAACATAAGGACGCTGCATCAATTGACCCAAGGGTGTGTAAAGCTTAGCTTGGGATGTACGTGTATTCATTATAATCAACACTTACATAATTACCACGATAGGATGTTTATTCGTCCATTCGTATTAATCACTTTGAACAAGGCCAATTGGTACACAACGCTACCCTTCAACATTTTAACTACGTTGTTTCTAAAGTATGATAACCTTTTCTTTAAGCCCATGCATCATAATAAAGGCTAATGATGTCGACTCAAATTACGAAAAATACAGGCCTCATGTGATTTAGAATTAAACGCGCTTGGATTAGCAAAGCGGCCTTATTACACGTTTGTGCGAAGTCTTTGGAACATTGCAAGAAATTACTGATTCCATTTTAGTTCCCTTGAGTAACGTTTTGATCCGCGGGTTAGACAATCCAATGTCGGATGGTCTTAAACCAAAATTCAAGTAACCTTCAAAAACATAGGAACACCGAGCACACCACCGCAAAATCAAAGAAATCCGTCAAGCTAAATTATAACCTACCAACTATACCAGTAATTCTTTCAATTAATTATCATCCTGTGTCTCAACTGTAGGCGACATACTCACCATCGTCGCCTGCTACATTTATGCTCCAAAACCTCGAGGTACTAGGAAGGCTCTTAATCTGGCATAATGGCACGCCGGCATATGAATCGCATCTTTCGTCCTAACTTTGCCATTGTTTGTTTACATCGTGAAATATTTTCACCAAAACTTTTGCCGCGAATCGACTAAATAATGCTTTGGAGTTCCCCACAAAACGTGTTCATACCCGAAATTTTTAATTATCCGTTCGTTTATTTTGCATACCTGATAATTGATCGAAAGCTATTACTATTTTAAGACTCCTCTTCTCCTTTATGAAAAGAAAAATTTCGCCCGATGCAACAAACAACACATAAATAATCACACGCTTTCAACATTATAATCCAAAATTTTCCCCATGAGTTGGCAATAAGACGCATGACTTAAGAAGCAGAACTTTTTAAAATTAATTAAAACTGAAATTAAAATTTCAGCCATAAGTCTAACAATATAAACGAAAGGTCGCCCGCGGATTTCTTTAATCAAGTCATTTGGAACGTCCTAATTTTAAATTAGGAGCATAAATCTACATTGGAAATTTTCAATCATAATGATCATTTTAATTAAGACGTGATTCATATATCAATTATTAGATTATGCGGTACTGTTGAAAATAATAAATTGAAAACAAATTGCCATTTTTTAAATTGTTTTTACCCAAGGCCACGTGCAAGGTGAGTTTTCAATTTTCGTAAAATTCAAAAAATTTCATCTTCAAATTTAAAAAAAAAAAGTTGTTTAGAAAAATTATTGTATGTACAAAAACTAAATTTGGCAGCATTTTTAAAATTTGCTTTCGTTTGCAATATAGAATTTTTTAAAATTTTGCTAAAATAAAAACTCACTTTGTACTTGGCCCTAATATCATTTTTACTTGCTAAATTTGTTAATACCGAACTTTCATATGTAATAAAAAAAATTTTAAGCCGAAAAAATTAACCGGCATTAGAAAAATCATAAAGGTTCAGATGGGCTATAAAAATTACGACTGTTAAATTATTAAATATTTTCATTTTATTATAAGACTTATTCCATTTTTAAAATCGAATTATTACGAGCTGACGAAAATGATTTAAGGTGTACATGGCCATAAGAGGCGTACATAAGTATAGTTATCGGTGATTCACCAAAAGTTTTGGATTTTATAGTGGGTTATAGGCACATATCATCCAGGATAAAGAAACCATAATAGTCAGGCTGGAGTTAATGGTAAGAATGGTGAATTTTCTATCTTCTCGGAATTATCTAAAATGTCTATTCGATTGCTATCATGCAAACTTGTGGCCAAATAGGCTTCCCATCACCCAAAGAGACATTGCTCGTTTTGATTGAATATTAGTATAGGGTCAAATAGGTAAATAAAATCTATTTGATAATTCTTCATTCGTGCACATGGCTCCAAAATTAGGAGATATTTAAGGTTTTAGAAAGCTCGTAGATTATTACTCAAATATCCACATTGATTAAAAAAAAGTTTTGCTTAGTAATTCTTTTTTAAGGAGAATGCAGGAATTCTCAAAATCTAAAACCGCCTGACTTGGTGCAAGATGCCAAACCGTTTTATGATGGCATTTTTCCTTAAAAATTTTTCTGACGCTTTTGTAGCCCTAACTGAAAGTTTATGATTATCTATGATTTTGGTAAAACAATTGACAAATTTGGTATTTTCTATATCAATGGTAAAGATTGAGTGCATCCCCCGTCCTCGAAAACGTGCCATGTTTTGCTGTATAACTACAAAATCTAATTATAGCATAACTTTAGTGCTAGGCCAAGTTTACTCGCTAATATGTTTAGATCAGGATCAAAGCCAGAGTAATCAAGATATTGAGCAATAACAAACGTTTGTTTGGGTCGCCCAACAAGTTCTATATATAAAGGTAAGTCTGGTAATAAAATGGTGGACAAAAAGGAACGCACAAAACGAGAGTTTTGAATAGTTTGACGCGCCTAAAGGTAAAAATAGCGAACATATTAAGATTGAATAGATAAACTTGTTCAATGAATTTTTTAACCCGCAAATGCTAGGGGGAGAAATTTGTAACGTGAATGCTACATTGGGGTCCATACGAATTTTAATAGAATTAAACTTTAAGAGTTATAAAACTATGAACTTTATTTTTTTATTCTAAAAAAAAATAAGTCCTTTTTAATTATAAACTAACATAAGTTATTATTAATTTATATTGTAAATTTTATTTACCACAAACTAGGAAGAAATCTGAAAAATGGAAATTGTATTTTTTTATATTACATTAATTAAATCTTGACAATAAATTAATTATAACATTATTAATGATCAAACCGTGTTTTTGGGTCTGGTAGAACATAATTAGAGAGTTTTGTGAAAAAATATATTTTAATATAAAAAATTATTTATGGCTATTATTTATTACCATAAAATCTAGATATTTTTAAGAAAAAAAAAATTCTATTATTATTTTACAATACAAACATTTTGTCGACTCAATAATTAAAATTATTCAAAAAAATAACTAAATATGCTGCAATTATTTAAGTTAAATTTATATAGAGGCAATAACATGGTTTTCAACATTGAAATTGAGAGAGTGGGATCCATATGGACCTTAATAGAATTATTTATTTCCAAAAAATTTTGTTATTCAACTCAAATTTTAAATACTAATTTTGTTAAAATAAGAAAAAAGTGACAAAATTCTGGTCCATAAATCGCTAGTTAACCCGTAGCACTGGGTCCATAAGATATCCACCCCATTTTAAATTTTGTACATTTTTAAAAATTATACTATGGACTAATGACTATATTTTTAAATATATAATAAACAAAACTAGTAATTAAAATTTGGTCTAAGTCTAATAACAAAATTTGTTTAAAATTTAGATATTTAATTGGGGTTCTTATGGACTCCCTCTCAATTTCAATGTTGAAAATTATGTTATTGCCTCAATTTAAATCAAAAATTGCAACCTTATACTCTATTTAAATTTTTAGATAATTTCAATTATCAAGTATATAAAATGATTGTTGTATACTAATAATATAAATTATTTTTTCCCTTTAATATATCTAATGGTAAGTAATAGCCACGAAACTTTCTAAATATGTTCTAATAGACATGAAAACACTATTTGATCAATAATTTTGTTAGACTAAATTTATTGACATTTTATTTAATATTATATGTTAAAATAAAAATTTAAAATTTTGAGATTTTTTTTTACTTTGTGCCAAATAAATTTTGCAATATTTATTAATGATAACTTATATTAATCTAAACACGCATTTCTCTTTAAAAGAATAAAAAATAAAGATCATAGTTTTAAAACTCTTAAAGATATAGAGGTTTAAAAATAAGGTCCGTAAGGACTTCATCATAGCATTCGCGTTACAAATTTCTCACTCTACCATTCGCGGGCTAAGTAAACACCCGATATTGCCAAAACCACAAGGAGCATAATTAACGGTCAAGACAAAATAAACATGGCCCAAGCGACGAGAAATCTGAGTAGATGTTTGATATTCCAAAGTTCGAAAAACAAACGTCAGGTGGTTTTGATGACTTCGCTTTCATGTGGCTAAATAGTTAGGAAAACGAGGTGTAGAGCAACACCGGTTACGCTATCCACAAAGCATTTAAAGTTTACAATTTATGTCTTCTCCGTTTGACTTTAATTTAATTAGTATTATTTAGCAAGACAAATATGAGTTCCACACTAACATTGAATTACCTTAAAACTTTATTCATACATAATTATGTTGCATATAATCGCTTCAAATTTTTTTCGAGATAATAAAATTATATGAATTTTTTTGCGGGCAAGTTTTTTTTGCTAAAAATTTGTCTTTCATGTACAAGCTTGAAAAAAAAATTTTTTATACGGCTGTGTTGTTATGCCTGTATGAGTTATGTTCGCAATTCATAATAAATTGTGATATCAAATGTTTTAGTTATTGCCTTTATAAATATTTGTTATTGTTAGTATTTAAAAAATAACACATTTAAAAATTCTAGTTAAGGGCACGTGCAAAGTGAGTTTTTATTTTCGTAAAATTTCAAAATTTCTGAAAATTTTTAAAATTTTATTTTTTTCAAAATTTTTTAAAAAAATTTTTATTTTAGAAAAAGCATTTTATGTGCATAAACCAAATTTGGCAACTTTTTTAAAATTTGCGTTTTATTTTGAAATAAAATTTTTCAAAATTTTGAAAATTTTACGAAAATAAAAACTCACTTTGCACGTGCCCTAAAATAAATATAAAAAATCACTGGGGCCATAGCACGCATTCGTCAAATTTTGCGCGAACTCTAGACCAATGGAAAACGATAGTATTAATCAACTACTTGTTTCTGGGAAAAAACATTATATCTTGGGAGAGTTTGAAGTTTCGTTAGATTTTTTGGCTAAGGCTTGCAAGCAAAGGTAGTTTTGTGGCTGCTAATCTTTTATATATAGTGCCGAAAAATATGGAGATATGGCAGATGAATGTGCAGATGCCTACATTTTGTATGGTAAAGCTTTGTTAGAGTGTGGAAGACTTGATACTAACATATTAAATCAGGAAGCGTCACATGAAGGTTCAATTTGAAATTATTGATTACTTCTTTTAACAATTGTTATAACTGCGTCAAAACAGATTCTTCAACAGATGAAGAAGAAAACGAAAATATTATCGAAAATGAAAAAATTACAGATGAAACTTTAGAAAATCCTGATATTTGCCACAAGCTATCAGTTTCAAAAAACATTAATGGTGTAATAGAAAATGGCAATGACCAATTAAGTGTGAATAACAAATTATCTGATGAAGTAAAGATTTTCTTATTTATTTTTTTGATAGTTTTTATACAACTAATAAAATCAAATTTTTTGTTTTTTTTATAAAACTATTAGCAATTTGATTATTTTATGGCCTTAATGAAATCATTTTAAGCAAATTTCTTTTATCAGGAATCTAGTGAACAATTAACTAATTTTCAGCTGGCATGGGAAGTATTGGATTTAGCCAGGATAATTTTTAGCAAGTAAAATGTTTTAGTTTGCTTTATATTTAAGTTTTTTAGTTGGTACAATTAAATTATATGCTAACTTTACTTGTGTCCTTACAAAAGAATGTTGTTTTTTCCAAAGCCTAATATTTTTTAACTTATGTGATGCCTGCTATTTTTTCAATAAAAAACTTTGGTAAGTTTATAAATTACATAGTTTTTTTACACTATTTTATTTGTTTTCATAACATTCAACTCAATTAAATAATTTTTTGTTTGTAATTCAAAACCAAAATTTTTATTGATAACACATGTTTAGTTTTTTTCAAAAAAATTATAATTTTCTTTATGTTTTTCAAAAAAAAATGACCTCAGTTCAATGTTAGTAAAATTAATGTTCAGTGAATAACTATCTTTTTTATGGTTAATAAATAAGGAATTTAAAAGTATGATTTTGAACATGCCAATATAAATTGTAGAGATTTTATCATGCCGCTATTTTATAATCTTATTACACAGGTATTCAGAAATCAATAAATGTTTAAAATAAATGATGAAATTGCAGTAAGCATATTTAGAATGCAGCCATTCTTTAATTTTTTTCCCTTCTTAAATTATTCCTCAAACAAGGGCCAAAACACTGAAAAAATTGGATTAGAATTTAATTTATCAACTTTCACAATCTTTGATTTGCAAGCGCTATGGTGGACATATTAGCACATCATGAATATAAAACATATTTAAATTTTCTGACCTTTTATTACCTCATAAATAAAATTAATAAATAAATTTTGCTCCAATTTAACAAAACTTAAAAATTAGAATATTAATTGTGGTATGTATAAACCCCACATATTCAAATTGTATATTTAATGATATAGGCATGCTAGCAATTAAACTTAAAAAATTAGTAACCTATTTTTTAAAATGTAGTTATATTTTATAGGCGTATAAAAGGTTTGTATTTTACATTGAACATGTTCAAAATTATCTATTTTTTGTCTAAAATTTAAAATTATTTTAAACAAATGCTTTTTAAAAAGTTACCAAATTCAGTTACTAGCACAAACTTTTAAGAATTTAAATTGTAGAATTACTTTAATTATGGCTTATTGTTGTCAATTATTTTTTAGCTCTATAATTATCTAATTTTTAGGTGAGTAGCCAAAATAATTTACCATTTAATAATACTTTTTTCGTGAATTTTTCTTAATTATTAAATTATATTTGTTTATTTATTTATTTATTTATTTATTTAGTATATAGATTTTTTTAAGGTAGTATAGAAAAATCTTAAATATATACAGTATTTATTTAGTGCACATTCTTTTGAAATAATAAAAACGAGGACTTTAGTCATAGAGATAAAAGTTTTGGATCCCAATTAAACCTACTGTATCATTCTTGCTATTTGTCATTCTAGCACATTTGGGTTAGGGCAAAAAATTGGAATGTTTTCTATATTACTAAAATAAAACATTAACTTTAATTTTTTAGAAAATGAGATAATAATTTTTTATTAAGAATTTTTTATAGAATAATTTAAACCTCAACTAATAGATTTTTTTTTCGTTTAAAATTATAATGTTATTTTGCATTTGAATTTAACAGTTCACCTGATAAAATTAATTTTTTAATATTTTTGAGTGTTCGAATCCCGCTTGCCTATAAAGCATTTTTTAAAATGAATTTTCTGTTTTTAGTTAGCTTACAAAGCTTGTTTTAAAAGGGTAAACATGATTTGGAAAACCCTTAGCTAGTAGATTTTTATAAATTATCTTATTTATCTCAAAACGGAATAATGAACATATTTAGGGTTATAACTACTTATCCGATATGTTTAAAGTATTTTTTCTATTTTACAGAAAGATTGATAAAGAATCTCAATTAAAACTGGCTGACACTCACCTGAAACTGGGTGAATTGGGGCTTGAATTAGGTTAATTTTACATTACACTTTTTCTGCTTTTATTTTCTTATTGATTTTGCAATTTTTTGAATAATAAATCTATTTAATTCATTAAATATAATAGAAAACTATGAAAAAGCCATATGTGATCTCATTGACTGTCTCGAAATACAAGAAAAATATCTCCAACCTAGCGATCGTAGATTAGCTGAAACGTATTTGATTCTTCCATACTTTCTTTAATATTTTGTAAAAATCAATTTTATGTTATTGAATTACACGGTTTTTTTCAAAGGGAATTAATCTTTGGATATAATAGACCCTTGAAAATGTGTTAATGCCACAATTTATTTTTTATTTTCATAATTTAATGTGTACAAACAAAAAATACAAATTTCACTCCACAAAAATCAATGAATGTTAGGCGAGATTTATGAAACTGCAGCAAAATAATCTTTAGTATTCCTTATCTGAAATATTTTTACCGATTTTTGAAACACCACAACACACCTTGCAAACTCTTGACTATTAAAAATAGAACAAATTTGTCAAAATTGACTGATTTCCCGACCTCGAAAATTTAAAGAAAGCAACGAGAAGCTATGTTAAAAATAAGGTGCTGTAGTATAGAAGCCATCAAACATTTTATCCTATTAGGGCACCGCTTATTTGGCAGCTTTCTGTCTTTGTAGCAGATAAACCTACAGAATTAAATCTGATTTACCACACGCAGCAGGCTTATGTTTATAGCTTTATGATTGGACAGATAAGCCGTTTGAATTTTTTATGATATTTAATTTTATTATTTATGCTTTTGTAAAATTAATGGTTTTTGTCAAAAAAACCCTTTTTGATCCAAATAACTTAAAAGTAAATTGTTAATAATTTTATATAATACTAAACCTTTTTAGATATGTTTTCTATATTAAATCTATATGTCGATAGCTTTTTTTGTAAAATTAATAGTTGAAATTTCATAATTTTTTTTTGAACATTGGACGCGGTATATGAAAAAGTAGGAGGCAGTGGGGAAAAAACTAAACCCTATCACTATCACTAAAATTTTTTTTCTAAAACCCGAAAAAATTGTTTATTTTTTTGTCCAGTGGTATTGTTTGTTTTTTTAATTTGAGTACTATGGGAAATTGTTTTTTTAGACTTTAAGGCTTGTCATGCGGAGATGTTAAGAGGTTTTTATAAAAAGATGAATTTGTTGGGGCCTATTTATGGGCGATAAAATAAGCACACTAATATTCTTTATGTTAAATGGAACAGGCAAGGCTCTTTATGGCATCTCGAATAGGAAAGGAGATATAGTTTTAGGCTAATGCGATATAAAAAGGTATATTTTATTTCGAAGGGCCGTGTCTTTTAATGCTTGAATTTGTAATTGCCAGCGAAATAAAAAAGTTATGGATTTGTGAAATCTTTGGCGCCCTTTGGACCTAACTGTGCTATCTATATCTTTTGGACCCGTAAAAATTTAAACAAAATTGCCCTCTTTCTTTTATATATTATGCGTGCTGGAATTATAAATTATACTTGTTACCTAAAAAAATAATTGAAAAATTGTTGTATGTATCCCAACCAAATAGTTTAATATTTTCATAACTAAAAATAAATTGTCCAAAAATATTTTGTAAGTTGATTGAAATTCAAATTATGGATATTTATTTTTACTATATTAGACATTACAATTTATCCCTGGCATATTCCCTACTTAACAACTACACATCAGCCTCTCAGAGCATTCAGCATGCCATTACTACGATTCAATGTCGGATAGGTTAAACTTTTTTTAACTTGGTCAAAATTTTGAGAATACTCTCATTTAGTTAACTATTCTTAATTAAACATTAAGGAGTCATTTATAAAAAAATTATATAATTGATTTTTAAGGATTAAAAACTGTTGATTTATGAATTCTGGTATACGAAAAGATAGTTTGTAAAACCTATTAGTTAAAATTGAATAATTGATAGGAAATTATATAGAACTAAAGAATAATGTTTTTTATCATAGATTTGTTAAATCAGAATCCTCCAGACAACAATATTCTCGAACATAAAAGTAAATGTTATTAATTTTACAATTTTTAAATGCTAATGGCCACTATTTTTTAAAATTTTATGGAATTTTTTAAAACAAATATATTAACAATATTTATATTTAATTGCATTGGCGTGTTTCTATTTTTTGTTTTGATTATAAAAATATAATAATTATACAATTAACTAAAATATAATTTGTGGGATCATAACTCTAACGCATCTAAATTGGTAAATCTTTTGTCCTTTATCCATCACCATCCTCACTTGCTTATTGTTCCGCCTGATCACCTTAGTCTATAACCTTAAACACTTTCTTTAATTACTTCTTCCCCATAAACCTTTCAGATCCGAACCCGTCTTTTCATGTGTATCACAAAATAATTTTGCCAACCACGCCGGACCACTGCTCCTTTCTCAACCATTACTTAACCGTTTTTGCAACTATCTCTGCCCTTCCATTCGAGGTTGCCCAATACTGATGATTTAACACGTTTTTAACTTTCTAACTCTCGCACAACGTCTAACTCCCTTCTTCCAAATGGCGCATAATATAAACTTGCCAAACCTACTGAACTACTCTTTAAAACGTATAATTTAAACCCGCTGAATTTATATAAAATATTTCTTTCGTACAACGTTAAAAAATCTATATGGCCCCGTTCTCCAAAAAACATTGCCTCCGGCCATTAACTGTTCTTTTCCCTTATCGGTATATCTGCAACTAACCCAAATATTTAATAATTATTAATCAGCCTTTTTGTCTCTTTATTTATGTTTGGCCACTACTCTTATCTACGCGCCCACTTACAGCTCACCATTCCCTTGGCCCTTCCCCTATTTAAGTTAGCTTATCAGTTCGCAAGTCTTTCAGAATCACCATTTTATAACATCCTACCTCATGTCAAAGCTTTTTAAAATTGTAAATTCTTCGGCTATTAAAAGACACTCACCGCATCTCCCAAATATTCGTTTTGTGCTGTTGCAATCTATTCTTTCATCTAACTGGCGATTCAACGCAAACTTCCTACTCATCTTTCTCCAACTATAATCTTAAAATCATATTCGATTGAATATTGTTGTTCCCCTTCTTATGTTGAAATCCAATTCATTCATTTTCAGCTAATTCTGAATTCTTATTGGCAACTCAATAGCCTCCTTATTCATACTATATAGCCAAGCTGAGATTCGTAAACACTGTGTATCGGCGCTTAAAAATATATTCCTTGACATAAAATCCTTTAAAAAATAGCCAACAATTCCTTCTTACCGAATACTTCGAGTCTGCTTTTTTCAATTTTCTGGGAAAAAAGTCAGTCTAACTCCTTAACTATGTGCATCAGCGCATTCCCTATGCCTAAATATGTCTCATCAATTACAAAAGTTGTACAGGAGGACTTGTCACCTATAGAATAGCATTTGCTAAATTCTGCTTCATTTGATCTGTTCCTAAATAAACTCTGACTTATTGTTTTTTAAATTAGGAAACTTTTGACGGGCGAGGAGATGTGATAAGCGAAAGGTAGCGATGTGTATGAATTTATTGGTTATAGTGAATTTTCGTTTTTTGATATGGATACGATAAGGGTGAGTAAGTCGGTCCGTTACCCCGATGTATAGATCCGTTATGTGTTACCGGATGATTCATTTTTTTACAAAAGCCAATATCCACATATCACCACAAGAAATCAAAAACAAAAAAAAACAATGTTATGAATCAAATATAAATATACATTTATAATTGTTTATATACATTTACCTAAAATATCACGTTTAAATATCCGGCTAAAAATTGGGCTATTTGGAAGATGACTTAAGAGTTATCACACAGGTCAACAAATATCAATGTCAGAAACGTGAATTTTGTAAAAACATAAAAGAATGCATCCTTATGATGGCCTAATCTCATATATATTTTTCATTTTTCTTAATTTCTTTCATCTTTGGCTCTTTAGATACCTTTATAAATAAAAATGGCCTTTTTTGACCTTGACAAATCTAAATATACCCTAAAATGAAAAAAATTTATTTTTTGCATATAAAAATCCCTTTTATAATTTTAATCACAAATAATAAAAATAAATTTTACTAATATATCAAGCTCTTACATTGACATGTAGATAATACAAAATAATTCGCGTCCAAACTTAAATAAGACACGATATATTATCGGTTTTTAATGAAAATATTGAAGTTTGAATTTAACAGTTCAAATATTTTGAATATGCAAATATTAAATTTCAATTTATTTTTGTTTTTAAATCTTTTTCGGTTTTTTCACCTTTTTTTTAAGATTACTAATGTTTATAACAAACTAACTAAGTAACGGATTTGATCTTCCCTTAGATGGCAAGTTTGATCTTTGTAGTTAACTCTTAACTCTCAAATTGTTGACCTAGGTTATAAAACCTATAAATGTTCTTGATGAAATAAATTTAATATTTCATATCAAAAAGTTGATATTCATTTAAATAATTTTTTTTTATTCATTCACTTTTGTCCTTTTTGATTTTTCCCATTTTTTTTATCAAGGCAAGAAATTTTATTGACAAACCGATTCAATGGAGACACCAAGATGGACATTTATTTACTTAAGTTTTATAATATTATTCATTAATCAATGAACGTCTATCGATCATCTGGTGTAACATATATTATAATATTTTTGTTCCTATCATTACCAAATTTTTATATAGACGAAATAACTGAATTGGGAGAAGTTCTTAAAGATTTGCTAGAAAAACGTAACGATTACGAAGAGTGTTTAAAAAGGCCGCCTGCCCTCACCTCGCAACTCATATCCCAACAATTTTCGACTGCCTCAAATAATACCGGCAACACATGTATTACTAAAGAAAACTCGGATGTTAACTTTGATGATGGTAAAGGGAAGTTGGAGAAACCTGATGAGACTGGAAGGGAGGCTGATATAGAAAATAAACGGGTGTGTAGATTTTTATTGTGATTAAATTTAATGTTTTAATAGGCCAATATACTTAAAAAGAAAAAGGTGTTTAAACTTGAATATAAAGAACCTATTTGATTGAATGTTATGTTATTTAGAGATAATTAGGGTATTCTTTTCAAAATAATCTAATGTTTTAATATCATAATTAATGAATTTATCTTATTTCATACCATTAGAAAATAGCTCAAAATATATCGCATCTTGTGAAACGGAAAAAGAATGACGAATGATTTCTATATAAAGCTTTTTATACTTAATTTTTAAATAAATTTTCTTAACCATATAATCAGTATTATTATAAAACTGTTGCTTATTGAAATTTATAAGTTACTAAAGTTGCATTTTTTGTTTAATTTATATATAACTGGACCTTAACTTAATAAGCTAACGTGTTTTAGCTGGTAGAAAATTTTTTTGTGATTACGATCTCAAGTTTTGTATCTTTTCCAATGCCTAATATTTCATTTGGAGTTAAGGAAACCCCGCCTAAAATTTTTCATATTATATTTCCGATAAATATATTATCATATTTAGACTTTGTAAAACTGTTTTATAAAAGCTGGCAAGTATAAATTACTAAGATTGGCAGTTTTTAAAACTCATCAAAACTTTTCTGGCGAAAACATCCGATAATGAAATAAGCGATTTAACCCGCGAATGCCACGAAAATTTGGAACGTGAATGCTAATATTACTTCAAAATTATTAAAAATAGAAACTTTGTTATACATACTCTTTAATTATAGAATAATATAAGTTATTATTAATGTATATTGTTAACTTTATTTATCAAAAATCTGAAAAATGAAATTTTTTTCTTTTTCTATATTACATTAAATAGATCTTGTGAATGAACTAAATGTGTATCAATAAAACAAGTCAACATATATCAATGTTACAAAAAATAAATTTGTTAAAACATAAAAGCATACACTCCCATGATGATCTCATATATTGTTTTCCGTTTTTTAGTTTCTCCGCCTTTGGATCCGTCTATATCGAAAAAATTGCCCTTTTAACCGATTCTGCGACCTCGAGAATACCCTAAAAAGAACAAATTTAAGAGTCTTTTTTTTTAAATAAAACCTTGTAATTTATATTTATCTTTAAGAGACAAAAATTTGTAGTATATAAGGCTCTAACATCCGCATTTAGATAATACAGAATATCTCGCGTCTAAACTTAAATACCACACCATAAATTATCGGCTTTAATAATATTATTTGAAATTTGAATTTTACAGTTTAACTGTTTTGAATAAGTAAAAACATAATTTCAATTTATTTTTGTTCGAATCTTTTTGTTGACATTAATATTTTCCATGTTTATAACTGAGTAATGAAATTTGATCAGAATATAAACGGTAAACGGATTTGAAAATTCCAATATGACAGGTTTGGTCTCCCTAGTTAACTTATAACTCAAAAATTAACCTGTTTTATTGATTAAATTGTGTTTATAGGTAAGTTGGAACATTCTTATTAAAGATAAAAGGGAGAAAATAATTTAAAATAAAAAATTTATTTTAATATTATACAGTACAAACATATATACTTAATATGCTAAACTATTATAAGAACACCTAGAAAATAAGTTGCAATCTTTTCAGTTCAAATTTACATTGAAGCAATAACATGTTTTTCAAAAATGAAAAATATTTGTAAACAGATTTAGACCAAATTTTACTACTTTCCCTTTATACACAGGTCGTTCCATGATAACCTGCGTAACTTCTTTTGCCTTGGGCCCCTTAGATCCGTCCATACCGAAAATAGTCCTTATGACCAAATTGATTGAGTCACCTCAGAATACCTTAAAAAGGATTTAAGAATTTTTGTTTGAAATTTCTAAGTTATCAAGATCTTACATCAACAAATAGATTAAAAATTATATTTGGCACTCCAACCTAAATATGACCCAATTTGCTATCGGTTTTAAAATATTATTTGAAGATTGAATTTAACAGCTGTTTTAGAAACAAAGATTACTTTGTTTCAATTAAGCAATCATTTAAATTCTCCAGAATTAATTCTCAAATTTATTATGCACTTTTTATTAATAAATAAAGTGGGCTTTGGCCAAATATTTAAGTCTCATTTTCATAAAAGTTTGTTAATCACATTGTGATATTCAGTATTTATTATATATTTTAATAATTGAATATAATAAGATAATTATTGAATATGAATACAATTATATACTTATAAATTATTGTGTTTTAAATGAAAGACGGTTAAAAATGATCAGTATTTATTGCACATACTTATTATAGCTTTATAATAATTTGTAAAAAAATATACATAATGTTGATTTCTTTTGGGTTTAAATTCATCAAAAGCTATCTACTTTCTGTGCCAATAGTCGGTTAAACCTTTTGTGCTAAACCAATCTCTGAATCGTTCTATGCTAGTTAACGATATAGGCATTGCTAAAGAGATAAAACAAATTTTATTTACAAATAAAAGCTATGAAAATAATCTTTTTATAACAAAGTTCAACAATTTTTTGAGAGTTATCAGTTAATTACAGAGATCAAACCTGCCATCTTAGGGAATATCAAATCCGTTTACCGTTTTTAGTAATCAAACTTAGTTAGTCAGTTTTAAACATTAAAAACTTTAGAAAAAAAGGTCAAAAAATCAAATAAGATTCAAAAAAAAATAAACTAAAATTTTATTTTTAAATATAAACAATAATTTAACTGTTAAATTTAGACTTCAAATATGTTTTCATTAAGAACCGAAAATATGTCGTGTCGTATTTAAGTTTGGACGCGAAATATATTTATTTAAATGCCAATGTAAGAGCTTAATATATAATTAAAATTTATGTTTCGTTGTTTGTGATTAAAAATATAAGTTAAAAAAGATTTTTATATGCAAAAGTAATTTTTAAAAATTTTCTTCTTAGAGTAATATTAGATCTGTTAATATGGTCAAAAAATGCCAATTTTCGTTATAGACGGATCTAAGGAGCCAAAGACGGAAGACTAGTAAAAACAAAAAATATATATGAGATTAGGCCATCATGGGAATGCATTCTTTTATATTTTCATAATAATCTAGTTTCTGACATATATATTTGTTAACTTGTGTAATAATAACACTGGACAACAAAATTTGGACAACCTTAAACATAATTTATGGCAACTACCGTTTTTGGTAAAGTTTTTGGTGCTAATTACGAATATGAAATCAGACATTTAGCCAATGTCTCAGATTTTTAGTTATTCGGTGTCAAAGTTGAGATTTTTTTGTTTTTGGGGTACTTAGGGACTCTATATCATAAAACTTATTGGTAGTAGCAAAATTTTAAATAAATTTTTAGATTATGGAAACAATCATTATTAACGTAAGGCATTTAAATTTTTTATACTATTTTTTATAAAATTAGTGGTTTTCGTCCTAAAATCAGTTTTTTGATAAATAACTTGATAGTAAATTGCTAATAATTTTAAGCTCCGACTTTTTTAGATATGTTTTTATAAGGAATTTGTATATGCCAATAGATTTTTTAAATATTAATAGTTATAACTTTATGTTTTTTCTGAACTTTGGACACACTCTAAAAAATATTAGAAGCATTAAAAAAACCTAAATCCGGGATGGTTATCGCAAAATAATTCTTTACAAAACCCTCAAAAAATCGTTTATGTTTTTTTTGAATTAACAATTCAATATAATTTTGGTATTAAATAAATACAATATATTGCAAAAGCAAACTAATTCAATATCCTGTCGGGGTGACTCTTCCAATATTTGAGAATATAAAAGTAGTTTACAGGAAAGGTAAACTAAAAGCATCACAGCTTATTTTTTTTTTCATTAACATAAAAGTACTCGGAATTCAATAGTTTGTTCAGTTTCTTCATTTGTGGCTGGCAAAGAAGTTGCCCTGTTTTCCTTGGGCACATTCTGGAATAAAGGGTCAGTATTGATCCTCAATAGGGATGAAAAATGAAAATTTTGTTATAATGAAAAAGTTGCAAGTTTAGAAGGAATTTTTGCAAAAACCTCTAAATATATGAATAAGAAGAAGCCAGTTACTGCATAAATTACAGATTGCCTAAACATATATTACAAGAGAGAATAGATTGTTAAGTAAATTATTTTAATACAATTAAGGATGTTTTGGAAAATCTTAATTGCGATAAGAAAACAAATTTTAATAACAATGCTTAAGTTCCTTTTCTCCAAAAAACTAAAATCAAAAATATTGATTAAAAATAAGCTTTTTAAAACTTGGATTAAAAATAAATATAATAAAATTGACCATAAAAACTACCTGGATTACCGTCAAAAAGTTTTAAAACCTATTTAAAATGAAAATAAAACCAACTGGACAAAATTTCTCATTAAAAATATTGAAAATAGAAAAAATGATCCAAAAAAATTAATGGTTTAATAATATAATGAGTTATAAAAACATTAGAGGCAAAGAGGGTGATTAACAACTCTCATCTAAAAATATTAAAAGTTTGGAAAAACTATTATGAAGGCAAGCGACACTTGACAGTAACCACGACAATTTTTGGGGAGAAATTGACGTTGGTGCTTCTACCCCAACTTGTCAAAATGACTCTCCTCTCGTCCGAATTGCTTTAAGCCATTAACTCGATTTCTTCTTGCAAGGCACCTGGTCCGGATAATATTCCGGCTGAATTTTTCAAAGGTTTAAGTTGTGATTCCCTAACTCCTTCTCCAAGTTCTTTCTTCTAAAAAATGTTTATTTAATTTTTCTACAATTTTTGAGTCTGGTGCATTACCTAATAATTGGAAATGAAATTGATACCTAGAAAAAAAAATGATTTAACTTCTACTGATAATTATATATATGTATTTCCCTAATACCTGTGGTCACCAAAATTCGTGCTAAAATTTAATCCCAGAAAACCACTGATTATCTCGAGCCAGGTTTCGTCATAAGAAAGAGTGTATTGGTCAGGTAATTATTCTCTATCAAGCAACATTTAGACGGAAGCTGAAAAAACTTCCTACCTATCTTGCCTTTATAGATTTTAAGGTATGATATGGTACCTCATCAAGCCCTTTTTAAAAAATTAAGTAATTACCTTTGTGGTAAATCTTTAGATCTAATTAAAGCTAAAAATAGTGCATTTTTGACACCTAATAACACCTCTGACCCTATATCACTGCAAAAAGGGCTTTGCCAGGGACTCCCTCTTTCTCTAATTTTGTTTAATGTTTTTATAAATGATATTTTTAATAAAATGAGACTGGATGACTCCCTGGGTATCAATATACATGTGCTTTCTGCAAAGATAAAGGGACTTCTTTTTGCTGATGACCTCGTTCTATGTGCTGAAACCCCTGATCAACTAAAATGCATGATCAGTCTTTAAAAAAATGGGCTAATAAATGGGAAATGGTAATCGGTACAAAAAATGCGGAATATTGTTTTTTGAGAAAATTCTCATCAAAAGAAAATTGATCTCAAATGGATGACTATAGATATCTTGGAATACTTTTTAATAAGAATTTAAGTATTAAGGAAATCATTAAAGATAGAGCATTTAGAAGTAAAAAAATAATTAATAAGAATGGACCATTTTTTTGCTCTTCCTCTACCATTCTCGTTAAGAGACACATTTACATGTGTTCTCCCAATATTAATATTTGGCGCTAACCTTTTCGGTCTTTATAAATCTGAACTTAAACCAATAATGAATTTACATGACCAAATTACCAGGTGGATTGCTGGAATTCGGCAAAAAACTTTTAGGCACAAAATTACATCTGCTCAAAGATTTAAACGTTGAACCTTTTGAAGATTACGCAACTGAAAAATCTTTTCGTTTTTTTAATGAAGCTCCTACTTTACAAACATTAAAATTAAAGATTTAGTTAAGACAGGCTCTAAAAATTGGACGTGGGTCTCAAGATGTAATATAACTTTAAAAAAACTAAACTTAATCTTAATGACAATATAGCAAAAAAAATTATAAAAAAATTTAGGGGTTCCATTTCTAATAAATTTTTGGGGCGAGATAAACAAAATCAAAATTATTTTTTTTCCGACTTGGGAATAACTCATTATTTGATATAATTAAAAATATTAGCAGTGAAAACAGTGTTAAATTTGCATCAGGAATAAAACTTCTTTTACAAATGAGGACAAATAACTGGTGGGATCTGACAAAAGCTAAACTGGCCAAACAGGCTTTATCACTGTCAGATTCCCCCTGCTGTCATGACAACTTCGTTAACTCAATTTACCATTTTCTATGTGTGTGCCCAGCATTTAACGAGACTAAGGCGGAATACATAACTCCTATTTTTGTCAGTCTTTCAACTTATCCCACGAATCACAAATTACACATTTACTCTCACCTATGACACAAGAGCATATAGATAATTTAATTTAATATATTTCTATTTCAGGCAGACTATATTTATCTCGAATGGATATCCATTGCCCCGAACGTTCGTGATAAAAGTGCCAAAGCCCTAAGGGGTACGGCGGCCTCAAAAAACGAGGTCGTGAGGGGATGAGCAGGTACTCCAAACCTTGCATGCACCGGTGAATTTTTATTGAAATATGGGCATCAGTGCGGACAATTAAATTTAACAGATTAACATAACCTTTTTTACGCAGATCAATCAGTTATTCTTTAAAATTACTAATGTATTTGATCCCAATTCCAATTTATTTAAGAGCTAGCTTTTTGATTGACTGACGCGCCCAAGGGCGTAGCAAGTTGTAAAGCTTGGGGGGGGGGGGGGGGGGGGGGTTTCAAAAAAAAATTTTGCCGCCTTCGGCGGCATAGTGCGGGCACGACCAGTTAGCCCATTTTAGTAAATATTTCTCATTTATTCACTTACGCAGTGATAAATAGACATCTGTATCCTACTCTTCTAAAATAATTTCTCGCCCCCTTTAGAAATCTCTTACCCCTCTTTAGAAAAGGTTCTGCATACGTCCCTGGTCTTTTTAGAGCCCAACAATTATTCAAAAATATGGAAATTATCTTAATATTTTTATTTAATTAGCATATTAATTTGAGAAGAAGGGAATTAAAATTAAATATTTAAAAATATTTTAAATGTAATTTAATTTTATATTTAATTTGTATTTCAGTTGGGGGGAGGGGGGATGCACTAAAAATTTTTAATTTGGGTGGGGATATGGCATGCTTGGGGGGGGGCCCCCCCCCCCCCCTCCTTCCCTATTACGCCAATGGACGCGCCCACCTAGCCACAAAAGTAGTTGCATTTTGCCAGGTAAGCCGCTTGGTCGAACTAAAAACGGGTGGGCCCTTACATTTATTAACAAAGTGCATATGCAATTTAACACATTATGTAAGTAAAAAATCTATTGTAATATTTCCTCCATGTTCAGTTTGGTTTAGTAAATTATATAACAATATTTATTCTGTCTCTATATATTTCATTTCAAGTTTAAATACCTTTTTCAGTATCTCAATTCGTCAAAATGACAAAAATATATAGCCACCAAGGCCAATTAATATATAACGTAATTTATAATATTAAAGAAAACCTCGATTTAAATATTTTAATTAGGCCGTTTAAGAAAAATAATATAATATTAAAGTAAACCAAAGGCCAAAGGCTGTTTTAACAAAACAACTGTATATGATTATAGCAAATACCAACACTCCATACCTTCTTTTATTTGACAATAAGGATATAGAAGTCTTTGCAGAGTTTAAGAATTTAATGACCGCTGTTTGCCTAGGTTCTCAAAAAAAAGGGACAGCTTTGTGATTTGATGGCGGTTACCAAAACAACTACTGATCAAGCTCAACGCTGCATATTAAGTTTGAAACAGACCCAACTTTGCATGCACTCAAGGTGGTTTAATCTTTAATTAGGACTTAAACAAACATTTTTATCATTATATTTTAAAGGTTAATATTTTGCAGCATAATACTAATAGCTTAAATTTAAATTTTATCATTTTTAAAGCAGGATGAGGTTGGTAGGTAAAAAAATAAACCCCCCAACCATCTTTTAATTGTTTAAAAGCCACTTTTGGCTTTTTACACAGGTCGACAAATATCAATGTCGGAAAAAAAAGTTTAAGATATTAATAAAACTTTACCATGATGGCCTTTTCTCATATATATTTTCCTGCTTCACCGCCTTCGGCTACTAAATACATCCATTTTGAAATAGCTTTTTTGACCAAATTGATAGATTTTGTGACCTCAAAAATACCCTAAAATCTTATAAAACATATATTTAATCATAATAATAAAAATTAAAATTTCTTTGTATAGCTTTTACAACAGCATTGATAATACCAGATAATTAGCATCCAAACAATACGACACTATATATTACACAGGTCAACAAATTTTTAAAAGCTTATGAGTTACCTAAAGAGAACTGCCATTTTAAAATTTTTTAAATCCGTTTATTCTTCTAATCATACTTAGTTTTACAGCTATAAACATTAAAATTTAGAAAAATGGTCAAAAAAACAAGCAAAAATAAATTGATTTTTTTTGCATTTACACAACTACAAACTGTTAAATTTAAACTTAAAATAATATATTAAAAACCGAAATTACGTGTCATTTTTAAGTTTGGACGCGAAATATTTTGTATTATCTGCTGATGTAGGAGCTTGATATATTCATATAATTTACGTAAAACAATTCTCGACTATGAGAACACAGATTCAATAAGAAATAGCTTGTTACGAATGAGCTGAAAAAGAAGACGATACACATAAACATTAATTTTCAAACCAATTAATAGCGATTCATAACTAGAAAGCTTAGGCCATACATTTTATATGGGTGAAGGTGTCCTAGGGGAATTCTTGTACCACGTAATGGCATCTAATTAAATCTATGCCAACATAATATTTTACAAAGTGACTTTGTGCTATGTTATACATTAATTAATGACGGTTTGACTGTATAGGATTTTTTTATACAATTTTTTATATGATTTTTATTACCACACGGATTTAATCTGCACTTTTGCTTTTCAATAAATAAAATTTACTATAATCATTTGTACTAAAATATTTTTGTCTTAGTAAAATTTTGATTGATTCCTTGCTAGAGCACATACCAATTCTTTTATCCTTAGTAAATAATTTAATTGATATGTAGCTTGAGTATATATTGTTTCTTTCATTCTTCATCATTAAAACATAACTACCATTAAATTTTCATTATTCAAAATCCTCACTCAATAAAATAAAATTATCTCATTACTGATTTCAAAAATTTATATTACATGATATTTTATTGAAGCAATAAATGTAAGTATAACCTTAATCATGTACAAATACAAATTATATGTTTAAATTTTAATCACACTTTCAATTTATATAAACACTTGCATGCTATTTTATTGAAGTAATTAACCTTAACGTAGGTACCAAATGAGTATACATATATAGGTCTTTAATTAGTGACAAATAGTCAAGCCTATGAAGTTTAAACATATTTAAACCACCTATTAAAGCATTTCTAATTTTATGTTTAAATAACTTAATAATAAACCATAGTAAAATAATTAAAAACTTACAAAATAAGTCAGGTATAATACAATAAAGACTCAAGGAGTTAAATGAGTAAAATTTTATTTATATATTATTTAATTAATGACTATATTTTGAGGGGCACTTATAATCTAAATTTAACAAAAACCAATACAAGCTTCTATAAATTCTCATTTAAACACAAATAATCTGAACATTAAAGCAGAGTAAAAAAAATAACTAGCCAGACGACTGTTAGACAAATATGATTATATACATATTTGAGGTTAAGGGCATGCATGTGCAAACTGTGATTTTTTGTTTTTTTTTTTTTAGATTTTTTTGAAATTTTTTGTTTTGCATTTTTTACGTAATAAGTTGGGTCTTTAAATTTTCGACATTAAATTATCTGCCTTCTTTTTTTAAATATAAAATTACATATATATTTGATTTTTGAACTTAGTAATACAAATTAATAGCACGTATCGCCTCAAAATTAAACAAAATATGGATCAAATTATATTTACTGATGCCTAAAACCTTATTAATACTTTTCAGAAATTTACAATTTTATATTCTTATAGCTTAGTGTGATATGAAAAGAGATAAAATTGTCATTAAAAAGGGGGATGAATATTTAAAACATATTTATAATATATTTATTCAGGAAGACTATTATGGATTTAGCTCCTTACTGACAAAATCTGGAGCATGGACAAAATGCAAGGCCCAAAAAGAACATTATTGTTATTAGGGGGTGTTAGTTAAACATAATGGGAGGATTATTATTAACAGCAGGACAAAAACACGAAACATATTTTAATGTTTCGTGTTTTTGTTTTTTTAAAACACGAAAATTTTTTTCCGTATTTTAAAAATTAATTTAGATTTTTGCAAAATGTTTCGTGTTTTAAATATTACTAAAACACAAACTAGATTATTATTATTTTAACAACCTAGAACATGCATTTCTATTTTGTTAGGCTTTTTATTTTATACATTTACTTGTGTGATTCAGCACATATCATTATTTTAACAAAAATATATATAAATATTTTATGCCTCACTTTCCCTCTTCCACCTTTAAAATATGACCAACGTCTTAAATATTGATTACCTCCTGCCCCGTCATTAAGATATTGGCAGAGAGACGCTTAATCCTTATGACCAAAGGGCGCCGCATAGCAATTTTAATGCTCCTCACCCAAAAAACCCTAATCGTATATGGAACGCTGTTATACAAAATGTCTAGGCGCTTTCTCGGTGATAAATCCCTTTTTCCTGCAGCAAGTGAGAAATTCATATATATAATATATATTGAATAAAACATTCAAAAATTATTATCTATGTTTGGCTGCGGCTAATACTTCTTTCTAAATTGTAAAAAAATATTTCTGACATTAAATGAGAATTTAGGTTTTTTGATCGTTTAAGGATGTGCCTAACAAAATACTTTTATTTTCGTCAAATCTTTTTTTTTTTCATTAGCCGCAGCCTTAATATAATATTTGTTGTAAATTAGGGCACGTGTAATGTATTTTTATTTTCGTAAAATTTTAAAATATTTGAAAAATTTTATTTTGAAATAAAACGCAAATTTTTAAAAGTTGCCAAATTTAGTTTATGCGTATAAAATGCTTTTTCTGAAATAAAAAAATTTTGAAAAAAATAAAATTTTTAAAATTTCAGAATTATCAAAATTTTACGAAAATAAAAACTCTATGCACGTGCCCTTATATAATTTATATAAAATTGCCTAATCACTAATTATAAATGGATATATAAACATTACTTGTATTTTAAAGCATCTTCTCAAATAAGCAAGGAGTAATTGCTAAATATTTTTTTTAACCAAAAAATTACGTACACATGATGTAACAATGTTAACATTATATAATGGTTAATAAATTTTTCATAAAATTTATAAAATTTTAAAAAATTTTTTATTTTTTTTCCATTTTTGTACGCTTTATTACATATGGAATAACGTATTTTTATTGTGCGTTATAAACTTACCTTGCACGTGTCTTAATAACAAATACCTTTTAAGGTTATAATACTTCAATTTCACTGAATTATCATTCAACCTTGGAAGGCTAGTATTTATTAAAATATTTGGCTAGGTAAGTTGACAACATTTCTCAAAAGAATAAATTTCGGTGGACTCAAAGTTGCACAAAATGAAAATCCATAAAATGTGCTATCACTGTGACATAGTTTAGGGTTAGGTTATAGCAGAGTTAAATTAGGGTTAGTTTAACGTTTGGTTGAGGTAAAAATTTGATTAGGATTAGCTTAGTATGAAGTTTGCTTAAGATTTCGGTGAGGTTTAGTTAGGGTTAGGGTAAGCTAGTCTTAAGGTTAGGGTGAACTTAGCTAGTTGTTAGAGTAAAAATAGATTAGTATAACAAGGTAGTTAGCCTAAGTTTAGAGTGAAGTTACCATAACGGTAACGTTAGACAAATGTAAGGTTAGTTTTATGATTAAATATCAAGCTAATTTTTTATTGGTTGATCAAATCATTTTTGTACGTTTGGTGTCACCTCAATTTCGCGGGCATTTTAATGTTTCCGCTAAAATTTTAATTTGGTACTCGGAACACTTAAATTTTCATAAGAAGAAGTAATGTAATTCTATATATCTCCTTCATATGTAAATTTTTATTTTTTTAATAAGTTTTTGAACTAAACTCATTGTGTTTTCAGGGAAATTTATATTAATCCTGCAAAATAGCCAACACCTCCAACCATTTTTAAATTGGGTGGACACACATTGAGCCAGTTAAGCTCTTGGATCCCGACTTTAATCTTAAGTAAAAATATTATTATAAATCATAGTTTTGGTAAATCTAAACAAATATTCATGATAGTTTAGCTTATCCCAACTTAGATTTTAAATTATATCAATGTTTTTTGCTACTAAAAAACATTTGTTTATTTTTAAAACAAAGCTTGAAAGCTTTGAACTAAAAAAGACAGAGTTCATTGCCTTATGTGGACACCATGTGCTATAGAAAATGAGCATACCTGAACATTAATATTATATATCTTTCAAATATCTTGGCACAATATTAATAATTTTGGCAATGAAAAGATAATAACAACAAAAATAATAAAGATTGAAACAAATGAAAATTTGTGACTAGCATTTTTTTGAATTCTTTTTCAAAAGTTAAGGGAACAATTTATTGCACAGTCATCATTTTTGGTTTTTTTGCTTGTTCAAAGCAAAAATATATTAATAATCTTCAATTAAATGAGATGTGTTTCATCTCATTGCATGTATGGCCAGACGAATACTATTTTATATAGATTTATAGTTAAGTGCAGACCATCAAAAAATGGACAAATCTAATAAACGACTGATTTTACAACCTTGAATCTTCTTAAAATTAAACTTTTTTTCTTACTTAAATCAACTAAAAAATTTTTTATCCCAACTATTCCCATCTAGTTAGCTAAATTATTTGCACCTGCATTTTTTAAGGATGCAAATTTTTTGAGTGTCTTAGTAGTCATAACACTTTAAAATTATTAGATTTAAACCAAAACCTTCCACCCCTTGAATATGAAAACGAGAGCAAAAATTTCATTGTGTATAATATTTACATTGGTTTGAGCCCTTTGATGAAATCAATCCGTAATTGATTGTTAATCGTCCAAAAAACTAATTTGCTTGCCAAGTATATTTATAATTTGTTAACATGATTTTTTTTGCTGGTCAATTTGTCCTTTTTCTATGACACAGGTCTACAAAATCTAAATGTTTGCCAAAGGTTTTACAAGATATCATAAATGGATGGCTTATAGTCAATGTTGAGCTTGCTCTTTTATGCTTAACATTAGAAAATTAACTGATTGAGAATTTAAACTTTGGCTTTAAAAATAAAATTTTTCCATTTTTCAGTTATTTGGTAATTTTATATGACACAGGCCTACAAAATCTAGCAAGTGTTAAAGCACGGGTCAACAAACATCATTGTTACAAAAAATAGGCTCACTTAAACAAAGACATACATGTCCATGATGGCCTTATCTCATATATATTTTCAGTTTTTCCTAGTTCATTCTGCCTTTGGCTCTTTAAACTCGTTCATATCGAAAAATGGCTTCTTTTGATCAAATTGAAAAATTCTTTATCATATAAAAATCCTTCGTAACTTAAGTATATCATCTCAAATAAAGGAAATAAAGTTTTTTGGTATATCAAGCTCTTAAATTAGCTGGATAATACAGATTATTTAGCCTCCAAAGTTAAACACGACACAATATAATCTAGGGTTTTATTAAAAATATTATTGGAAATGTAAATTTAACAGTTTTAAATATGCAAAAAAATTATTAAGTTTGATAGTTAAAAACGTTAATCGGCCGAAGATGGTAGGTTTGATCGCTCTAGTTAAATCAAAACTTTCAAAAATTTGTTGACCCCAAGTGTATTAAGCTAGCCAAAGAAAAATATCAGCATATTCTTATATTAAAACAATCCATGTATTATTACTTAAACATTTTTTTAAATATTGTTTTATTTAAAGCCTAGTTAAATTTTAAAAACAAATAATATATTTCAAAAATTTTCTGTAAAATCATTGGTTATTTCATAATAAAAAAAAATGAATAACTAATTTAGTTACAAACAAATTTGACATCCTTAAAAATTAAATTTGCTATTGTAGTGATGACCAATATAAGTAGAATTAAAAAATATTTAAAATAAAATTCATGAAATTTTTCACAAAGTTGACGTCCTTGTTTTTTTGGGGTGAGGAGCATTTTTGTATGCTGTGACGCTCATACTTAAGCTCAAGAGGATTAAGTGCGTCTTTCCGTTAATACCATAATATCTGAAATGCCACCACATTTCCCAGAGTTATTATAGCATGCAGGAAATCTGGCAAAAGTCGAAGGCAAGAATCATCTACTGAAACAATGCTCCTCTTGCCCTACATCTCTTGAAAGAGACGGCATGGGCATAGCCCCTTTTAACCCTTGGGTACTAGGCAATGACTTAACCTAGACTCACCATGTGCTAAAGGAGCATTGGCCAGCAAAACGACAATATTTAATTATATTTAAATTTTGAGACTGATTAGAAAGTCCTAAAATTTCAATTAACATTAAATTTATCAAAAGTTTTTAATTTGTATAGAAAATATACATTCATTAATTAAAAATTTATTTTGAAATATAGTTACTATGCTTGAATGCTTAGAAAAAAAGTTGCATTGTTGAAACATCTACCAATTCTAAGTTGAATCAAATCTAATTGAATCATAGAAATTTCCAACCAAACCTGAAGTCTTTGTTTAGACCATTGGACGTTAATGTTAGAGCTGGGCAATTTCGATATTTCTTTTTATCACACTGGGCGACAAATATCAATGTGAGAAAAAGGTGAAAATATTCCCATGATGTCCTTATCTTTCATCTATTTTCTGTTTTTTTAAAATTTCTTAGGCCTTTGGACTATTTTGTTACGTCCATTACAAAAAAATGACTATTTTTGACCAATTTGACAAATTTTGCGAGCTCGATAATACACTAAAGAGAATTTAAGAATTTCTTTTGTGTTATTAACATTTTTTTTGAAAAGTAAACGAAATTTAAAATCCCTAGGATGGTAGGTTTTGTTTTTGTAGTTAGCTCAAAACTCTCAAAAAATTGTTGACCTTTGTTATCAGAATGAATACCCATCTTTTATTACTGAATATTAAAAAATTCAAATTAGAGTTTGTACATAATGGCACAGCATATGGGCGAATTCTTATAAATAATTTTTTAGTATTTCTGCTATTCCATGTAATGATAATGATAACAAAAAATATAAACTTGTATTAAAAGGAATTGCAAATGGATTTGAAAGCACTGTATACATATCTATATGTAATTAATGTCATATTATCGTTATAGAATTAAATGACGTCGGTGCAATAAAGGGGACCTTAAAAATTTGAATATTGTCACTTCTGCAGCGCTCGCAGGCGGGAGGTACCTTTTCTTACATAATAACTTATTCTAATTTTTTCCAATAACTCGTATATTTGTATTATTTGCTAAGTTTTCATTAACTCTGATACCTCATCTTAATTATCAGCTACGAATTGTACCTCAGCTAAATACTTGCCAAAGCTCGATGCGATTGTGTAGTCTTAAAATATATTAATCAATTTTTTAAAATTATAGGAAAAAAAGAGCATGCTTAAATATGAAAAATTTTGATTCCTTTTTTTTAAGAACTTTAAAATTTTTAGGTTTAATTGTTTCTAGGGTTCAATGCTTATTTGATAAATTAAAATTACCTTCTTCTTTTTAATTTAATGCTTAATTTTTTATGATACCTTAATATTTAACAAGTGACCTGCCAAATTACTGTTATTTTAGGGGCTTTTATATTTACATATTCCCATTCCGTCTTTTTTGGGTTTATGTCGACAGATCATTTGCTGTTTCTTATCTCAAAAATATAATTCCAGTTTTACTAATGTATTAGAGCCTTATTTAACCATTTCTATTTATGTTCAAAGAAAACTTTTTTTATTATATTCTTTAAAACAAAACTGATTTTATAATTTTCTATTATTTAACAAAAAATCCGGTTTTTAGGGGTTAACGTTCTCGTTTTCTGTAAGAGTCCTTTTACTTGACAGGAAATAAAGGCAATAATTTTTAACCTGCTAAACGAAAATTTTGTCAACATAAATGCGCGGAACCCTTTCAGCATACAGAATATATTTAATTTTTCTCCATTTATTTTATAACCCAGCTAAATTTTTTTTATTTTATGCCTATTTCATTCTGAGTTTGGACTGGGACAACGATTTTGCCTATTGTTTTTCCCCTCTTAAACTATTGCCACATTATTTTTTTTAATTTAACATTAAGCTTCCAATATGACAGAGCAAATAAAACCGGCCTGTAGGCTGTGATATCCTGCGAATTTTTTATTTTTTTTACTGCCCATGAATAACAATTTTAGAGCAAGTGATATAATATTTATTTCTATTTTGTATATAGTGACATCATATATTTATTTGTATGTGTAAGTACATACAAGCGTAACAGAATATTAAATGTAATCGAATCACAATCAGTCCATCAAATAACAAAAAAATCCATAAACGGTCAATCGTTTTAACAAGAATGGTTTTACCTGGAACGGAGTGCCTTGGCACATCAAATTTTATTCTAATAACAAATAAAAAGCCCTTGTGGCCCAAGGATACAAATTTCAAAACATTTTTTTACATGGTTATTGATCAGTTTACGATTAAAGATACACACGTAAAAAAGGTTATTTCTACGAACATTAAATATTACCTAGCAAAATCCCAAATTGGATACAACACAAACGTAGGTCCATTGAAAACAGTGTTAAGCCAAATATTGGCGGCAGGCATATTGCGGTGCTTGCTATGATAGCCTAAAAGCTATTGATGCTAATTTCATTAAATCGGGGCGGGAGACCAAGGTCCAAATAAAAAGCACAATCACAAACGTCAGAAGACAAGTCTCAGGTTAGCTAGAAAACATTATTAATACATCTATAACAAAGTAATTTATATATGAAAAATATTACAATTGTTTAACCCTAACCCTTTTAACTTTCAGCAAATTTTGGTTTTTAATTTTTTTAACCAATTTTTCAATTCAGAAACAAAAATTTGGCCAAATTAAAGGTATGAAATTTAATGTCTTAATTAAAATAATAATTCATACAAGCCACTTTGTCCATTCATAACCATATTCAAAATCCATTAATTTCAAGTAATTTATACATTTATAGATAAGTTTAATATTAATGTTGTATAGCCAAATAGTTATTCGGTTATTGTTGGGTATTGTATTTATAAACTAAATTAATTTATCAGATGTAACCCTAACCAAAAAATAATATTGGTATTTGATCTTTGCTCAGGCCGCCTTCGACCGTTACTACATGGTTCCATGATTGTTACCTTTAGTAATTCGGTATCTTATTTGGATTTGGGCCATCGTTAGTTTGATAAACATTTATTATGTCGCCAATGTTGACATTTTGACAGGTAATGGCTCTTGCACCAGTGCTGACTGCAAGTAAAAACAGACTTGCTTCGGCTTCCTTATTGGCGTGGTCGTCTGGCATTGATTCAATAATGTGCTCGACATCCATAAAAAGAGCCGCTTCCCTAGTTTTAGCCCCTTGCAACCGACCTTTACTTTGTTTGATGTTTTCAGGGTCCTGTGCCGCTTAATCATTATCTTCCGTTGTGAAAGGCCCACCGTATTTTGGTATTAACAGCTTTTGTTAGCTCCGTGATTAATACGAACCACAAGAAAAATCCAAGCCTTAGAAAACGCGACATGGGATTTTCAGCAATATACCGAAAGTGGACCAAGAAGATATAGTGATTCAACGTTACATAAACCTCTATGGGTAATAAACTGCTCTTTCCAATGCTAATAATACAGCGTTGGCCCATGAATATCGATAACATCTGTGGTCACATTCGTTATATTAAGTTCAATGGTTTATACATGGTTGGCTCAATTGAAGATGTGATATTGTCATCTCTAAAGCGGAATATACTAAAATACGGTGAGCCTTTTACAACGGAGGATAATGGTCCAGCGGCACAGGACTTTAAAGGCGTCAAGTTAAGCAAAGGTTTGGGACAAGAAACTAAGAATAGGGAAGCGGCTCTTTTTATGGATGTCGAGCATATTATTGAGTCAATGCCAGAGGGCCACGCCAATAAGGAAGCCGAAGCAAGTCTGTTATTATGCAGTCAGCACTGGTGCAAGAGCCATTACCTGTCAAAATGTCAACATTGGCGACATAATAAATGTTTATCAAACTAACGATGGCCCAAATCCAAATAAGATACCGAATTATTAAAGGGAACAAACAATGGAACCATGTAGTAACGGTCGAAGGCGGCCTGAGCAAAGATCAAAAACCAATATTATTTATTGGTTAGGGTTACATCTGAAAAAAAATCACTCGCTCGAATTAAACTTATAATTCTTCGGACGCAGTAATAAAAAATAAATTATGAAGTTAGCTTTAACAGCCTACCGGCCAGTTTTATTTGCTCTGCCATATTGAAAGCAGCTTGTGACGAACCCAAAATAACGAATAAGGCCACAGGAATCGATATTCATGGGCCAACGCTGACTATTATTAGCATTGAAGAAAGCATAAATGTTTTCTACTCTTACAGGTTTATGTGAAGTTGAATTACTATATCTTCTTGGTCCACTTTCGATATATTGTTGAATCGATTCCCATCTTGCATTTTCTATGGCTTGGCTTATACTCATGGTTCGTTGACTAATCACGGAACTAATTGCCAAATCTTCACTTGTAGATAAAGATCTTTTTCACTCGGTATCTCATTAGTCATAAATTGTGGAAAAAAGTTACAAAGCTCGTGAGGTTGTTCCCAAGCCAACTAATCAACGACACAATTAAATAGAGCTGAATAAAGTTTCGCTGAGATTTCAATCCTGGTCAGAAACATATGTAACCTCTTAAAAAACATAGTTTATTAGGGGAATTCAAACAAATGCAATTAATATTATGTTATGTTTAAGTATAAACGTGTTCAGACTCCATGTTTTACAAAAAAATTAAGCAATTTTTTTAATTTTACACTTGACATGAATCTTTTTCTACCAATCTCCGCTAATCTTTTTTATTAGCATTTAAAATAATTATTTTTTAAAATTAGGGTTCAAAATTTAGGATAGAAACTAATTTCAAAATATGAAATCTGCAAAATAATATTTTTGGCAAAAAATGATAAATTATGAACGCGACTTATATTGCTAACATAAATGATTTTACAAATATGCGCATGTTGATATCTAGTAAATTAATTGAACATGAAAATAAACCTTACAAAAACTCGACACGAAGTATATTGTTATGATTATTGATGATGTAGAGTCTTTTTTAAATTAATTTAGTTTATAAATACAATACCCAACAATAACCGAATAACTATTTGGCTATACAACATTAATATTAAACTTATCTATAAATGTATAAATTACTTGAAATTAATGGATTTTTATTGGATTTTGAATATGGTTAAGAATGGACAAAGTGACTTGTATGAATTATTATTTTAATTAATTTGGCCAAACTTTCTGAATTGAAAAATTAGTTAAAAAAATTAAAAACAAAAATTTTTTGAAAGTTAAAAGGGTTGGGGTTAAACAATTGTAATATTTTTCATATATAAATTACTTTATTATAGATGTATTAATAATGTTTTCTGGCGAACCTGAGACTTGTTTTCTGACGTTTGTGATTGTGCTTTTTATTCGGACCTTGGTCTCCCGCCCCGATTTAATGAAATTAGCATCAATAGCTTTTAGGCTATCATAGCAAGCACCGCAATATGCCTGTTGCCAATATTTGGCTTAACACTGTTTTTATTTGGGATTTTGCTAGCCAATATTTAATGTTCGTAGAAATAACCTTTTTTGCGTGTGTATCTTTTATGGTAAACTGATCATTAACCATGTAAAAAAATGTTTAGAAATTTGTATCCTTGGGCCACAAGGGCTTTTTATTTGTTATTAGAATAAAATTTGATGTGCCAAGGCACTCCGTTCCAGGTAAAACCATTCTTGTTAAAACGATTGACCGTTTATGGATTTTTTTGTTATTTGATGGATTGATTGTGCTTGTATGTACTTATACATACAAACTATATAATGTCACTATTTATTATGCAAAATAAAAATAAATATTATATCATTGGCTGTCTTATGATTTTTTTTGTGGGGTAATTTTTTTTTTTATAAATTTCTAGTTATGCGAGGTATAAAATTTTTTTTATTTTAGTTTTAGGGGTTATTTTATTTATTAATTTTTGTTTCACGAAATATAAATTATTTTATATATTTTTTTATTTTTTTTGACTGTCTTATGGTTTTTCTTATCGGAGTAATTTTTTTTATAAATCTAGCTCCATAATTATTTTTATATATTTTTCAATTTATATATATAAATGATTTGGTTTCTATATTTTTAATTTTTAAGAATTCATATATTTTGAATGTAAATAATTTCAGAATTTAAATTTAAATTTTGTTTATAAACTTAAAGTCCATTTTATTCAATTATACAATAACATAACAAGATCATTTAAAAATATTTGATGATAAATAAGATTTTAATCAAATTTTAATTTTAACTGTACTACAAATATTTAAATTTGAAGAAATAAAATTATAAAAAAATAATTATACGTTTGTTTTTAAAAGTCACAAAATAAATAGTTATTAAATTGCTTTATTTATATAACGTATAATTATAACCCATTTTACAAATGCATCATTTAATCAGTTATTGGTATCTACTAAAATACACCATGCTCTAAAACGCCTCATTATAGCAATAAGCACTGGTGACACCAAATATATACGAAACAGCTGATTGATGGATGACATGAAATAAGACATAAATAAGGTTAACACTATTAAATCTATATAATAAGACAATTTGAAATAAGACATTATCATATGGATGAAATATTAGATATAGAATATTATAAATTAAGACATGCTGAAACAGATGATAACAATGGACGACAAAATCGGGTCACCATCGCCTACATTTTTTAAATTACCGGTTTGTAAGAGAACTTTTTATGGTGATTTTAGATTTAAAATCCATTTTTTATCGGAGGCCTTAGATTTTTCACAAAACGAGGCTAACGTCACTTTTTTAGCGTGCTATATCTATTAAAATAAACAAAACAAGATAAAATAAAAAAACGGACAGGATATAATTTAGGCTTGAATTTTCGTGTAGTAACTTATTTTTTTGTAAAATGTCATATCATTAAAAGTCGTCAATTTTTTGTCACCTATAAATTTCATATGCCTATTTACAAAATCTCAATAAATTTTTTTTTAACCAAATAACTTTTTAAGAGTATTTTTTTATGCTGATTACAAATTTTTGATTAAATTTTTGATATTCCTTGTGGTTTTTTGAAAAATTTTTTTTAAATACATAATTGAAAAATGTTTTTTAATCTGCTTTGTAGATATTAAATTCAACATATTTATTTTCAAAGTTATAATATAATATTGAAAATTAAAATTTGATCATAGAAGATTTCCTGTAATGCTTTTCATTAGTGTCGCGAATAAGGATCCAACAAAAATCAGCCATCATGCTTCCATTCCAAAACCCATGATATCTCTTCTCCAAATATCTTGGTGGAAACGCTCTCCCTGTTCGTCATTCACCGCTCCTAAATTTTTTGGAAAATAGTCCTTACGAGAATATAGGAAATGAATTTTTAACGACATTCGACAACCATAATTTTGATATGCTGTCAACATTTTTTCTATACCTTTTTTAAAATTTGGAGTCTTTGTTGCCTTTTGCTAAAGTTACCACATATGTAACAAAAACCATCTATTAAGACATTCACGGCTCATCTAAATAAAAAATCTATTTTCATAAAAGTTGTTAAATATAGAGAAAAAATTCCCCAAGTTTGAGGGGGGAACGGGTATACAAAATCTTTTGGTGCAAAAAGATGGATTCAGAATCGACGCTGTAAGTAAAATTAACCGCTAGCTAAGATTTAGCTCTGGAAAATATTCATCTAACTTCAACTCAGCGGCTTAAAATTAAAGCGTTAAAGTTTTAAAAAAATCCACATTGACTTGAATGATTCTAAAAAGCTTTCATAAACTTAAAGGCCTCTACAAAAAATTTGCGAGGGTTAGGGTAATTTCGTCAAATCTGTCAAAAGCAATAAAGTTCTTTAATAATATTATTAATAGACTTTAAAAAATTAAATTAACGGTTAAAATTTTTCCCAAAATAGGCATAAGGTAAGAATAAATTACTCAAATAGTTTGAAATATGTTAATATAATGTCTTAATATGTGTGAATTTCTAGGTTTATTATTTAATTTTAAGCGAGGCGGTAAAATTTTTTTTAAGGCATCGGTGGGTAGAAAAGAAAGAGTAAAACCTGGAGAATATGAAGAATGATATTTTTGCGAATATATCCATTAGAATTAAATCGAGTAAATGAATGTGTAGAGAAAGAAAGTAAGATTAGTGAGCTTCTATTGCAAC
The DNA here is from genome assembly GCA_030555515.1 of Acutogordius australiensis. Classification (NCBI taxonomy): domain Eukaryota; kingdom Metazoa; phylum Nematomorpha; class Gordioida; order Gordea; family Gordiidae; genus Acutogordius; species Acutogordius australiensis. The sequence goes on along the minus strand of JAUIRJ010000008.1, from coordinate 94,826 downwards.
GGGCATAAATATGTTCTAAAATTAGGGCAAAAAAATTAATTTATATTTTTTACTAAGTCATGCCGATCCCAAACTTTTAAAATCATATATTTATTAACATTATTAAAGGTAATATTTTATAAATTTTTTCAGAAAATTTAAAATTACGTTTATTTAGCCATTTGCTAAACTTGACTTTAATTTTTTGGTAACTTAAGAAAATATTTTTTTATATATATTTTACATCTCAGGTAGCTCTTATTACGTTCTTCAAAAAAAAAACTCTAGCTACAATACATTTGATGATTCATGCGCGCAAAGTTGCCTCAAACAATTTTTTTGCAAGAAAATGAAAAATATTTTTTCTAGAATATCGGTTAAAAATCACCGGTTAAAAAAATAAGCTATATCGGCACCCAATGACCCTACCAGTGTACCAATTTGCAGCTAAAATTGAGACTTGAAGCGAAAAAGTTTGTCGATTTGAGGTGGAATTGACCATATATATATCATGCAACGTCGTCGTTAGATGCTAATTTCTAATTATATCTAATTACACAATTAATTAATTCTAAATATAGTTTTTAATTATGCCTCCTTAGGGAATTATTCATTTTTATCGACGACACTTCCTGCCAAGATTGTTGCCAGTATCTGGCCTGGAAGTTGGTATTTAATTTTTCTTCGCTTTGTTTAACTATTCTGAGAACGTAACTTGTACAAGTTAGTATAAATTTTTTTTTGACTCTTATGATTTTATTTTTAAAATTGTAGGGATAAATTTTTTAAAATTTTTAATTCCATTTTTTGACTGTCTTATTTTGTTTTTGATTTTAGGGGTATAATTTTCATTAATCTTAGTTTCACGACGTAAATTTTTTTTAAAAATATTTTTCAACGTTTTAGGATTATTGTATAGGTGTAAAATCAAGTTTCACGAAGATTTTATTTATTTTTAATTATTTTTTTATTTTTTTGACTGTTTTATGTTTTTTTTTAGATTATAGGTATATTCTTTTTTTAGTTTTACATGTTAAAAAATTTTATTTTTATATATTTTGTTTTGTTTTTTTTTAATTTTTTTTTATTTATTTTGTGTCATATATTTTTTTTAATTATGCGAGTAATTTTATATATATTTCTAGTTCTTCGAGGTACAAATTTTAGTGAAGAGTGTTATTTGTTGGTTTTTGGTGGTGAAGAGTAATAATTTGTGTTAATTTAAGTGCTGGTAGGAATTGTAGATTGAGGTTCGATATTTTTATGAAATGGATTTAACAATAAATTAATGATGCTTGAATAATTATTTTAAATTAATGCTAACAATTGACTATTCCCCCAATGATTAAAAATGCCCCAATAACAATAATAACGACAATTCCCCTTTAACTCCCAATCACCTCAATGGCCAAAATAAATAACCTTCCCCTCGGCCCCAAATTACGTCATTTTTTTTGACTGTCTTATCGTAATGAGGGTAATTTTTTTTATAAATATCTAGTTTCACGAGGTAAATTTTTTTTTATTTTTAATGGACTTTTTTATAATTTTTTTTTCCAAACATTAATAATCTACTTTTTTAAAATGTTCCACGAAGTGTAATTTTATTTGAAATTTTTTATTTTTTTTAAATATTTTTAATATTTATTTTAAAAATATCAAATTTTTTTAATTTATTTGGCTATTCATTTAATGTAAATTTAGTTCCGTGAAAAGAAATAATTTTAGAATTTGATATTGTATTTTTTTTTATTCTATATGAATTTTTTTATAGATATATTGACACTATCTAGTTATTATTATTTTTTTTATTACAATTTAATTATTTTTTAAAGTTTTGTTTTTTGTATATATTTAGCTCTACAAATTTAATTTTTTATTTAAATAAATTTCTAATTTTACAAAAATATTCTAAATTTTGAAAAAAAAATTTTAATTTTTCTAAAACATAGTTTTTTAGATTTATTTATATTGAAAAAGTTGCAAAAACATTAATATTAATATACGTTTCGACAACATTAAATAATACTGGACAACATAAAAATCCTACATTTTTAATTTTTTTCAGATCTAATAGAAAATTTTTTGCTGATTACAAATATGAACACCATAAAATCTCTTAGCCCACCAGATTTTATAAAATTACCTTCAAAGTCAAAAAAATCAATTTTTTTTTTAAAATTTAAAAATTTTTATACCATCTGAAAGCTCTTTAACGGGCTTTCCAAATATAAATTACACACCCACTTAAAATTAGTTAAACTTTTAAAAATTTAAATTTAATTTTTGCTCAACTTATAACCCCTCTTAAGGTTGATGAACTCTATGAATAAATAAATATCTAAATTTTGGTTAAGCCATCAAAAAAATTTTAAAATTTTTAAATCATTTGAAAGCCCTTTTAATGGACTTTCCAAATATATATTACACACCAACTTAAAATCAGTTAAACTCTTAGAAGTTTGAATTAAATTACGCTCAATTTATAACCCCTTTTAAGGTTGATGAATTCTATGAATAAAAAAATATCTTTTTTGGTAAGCCGATTCTATTTACTATTATTATTTTATTACACATTCACTAGTCTTACTTTCTTTCTCCACGCATTCATTTTATTTCTACTGGATATATTCGCAAAAATAGCATTCTTTATATTCTCCAGGTTACACTCTTTCTTTTATAACCACCATTGCCTTTTAAAAAATTTTCCGCCGCTTTTAAGAACTTTTTATGAAAATACATTTTTTAGTTAGAAGAACCGTGAAGGTCTTAATAAAGTTGATGATTTTTTACATATGTGGTCATTTTATCAGCAAAAGACAGAAAAGGCAACAAAGGCTCCTAATTTTTAACAAGGTATAAGAAAAATGTTAACAGCATATCAAAATTATGGCTGTCGAATGTCGTTATAAATTCATTTCCTATATTCTCATTTGGACTCCAGAAAATCTAGGAGCAGTTTGACGAAAAGGAAGAGCCTTTTCACTAAGATATTTCTTATATGGAAAAGAGATATCAAGGATTTTGGAATGAAAGCATGAGGGCTGATTTTTGTTGGATGCAGAGCTGGGGAAAAAAAACTAAATGGGCTTTTTTTTAACAAGTTTTTGGGTCTTTTTTTCCAAAAATTTTTTCAAAAAACCACAAGGAATATCAAAATTTTAATCAAAAATTTGAGATCAGCATAAAAAAATACTCTTAAAAAGTTATTTGGTTTAAAAAAAATTTTATGATTGTAAATAGGCATTCGAAGTTTAGAGGTGACAAAATATTGACAACTTTTAATGATATGACATTTTACAAAAAATAAGTTACTTTACGAAAATTCAAGCCTAACTTATATCCTGTCCGTTTTTTTATTTTATCTTGTTTGGTTTATTTTAAGAGATATAGCACGCTAAAAGAGACGTTTTTGAGTAATTTTTCAACTTTAGCCTCGTTTTGTGAAAAATCTAAGGCCTCCGATAAAAAATGGATTTTATATCTAAAATCACCATAAAAAGTTCTCTTACAAACCGGTAATTTAAAAAATGTGAGGCGATGGTTTTTTTTTTTTTTTTCTTTTTCAATTTAAAAACATTTATATACCTTGGAGCCATTTCGGGGCTTGTAAATTGAAGTTACTTTCGTTGTTGTCCATTTTAATTTATTTATAATGTACGCCATCTAACTTTATAGTCAACGTTGGATCGCTGATCTATATTCTTCGAAATATGAATCCATGATTAACCTAATAAAACTACTATTAAAACTTATAAAGAAATATAAATTTGTTAAAAAATTTATTTACCTTCCAAATATTGTCGAACTAGTATTTCATCTTCACATAAACTCCATTGTATTCTTACCCTGTGACCAGACATTTCGTAGGAATTTCTTGAGACTTCAATTGTTGTATTTCTCTTTGAATAATTGTGCATCACGTGTGGGTTTTCCAGAGAAACATCCACCTGAACAGGCGAGACAAATTCATCCACAAGTTAGTTAATTCACTAAAATCCGCATTCAATAGCTCTGCAATATGGGCCCGACCAACTATACCTCTAGCTCTTGTTTCGGCTGTCCATTTTCCTGTAGGAGTATGCCACTCGTCGTAAGTAATATAAAGTGCTTTAGCTCGTTCTAAAATCTCATTTTTTGACATACATGTTAAAGGCCCACCTCCATATTTTCACTTTTAACGATTCTCGTTTTTTATTGTCGTCTATTGAGTTATTTGTAAATGCATTTTTTACTGCTTGTTGAAGGGCCATATAATTAGTATCAGATGGCCAGGTAGGATTGCTAAGGGTTATGCAATGAAATGTTTTCAATGATGCCAACATAGGGTCTATAACATTTTGTTCCAAATTTTCATCCATTGGTGTGACCAGCCTAGAAGCTACAATGGTCCGTTTCGCTGATTCTTTTACGTAACAGAGTTGAGCCGCTTTTCCGAGTACCAATCCAGCAACAAATGCCGTAATTTCAAGAATTGCTTTGATAACCTGCGAATCAGAACCAACCTTTAAAATCGCGGAGCAGATGAATCCTGCTCGCAAGCTATGGAAGCAAAAAATTTCGGCCGGGAAACCAGCTGAAATGGCACGTGATTTAAATATCTCCCTCATATCGTCCTTGCTCCAAAACCAAGGTTTTTGGGCTTTTGAGTCAGAGGACCAATCTTTATGGTCTATAAACTCATATTTAAGACTTGCTTCAGATGTTGTTCCAGGCAATATACCACATTTGAATTGCTCTTATTTGATACGTTTCTCTCAAGACTGACCACATGGTTCCATAGGGGATTGTCTTTTGTTATTTTGAATAAAATTTGAATTATAAATGTTGATTCTCTAGCATAAACTTGAACAATGTCCCCCGCACGTGTCATAGCTCTCGCTCCAGTTAAAACAGAGGTTAGGAATAATGAAGCCTTACGGGTTTTCGTGGGTAATCCTTCAGGGGTTGCCGCTATTATATGTCTAACATCAGCCATAATTGCCGGCTTTTTTAAATTATCTGTGTCCTATCTATACGGGATTTGTTGCTGGATGAGTACTCAGAAAAGCGGCTCAACTCCGTTATGTAAAAAAATTAGCGAAACGGACCATTTTAGCTTTTAGGCTGGTCACACCAAAGGAGGAAAATTTGGAACAAAATGTTATAGACCCTATGTTGGCATCATCGGAAACATTTTATTGCATAACCCTTAGCAATCCTACCTGGCCATCTGATACTAACTACATGGCTTTCCAAAGAGCTGTTTCCAAGGCTTTTACTAATGATATTATTAAAGATGATAAAAAACGTGTTTCATTGAAGTCTAAATGTTGAAGGAACGCTTTCAACATATATGTTAAACAAATAGAAATTCTTGAAGCAAAAGCAAGTGCACTATTTATAACTTACGATGACTGGTATATATCTCGTCAAAAATGCCAGGCCGAAACTAGGGCAAGATGCATAGTCGGACGCATGCATATCGCAGAAATACTTAACACAGATTTTAATCAATTATTTAAAATAGTGGAAGAGTTTATTACTCCTGTACAAAAAGATATATCTCTAGAAAATCATTTAAGAATGCATAATTATCCTAAGAAAAATGTAATATCTAATACACCAAGAATTTCATATGAAATTTTAGGCCATAGGGTTCGAATGCAATGGAGCCACAGCGAGGATGAGACACTTGTTAACCATTATTTAGAAGGTTGACATGTTTAAAAAACCTTTATTAATAATTTTGTTTACTTTTATATTTTTTAGGAAAATCATGGATGGAAATCTCCACAAAAATATGTCAACAATCCAATGTAGACTGTAGATAGATGGCGAATTTTTATAAGAATATATAAATTGAAGGAGGCTATCAAAACTCAATTTAATTTTTCTTCTTAATGCATAAACTAAACATATTTCAATATAAATTTTTTATAGATTTCCCATCTCCCACAAATTAAATACGCCGTCAATTACGTCTCTTTATGAATGTTAACTCAAATCTTTATATCTTTATAAATCACAGATTTAGATTGCTATCATCGGATTTTTAAAATTTTAATGTTTTTACATAACATTGTGTTGCACTCCGGAAAATTTTCTTAACAATTTTTTATTTACCAATACATTTTAATAATAAATGCTTTTATAATTTTTGTATATCTTTTTTAAAAATATGTTACTCTTTGTTGTTGATTCAAATAAATATCCAAGCTATATGTTTGTATGATTAATAATTATAGAGCGTATTTTATAGAGAAATTAGGATAAATTGATTTAAATCTTAAATGAGTTAAATAGTATATAATGTATTAAATAATTTGTATAACGCATAATTGAAATATAACGAAATCCAAAAATATACACAAATTAATTTTTATAAATATTTTAAAAAATTTTAAGTAGAACTAAATGTTTTTTAAACAAAAATTTGATTTTAAAAGAAACAAAAAATATTATAAATACATATTAACTCGAACTATATTCATAAAAATAAATACCCTCGAATTATTTAAATAATCTTAATTTATACAAAAAATACATATAAAAAGTATATATGTCCTTTTGAAGCTAAATATTTATAAAAACCCCAAAATTATTAAAAAAAATTTCAAAACCATTTTTTTTAATAAAAAATTAAAAAGTTAAAGAAATTGATAAAAGGTAAAAAAAATTATTAAATTTAAAAAAATTTTTGTTTTTTAACTAAATTTTATAAAACGGCCGCAAAAATATAAAATCATAAATGCAAATTTTTTTGTATAAATAAAAATAATTCTTTTTTAAATTTCTATCTTGTGGCACTAAATAAAAAAAATATCTATTAGATTTCAAGAAATTCTAAAAATATTTTTTTATATAACATTTATCTTGGAGTTTATTTTACGAACCCAAAATAATTATATATTTTATAATAAAAATAAGAAAAATCATAATTTAATTTATAAAATATTAAAACCCAAATTTTTTTAATTAAAAATAAAACAAAATGTACATTAAAATTATAAAAAAATTTATAAAACTTTTTTTGGAAATAAACACTCAAAATAATCAAATAATTTTGAACCATTCTGAAATATTTTGAGAATGAAATTTAATCAGAATTCTAAAAGTTTTATTAAAGGCACGTGCAAAGTTTTTATTTTTGTAATTTTATTTTTTAATAAAAGGCAAATTATTAACAAGTTCAATTTAATATAATTAAATGCTTTTTCTGAAATAAAAAATTTTTAAAAAAAAATTTGGGAAAAAAAATAGATTTAAAATTTCACAAAAATAAAAACTCACTTTGCACATGCCCTAAAGTAAAAATTCCAAGATATTAAAGGACCTGCCTGCCCCCTATATTTCATTTGTCTCGCTTGGTCCCTAACATAGTTCTCTAGTTGCAACGTAGTTTTATAGTGTACGGCAGTCTCCCCTACCTAACTTTTTTCTTTAATCTTCATTTGTAGCAAGATAATCAAAAAATTATAATTGTATTACTGTAAAAAATTAAATAATATTCAATTGCAGGTCTGCCTTTTGTTTGATTAAATGGCACACAAAAAAATCTTAATGATTTTTGTTTCTATTCAACCATTTTTTAGAATAAATAAATTGTCTGCTTAAAATAATTTGACAAAATAAGTTTGTATAGTTAATGAACTCTATCTTTTCACCTGATATTTCCCAAACATTTAAGGTAAATTTTGGTTTTTTAATACAAAAATAGCTAACTCTAACTTTTTATACATGCCATTTTTAATCTAGAAGTTAGTTAATTTTAATACTCAATAACTATAACCAACAGGCTTTTAAATCCCAACGTTAAAATGTGATTTGTTCTTTTATAGTTTTTAAATTAAACTTACATATTTCTAAATTTACCTTTTTATTAGAAATTCTGCAAATTATATTTTAATTTGTATTTTTAAGCCTATTAGAACATTATGTTATACTTATCTATTTTTGTACCTTCAGGTTCCAGCCGACCAAACCGAAGCATCAGTTCCAAATTTGACCGAAGGAACGACTTACGAATTCCGAGTCAAGGCCGTCAACAAAGCTGGTCCAAGTGAACCGAGCAAACCGACTGATCCCCAAATTGCGAAAGCCCGATTTGGTATATCTGATTCGCATAGATATTAAAATTTTTAATGAACATACTCTATTGAAATCTAATTAATAATTTTAAATGATTTTTTTTTTAATTTTCTAATACCATTTTTTTTTATTATTTGTACCAGGGCTGGGAAAACAATGAGCCAAAAAACTTTGGCTCATTTTTTCCCCTAAAACATAAAAAAAGAAAGGGGGGCAAAAATAAAGGGCCAAAATAAGAATTCAAAAAAAGCCCTTACTAAGAAAAGGGGCAAAAAAAAACCCCACAAAAAGTGGCTCTTAAAAAGAGCCCCAAAAAACCCATTTTATGTTTTCTATAATAATTTCAAAAAATTTTGATGGGTGGGTTAGTTTTTCTTAAAGCTCCTAGGAGTTTTTTTTTATGAAAAGGGGCTTTTTTTAAACATGCCCCTTTAATTTAAGCAAGAAAAGGGGCTTTTCTTTTGCCATTCCCACGAGTTTGTAAGCATTTGGAAAAAAAACCCAAAAACTTGTTAAAAAAAGCCCATTTAGTTTTTTTTCCCAGCCCTGTAGGCACTAAATAAACCGGTACAGCTAATATATTTTAAGGAATCCGTTAAACGGTCAATCGTTGCAACAAGAATGGTTGCATGTGAAACGTATTGCCTCGGCTCAACAAATATCGATTTAAATCTAATTCACTTAGAAAGATTTTATCAAATAACAATGAAAAAGCCTTCATGGCCCCAGGATACAAATTTCAAAACTTCATATGGTTAACGATGAGTTTACCATTAAAGATACAAACCCAAAAAAGGTTATCTCAACCAGAACTAAATGTTGGCGTGTGTGGTTATAACGTATACGTCGACCGTTATGCGTTCATAGCCGAAGGCTAGGAATATTTATAGCAAGGTCCCAGATTGGATACAACACAAACGTAGGAGCTATTGAAAATAATGCCAGGAGGGGGGGCGGGGGTGAGGTATTTGGGGGGGGTTTTTGTCTCCGTGTTTTTTATTTTTTTTTTTCCCGGGGGGGGGGCAATCAAGGTGCCAGTAAAAATTTAAAAAGCCCGTGAGGTCGTTCCTAAGGCCAACTAATCAACGGCAGAAGAATGATCTCACGGGACATTTAAAGCGAGTTGAATGGAGTTTAGAAGAAACTTCAATCCTGGTGAAAACAAGCTTGATGGTATGTAATTATAAATAGTATAAATTTAACAATAATTTATAATAATTTAATTTAATTTAGGCAAGTCTTGGGTGCAAATTGCCAAATTTATTAGTCGGTGACTAATAAACATTGTAACAACAAGTGGAGAAACTTGTTAAGGAAACATAAATCGATAAAAGGAATAAAGCGAATGTAATTGAGATTATTATTTATTTAATTAACGTGTTCAGACTCATTTAGTTTTACAAAGAAAATTAGGGTTAGGGTAATAATTAAAAAATAACAATATTTTGATATTTTAATTTAGGAATTAAATTGGTTCCGATTTCGGGACATTAAAAAAAACTAACGAACGTTTTAGCAATAAATGTCGAAGTTTATTGAAAATAATTGTATAGTTGAATAGAGGACCTTGTATTTTTTATTAAAATTGCTAACATTTGATAATTTATAACATATCTAAAAAAGGTTATAACCTAAAAATATCAGCAAATTACTTTCAAGTTATTTAGGCTCTAAAAACGGATTTTATGACAAAAACCACTGATTTTAAAAAATGAAAAAATAAAAAAAAATAAATATCATATAAGAATTTAAACGCCTTACGTTAATAACTCAGCGCAACAAATTTTTGAGAGTTATGAGCTAACTAGAGAGATTATAAACCTGCTATCATAGGGATTTTTAAATCCGTTTACTGTTTTTTTAATCAAACTTAGTTAGTCAGCTATAAAAATCGAAAATTTTGGAAAAAATGGCAAAAAAAAACAAAAAAGATTCAAAAACAAAAATAATTTGAAATTTCTTTTGCATATCAACAGCAAAACTGTTAAATTCAAATTTTAAATAAAACTTTTATTAAATCGATAATATTTCGTGTTGTATTTAAGTTTGGACGCGAAATATTTTGTATTATCTGAATACTGATGTAAGAGCTTGATATACTAGAAATTTTTATTTCTCATTATTTGATATGACAAATATAAGTTAAAAGAAATTTTTATATAAAAAAAGATTCTTAAATTTTTCTTTTTAAGGTATTCTTAATCTGTCAATTTGGTCAAAAAATGCCATTTTTTCGATATGGACAGATGTAAGGAGCCGAAGCCGGAAGAAACTAAGAAAAACAAAATACATTTATAAAAGCCAGCATGGTGATAAATTCTTTTATGTTTTTTTAAAATTCACGGTTGTGCCATTAAAATTTGTTGACCTGGGTAATGAATGTTTCCGTTATCTAAATATATTTTTAAACTTTTACTACCCATAGGTTTTATGATGTAGAAGCCCAAATTGAAAAATCTCAACTTTGACACCGAATAAAATCTGAGGCATTGGCTAAAATTCAAATTTCATATTCGCGATCAGCGCCAAAAACTTGACCAAAAATCATAGTTGCCATAAATGATGCTTAGAATCGTTTAAATTTTGTTGTCCAGTGTAATTGATAATTCATTCCACAGGTCAACAATTTTTTGAGAGTTATTAACTACAAAGATCAAACCTGCCATATTAGGGAATATTAAATCCGTTTACCGTTTTTCCTAATCAAACTTAGTTAGTCATTTGTAAACATTAAAAATTTTAGAAAAAAAGGTTAAAAAACCAAAAAAGATTCAAAAATAAAAATAAATTGAAATTTTATTTTATATTCACACAAGGTAAACTGTTAAATTCAAACTTCAATATTTTCATTAAAAACCGATAATTCATCGTGTCGTATTTAATTTGGACGCGATGTATTATCTAATTGCCGATGTAAGAGCTTGATAAATTAATAAAAAATTTTTTCCATTATTTGTGATTAAAAATATAAGTTATAAGGGATTTAAATATGCAATAGATTACTAAATTTTCTTTTTTTAGGGTATATTTAGATCTGTTAATTTCGTCAAAAAGGGCCATTTTTCGTTATAGACTGATTTAAGGAGCCAAAAGCGGAAGAAACTAATAAAAACGAAAAATATATATGAGATTAGGTTATCCTGGGGATGCATTCTTTTATGTTTTCATAATAATCTCGATTTTGACATAAATATTTGTTAACCTGTGAAAGGAAATTATTATCATTCGAGAAATATATCTCTATTATACTATTCTATTTATTTTTTAGATATACCCCACAATAACTGAAATTCTATTCAAACTTTCGCAAGTCATAATACACTACATATGATATATAAATTAACTTTATCGATAGAAATAATACAAATTGTTTTTATTTTGGAGTTTTTCTAAATTTTTAATATTGGTAGGTACGATTAATAGGGGAGGCCGGGGCAAATATGCTATTGGGGCAATTATAACTTTTGATGTTTTAAAAAGTTTGGTAATTGGTATGATAATAGTGATATATTATAAATAAAATATATGTTTTAAAACCCTTATCAGCAAATTTTTACATCTCAATGATCAAAACTTTTTGAGTTATATAGTACGTATATTTGATGCCCAAAAGTTACAAAAAAAATTCTTGATTTTTTTTGGATAAAATTTTTTAAACTTGATCATTTTACATAAGATTTACGGAATTATCTAATGAAGTATTAAGTCATTGAATTATGTAAAAATAATTATTATATCACGTGTTTAATTATATTCTTTAACCCCTCAAAGTTGGTGACTAACCTTGGGGCAAAAATGAGTCAAAAATTGTGGGGTAGTTTTGACTCAATTTTAATAAGAAAAAATTTATGGGTAATTTATTAATAATTTATCATTTTAGAAAAATTTTCGATATTTTTGCGCAATAACGATACCATTTTAGCTTACAATCCAAAAAAAACCTTAAATCCTTAAAAATTATTGTTTTTTATACAACTCTTTCGTCTTTTATTCTTATATAAAATTAAGTGATATATTAGGTCATTAAAATGTTTTTAAGTGCTAATGGATTTTTCGACATAATGGCCATTTTAATTTTTCTGCAATATTCGACATTTTGAGAACATATGGTCAGAAGATACTTCATAAAAAGTCTACTTCTTATTCGGAAATTTCAAATGATATCAAAACAAATACCGTTAAAGGATATAAAGTATATTTATTATTATTTATTTTTAGGCTAAAATATAATGTAAGCTATTCTACAATCATAAGAATCAAAAAAAGAGTTGAAAATAAATAAAAAATTATACAAAAGAATAAACAACCAATCTTTAGCCAACAAAATGAAAAATTGCTAAAAGATTACTTAATCAAAGCCTCACACAACTATTTAGGACTAACCCCACTGCATGTAAGAAAAATGGCCTACGAACTAGCCATTTCCAACAGCATCACAATTCCTAATCAATGGATTAAAAACAAACTTGCAGGTAAATTTAGATATAAATAATAAAATTATAGGCAAAGAATGGTTATACTCTTTTATGAAAAGAAATAAAGACCTGTCCTACAGAAAGCCGGAGGGCACAAGCTATGCTCGTGCCTCCCACTTCAACAATGAAAACTTTGAAATTTTTTTTAAAAATCTCTAAATAACTTTTACTTCTGACACCAGTTGTCAAGGTTTGATAATTCTCGGCTATGTCATAATAAGGATGGTTGAGGGTTGTCAGGTATAGCTAACCCTAGTTAAAACACAATTTAAGTTGATGTGTTTGTATATTTATTATAGGAATTATAGTAACAATCACAACAAGAACATCTTCTAAAACACGAACTATCAATCATCTGGTCATGTCTTATACTAGACAGTTACCGTTTTTTGGTTTTTCATAACAAACCTTCCTCTGACATTAAGATTTAAAATTGGAAATGACATTTTTTGCCTTAAACATCTTGTAGTTTTTTAAAATGGAATTTTAAAACTTTTATTAAAATTTTTTTCCAGTTATACATATAAATAATTTTTCGTTTACAAAATTATAGCTGGCATAAGTTAATCTTAAAATATAGATAAAATATATCTATTTAAAAGATTATGACGTGCTAATATACTAAATATCAATTGCGTGAGTCTCAAAATGGCAAAAGAGTCAGTTGGCATTTTGTGACTATCCAGATGTGTGGAAAAAAATTTTTTAGCCGAAAACGGAAAATATTTAAGACCAAGTGTGGATCTTGGCTAACTTTCCAATCTAGGGCCCAAAGGTGGAAGTAGATCAGTGTTTTTGGCTAAGAATAAATTAAATTATATTTTTTTCTATACTACTATATTTATTGAATAATTTTAATATATATGTAAATATTGTCTTAGGTAAGAAAAAGATTAAAAATTATAAAAAAGTAAATTTAATATATTTAGTTATTATGCTAGAAATTTTATATACCATACGGGTAGGACAAAAACACGAAACATTTATAAATGTTTCGTGTTTTTGTTCTGGAGAAAACACGAAACATTTTTAACAATTTAGCAATTCTGTCAATATTTCCAATCTTTGAATTCCTTTTGTATTGTTTTTGTTATCAATATAATCATAAATATTTATAAAAGAAAATTATAAAATTTAACCTTAAAATTTAACCTTAAAATGGCTACATAGATCAAATTATGTGTCTTGTTAGCTTATGTTTCCTAAAAAATTTGTCGAAGATTGCAATGAATATTAATTATATTAAATGCCATAGGACTCGAGCATTATTGGATAATTTCGACGATTTTAATGGTATATGGGGCTGCCAAGCTGGTACGCGAAATACTTGTCATGCCCTAAATTGTACGTTATGGTAAAAGGCGAGATTGTATACATATTCTACACTACTTTATTACTTTGTTAAATTACACACATGTTAATGAAACTTAACCAGCGATTTACTATTTTTCTTACTTTTATTTATAAAACAATTTAATTACATATTCTTTTCTTATGTGAGGTTCTAACTTGCTGTAATTACCAAATTTTTTTTGTTAAATAAATTATTATCCTATTTTTTATATTTTTTTATTTTATCTCCACCAATACATATTTTCTTAATTATTTTAAAAAAAAAATTTTTATTTTTTTATATTTTATTTAGAAAAAACTTGAATAAATATATTTTGGGAAAATTTATATTTTTTTGATCTATTGATAGTACTAATAATATAACAAATTATTTTAACACAAAATTTGGGTTAAAAAATATATCAAACAATAAATTATAAATTAATTATATTGATGAATAATTTTCTCTTTAATCTAAAAAAGTAAAATAATATTATAATACACAAAAATTAACAGCTAATAAAATTCTCTTAAAACTGGCAGTGCAAATTAAGAATATCTACAAATTATGCTGGATTCTACAAGTTATGTACTAATATTAATTTAAAAAAATAGAACATTTTTAGCAGGGCTGAATAATAAAATTTAATATAGCTCAATTTTGAGGCAATCGTATTTTAGAGTTGCCTGTTTTAAATACGCCTATATATTATATTCAGTTTTACAGTAACCAAATCTTAAACAGGTACGTCGGCTCATAGGAAAATAGGCCGTGAGGTCGTCTCATATTTCTAACCCTACATGCGCCGGTTAATTTTTCAAGAAATACGAACATTACTGATGACATATATCCAAGGATTGGAACTAGTTCCAGAACTCGGAACTCGGAACTCGAAGAACTCGTCTTTTTTTTGAAATGGAACTCGGAACTAAGTACCAGGGTACTGGAACTCGTGGAACTCGAGTTCCGCTCGAGTTCCTTCGCGATTTATTTCAAATACCTAAAATTCAAACTTTTTTAATTGAATAAAAACGCATTAAAATTAATATTTTTCAAAAAATATATAAAATTTGAATAAAAAAACCTCATTTATTGTTTTATTATTTAATTGCACACAAGCCTTCTAAAATTATATTTGTTAACGTAACATTTTGTTCATACATTCATAAATTTTCCTGCATTTTTAAGTTTTCAAGTTTTTGAATAAATTCTGGCATACCATGAAATTCAGCGGAATTTATAAATTTTATGAACCTCAACTTGTTAATGACCAATATCAATGTTCTTTGTGCAAGTCGTCAAATAAAACAACCTATATAACGGTAATTAATTCTATTTAATATTTTAAGAAATTTACTTCCAACCTTAAAAAACACGTAAAGTGTGTACATAAAGCAGAATATGAAAAGTTTTTAACTGTTACAGAAAGAAAAGAAAAATCCAAAATTACAACTCAAACCAAATTTAAGCAGACAAAAATCTTTAATAACTCCGTGCATCCATGTATGGAAGATTGCGTGGAGTTGGTTACTGTTGATGGCAGACCATTTGAACTATTTTCAGATGATGCCATGATTAGAATCATAAACAAAGCAAGCCCATCAGGAACTAATTTTAAACAGATTAATCCAAGTAATGTTAGAAATGAAGTTGAAAAGGTCAAATATATGCGAACAACTTTAATTGATGATATCAAACATAAAATACTAAGCATAAAATTTGATTAAAAAGTTAAATTTAATTGTGATTTTGGCTACTTATTGTAAAACTTTTTTTTCAATTTTTTTAAATAAATTTACTTTTAGCTATAAATTGCCAATACATCCATATGGATAAAATTCAAGTCCGAGTGCTGGAATGCAAAGAGGTCTATGACCAGCATAATGCAGTTAATATTTCCAAATGGCTTAAAGAAACTGTTTTAAATTACAATATAATGAAAACCCAAATATTATCGATAACTTCAGACACAGCCCGTAATATGAAAGCTGGAATAAAGAATTTTATGGAGCTTGAAACAAGTGAAGATGACATCTTTGACCCATTAGAAGAAATGTTACAAGATGAAGATGACTTAAATTTTATAGAGGATTCTTACGAGGTTTGTGAAATATATGATTTCAACTCATCAATCATCATTGATCTCAACTGTGCTGCACACGTGGTTCAATTAGCAGTTAATTCATTTCTAGTCAGCACACCTGAAATAATTTTGGCAATTAAGGTAGCAAGACAATTGGCTACTAAGCTTAAAAGGCCTATTTTATCAGCAATGTTAAAATCTCAAAATCTTCCTCAATCAATACTTATGCATCAGGTGAGATGGAATTGGACTTACACCTGCATTGAAAGATTGCTCAAACTACGACCGTTTCTTGATAATCACAAAAATATTTTAAATGAGTTGGAAGTTTCCAATGATATTTGGCATATGTTTCAAAGATTAGTCGAAACACTAGGCCCAGCCGCAATTTTAACGAAACACCTTCAGGCACAAACTTTAGACATCTGCAATTTTTTTACAAAATACTATTTCTGCAAAGCCGTGTTAAAGACCCATTCAACCGACTTTTCCTTATCCCTTTTGCATTTTATTGAACAAAGAGAATCCCAGCTTTTAGATAATGACATAGTCAATTGTGGGCTGTTTTTAGATAAAAGATTCTACTTTAAATTAAATAATAATAAATGCGAAAAAGCCAAAAAGTTTCTGAAAATAGTTCAATCAAAAGCATTATCTCTTTAAAGAAATGATTCAGTAAATCACGAGGAAGAAATTATTTTAGAATCTTCTGGATATATGTCAGATCAATTTTCATTATTAGAGGATGTCTTAAGAGACGAAGAAACATATAAACACGATGACTCAACTGCCCCTCTAATATATGAGCAATTAGATATAGAAATTTTAAAATACGAAAATTTACCGAGGTTTAAGGCGGATGAAAATATTAGAAGCTGGTGGGTAGCTAACAAGGCTGAGTTTCCGCTACTAGGAAACTTAGCTTTAATTTTTGTATCGGTCCCCTTGACCGAGGTGAGTGTTGAAAGATTATTTTCCTATTTAAGCTTTATTTTAGATTCCCAAAGGAATCGACTTAAGGATGATATTTTGAATGATATTCTTTTTGTTGGAATGAATTTTAAGCTTGATAAATAAATGTTTCCATTTTATATAGTTTAATTAATTATATGTGCAATGTCAATAAATTATATGTGCAATGTGTAATATATCTTTTTTATCTGTCTAGTAATTGTTTAATTATAAAAATAAAAAAATGGAACTCGAGTTCCGATATTTGGGAACTCGTCGGTACTTCCAAGAACTTAGTTCCAGCTCTTTCAAAAATTATCCTAAGAACTCGGAACTTAGTACCAGCTTTTTTCAATAAGTTCCAATCCTTGCATATATCCAATTACACCCTGATTCAATTGGTTTTACAAAATACTGTATAATGATCTTTATCACAGCCTTTATATAGACTCGCTTGAAGATCGAATGAGAACTTTACTCCCTCACAAATAAAATTAATTTAGTGAAAAACCTCTGAACCAAAATTTTGTGACACTTTTTAGAACGTGTCCTCATCTTAATACAATTTGTCGCTATAATTAATAATTAAACGGTTGTCTGTCAAAAGATCACCCAGTTTTTGTGCTCTCTCTAATAAATTCCGTATAGATTCCTTTTTACTTGAGACTTCTACTAAATATAATTTGAGGATTTAAAATTTCTTTTAAAAATTAAATAGTGATTGATGACGTTAATATGATAATGAATAAATTCATATAAGGTATATAAAATTTTTTTGACGCACAAATATAATAAATGAGCATGTTGAGTTACCTTTAGATGAATCTGTCAGATTAGCTAAGAAAAACATCAAAAATCAATAGCCCCCCCCCCCCCCCCCCCCCCCTTCATGTCTTTTAAATTATGGCAGATAGTTTTTATCCCCAACCACAAGCTTTAAATAGATTAGGCAACCCCCTATAATTGCTTTTGTGAAATCTTTTTTTTATCAAAAAACTCACACTGAATGGGCCAAAAGGAAAAATAATTAGACTTTCACAGCAGCTGAATGGTTGACCACCAAAGAATTCCAAAGGTACGTATTTTTCTGGGAGCCCAGGGTTAAAACATAAGTTCATTTCGCTTAACCAATCTCATTTAGTTTTCGGGAGCCTGTCTTAAAATTAAAATAAGACAAAGCCCTAACATGTCAGTCCGCCCCCTAGGGAAAAAGAGTCCAGAAATTTCTTATATGATTATTCTATTAGATATTCAAAAACTTTTTGGGGCAGTAATCATTTAATAAACCAATAATATTAAAAAAATTAGTTTCAAGGCTGTGACTTGTGATTGGTTTTTTTTCATAACATGTAAACTATAAGACCCTTTTTATCGTATCTTTTTTTATTAATAATGCAGCATGTCTTTACACAACTATGATTCATATGTTTATATATTAATTTTTGGAAAATTAAGTCAATTTCAAATCTAGTAATTAAAATATATGATATTGTGCTTAAACTTGTTGACCATTTTTTGACCGAGTATTTTTTTAATAAATCATTTTGAAAATAAAAACATCTGTGCATTTTAATTTGGTAAATTATGAATTCTGTAGTTCAAATTAAAAATATGGCTTAATTTGATAAATGTGTTAGCGGTATTTACCCAATAATATTAAATAACTGAGTATTGCAACCTCAGTTTTTAAAGAACACATTCCATTTAAGACACACACCCCGAGGTTTTGTAAAAAAAACAAAAAAATCAAAAAAATAATAAAATTATTGAGTTTAACCTTGGACGCATCGAAATATTTGTAAATTTAAGTTTAGACACCTTGGAAGATTCACCCCACTTATATTTGTTAATGAAATACGTTTAAACAACCACTTTAAGATACACACCCCGAGGTTTTGTAAAAAAAAAAAAATAATAAAATTTTTAAGTTTAACCTTGAACGCATCGAAATGTTTGCTATTTAAGTTTAAAAACCTTGGAAGAATCATCCCACTTGTATATATAAATTCATCCTTGGACGCAACCATTTTAAGACACACACTCAGAAGTTTTGTAAATAAACAAAAAAAATCAAGAAAAATAATAAAATTATTAGGTTTAACCATTTAAGTTTAAACACCTTGGCAGACTCATCCCACTAATATTTGTAAAAATCAAATTAAAAAGAACTTAAATTTAACCTTGGACGCAACCTCTTTAAGACACACACCCCGAGGTATTGCAAAAAAACAAAAAAATCAAAAAAATAATAAAACTATTAAGACCTTGGATGCCTCAAATTATTTGTATTTAAGTATAGACACTTTGGCAAACTCATTCCACTTAAAATTCTCAATAAAATTAAACTTAAAAAAAAATTAAAACCGATACATCCCCAGATTAGACTTCAGAGGACATATCCTAGTGTTAACTATGTCCAAAATAAAAAAATAAAAAAAAAATATAAAATCTTTAAATTAATATGGACGCATTCATTTTTTATGTATCTTAGACTTGTTCAGACACCAAGTAAATTAAATACAAAGACAAATTCCAACATTACATGCAAAAACACATAAAACAAAAAAACTTGCATATGGAAGAATTTTATCAGGCAAACATAAACAAAAAAATATAAATAAAAACATTATGAACCTTTCTTGTACTCAGTGTACTTTATTAGTGTTATTTTGCTTACTTTTTTTACATTTTTCAAATTGTCATTTTATGCATTTTTTTTATTAAATAAAGTGAATTTGGATATTTAAAATTGAAGTTTTTTTATAATTATATAACAAAAAAAACTTTAAAACATTTTCCTTCTGTTGTTCTCGAAATCGTAAAATCTGTCAATTTGGTCAAAAAAGGAGGCCTTTTTCAATAAGGACGGATCTAAGGAGCCAAGGCGGGAAGAAACTAAAAAAACAATATACGTATATAAGATAAGACCATCATGGAGACAAATTCTTTTATGTCATAAAATTCTTTGTTTGTAACATCGAAATTTGTTGACCTGTGTATTACAAAAAAAAGGAGCGAATATATTATATTATATACGTCTGTACAAATCTTTTAGAGGTAAGGCTAAGATCAATAAAAATATAAAAAAAGCGCAATTTTGCTCTTATCCTCCATTTATTTATGTTCTAACAGAGCAAAATAAATTTCGTTAATAGGTGATGGGTTTGACGAAATACCCTTTAGCAAAAAGAGGATTATCACCAATAAAAACCTGGAGATAAAATAAATTATTAATGGATCATTCTGTCTAAATAAAAAATTAGACAATTTTTATATCTTATCACAATAAATCTACCGTATTATATTTTTAAAAAAAAATATTAATATACCGGTTTATTTTAGTAGGAGAAAAGTCGAGTCGGCCCTAATAAACTTATTTTCCAATGTGCCAAGTGTACCTTTACCTGTTTCCCCTAATTTTTAGCATAGGTACTGTGATAAATACCGTTCTGCTGGTCGTTCTCCATTCGGTTCGAAAATTTCGCCGGAATGCTAGTTACATGTTCCTGAGAACCATAGTGACTTGCGGATTAGTGATAAACATAGCGTCCGTCATTCATTACATCGAGGCCAGATGTAGGTCGGCGCGTCCAAGCTCAACAAACGTTTCGAAAATATACGCGAGAGTGTATGCCATAGCCTTGTACGTTACACTGAGGAGCACGTTTATTAATACGATTTTGATGGCAACTATCGGCTATTTTTTTGAAAAATACATCGGGGCCCTGAAGTTTAGCGAGCTTGTTAGATTGCGTAGCAAGATATGGTATCGAAAAGTGCCCTACATCCTTTTCGTAATCTTTTTGGCCTTGCACTTTAATGAGATGATTAGGCCGCCTTATCGTATTATACCCCTCCAAAACAATCATACCACTACAGCGTGCCCGTATTTGGAAATTTGTGTAGAACCATATTACACCTACCAAAGAAAACATTTAAATGGGATAGCTACCTGGTTAATTCCTTTACGGACCACGATTTTAGCCAGTTTAGAGTGGAGTCTCTTGTTTGTCATGGTTATAATTTTAATTGCAACCATAATTACCATTCGAAAACGAGGAATACCAGCTATGGTGCAAGGAATGCCCTCATCTTATCGCACGACCGCCATTGAATCATTAAAGAAACGAGATTTTAGCCGGACGCCTATACGTTGCATTAGTCATTATTCAAGGCATCGAAACACACCTAAGAACAACTTTCGACAAAATTTTCGTAGCAGACGACAGATCGACTTTCAGACAAACGTTATTTCAGTTGCAGCTGCTATTCCAACCATCACTGCAATAAACTATTATTATTTTACGGATATTCTACCCGTCAACGAACCCATTACGGCAACAAATGTCGTCGATGGTAATCAGCAAATAGCCGATGTTTCGAAAATACAGAGACTTAAAAGTACCAAGCGGGCCCTTAGGCTCTCCTGTTGGTATGCCGTCATTTCGTCAACCTCATTCGCCCTTACCGGACCCTTTCTAATCCTTAATAAAACACCTATTTAAATTGAGGGAGTGCAAAAATCACTGTGTCTTATTAGTTAGTCATTGGAGGTTACTGGCTGAATCCATGAATTACACTTTGATACCGTTAGCGTATGTGCTGGTTGACGAAAAGCTAGCTATCTATTTTAAAAAATTTTTTTCTAAAAGGTCGGGGGCGCATTGAACCCTCATCCGGTTTAACATATCCAAATAGAGCGTAATAAAGATGGTTAAGATCACATGTTTTTTAACTTTATATAATTTATAAAATATCTTAAAAAAAATATGTATATTTTAAAAATTTATAAATTTTAAATGTACTTTTGTTCTTCTTGATATACTTAATATTTATTAAATTTTAAGTATTATTATATTTATTCTATCAGCAATACTAGATTAATTACACTGGACAACAAAAAAAACATAAACCTTCCAACTATTTTATTTATGCCAAAGAAACTTTATACAAACTAACAATTTTTATTGTAAAATATAATAATGTTTTCTTTTTGTATATTGTTGAGCAGTGCCTTTAAAAAAGGTAAATATTGAATCTTTTTAATTTATATTCTATACAAGGCGTGTAAAATTTTTTATTAAGGTGAGTTTTAAGTTATATTTTTAAGTTGAAAAATTAGAAATTTTAACTTTGTTAAAATACTATCATTTCTGAAAAAAAATTGCTTAACGCAATATTAGGATTAGCAACCGGTCTAGGCTCAAAACACAGCATTTTATAAATGTGCTCCCTTTTTTATGAGCTCGCTCAAAACATATTTGTCAAAAGCGCGTAATATGTCTTAATAAGGCGCACGGAAGATGTTTTTTGGCATTGCAGGATGTGTGCTAAATATTTGTAATATTGCAATAGAGCAAACTTTATACTTCAAAATTGCCGAAAAAATATTGGTACTGTTTTAGAAGTGTGCTAAAATTATCACTTGCCTCTTAAAAGTGCGCGGCAAATAGAAATGTCTCGCAAATGCGCTATTTGTCGGAGATTCATTTTGAAAAATTAAATGTTTTCTTGAAATTCTCTTTTAGTTGTAATTGGCCAAAAAAACTTATAACACCTAGGCAAAATGTTAAAAGTCTATAATGTGTAAATAATTCTTTCACCTCTTGCTAGAAGTGTCTTGCGTTGTAATTTAATTTGTTTTATGAAAGAATATTTTTTAGGTTTTCTGCTTTCCCTATACAGATACAGTGGCAATTCTATTAAGTCTTACGAAGTAGATTTAAAACAAACAAAATTTTATGGAATTTGTTAATTATATTTTTGATGTTGTAAATATTAGGACCAAAACATTTTAGCTATTTTGATTTCTTTGAAATTTATTAATCTAATATTATATTATACAAATGAATGCAAAATTAAAAAAGAAATATAACTAAAAGAGTGGTGAAAAGTTTGTTAAGTTGCAGCTAAATAATTTAATCGTTTTTTATAAAAAAATAGAAAAAAATGATTTGATAACACTGGTTAATCAAATTTGAACAACCATAAGCATCATTTAGCAACTATTGTTTTTGGTCGAGTTTTTAGCTAATTTCGAATATGAAATCAAAATTTTAGCATCTTATGACAAAAGTTTGCTCCAGACCATTTCCTCTTTATAGGACCACTGTTAGGGCTTTGCAATTTTTAACTCTACAGCAAGTAGTTTAATGAAATTTAGAAAAGCCAGTGACTTCTTGGCCTAGGCTTCACAAAAATGGACGGCTGTGTAATTCGTTAGTCACCCATCCAACTATTAATCAGACTATGCTTATTGTAACACACATCAAAGTTTACTTACGGACAAGGTCATCTCCATTTTAAAATAAATGTTTAATGTTTCGTGTTTTTGTTTTTTTAAAAAACGAAATATTTTTTTCGTGTTTTAAAGATTAAAAATATTTTTGCCAAAATGTTTCGTGTTTTAAAGATTACAAAAACACGAAACATTTTTTTTAGTCAAATATTTATTTTTCTTTCAATTTCAAAATTTTTAAATGAATATGGTCATGTAATATATCCTTCGACGCCAAATTTTACGGAAAATTTAATGGTCATATTTTCAAGGTAAAAAAATAACAGGTGGTTTTGGTTGCTTAAAATCTTTATTTTTTGTTTTTGAGAACTATTTTTTTGTTATTTATAGTTAATAGTCTTATCATATATAAAACAATATATGTGTAACGTTTAAGACTATATATACTTTATGACCATATATGGTATTTTTTCCTAAACTTTGGCACTGCTTTCACATTTATTGACCAAACAAACTTTTAATACGTCGTTCTACGGCAAATTTTATGGAGAATCTTATTGTCATATTTTTAATGCCTAAAAAAATTACAGGTGTTTTTCTTGTTTAAAATATTTATATTTTGTATTTAAACCAATTTAGGCTTATTATATGCTAATCAAATATGATTTGCAACTTAAAAAACTATTTACACCTTATGACCATATATGGTAGTATTTCTAAAAATGTGGCACTGCTTTATTTTATTGACCAAATTAAACGTGTGATACATCGTTCGACTCCAAATTTTATGGGGAATTTTTTAGTCATAATGCTAGTGCCGTATTTAACAAAATTTTTACATTTTGTTTTTAAACAGATTTTTTTAGTTATTTATGATTTAATAGACTTTATATAAATCTATTAAGACACAGGTCAACAAAAATCAGCGTCAGAGACGAGAATTTTATGAAAACTTAAAAAAATGCATTATCATCATGCCTTAATCTCATATATATTTTTCGTTTTTCTTACTTTCTTCCGTCTTTGGTTCCTTAGATCCGGCTAAAACGAAAAATGGCCTTTTTTGACCAAATCAACAGATCTAAATATACCCTAAAAAATTAAAATCTTTTTTACACATAAAAATTCTTTGTAACTTAATTACAATTAATAATAATATTAATATATCAAGCGTTTACATCGGCATTTAGATGATACAAAATATTTCGCTTCCAAACTTAAATACGACACGATGTATTTTAGGTTTTTAGTGAAACTATTATTTGATTTTTTTGTTTTTGAATCTTTTTTGTTTTTCTCTGACCTTTTCTTTCTAAATTTTTTTAAAGTTTTTACCGGATTAATTAAGTTTGATTGAGAAAAGAGTCAAACGGATTAGATATTTCCTAAGATGGCAGGTTTGATATCTTTAGTTAACTCATAACTCAAAAAATTGTTGACCTGTGTGATATATAACGTGAAAGGCTATTTACCCATGACCATATATGGGAATATTCTTGGCATTTAATATTTATTGACGAATAAACTACATTTTTCGACTTCAAATAGAATTTAATAAAAGAAATTAACAGGTCTGTTACTGCTTAAAGTCTATATATTTTGTTTCAGGTTATCTATTGATAAATTAAATAAAATAACATTAAGTCATATGATAATATAAATTCAAAATTATTTTTCATATTTGCTTTTCCATAATACACAAACACAATGTCAAACACCAAAAACATTTAAAATTGAAATTTTGATCGAAATATAGTTGCTTATAAGGGCACGTGCAAAGTGAGTTTTTATTTTCGTAAAATTGTAAAAATTTTATTTCAGAAATGGCATTTTATGTGCATAAACAAAATTTGGCAAGTTTTTAGAAATTTGTGTTATTTTACAAGATATTTTTTTTTCAAAAATTTAAAATTTTTACGAAAATATAAACTCACTTTGCCCGTGCCCTAATATAAATTACTAAACAAGAAGTAATCAATTACAGAGATAATGGAAAATATCATGATGCTATTATTCTATTTAAATTTTTAAAAAAAGGTTGTCTTTTCATTCATATGCCGCTTTCTTTAATTCGGCTTTGATCCTGTTGGCTTAGGCTGCGGCTAATATTTTTTTCAAAACGTATTAAAAATATTTTCTAAAATAAAAAAATTTTAACGGCTAATATTAAAAAATGAGAATTTAGGTTTTTTGGATGCGTTATTAGGTTGGGATCTAAAATATGAATTGTATAAAATTCGGTTAAAATTATAGATGCCTTATTAAAATGGAAAAAACATTTAAAAATCAATTCTAACATAAAAAGATGTTTACATCTTTGGATGAGATACTTATATAGTCTTCTATTTTATGGGTTAATAGGTAAGGATCTGAGATATAAAAATAAAACTGGGTAAAGCGAATTATATAAAATGGGGCCAAAGTATATTTTTATTTATGCGCTAATATGATATGTAAATTATCAACCCAATGTACAAAGTAAAGCAAATTATGTGAAATACAAATTGTGGTCTAATTGCTTTAGCTTCACCCCTAAATTTTAGTAAAAATGCAAACCAACACTCTAATGAAATGTAGTGGAAGGCAGTTTTTAGCTGGGGATTGGAATAACGTCAATTTAGTCAGGTACAGCAACAACTAGATTAATTATATACTTTGATTTGATCCATGCCAAATTTTAAATAATAGTTTGGAATTGAAACATTTGCATTATAAAAAAGCAATAATGGTTAAATTTGTCAATCACAAATATATCATCTGTCACGTCGAACTAGATAATAGAGGTCTATAAAATTTGACGGTTGTGAATATTAAAAAATAACCTAAGGTATCATTTTTATTCGAGTCGTCTTCTTTTTGTTCTAAAGGTCTTATAATCTCATTATCAATTTTGGTAGACGGCAACTTATTAAGGATATAAATGTTTGTTAGCATCAATTTTTTTTTCTGTAGAACAATGGTTAATAGTCGGGCTGAATTCAATTGGTCCACATTGATGTAATGTCATATCTTGTCAAATGTACATACAATAAGATATAAAAAGGCCCGGTTTATAGCCGGCACGCGTGCAACAGGAGATATATATGGTCAATTCCACCTCAAATCGACAAACTTTTTCCCTTGAAGTCTCAGTTTTGGCTGAAATTTGGTACAATTGTAGGGTCCTAGGGTGCTGATAAAAACCTAAATTTTTTTTGACCGGAAGTGATTTTTGACCGAGATATGAGCAAAAATATTTTTCATTTTTTTGCAAAAAAAAAATTTGAGGCAACTTTGCGCGCATGTATTATCAAAAGTATTGTAGCTAGAGTCATAATTTTTTTTTTATTTTGAAGATCGTAATAAGGGCTACCTTAGATGCAAAAAATATTTAAAAAAATTTTTTTTTAAGTTACTAAAAAATCAAAGTCAAGTTTAGACACAAATAGCTCAAAAAACGTATCTTTGAATTTTCTGAAAAATTTATATAATATGGCCCTTAATAATGTTAATAAATATATGATTTAAAAAGTTTGGGACCGGCATGACTTTTTACAAAATTTAAAAAAATCAATTTTTTGCACTAATTTTGGGACACATTTATGTCCTTTGTACTATATTAGAATATGCCAATGTGCCAAAGTTGACAGTATTCAAAAAGCAGGACATATGGGCAATTATGTTAGACCATAATAGTTTGATTTAATTAATTACTACCATTATTAAATTTACAGTGAAAAGGTGAACCTTAAAACCGAAAAAAGTTAAAATTTTGCCTGTTTTCAAAATCGACTTTCTGGTTAACCAGCCAATCCTTTTTAATATTTAACATTTTTTATAGATAAAATATCGCTTAATAACATATAATAGCCCCACCTTTTTTCACTCGATTTTGACGCTTCTACAATAAAAACACCTAAATTTGCCAAAAAACAGCAAATTTTCAGGTGTCAAAAAACTAATGCAGATTGTATTCGTCTGTGCAAGCTTATTTTTTTATTATTTTGGCATAATTATCTAAAAATATCTAGAACCTATATAATCAGTCATATTTTGCCTGTTAAAGTGTTAAAAAAATAATATATATGTTATGTATAGAAAATCTTAAAAGAACTAGATAGGTAAATTATCAAAAAATGAGATTATTAAATCATTTCATTATTTTTATTAAATTTGTAATTAAATGTATTTATTAAAACACACTTTTGTGTTAAAACTCTTAAGGAACGCATTTAGTTATAAAAAACTTTAGGTCAATGCCCAAATCTATATGCCCATAGAATCAAGTAACAGTAATATTTCCTCTTTCTTTAATAGGTTTAGTGCGCCTATGTTATAAAACTAAAATGTAATTGGAACTTAAATTATTGGTTTTTTAACTTTATTAAGGTCAGTTAGATATATATGGTGTGCCTTGCTCTAAGTAGCCTTTCAAAAACATATTTGGCATTTGTAAAAATTAGTAAAAAAGACTGAATGTCTATATTTTGTTTATATTAAATTGGGTCTAATATTTAGTCTTAAAACTCATCATTGAAGCTAATTCTGCCCGTCATAATCATTTAAGGTTGTTTAACCCTAAAATTGACTTCTTTTATGTATATAATATTAAAAAACCATATAACTATGTTTCATAAAATAATTGACTTTTTACGTTTATTTTAAGTTTGTTGATAATCATAAAAAAAGAAAATCTGTTAAATTATAATATTCTAAATAGGCCAAATATATTCTATTTTACTTATTTTTGTCAGATTTAACGTTGTTGAGGCTGTTTTATTTAAAAACTATTAATTAATAGAAAAAAATTAATTTTTACAAATTTTTTAACCTTATTATTTTTTCTAAAATCCTCTTAAATTTTTTTTTTGTCCAATAAATTTAACAAATTTTTTGAATTTTGCCGAGGATAAATATTGAGAATTATGTACATATTCTAATATTGTTCATCAAACTAAAAATGACTAGTAAAAGTTAACATATATTAGCATAAAAATTTTAAGTTTTTATTTTTTACACCTTAAAATTTCAAAAAACCTGGCAAACTTTGGTTTTTATTTCATAAAAAGCTATGGGTACGTTAAAAAATGTTGGGGGAAATATATGTTATATAGTGATGTTTTATGTATAAAATGCAGTTTTAAATTTTCAAATTGGTTTGGTAGTGACCCAGAAAGTCGGCTTAGAAGATAGGAGTAAAATACTGAAAATTACCAATTTTTTTGTTCTAAAGTTCCCCTTTTCTTTCCAAAATTGACAATAGTTTGAATCAAATTAATGAAACTGTTATAGCCTAACATATTTGCCCCTATGTCTAACTTCTTATATATAAACAAATTTGGCACTTTTAAATATTTTAATATAGTACAGGGAGCAAATTTTTGTCTAAAATTCAAAAAAAAAATTTTTTTTTTGAATTTTTTAAAAAGTCTAGTTGGTCCCATACTTTTGAGTTCACATATTAATAATGAATACTAAGGACTGTATTTCAACAATTTTTTAAGAAATTCAAAAATACGTTTTTTTAGTAATATCAAATTGAATGTTCTTTACAAAATTGTAAAATTTCAAAAAAATAATTTTAAAATTATAGACACATGCAAGATAGCCCTTATTGTCCTCTTCAAAATAAAAAAAAAATTAAGTCTCTAGCTATAATACTTTTTGACTTATAACCTCGCAAAGTTGCATTAAATGTGAAAATTCACTTTGCAATTTTTATTTCTTTTGCCCCTATCTTCGTCAAAAATCACTTCCGGTCAAAAAAAATTTCCAGATTATGAGATACTCTTAGATACTACCTCCATGCAAAATTTCAGCCAAATCAAAAGGGGTACCCCTCCCGGACTTGCTGATTGAGGTGGAATTGACCATATATATATATAGTTATCAGGGCAATATTAAGTTATTTTAATCTGATTTAAAAAAATTTTGATGTAATCACTATCGATATGACTGAGTCGGACAATTAAAGATAGAAGTCAGAAGGGTTAGTGTTTTTAAACCTTTGTTATGACTTTTTCTCATCCTGCACATTGTAAAAAAACAAATCTTCAATTAACTATATGGTCAAAAAATTCTATATACAAAGTTAAAAAATAATTCGTCTAAGAGTAAACAAGTCTCAGGCTCCAACTGCCCTCTTAACTGAATAATTTTACCTGAATAGTAATGATTCATAATCCATCGAATCACAATCTATAGAATATATTATTTATTTTTGCAATAAATGTTAATTACAGGCAGCCCATTTTATTTTTGATACAAAAATTCAATGGTTACATCATAAAACATTTTCAATGTTAATTTAAAAAAGTCTAAAGGAAGGCCTTAATACAGTGATAAATTTACCGAGATCGCGCGAGCAAGCTTCCAATTCTTGGTAATAAATGTCATTTTTTAAGTTTGTCAACGCTCCTGGCACAAGCTACGACCTTCAATTTGTTGAGCGAAAGGGCTTTTGCAATTTCTTGCCCGATGCCTTTCGAAGCTCCTGTAACCAATGCAACTTTTCCTTGCCATTTTTCCATTTTTTTTTTCAAAAATTATAATCAAGGATAAAATATCAAAATTATAAAATATGGAAAAATGGAATTAAATTCAAAAACACCAATAAATAATTTTCCCCCCAATTTTTTCTGCTGATTCACAAGCATTCATCGTTTTTAGATTTTATCCATAGCAGTTTAACATTATTTTTCTATGCCGCCCTCCCTGTTTATTATTTCGGCTCAGCCCAACACGGCTGTTCAAATTTTTAATAGCTTTAACCTTAATGTAAACTGTGTAATTAACATTGAAATTTTCTCTAGAAATTATTTAAATAGTAGGTAGGCATTTATTCAAGGACGGGGGAAAAATTTAAAAATCATAAATCTGCTATATACATTTTTGATGAGTTCAGCCAATCCAAAAGTAAAAAGGCAAAATTTATAATCTAAAAGTGTTTATAAGAAAGTGAGAAAGTGCAGTGATTTTGACAAAATTGGCCGAAAATACAACTATAGTTTAATTTTAAAGTATTTTGCAATATAAACCTTATTTACAGTATTTAAAGAACTTTATTATATACTAATATTGTTCATATTTAAAAACCATAAAAAACTTTGAGCCGGTCGTTGGTTATTAATCGTGAATCGAATCAACGGGTCCGGCTTTCTCGGTAACCGCGTAAACGATACCGTATATTGAGTTTTTTGACTACAAGGCGTGCCAGTTCGTTACTTTTGTAGGTAGGATTCTAACAGGTGTTCAGTAATCTCCCAGATGGTAGCTTGGCGCCGTGGGCTTTTCAGTCGACCGCCTGAACCAAATGTCTGAACCTGCGGTTCCTCTGGTACTGAACAGGATTACTATAGCAACAACGGGTCAGTAGGATAATACTTAACTGTATCTCGCAACGGTCAAAACTTAGCTCACGTTCCCTATTAGTGGGTGAACAATCCAACGCTTGATGAATTCTGCTTCACAATGATAGGAAGAGCCGAGCAATTAATTTTGCCGTTTAACAAAATCTCATATCCGCGTTATGGTAGACAAATGGCCAAATTTTGATATAATTTTTAATTAATATAGTCACATTAGGAAGGACATAAAATAAATATGGCATTCTAAGTAACACATCATACTAAAAGACCATTAAATGTAATATTATCTCAAAAGTAAATTATAAAAATTTGTTAATATTTGGGCACTAACTAAATTTTTACTAAAATCGAAGGATGTAATATATTAATCATTAAATGCAGAAATAGTGACCAATTTTGAAAGTAATACCTTGGAAGGTGTAACAAATCATATATAGTAAAAAAGCTATTGAATAAATTAATAAAACAAAAAAAACTAAAAAACAAAATATAAAGATCTTAAACAGCGCAGCTACTTCTCAATTTTTGGGCAGTGACAATATGATAGACCATATACAATAATTTGGTCGATAAATATTAAAGCAGTGCTAAATTATAAGAAACATTACCATATATGGTCTTAAAGTTATTATGGTGTCTTAAGTTACCATTATTTATTAGTAGATAATACAATAAATAACCACCAAAAAAAAACTAAAAACAAAAAATAAAGTTTTTAAACAACAAAGACCACTTGTCAACCTTTTGCAGATATAAACTTTCCTTAAAATTTGGCGTCGAACTTTGTATTACAAGTTTAACTTAGCCGATAAATAATAAAGCAGTGTTAAGTTTTAATAACTATTACCATATATAGTCATAAATTTAACATGTTGTTTTAGGTTACATATAATTTATATATAGTAGATTGTATTAATAAAACCCCCCAAAAAGATCTAAAAACAAAAAATAAAGTTTTTAAACAACAAAGACTACCTGTCAACCTTTCGCAGACAAGATAACTAAACTCTCCTTAAAATTTGGCGTCGAACTATGTATTACAGGTTTAACTTGGCCGATAAATAATAAAGCAGTGTTAAGGTTTTATAATTATTACCATATATGGTCATAAATTTAAAATGGTGTTTTAGGTTACATATGATCTATATATAGTATATTGAATCAATAAAATACCCAAAAAAGATCTAAAAACAAAAAATAAAGTTTTTAAACAACAAAGACTACCTGTCAACCTTTCGCAGACAAGTTAAACTCTCTTTAAAATTTGGCGTCGAACTATGTATTAAAGTTAAACTTGGTCGATAAATATTAAAGCAGTAAGTTTTAATAACTATTACCATATATAGTCATAAATTTAACATGTTGTTTTAGGTTACATATAATTTATATATAGTAGATTGTATTAATAAAACCCCCCAAAAAGATCTAAAAACAAAAAATAAAGTTTTTAAACAACAAAGACTACCTGTCAACCTTTCGCAGACAAGATAACTAAACTCTCCTTAAAATTTGGCGTCGAACTATGTATTACAGGTTTAACTTGGCCGATAAATAATAAAGCAGTGTTAAGGTTTTATAATTATTACCATATATGGTCATAAATTTAAAATGGTGTTTTAGGTTACATATGATCTATATATAGTATATTGAATCAATAAAATACCCAAAAAAAATCTAAAAACAAAAAATAGTTTTTAAACAACAAAGACTACCTGTCAACCTTTCGCAGACAAGTTAAACTCTCTTTAAAATTTGGCGTCGAACTATGTATTAAAGTTAAACTTGGTCGATAAATATTAAAGCAGTGTTAAGTTTTAAAAATATTACCATATATGGTCATAAGTTCAACAAGGTGTTTTAGGTTATATATGATATAAATTTATAGATTTAATCAATAAAAAACCCAAGCAAAAATTTAAAAACAAAAACTAAAATTTTTAAACAACAAAGACCACCTGTCAATTTTTTGGGCACACACAATATGATAGTTAAATTTCTCATAAAATTTGGAGTCGAACGATATATTATATGACCAAATTTGCTGCATGAACATTTAATTAACATAAATTTTAAAAACCAAAAAAATGTTTCGTGTTTTAGTAATATTTAAAACACGAAACATTTTGCAAAAATCTAAATTAATTTTAAAAAAACGAAAAAAATATTTCGTGTTTTAAAAAAACAAAAACACGAAACATTAAAAAATGTTTTGTGTTTTCCCCAGGACAAAAACACGAAACATTTATGTTTCGTGTTTTTGTCCTGCCGGAAATTTTATATACCATACAGATATATCTGAAATTATTAAGGTTATAACATTAAAATTGACCATAGAAGGGGGGGAGGGATTCTCTACAAACCCCATTAGAACTTCTAATTCCTAAAATTTATTGTTGTTTAAATTTTAATTGTTGGTTTTTAAAAAAATACAAAAATTTTAAAATCACATTTTTTGATTGTATGGACCCAACATACCTGTTGTTACAAAACAATGTCTATATTCTAAAATACCGTGATTTAAATGTAATCTAGATGCAAATATGTTAGGAATATTTTATATAAAAGAAAATAAAAAAATATATGAGGAGGTAAGGGCGTTATTACTACCTAATGTAGTTTGGCTAGTAAGATTAATTACTCAGAAATATATGTTTTTTAGCAGTTGTAAATGAAACAAAGTTAAAGTCTATGTAGTAATTTTTGTTAATGGGTTTTTAATATATGAAGGTAGCTTATTTAGGGATTTCAAGGTTGAGCTATAGAAAAAAAGCGAGGATAATATCGGCAAGCTGGTAAATTATAATTTTTTTACCTTATTATTTGTAGTTTTTTTAAACAGAAAATATGATTAGACGTTCGCCTCTCAATTACCCTGGGGATAGATACCCTTATACACTCGTCGGCCACATTATGGATAATAAGCTATACCATGTTACAATTTCACTTTCATTAAAAAATCATTTTTATCTTGGGAAACTTACATTGATGTATTATCTTGATATAAATTGGATTCTTTGGTATAATATTATAGCCAAAATATAATTTAAATCATTATAAGATTATATTATAATTAGAGTCTATCTTATACTATTTTGAGAAAAGTTCCTTGAATGTGTATATAAATTATTGTGTTTTATGTTCGCTTTAATATTTTCAAATCTGGGATGGTTTTAGGCCGTAATTTATTTTCTGCTGCAAGCATTTTGCAGCCAATGAAGCTATACTGTTATTGTTTTTTTTCACTTAACTGTACCATTTTAGGAGCTATGGTAAGGTAAGAGTCGGTTGATTTAGCTCTTTTATGTGTAGTTTTTTTCTGGTTAAAATATTTCAATTAGCTGCTTACCAATGTGTGTCATGCCTCTTAATTTGATAGCACAGGCCAACAAATATCAATGGTACACCGTGAAAATTATGAAAATATAAAGAATATATCCCCATGATGGCCTTATCTTATATATATATTTCCTTTTTCTTAGTTTCTTCCGGCTTCGGCTCCTTATATCCGTCTTAAAAAAATGGCTTTTTTAGACAAAGTTGACAAATCGAGAATATCCTTAAAAGAAAATATTTAAGAATCTTTTTTTTATATAAAAATCCCTAATAACTTATATTCATCATCTCAAATAATAATTAATAAAAATTATAGTATAGATCAGCATTTAGATAATATATATTTTGGGTCCAAACTTAAATACGACACGATAATTATTGGTTTAATAAAAGTTTTATTTGAAGTTTGAATTTAACAATTTAACTGTTGTAAATATGCAAAAATAAGTTTTAATTTGTTTTTGTTTTTGAATCTTTTTTTTTTGGCATTTTTTCTAAAATTAATGTTTATAGCTGACTAACTTTATTAGAAAAAACGGCAAACGGATTTAAAAATCCGGCAGGTTTGACCTCCGTAGTTAGCTCATTCTCAAATATTTGTTGCTGTGTAATAGTTAGTTCATAGAGCAAGATATAGTCCGCCAATTTATATTTTGTGCAAATTTTTTTATTAACCCAATATTGTGGGGTCCATATGAGCCCCAGCACATTTGAAAAGTACAAAGACATGATATATTATTCAAATTTTTGTGTTTTTTTTAACCAATTATAATATGGTTTAATCCTAATAACTTTTTTATGGAAAGATAGAAGTTTTATTGGGGTCCGCATATTGGTCATTCAGTGTTAAAAACCTGTATAGCCTCGATGCAATTTTTAACTGGGGTACTGTAACCTAATTTTTAGTAGTTTTAAAAAAGTTTTTTTAATAAGTATATAAAAGACTTTGGTATAAATTATTTTTATTCTATGAAACATCTAATTTTTTGGGTGAAGAGCCAAAAATAATCTTTTATCATTTTTTTTATTTCTTAAAATATTTTACTAGCGACACAAATCCATGACGAATATATTCATTTTGGTGATAAGATTTAACCTCCTCCCATTCTTTTAAATGGTTGGCCTCCTCCCATATCGCAATCCAAAAAAAACTCTCCCCAGGCGAGAAAGATCCCCAATATCTCAGCTAAGATCAGACTTCTGTTATCTACTAGCAGACTTACTTAGTCGCGTCTATTCAACAGACGACAAGTGCATCGACTGCAAAGAAGCGACTGACAATCTTCTACATTGGCTGTGCCCCTCACGTGGGACCTCCATCAATCCCCTGGATCTATGGACAAACCCCATCTTAGCCGCCCCCAAACTCGCTCACACCTCAGAGCCTCCCTTATACCTTTTCAAGCGCATAGGTTAAAAAACAACAACAACACCAGTGTAAGATTTATTTGATGTAGTACATAAAAAAAAAGATTCACATTTGTTAAATTTTTTTCTACTTTGTGTTTAAATACATTAAAAACAATAACTATATTTATAATAAAAATGCACATAATTTCTTTAAATAGAGGAAATCCAAAATTTATAACTCTTGAAGTTATAAAGGGTTAACTGGGGCCTAACCCTAGTAGCATGTGTTACCCAACCTAGCTCTTGTGGGAAATGTTTCATGATGGCTCTGGAGAATTTGGTTTTTAAAAATTCCAAAGTTAAAACGACTCATTTTTAGGTCCATAATTTAATTTATAAACAAATTTATTGCATACCTCGCCAAACTTTGTAGCCAGTTTAGATATAAAATATAAAAAAATATAAAAAAAATATTAAAATTAATTACACTGGTCGACAAGAATTTTAGACCAACAACCTGAAAAATGTTTCTAGTGCAGTTTTTTTTGCTGAACATCATGGTTTTTTCCGTTTTTTTCTACCTGATCTGGTTTTTATTTTATTCGGTGTTAAAGTTGCCAAAATGTGCATTTTTGGCACATTTTGACCTTAATTTACACCATTAAAAAATAATAAATTATATAAACTTTTTATATTAAAAAAAAGCTAAAATTTTTATCTATTCAAATATATAATTATTTTTTTTTAATGTATTTTACTTTTATAAAAAAACAAAATTTAAAAACCTACCTTATTTTATTTTATTTAATTTCTAGACCCATTGACGCCTTCGATGCTGCTTATGCATCGCTTCTTTCTTTCTCTCTCTCCCTCACTCTTTATGCGAAATATTAACATTTATATAGAAAATTTATAAAAAATGAGATTTCAGGGTAATTTCAAAGCAGGCCCGATTCTAGTTTTCTCCATTTGGGGTGGCAAAAAAAACTCTTGGGATGGCAGTAAAAAATTTTTTGCCGCCGGGCATCTGGTACTAAATTCCAAGTTTCGAAATTTATTTAAATAATTCGATATTTACATATAGCATAAAAACGTCAGGCCAGGCTAAAAACATTTTTGTTTCGGGCTGGTTCAAATGTAAAAACTTTTAATACTGGTTTCGACCCGTTGAGGGCACTTATACAAAGTTTAATTGTTTAAACTGATGAAAGAGACGTGAGCAAATACACTTGTTTTGCACAGTTAAGGGGGCGGGGGCTGCGCAATTAACTCTTTTTTACACATCTAAACGAATACAATTTCATAACTTTTGGATTTTAAACTAAACCAGCTGATGTATTATAATTTTATTGAAATAAAAACAATTAAACTAAAAACTATTAAACGAATTTAAATGACTCAATTAGAACTAATTAAAACAAAAAAAAATACTAAACATTTTTTTCCGTCACTTTGTAGGCTTAATTATACCACAAAAGTTAACCAAAAATGAAATTTAACCCAAAAAAGAACCAAACTAACTTTATAAAATAGAAAGAAATTGAATCAAACAGAAAACTTAGCACATACACTATTACAAAAAATAAAGAGAGAGAGAGAGAGAGAAAGAAGCGATGCATAAGCAGCATCGAAGGCGTCAATGGGTCTAGAAATTAAATAAAATAAAATAAGGTAGGTTTTTAAATTTTGTTTTTTAAAAAAATTAAAATACATAAAAAAAAAATAATTATATATTTGAATAGATAAAAATTTAAGCTTTTTTTTAATATAAAAAGTTAATATAATTTATAATTTTTTAATGGTGTAAATTAAGGTCAAAATGTGCCAAAAATGCACATTTTGGCAACTTTAACATCGAATAAAATAAAAACCAGATCAGGTAGGAAAAAACGAAAAAAACCATGATAATTAGCAGAAAAAACTACACTAGAAACATTTTTCAGGTTGTTGGTCTAAGATATGAAGTCATAATTTGTCGACCAGTGTTATTAAACAGCTTTGATGAATTTAAACTTAAAATATATTGTATAGATTGAATTGGGACAAAATTTTTTTAAGCTTGTTAGAGCAATATTAAAAGTCATGTTTTTCTTAAGACAAAAATTAAACAAAATTTTTAGTTAATTTTGCTCTTTGCTCATTTTACAATTTTTTTAAAATCTTGTCCCAGTTACTCGAGAAAAATAGACGCGACACAGGCCAACCAAAATTTTTGGGTCAAATATATGAGGCTGCAGCAAAGTAATTTTTTGACCTTATTTATCATTATATTTTGGATTTTTGATTATGATAGGACAGAGCCCTTTATTCATGATTAAATAACAAATTGTCTAATATTCTTTAAAAATTGCTATAAATTAAAAGTCAGTGTAATTTTAATTTTTCCTAAAAGTTTGATTTAAAAAGAGGCAAAGTTCAGATGGATTAGTCTTTAGTAGTGTATAATGTCAACAATTTTTTATTTGTTTTGCTAAATTAAATATAGTTTTATTTTCGTCGTCACAGAGTAGGTAAATTACATTTTTTCCTTATTCAATTATTGAATTTATGATTTCATATTTAATTTTTAAATATTTTTAAATTATAATACCAATACACAAACGTTTAACGGTAAAATAATTAGAAAAGAAGAAATTTATCTGTGTTTTTAAAATGGCAAAAAAATTAAGTTTAAAAGTTATTATAGCATCCGAGAACCGCTTGACAAATAAGTTGGTTGAAATTTTCATGTTTTGAAAACTAACGAATTTAAACAGCTTTAAATCTTTTATTTTAAAATCATTATTTTGTTTTTATTTATTTTTTGATAGAAATACTGATCAAAGAGTAAAAAATAATATAGGTGTATGTTTACATATTAAACATGTGTTTTTGGAAATATAAAATAGAGAAAAAAAATCAAAATTGTATTCATAAATTATTTTTTTCCCAATTTATTTTTTTACTTAAATATGATTAATATCTATGCAGTCTTTATCCTTGAGGTTTTCATTCTTGTGCTATTCGCATCGGCAGATCACAATAGAGGTAGTTAATAAACATGCATATATTTTGATTTTAAAATACAATGTTTTCGATTATTAACTCTAGTACAATGTTTATGTATTGAATTTAAATGAAAAGAAAAAATTTAAAGTTTTACTACTATATTTGTATACACGTGAGAAATATAAAATAAAAGAATACTTTTCACATTTTTAAAATAAATTAAAATTGATCAATCTTTTTTATATTGTTTGATCATAATATTTTCTTTATTTTTTTATTTAGTTAGCGGCTCCGGTAACATGAATTATATTAAATTTAATTTTAAGGGCATTTTGATGGCCATTAATGACTAATTTGTTTTTGCTTTTAATATTGAGAAAAAATAGAGCTTCAAGAAAAAAAAGTAATTTATTTATAAAAACTTAGATTTTCCGTTTCAACTTATGAACCTAATATTTTAAAAATTATATTTTAACACTGTATGGCCCCTTTACTTAATATCTATTTATATTTATAAATGAGCTATTTGGTTCAGCAATTAAAACCTTTAAATTAAAATTCGCATAATATATTTATGCTATTAAAGAGAAGGAGTTAACTTGGGTCTGTAAAAATTGCTTTTAAACCGATGAAGTAAAGTATCAGCAGAGCGCACAATTTCAACTTCGAACACTTAAGTATTTCAGCAAATTTTTGTTATTTAAGTAATTTGTTTCTAAATAAAATTAAAATAATTCAATATTTAAAAAACTATAAAAACAATTTTGTATAATAAAGAATTTTTTATTTTGGAAATTAATGTTAGGCTTTTCAACTGTATCTGATTTAATTTCACATTATAATTGTATTATCATTTAATTTAAAAGTAATTTGCTTCCAGCTCAATTTTAAAATCCTAGGCGTAAAATTAGTCATAATAATAAAAATAGTGAAAGTTTTTTTGTAGGCAAGAAACGTCTATAATTTTAAAATTAAAAATTACTAGGTACCACCATAATTAATAACAATAAATTAAGAGAAAAAACGTAAAAGAAAAACTTTAATTACTTAGGATTTAAATTTTAGGAAAAATAAAATTCTCAAATTTTAAAATACAAAAATATTATACTACTGTTTGTTGGTTTGGTAATAAAAAATGCTTTAAAAAAAATTTGGAATTTATTGATAGGATGGATAAACTTAATATACTTAGAAATAATTACATTTTGATTTTAGTCGCTTAAAAAATAATTTTTTTTATTAATAAAAATAAAATCTACAGCCATTTATATATTTTTACTTAAAGCACATTTTATATATTTTCAATTGATAAATTGCTTTTTTTATGTATTAAATTTAATATATAAAAAAATAGAAAGAATTAAAAGTTTTATTCTACTAATTTTATTGAAAAATTTAACATAAAAAATGTAATATTTTCATAATTTAAAAATAATTAGAAATGATCTTATTTATATTATTTAATCATAATATTTTATTTTTCTCTTTAGGTAGCGGCTTCGGTAAACTTGAATTTTATTCAACTTATTTAGGGTCATTTAAGGCTATTTTTGACTAACCTTATTTGTTTTTTTATAATAATAAGATAAATAGAGCTTCAGGCAAAAGATTTATCTAAAATCTCAGATTTATACGTAAATTCCGTGTCTTCATATATTTAATATCCCTAATTAAAGACATTTTAACACTATATAGCCACATTACCCAATTTCTATTTAATTTATAATTTTCTATGTAGGGTTAGCTTTCAATAATCAAAAATTCAAATTATCGCATATATAAATGCTAATTTAAAAAGATGAGTTCTAACTTCTGTAAAAATTGTTTCAGTGTAACCGGTTTGACAAAATAATTATTGACAGAGCGCACAAATTCAGCTAACCGAAAAAATTAAGTATTTTATTAAATAGAGTCATTTTTACTAAAAAAATACCTCAACAATTTAAAAAAAACTGAGTTTAAAAACTATAATTTTGTATTCAAAAGAATATATTTCTTTGGAAAATGTTGTTAGGCTTTTTAAGAACTGTAATTTTTTTATTTAATGTCGCATTTTTATTTTATAAATATCTATTTAATTTAAAAGTAATTTGCCTCTAGCTCTATTTGATTTTAAAATCATTGGTTGAACAATAGTCTTATAATGTGAGTCTTTTATGTGGGCGGAAAACATACACACTTTAAAAAATTAAAAATTTTCTAAAAATTCTATTGTTTTATGGTCTTAAAATATGCTCGAAAAAAGTGGAAAATTTAAACTTTTATTGAAAAACCTTTATAATCAAATTTAAAAATAATTACACCTATATTTTACTTTAATCGTTTAAAAAATATTATATTTAAAAAAAAATTAATATTATACATTCATTTTCAATTTAAGCACATTGGAGATATTTCCATTATCAAAACTAGTTCATTGTTTACGTATTAAATTTAAAATAAAAAAGTAGAAAGAAAAAAAAGTTTTATACTAATGTACATGTGAAAAATTTTACATAGAAAATATAATGCATTTATATTTTTATTATTATTTGTAAATCATTCTTTTATATTGTTTAATCATAATATTACCTTTTTTTAGGTAGCGGATTTGGTAAATTCTAATTATATCAAAAATTGTTTTTAGGGCATTAGTAATTTCCGTATCTCCTTATATTTAATTTCCCTAATATTTTAAAAAGCCCCATTACCCAATTATTTAAATTATGAAAATTTCAATTTGGGGTTAGCTATTATAATAAATTAAAATTAAATTTTGCATATTTAAATGATTAGTGCGATTAAATAAGACAAGTTCTAACGGAGTGTCTGTAAAAATTGTCTCCGTGTAACCGATTTGATAAAATAAATATTGGCAGAGCGCACAAATTCAGCTAACCGAAAACATTTAATAATTTAACAAATTATTGTCATTTGAATCATTTATTTTTAAATAAATTAAAATAACTCAACAAAAAAACTGAGATCAGTAGTTTTGTATACAAAAGAAATTACTTCGGTGTTGTTAGGCTCTTTGAGAACTGTAGTTTTTGATTTAATACATTTTAATTGTATATTTAATTTAAAAGTTGTCTCTAGCTCAATTCGTTTTAAAATCTTTGAATGAACAATAGTCTCATAATAATGAGAATCTATTATGTTGGGGGAAAACATACACACCTTAAAAATTAAATATTATTAGGTATTACCAAAATTATTATCAATAGATTAATAGAAAAAAATTAAAAAAAACTTGTAAAACAACATTAAAATTTGAGAAAAAAAAGTTTAAAAAATTATTATTTTTTTGTTTTTTTGTCTTAAAATATACTTCAAAAAATTAGAAAATTTTAACTTTTATTGGAAAATCTTGATAATCAAATTTAAAAATTAGTAACATCTATAATTTTACTTAAAATTGCTTAAAAACATATTATATATAAAAAGTAAAAAATTTAAAAACATTTATTTTTATTTAAAGCACATTGGAAATTCGATTATTAATTTTTGTGCATTTTTTGTTTTAATTGTAAAATAAAAAAAGTAGAAAGAATTAAAAGTTATATACTCATATATATACATGGAAAAAAATTTACATAGAAAATATAATGCATTTCATATTTTTAAAATTATATAGAATAGATCATTATTTTATATTGTTTAATCACAATGTTTTCTATTTTACTATTAAGGTAGCGGCTTAGGTAAATTTGAATTATAATAAAATTTATTTTTAGAGCATCATTATAGGCTGCTAAACTTATTTGTTTTTGTTTAAATTAAGAAAAATAAAGCTTTGGGCAAGAGATTTATTTCAATCTCAGATTTGTACCTAATTTTCGTGTTACTTATATTTTGTTTCCCTAATACTTTAATCTATTTTAATACTGTATAGCCCTATTACCCATCTAATTACATTTAAAACTTATTAATTTAGGGTTAGCCTTTAAAATCAAATTTTAAATTTCGCATATAAATGATTATTTTAATTAAAAAGAACGAGTTCTAACTGAGTGTCTGTAATTATTTCCGTGTAACCGATTTGATAGATTAAATGAACTTAAGTATTTGTCGTGCGCGTGGCAACGCACAAGAGAAGCCTCGCGCACGAGGAACCTGAAAAAATATGAAAAAGATAATAATTATTATTTTTTGGTAGGTTTTAACTATTAGTTTTTTGTGGTTTAAAAACGAAAGGATTTTTGTTTTACGCTGGCTGAGTGCCGGAGAATCAAGAAGAGTTCTATGTTTTGATGCGAGGAAATTAATAAATGGTTTAAAATAAATATAAAAGCTGAATAATTGGATGTTTTAAACGAATATGAAGATCTACAAATATTTATTCTTTCCCCTAATGCCCTTCGCCATATCGGCCATGAGCTTGACATTTGGCGCAGCCGACAGGATCGGCGACAAGATCGTCGACAGTATACTAGTAATAATAACTTTTCACCTATGGTGCCGCGACAGTATTCTAATAATAATAAAAAAATTTTCCCCTATGGCGCGCATGTTGTCAATGACAAGATATTTAATAATAACTGCCCTTTTATACTCCAAGTTACCTCAATGACGCAGCCTAACCATCTCATTTGGCCCCTAATCACGCAAATTCGTAAAAGCTATATTCTAAAAATAACTATTATTCTTGAACTGCAGGTAGGCTTGTTGAAGCTTTATTATCCGCCATTTTATTGTATAATCCTTGATGTTTATTCTTTGTTCCTTTGTGTGGAAACATGCGTGTAAACAATCAGTCAACAACATACAGGGATCTACTTGATGCGAGCAATAATAAATAATAACAACTATACATGCGGGGGAGTGAAAGATAATCCGAATTGAACAACTGCGCAAGAAATGAATGCATCATTATTAAGAATTAGGTTATTTTATAAACTATGTGAGGTCCCGGAATTTAATCTATAAACATTTTAATTTTTTTTAATTGGCCATTGCATCTAAATTTTTTTTTATGGAAGGGTTTATTTTGTCTTTGTAAAGAAGCGAGGAAGTGACGTATTGCTTGTTTGATTACAAACGCAACCAATTTCTAAGTTAGTTTGGGTCTATTTAGAAGTAAAGAATGTGTTTTTGTGTTAGCCCTCTAATGGATAGAGATATAAATCAAAAGCCCATAAGTGTTTATTTATTTTTGTATGTTTATTTTTGGAGGCAAAAAGACCTCTGGTTGGGTGAAATAATCCCATAATAGATTTCTATTTTTGGTTTATTTTGAGAGGCTTAAGAGACCTCTGGCTGGGCAAATTGCCCGGGTTTTTGTCAAGTGGAACATAAGAAATGATCCCTGTTGTTTTTTTTGTTTATTTGGGCTGATGGATAAAATATTTGGGCTGATAAAAAATTTGGGCTTATTATGTTTTTTTTGGGCTGTGTAGTAGACCCTAATAAAGAAAATATTGATAATTAAAGAATAAAGATA
Source organism: Acutogordius australiensis (assembly GCA_030555515.1). Classification (NCBI taxonomy): domain Eukaryota; kingdom Metazoa; phylum Nematomorpha; class Gordioida; order Gordea; family Gordiidae; genus Acutogordius; species Acutogordius australiensis. The sequence continues at coordinate 51,258 of JAUIRJ010000008.1, read as the reverse complement.
TGGTTTTCAAATTATTATTTGAATTTGAAATATGTATGATGTAATATTATCATTACGCAATTTTAACTGTATATATTATTGATGTAAACCCAATGTTTTGTAATATGATTTCATACCAGCACTCGCCATATTTCTTAGTTTTGTTTTAAATATTAATAGAATGGTATTGCAACTAATTTTGTTTAAGGCTGGTTTACATTTTATCTTTTTTTGAGCGGTGAGGTGTCGTGCGCGTGGCAACGCACAAGAGAAGCCACGCTCACGAGGAACCTGAAAAAATAAGAAAAAGATAATTATTATTATTTTTTGGTAGTTTTTAATTATTAGTTTTTTGTGGTTTAAAAACGAAATGATTTTTGTTTTACGCTGGCTGAGTGCCGGAGAATCAAGAAGAGTTCTATGCTTTTATGCGAGGAAATTAATAAATGGTTCAAAATAAATATAAAAGCTGAATAATTGAATGTTACGAATATGAAGATCTACAAATATTTATTCTTTATCCTAATGCCCCTCGCCATATCGGCCACGAGCTTGACAGTATTTTTACCAACTATTGTCATATAAGTCATTTGTTTATTAATAAAACTAGTTGAAAAACAATAATTTTGTATAAAAAAGAATTTATTATTTCGAAAAATATTGTCAAGCTCTATGAGAAATGTAATTTTTTATTAATTAATTTGTTTCTTGCCTCTTCAATTCGATTTTAAAATCTTTAGTTTAATAGTTTTATAATAATGATAATTGTGAGAGTCTTTTTTCTAGGCGGAAAAACACCTTAACAATTTAAAAATTATTAGATATCACCATAAGTATTATCAATAAATTAAGAGAATAAACGTTAACCAGAAGCTTGCTAAATAAGACATGATTAAAATGTGCATAAAAAATAATAAATAATTTTTGTAAAATAAATTATACTATTGTTTGTTTATTTGGTCTTATCATGTGCTCAAAAATTAGAAAATTTTTTTTTTATTGGAAAACTTTGATATAATCAAATTAAAAAATTAATTACACCTATATTTTTTCCTTGAAATTGCTAGAAAAATATTATATCTAAACAAAATTTATAAACATTCATATATTTACTTTAATGCACATTGGAGTTATAATTTTGATCATTTTACCTAGTGCATTGTTTATGTTTTAAATTTAATACAAAAAAAATAGGAAAAATTAAAACTTTAATGCTACCAGATTTTTCTACATACGTGTGAAATATTTAGAAAAAAATTTTACTTTTTTAAAATCAATATCTTTTTTGTTGTTTAATCATAATATTTTCTTTATTTTTCTATTTAGATAGCGTCTCCGGTAATATTAAATTAAAATTTTTAGGGCATCGTTCGAGGCCATAGAATACATTTTAACAATGTATAGCTCTATTACCCAATTTCTTTTTACATTTAAATATCCTCAATTTGGGGTTAGCCATTAAAATTTAAAATTTAAAGTAAATTTTGCATATTTATGTTTTATGTAATATAAAAGCGTGTTGTAATTGTCTGTAAAAATTGCTTTCGTGTAATCGATTTGAATAAAGTATTGGCGGAGCGCACAAAATCAGCTAACCAAAACTCAAAATTTTAAGCGAATTATTGTCATTGTTTTTTAAATTTAAATAACTCAATACTTTAAAAATTCTGAGCGGTTAAAAACAATAAATTTGTCAAGAAAAATTTTTTTTTATAGAAAATGTTGTTTGATTTTTTGAGGACAATAATTTCATATATAAAATATCCTTTTAATTTAAAAGTAATTTACATCCAAATTAATTAGATTTTAAAATTCTTTGCTGAACAATAACACAATAGATAATAATGAGAGTCTTTTTTGTGGGCGAATTATGTTTTGTATATAAAAATAAATATGGTACAACCAAAATCATTTTCAATAAATTGAGAAAAAAACCCTAAAAGAAAAACTAGCAAAATAAGACATGATTTAAATTTTGTAAAAAAGAAATAAAAAAAGTTGACCAAAAATATAATTTGGTATTTAAATATACTTGAAAAAAAAATAAAAATTATACCTTATATTGAAAAACCTTATAGTCAAATTTTAAAAATTAATTACATCTAAATTTAATTTCTTAACATCGCTTATAAAATATTTTTCTAAAAATATAATAAATTTGTTTAAAAAGTTTGGGCAAAAGAAGTAACACGTAAAACAAGTCGGTTAAAAAACATTTTATGGCTATAAAAGCACATCACATTTAATAATTTTATATTGTATTATTAACAAACAACATTTTCCTTTATAGAAGAATACATGGAATCCTTTAACGTATTTATGATTTTATATAAATATTACAATTTTGCCCAATCTAACCATTTACATGAATTAACGTTAGTTAGTTAAAATCCTCACTTTCAAAAGTTATTGAGAAAATTGTAAATATAGCGATTTAATAATCTACAAGATTATTAAATTTTAAGTATTGTCTGAGCTATTTTTATTGCCGGTCAGATACCTAATGTATATGTCCATTATTACTTCAGCCCTAATGTGTCATCTAATTACCGCTATAAATAACCCAGGTTTTTTTACCCAACCTCTTTTACCATGTAGATCACGGCTTCTGTCATGGCACTCAGCGGTATATTGACACGACGTGATTGATCTAAGCTAAAAGGACACGAGGATATAAGCGTTGTTTTAAATTGGGCTTACAATGCTTATTTTATAAATGACAGTTTAAAAGCTTGCAAATTTTCTGTTCGACCTTAAATATATAAAATTGAACAGAATTTTATAGTATCCAGTTTTTAATTTTAATTTATTCATTATGTTAGTAAAAGAGTGTAATCGTTTTTATTACTCAATTTAACAATTTTTTGAGACTTATGACCTAACGACATAAACAATTCTGCCTAGGGAATTTAAAATCCGTTTACGGTTTGAATTCCGCAATAAAAATTAAAATTTTTTAAAAAATATTAAACAAAAAGAAACAAAAAAAATATTTTTGTATTTAAAACAATCAAACTGCTAAATTCAAACTTCAAAGAATATTTTTAATAAAAATCGATAATATATTGGGTTAGTTTTGGTTGTGATGCCAAATATATTGTATAATCTAATTGATGTAAAATTAGAAATTTTATTTCTTATAAAAACATAAGTGAAATTTTAATAAAAAGTTTGAAATTCTAGAGGTCGCAAAATCTGTCTATTTGATTTAAAACAGCCATATTCAGTAAAATGGCTAAGGGCAAAAGAAACTACGGGAAAAGTTATATGAAATACCATCATGAGGAATTCATTAATATTTTTTAACTATTTGTGACATTAATATTTGTAAACCCGTGTTCTACAGTCAGTTTAATTATAACTCTGAGCTAACTATAAAAACCAGATTTATAGAAATTACCAAATCCGATAATAGTTTTTTTTCATTTATTTGAAAGTCAGCTTAAAACATTAAAAATTTAAAAATAATGTATAATAAATAGATTAAAAATAAAAATTTTTTTTTTATATTTTAAAACAGTTATTGTTAAGTTGAACTTAAAATAATATTTTTATTCAAAACCGATAATATATCATCTCCAGTGTGTGAAGTGTCATTTTTCTATTATCGTGCTAATATTTAAGCTTGATATACTTATTTCTGATTTTTTAAGTAAAAATAAGTTACAAGTTTTTCTTTTAGGTATTCTTGAAATCACATACTATTGATTAAATTTGGCTTTTCTTTGATAGCTAAGATATTAGCGGATGCAAAATGAAACCTCAAGATGAAATGAGGCCATCATGGGAATTGTTTTCCCTTAAAATCATAATTTTCCATGCATTGTTTGTTGACCTATAATTTAAGTTGCTAACTTATAACTATGTTTTAAACCTGAATTTTAGTGCAAACAAATTTCTATTATAGCTCATTTTAATTTTTTTTTTCATTGTTAGCTTTTTGCCATTGAGGCAGTGAGCTCTTTCAATTTAAGTCTCCATTTGTTTCTATCTCTACACTCATTTCTATTTAGATTGTGACATCTCATGCTAGCGTCTACCCTTTGAGACCTGGTGAGTTTAGGTCTGCCCCTTTTAGTCTTGCCTTGCACTTCAATTGCATTTACCAGATTGCTTAGATACCCGTCTTTTTGCCTCATAACGTGTCCAAACCATCGGAGTCTGTTGATTTCGACTTTATTTTGTATGGGTGTTATGTGTAAACTTCCAAATATATGATCGTTGCGGATCTTGTCTTTGCGAGTCACCCCGAGAAACATCCGTAGCATGCGCATTTCCATCGTTTGTAGTATTCTTTCATCGCTTTTCCTTAACGCTGTTGTTTCTAAGCCGTATGTTATTGCCGGTTTTACTATGCTTGAGTAAGCCTTGCCCTTAACTTTTATAGGTATATTTTTGTCGAACAGGACACCTGTCAACGATCTCCATTTTAGCCACCCAACTTTGAGTTTGTTCCTAACTTCTTGCTCGACGTTTTCATCGGATTGTAGGTAAGCACCTAGGTAGGTTGCTGTTGGCTTTGATTTAAGAGACCAGTCTTCGTTAATTACCAGTTGTTCACCTTCTGAGCCTCCGAAAACTATCAATTCAGTTTTGTCTTTGTTAATTTTTAGGCCTAGCTTTTCAATCGCTTTTATCCAATTATTCAGACTTTCACACATCTCCTGCGGGTTTTCAGCCATTAGTAGAATGTCGTCAGCGTACAGTATGTGCCACGGTGGATTTGTGGCAACGCTCTTTGAGATCACGTCCATCACCGCGATGAATAGTAGGGGACCTAGGGCCGAACCTTGGTGCACACCTTCATTTATTGTAAATCCTTTCGATGTTCCTGACGAACTCCTTACATACGTCAAATTTCATACATACTCTGAACCAACTTGATATACATCTCAGGAACATTCTTTATCCTCAAAGCCCACCATACTACTGATCTTGGAATTTTGTCGAAAGCCTTTTCCAAATCAACCAATGTGCAGTAGAGCTTTTTATTCTTTCTCGTGAACGTTCTGCCATGTTGCGCATGGCATGAATCGCGTCAATTGTCGACCTTCCTTTCATGAACCCGCATTGCTCAATACCTATATTGATTACGTCTCTTAATCTGGCTTCTATGACTTTTTCGAAAAGTTTGAAGGTATGTGACATTAGTTTAATGCCTCTGTAATTGTGGCAGTCAAATGAGTCGCCTTTATTTTTGAAGATTGGAATAATGTAGCTTTCTTGCCAATTCGGAGGTATTTTCTGATATGTTAATATCGAATTGAATAGAGTCGTTAACGCCGAAATTTCCTCATCTCCTAAAGATTTCTAGCACTTAATGGGCATATTGTCGGGACCTGTCGCTTTCCCGTTTGAACACTTTTTGAGCTGAAGGCTGACTTCTGATTTTGAGATTGGTGGTATTAGGTTACAGTTTGGGGGTATCTCCTCGAGCTCAATTCTATTTGTGTCGCTGTTCAGTAATTCATTAAAGTATTCTTTCCAACGCTCCAGTACCTTTGTTTGATTTACGAGAAGCTTGCCTTCTTTATTTTTGATGAACTTTACGTTTCCGTCACAATCTCTTGACTGTCTTTCACGTTGCTTTGCCATTTTGTATACCAAATTTTGCCCACTTTTGGTGGCCATCTCCTTGTATGCTTGTTCATATACTTTCTTTTTCGCTTCTCGTACGACATTTCTCACAACTTTGCATTATTCTTTGTAATCAAGCTTGTCGTTGGTCAGTTGACTCCTTTTCCATCGTTTGAGCAGCTTTTTCTTTTCTGATATTTTCCTTTCAACTCTTTCATTCCACCACCATGTAATTCCTCACTTATCACGCCCACCTTTTGTAGTTCCAAGTATTTCTTTCCCGGCCGCTTTGAGTTTTGAAGATAATTCGCACCAGAGCTGGGTAGGATTTGGTATGATTTCGCAAATGTATTCGCTGTCAAGGTTGCAGGTGATTGCGAAGGCTTCGTTTCTCTCCTTGAGCTTTGACCATTTGATTTGGGGAAGAAATTCTGTTTTGCTGAGCCTATGTTTCTGGAGCTGAAACGTGAAGTCCATCACCAGGAGCTGATGCTGCGCAGATATGGTTTCTGGGATGATTTTTCAATCTTTGATTCGTTTAAGCTGTCGTCTCGAAACTAGCATAAAGTCTATTTGAGATTGATTGGAACCACTTTGGGTAATGAGATGGGATCCTTTTGCTGAAGAAGGTGTTGGCAATGGCCATGTCGAAAGCTTGGGCGAATCTTAGCAAGTGCCCTCCGTCTATTGATTACTCCATAACCTTTGCCTCCGTGAACTCTTTCGTACCCCACATTTTCTTCTCCTACATGCGCATTAAAATCCCCTCCAATCATTGTCAGTTCCTCGTTTGGTATGTCCATCAGCACTGCTTCTAGTATTTCACGAAACTCTTCCTTTTCTTGGTTCGTAAGATTTGTTTGGGGTGCATACACCGAGATAACGTTGGTGACTTTGCCTTCAATAACCAGTTTGATTGCTATGATTCGCTCGGAAGCTCTGTTAACTTTAACGACTGTTGGAATAAGTTCTTGCGCTAGTATTATCCCAACTCCGTTGCGATGGTTTTCCTTTCCATTGTAGAACATCTTGTATCCTAAGCCCATCATCACCGCCTTTGAGCCCTTCATCTTGGTTTCTTGCACACACATCACATCAATCCGCCTTTAAGCTAGCATGTCCGCCACTTTTGCCATCTTTCCCTTCATCGTTCCCACGTTTAAACTTGCAAATCTAATGGTTTTTTTGTTTTGCTTGGACCCTAATGTTTCTTCTCACTTGATGCGGGCCAGATACACCAAGCGCGTCGCATACAGGGGACGCCTTAACGTTTGGTTTTTCAGTTTGTTTGGTTGTGTTCATTTTGTTTTTGTTCAGAGTTTTCGGGATTTTCACACCCGCCTTCTGAGGGCTGACGGTGACCCAGATTTGACTCTGGACTACGATATAATAAATAAATATATGTTTTTACTTATAAAAGCCTAAAAAATAAGGAAGATATTATATATATCAACCAGGCCCGATTCTAGCTTTTTCATTTTAGGGGGGTAAAAAAAACTCGTGGGGCGGGGGGGCAGAAAATTTTTTTTTGCCGCCATAGAATCCATGTTCAAAATTTTTTAACAAATTAATAGTAATTTATTATATTCTTAAATTAAAAAAATGAGTTTATAAATTATATGTGAATTAAAATTAATTGTTTTAAATAAATTTTGCTTAAAAAGATATGAGATTTGAATTAATTGTAAGTATAATTTTATCATTTGGTATCATTGCGCATGAAAATTAAAAATATGATATATATGAATGATAAAAATGTACTATATAAAACTGATTTTAGAAAATGAAAAGTGAAATAAGATTGATTATCATGAAAACAAAATGTATAAGTATGCTAATTTGGAAGAATATATATGAAAAAACACTGGTTATATATAACTATTTATTGATATTAGGGTAAAAAATTAAATAAAACATGGACATAACGCTTAAAAAAAGTTTGCGATCATGTTAAAATAGTAAGCAATAATTAGCTGATTATGAGCAGTGTATTGTATTGATCAAACTATTTTTTACAGGATTTTAATTAAATTACAATGTTCATCAAAATTCAACGCCCCTAGTTAATGATTTTTCGTGTTCTAAAAGAACCAAATCACCTTTGAGCAGGTCACTAATTGTCAGCCGTTATTATCCCTCTTAAAAAAAATGTGGCCTCACAACTCGAAGTTGAAGAGCCAATTAACAAACTTATAGGAAAAATGTTAAATAGATTAGAAAACGCATCATTGTAATCATATAAAAATTTAACAAAATCAATAGTAACACACTTTGTAATTATTAAGTTTCTTATTAAAAAATTTTTGGCTACGTCAATTTCTTTAGATAATAAATTTTTATCACTATTACTTATTTTTAAAGGAGGCTCTAATTTATTAATATCTAAAATAAAGGTTAATCAAGTTTATAAAGGGAATCTAAAGATTTTAAATAACTATTATCGGTGAAAAATCTATTTTCAAAATAAAAATAAATCAATAATATTAAAATAAATACTTTTTACTTCATCATAAATATTTAAAATATTTTCAAACTTATAAGTAGAATATAAATAAAAATCAGAAAAATCTTTAGGTTTAGTTTTTTTTATCCATAGATAAATTATTGTCATTTAAAAAAGTATTGATATCAAAACAATTTTTGAATAAATCTTTAAATGTATTATTTTTTAATTTTTTAATTTCTAACAAACAATGGTGCAGAAGTTTTAATAATATAAATCGTTGCATTGAAATTAATCTATAATTATTTTTAATAAATAAAATGATTTTTCAATTAAATACAATAAAATAAATAGATGATTATAAATATTCAAAAAACCCCGTCGGCTCTGTGACCTGAAGATATAAAAGTTTTTTTATATTTAATTTTTAAAAAGAGTATTAAATATTTCTGTGTAATTTTTAAATGGGCAGGTAGTGACCACACCACCAATGGGGCAACAGTCGGGGTATGGTCCCGTATTCACTAAATACCTTGATTGCATCATGTTGAAAAAATTTATGAAGGGAAGAAAAATTATCAAAAAAATTTTTTCCTTCACTTAAAATAAGACAAACTTTTACAACAAGATGCAATCGGTGGTTAAAGCAGTGAATGTACGGGACATGGTGTCCAGCTATTTTGCTTAGAAATACCTGAACACCATTTTTTTCTCGGGCATTACGTTCGCCCCATCGTAGCATTGTGCGATCAGGTTCTTTGATTCTAGATTATATTCTACCAAAAAATTGTTTTTAAATGAGAAAATTTCTTAGGCATCAGATTTATGAATTGGTTTCACAAATATAAAGCTTTCTGTAAAATCAAATTTTTCTATAATTTCTGTTAGTTTGATCTCTCTTGCGGATAAGAATTAATGAATAAAAACACTTTTAAAAAAAGTAAATATTTTTAGGGTATATTTTTTAAATATTTTTGACGGAGCAAATTTAATTATATTATGCGGAAGAAATAAAATTACTATATAATTTTTTTGGGGGGGGGGGGGGGGCAAATTCAATTTTTTGGGGGGGGGGGGGGGGGGGCAAACATAAAATTACTATGTATTTTTTTTTTTGGGGGGGGGCACTGCCCCTCCCCCCTCCCCAAAAGGGCTCTAGAATCGTGCCTGATATTAACCAGCTTTATACACTTTATCTAAAAATATGATGCATGCCAAAAACATAATTAAGATAAAATTTAATTTTTTTATTTGCTAAAGGTAAACTATATGAAATAGGTTTAAACCCATTCAAAAGTTTCAAAAAAATTTATAATTATGGATGTTTTGCAATTTAGAAAATTTAAAAAACAGGGATAAATTGATTCTGCATTGGTATATTAGAGATTTAGGCATTTATGTTACATTTCCAATCAAAATAGTGCACTTAAAAAATACAACTATTTTTATTTAAATTGTAGAAGGCAGAGCTTTATAATATATCTTTTGATAATTCGCTTATGACACAGGTCAACAAATATTTGTGTCAAAAACGTGATTATTATGAAAACACAAAAGAATGCATCCCCATGATGGCCTACTCATGTTTTTTGTTTTTCTTAGTTTCTTCCGTCTTTGGCTCCTTAGATCCGTCTATAACAAAAATTGGCCTTTTTTGACAAAATTGACAGATCTAAATATACCCTATAAAGTAAAAAATCCTTTTGCCTATAAAAAACCCTTATAACTTATATTTTTAATCTAGGCACGATTCTAGACCCCTTTTAGACTCCCCCCTTCCCCCAAATTTAATTTGCCCCCCAAATACGTATAAATTTTGTTTTTGCCCTTCCACCCCATAAAATTTAAATTTGCTTCCCCATAAATATCTAAAAATTATTATTATAAAAATATTTACTTTTTTTAAAAAGTGTTTTCATTAATATCAACACGTTTTATCCGCTAAAGAGATTTAACTAACAGAAATTCTGCTTAACTAAATTAAATGTGTTTTATTTTAAAAAATTGTATTTTTTTTTATTTTTAAAAGGAATAAATTTATAAATGTTCTAGTTTTGCTCTAATTTATTAAGAATAGTTTTCATCTACCTAATCCTTTGAATAAATAAGCCATAAACTTGAAAATTTTAAACGAGGTGGAGATTTTTAATTATTTGAGAAAATATGTTCAATCTTCATTTTTTATTTATTTTCTATATTATCTTTTTTTTCAAACGTTTTGTAAAAATAAAAACTAAATTTTTAATGTTGGAAATTAAGTAAAAAAAGTGACACGGCTTAAGACAATAAAAAATGTTTTTATTTTTAAACAATTCTTAATACAAATAAAACTCTTAAAATTATTGCAAATTATCAAAACATCTATATACATTTTTTTTACTAATTTCCTAAATATACTAAAAATACACTTAAAAAAAGTTTTTATTCGAATAGTATGGTATGTATACTATTTAGTCTCTAATTAATTGCTAAAATGATATTTATTTATTTGTAAAAAATCGGGTTGTACAAGAAAGAAATTTTACAACGTGAAATAATGGCAGGATGTAATTATTTAGTTTAAATGTAATCAAGCCAAGATTAAAGTTTCTATTAAGTGAGCGGCTTTGATAATAATAAAACTATAAATATTTCTAAACATGTATGATTGGTTTATATAAATAATTTTAACCAATTAATGTTATAATTTTATTCGAAAAATCGTCATTTCGCTAAAAAGGCTGCCCCTGTTAAAAAGTAAACATTTAATATTTAACTTTTTCCTTTTTTATCTAAAATGTATGTAACAATAATTTTTTGAGTAAACTATTTTTTTTAGATAAGTTGCTATATTGAAGAAGAAGAAAATAAATATTGCAAGTATAATTTGTATTTATGCATGTTTAACTTTATATTTTATGGAAGTAAATTTATTATTGAGCCCGGCCTAAATAAAACTTACAGTAAAATAAGAAAAATCTTTTCCTTATGCATTACAACAATTCCCTTGTGTTAAATTATGTTAAATGCTTTGCAAGCCACCTTTGCTTATCTTAGGTTTATGAGATAACATACTCCGGTCCAACCATTTTCTCTCGTCCTCCCCCTCTCACGTCCACCCCCATTTATTCTGGGTACGCCGCTGTTAATGAGTTAGAAGCAGTGTTGTTCTAACTCGAGATAATTGATTAATTATATTAATATTAATAATCATTAAAAAGGTCGCATTTCCAAAAAATTTAAACATGTAGACTACAAAGCCATTAAAAAATTGACGAGGGCCTTTACCCGCAAAACATAGTTTTCAGCAATACATCTTTTAAGAGAGACCAATTTGTAACGGCATTTGGTAATTTTCTTAACCAATTTTGCGCGTATGTATTATAAAAAAGTTTTGTAGCTAGAGTCGTATTTTTTTTTATTGAAGATCGTAATGTTAGCTACCTTATAAAATAATAATTGACATTTTTTTTTTAAGTTACTAAAAAATTAAAGTCAAGTTCAAATGCATATAACATAAAAAATGTATCTTTAAATTTGTTGAAATGTTAAAAAAATATAGCCCATAATAATGTGAATTAATAAATATATTAATTTAAAAGTTTGAGACTAGCGTAACTTTTAAAAAATTGTTTTTTTGTCTTAATTTTGGGTCATATTTATGCCCTTTGAGGGGCAATATGTTTGACCATAAGAGTTTAATTAATCTGATACATACTATTATTATATAATGAAAAAGTGAACTTCAAAACCGGTAAAAATGTGTTTTTCGCCTGTTTTTAAACCTACCTTTTTTAATATTTAACACGCATTTTATATATAAAATATTGCTTAATAACTTATAGTAGCCCCAACTTTTTTGATTGGTTTTGACCATTCTAGAACAAAATTATCAAAATTTGCCAAATAAATAGCGAACTTTAAAATGCCAAAAAATAACAATTTTATTAGTCTATGCAAGCTTATTTTTTTTATCATATTTCCAGATTTAACTAATAATATTTAGGACCAAAATCAATCATAAATTGCATGTTTAAGTGCTTAAAAAATAGTAAATACGTAGAAAATCTAAAGAACGTGTTAGAAAAATTAAGAGTATAAAATCATTCCATTATTTTAATTACATTTGTAATTTATTATATTATAAAATATTTCTTGTGTAAAAATTTTAACAATATAAAAAACTTAAAGTCAGTGCCCAATTTCACAAACCCATAGAATCAAATAATAGGAATATTTCCTCTTTTATATCCATTGAGATTCCCTTAGATACTACCAGCATGCAAAATTTCATTCAAATCTAAGAGGGTAACCCTCCCAAACTTGTTGGATTGAGGTGGAACGACCAAATATATTTAGAATTTGAAACTGATTTGTTCAATTTTATTACCAATATGTAGTTAGTAATTAGATATGTGTTTAAACAATAGTGAAAAAAATATATGTTAATCTCGCTTGTGTCTAAACCAACGTTTTTTTTCAAGCAATAGCCTGCTTTTATATATTTTTACCCTGCCAAAAATGCTATCGCTTTTGTGAAAAATGATACAAGAGTTGCTATATGATTACCTTGTTTCTAAATCAACATTCATTAAGGTTAGCAATAGAGATAATTTCTGAATTAAGTGAGCCAGATGTATAATAATTTAACTGTCTTATATAGTGACTATGAATTTAATAAGATTTGTTTTGTCTAGGCAACAGAATAATTGGTTTCATAATATCCAGCGAATCCATAACACTGGACAACTAAATTTGGACGAGCTTAAGCATCATTTATGGCAACTATCGTTTTTGGTTAAAGTTTGGTGCTAATTATTAATATGAAATCAGAATTTTAGTCAATGCCTCAGATTTTTAGTTATTCGGTGTCAAAGTTGAGATTTTTCTAATTTTGGGGTATTTTGGGCCTCTATATACCATGACACTTATAGGTAGTAACAAAAGTTTAAAAATATATTTAGATTATTAGAACATTCATTATAAATGTAAGGCATTTGAATTTTTTTATACAATTTTTTTTTATTTTTATTGATTTTTGTCACAAAATCCGTTTTTTAATTCTAAATAACTTGAAAATAAATTGCAAATAATTTTAAACTAAAACCTTTTTTAGATATGTTATTTATAGGGAATCTGAATATGACAATAGATTTTTTGGAAAATAAATAGTTAAAAAAATTTTGTGACTTTTTTCTGAACTTTAGACGCGGTTTTAAAAAAATTAGAGGCATTGGAAAAAAAACCTAACCCGGGATTGTTATCGCAAAAAAATTCTCTACAAAACCCTCGTACATTTATGTTGTTTTTTTGTTGTTTTAATACATGAAGCCTACCAACTTTAGATGGTAAATTTTCCTCCAATATGGTTGTTTTTTCATCTATCAACGAAATATATGTGATTTTAAATGTAGTAAATTTCTCAACTTTTCCAGCAAATGTAGGAAGTGAGCTTTTTAACGGGAATTCGGAATTCGAGGCATTATTCTGGACTTGTCTTGTGTGTCGGTGAGATCAATTTTGGGACATAGAATTCATTTTCCTTGTTTTCGATCTTCCCTTTTCAGTGCTAATATGTCATCAAGAATTGTGTTAACTTGTCTAATCGTAGTTTAATGTCTAGGATAGACAGGTTTGTGTCGAAAAATTTATATTTGCTTTAACGGTTCATCAAGACGGGGTCAACAATGATTAGGAATATTTGCTCAACTACCAAAAACCTTTATTTTTCAATACATTAATTTTATAATAAATTACTCAAGGTTAAAAAAATATCGATAATTTAAAGTAAGGGCATGATTCAAATTGGGCAACAATAAATTTAAGATCAGAGGGAGAGAGAAAAGGGGGGGGGGGAGTTATTTTTAGAATTTTCAATCTTAATAAGCAAACGAGAAAAGGGGCCTGGATTACGCGCGGGTGGAATTTGATATAGATGAATGACAACTTAAATAGAAAACTTTTTTTAAAATAAAAAAATATATTTTTAGATGCCTGGTTATTAAATCAGTCGAAACATCTCGTTTTTGTTTCTAGTTAATTTTTTTAGGTTTTATGGTAGGCTTAATTTTTTTAAGGGGTAGAATTTGTCCGGTAGCTTTAAATTTAGAACATTTTTTAAAAATATAAGCACTTACACTAAACAAAATAATAAATTAACAGAATTGAATTTTCTCGCAATTGTGATTGTGAGTAGTTTTTTTCCCTGCCCCCATATGAAGGGTTCAAAGTTCAGCAAAATAATCATAAAATTTTAACTTTTTCGAAATTATATTGACACATTTAGTTTTCTGAAAAGTTTGAGGGAAAAAGTTTCTTACAAATTAAAACTATTTACTTTTTAGTTATTTAAGAAAAACGAATTTTATAAAGAACACCACTAACTTTTGAAAAAATAAATTATTATGAAATTCAGACGCCTCACATTAATGGTTGATGTTTCTTTAATTCAATTAGTTATTTCAACTTTTGTTTTTACACACAAGTTATGAAATAAAAGTCCAAAATACGACAAATTAAAAACACTTTTGACACCGACTAGATGAATTAGCTCAATTTCTGATTTCGTTTTTGCACCTAAAATTTGACCATAAGTTGTTATTAGAAAGAGGCAAACATTAAGCAATTTTAAATTTGATTAGGTAGGTTAAATTGCTACCTTAATGATAAGTCTAGTATAAAAGGCTTGGTTAGATTTAGACCATAATTAAAGCCTTTTTTGAAGTATTTTTTTATATATTTTTTATTAATTTTTACTAATGATATATTTTTTTAAAAAGGGATATCTATGGCGACTTGCAATATTGGCCAGAAAAACAACGCTTTACGAAGTATATTTATTTATTCTTGTATTCAATTATTAATTGTAATATGTCTCAATTACAAGCCCCAATCACGGGTTTGATATATTTTTTAACTGCTATGGCAGAATTTTATTCGCATTATTTTAATTAATACTTAAATCTTAATTTCAATTAAGTATAATTTAAACTAATCATAACAAACAATAATTAATGACTAAGTAAAAAAATATAACACTGATGTAAAATAATTTACATAATGGCCTTAATTCAAATTTTTTCAGTTTTTTAAAGTTTAATTGACTTGGGCTAATAAATAAATAACCAGATATTACAAAATTAAATAATTTCCTGACCTCAAGAATATTTAAAAAAATTTAAACAAAAAATGCTTGCCTATTAAAATTAAATTATATTTTTTTCTCAAATATATAAAATATTTGTAACTTCAATTGGACACAATATTCTCGTTAAAATAAATGTTGTTTTTGACCGTTTAGCTGTTCTAAATACAAATATTATTTTTAAATATATTTTCGTTTTTGAATTTTTTTTTGTTTTATAAACATATTTTCAAAAATAGCTGGATAAAGTTTGATTAGAAAAACATGGTAAACAAATTAAAAAATTTTAATTTTTGGTCTGTTTTATATAAACATTTGTTGACCCATGATTTTGTTAAAGTATTAATATGTGGTTTATTAGATTATGAGTTCCAAAACTAATTTTCTAAATCTGTAAAAAATTGGCTGTGTTGTATTGCCTAAAAGTGGAAAACTTATTTTAAGATTATTTTCACTTTTTTAAATTTCTAGTTATTTACTGGTTTTTATTTAATGTTTACTAAGTTCTCAAACTTAACTGATGAGAATCAAAGAAAGCTAGATTAATTATTTCCAAGTCGTTAAATTTGAAAGGCTTTAAAAAACCAGTCTACAAAAATTTATGTTTATAAGACATGATGGCCTTGTTTTATATATTAGGTTTTTAAATTAGCTATGAGCGATTACCAGTTGTATTATTTGCTTGGCTCAACATGGCAAACCTTTGCAAACGAATTTGAGATGTTATATTTTCATGATATTAAAATTCAATAGAGAATAATCTAAAGTCACTATCTATCGATGAATATTTGTGCTCTAATATAATAGTTTGCAATTTTTTTCAAATTTACACCATATAAATTTAGTTTAATTAAGCAATAATTTAAAAGCATAAATGTTTTAGTTTACAATAACAGGATCTTATTTGCATCGAGCCTAGGGTTGTCCACGCCAAATGACCGAAGCAAGTTTAGTAGGGAAAGGGGTCCGGGCCTGAAAATTTAAGCGCTGTTTGAACACAAAATTGTATAATAATATTTTTTAATATTTGCATTCTATATATTTATAGAAATAAATCTATTGTAAATTAACGCTATCTTCATCTTCTGTGGTTTAAATTTAATTATTTAGAAACACCTTAAAGCCAACTGAAAAGGTCAAAATTAGGGCATACATAGGTAAAATTTATTATATAGGTCAAGAAGACTTTTGAGTGAATTTTTGATTTTAAGGTGTTTGAATGCGAGGAATAACAATATTTTAAGTCGTTTAGAAACAAATGATTATTATATCTTTTATTAAACATTCAACACATTGATACGCATATTGTAGATATGTGCGGGGAGGTTTAATTGCAACTTCCGCAAGGGTAGATTTATCTGCTATGTTTAAAGCTTTATTTTTTGATTGGAAATTAATATTAGCACTCAAAACATAGCAATAAAATTTTATGTGCTACCTTTGATTAAATATTTACCTATGATGATTAAAAAATTTTAATAAGTAGTTACAATGACAGTAAATATATCACCATTTACTAATTATTAAAGCTCGGGAAAAAAATATTTTGACACAATACCGCAAGGTCAAAATTAAATACAAAACACTTGTCAAAAAATATCTGTAGGAAAAAATCAAATACAAATTTTTTATCTTAAAAGTTACCGCCGTGTCAATGAAATATTGATAAATTTAACAATATAAGTTTTGCAGTAAATTATTAAAAAATTTTTAATCGATTACACTACATTAATTCAATGTTCTATTTTTAAAATAGTGGTTCTAGATTTAATTGTATTATGCATTATTTTTTCTTTTGCAAAATATTTCTGCAAAACATTATGATTTTTTATAGTTTTTATCACTTTATACACGAAAACGACTCAACTGAAAAAATACAAAAATATTATTTTTAATTTCCTTTTGTTATTCTGGGTAGTAACTGCAAAAAAACAAGCTCATTAAGGGCGATTTTTGAATCGACTTAATATAATCTATATGTAAAATAAAGTTTTATATACAAGTTTTAATATATAATGGATAATAAAAAGATCGTCTTGCAAAAAAATTTAAGGATGATTTTGGAACATGGGGGAAAATATACATAAAATCTATTATCAGTCACCTCTTTATTCATGATGTCTTTTATATAAAAAATTCTGCTTATTTTTCTTCAAGAAAAAATTAGCTTATTATGTCTTGCTATTTTTAGCATGTTTAAACAAAATTTAAAAATGTAAACCATAATAATAACGCTGGACAACATAAAAAACAACATAAATTATTTTTACAGGGTTTTGTAGAGAATTTTCTTATGATATTGATCCCAGGTTTAGATTTTCCCCAATGCCTTTATTTTTTTTATAAACTGCGTCCAAAGTTCATAAAAAAATTATAATTAGCTATTAATTTTCCGAAAAATCTATTGTCATGTTTAGTTTCCTTAAACATATACATAATTTTTTTATCACAATTATTAGTAATATACTAATAAGTTATTTAGGATCCAATTTTATGACAAAAACCACAAATTTTAAAAATCAAAAAAAAGTTAAATATTGTAAAATAATTTAAACCTCTCACGTTAATATATAATATTTCCTAATTCTAAATATGTTTTTAAAATTTTGCTATTACCCATAAGTTTTATGATATAGAAGCCCAAAATAACCCAAAAATAGAAAAATCTCAACTTTGACACCGAAAATTAAAAATCTGAGGCATTGGCTAAAATTCTGACTTGTTCGTAATTAGCACCAAAATGACTAAATCAATAGTTGCCATCCATGAAGCTTAAGGTCGTCCACATTTTGTTGTCCAGTGTAATATATGTTACAAATTTGTAGTATAGTCAGCTACCAAAATATAAAATTTGTTGAAATGATTTTTAATGCCTTTTTTTTGGAGAAAAAATTATAAATTTTCAAACAAAAATTTGTGATCTTAAAGATTGTATTCTTGAAAGATGAAAAGGAAGCAAGGAAAGCGGCAAGCGCTATACTTCTGAGGGACCTAATCCCAAGTCAACCCAGCTTGCTTAGTAGGATAAATTGAACGTAAATATTCAGATCGAATTTTAAATTAAAAAGATTTTTAAAAATAAAAAACAATTCGTGCTCAAATTTTTAAGCAAAGAATTAAAAACAAAAGCTCTGGATGTCCGGAAGATTGCAATTAAAAAATTAAAAACAGATTTTTTAAAAGAAAAAAAGCATGATGAACAGGTAATTTTTTTATTCTAATTTTTCTCTTAAAGCAAGTAAATAATTTTCTAAAAAAACTTTCAACCGCAATAAAATCCACGGGTGAACCTAAAATTATTAAATACTCGTAAGAGGTTTTATTAAAGGTTTCCACTATAGAATTTGTAAATGGAGGTAAAATATATATCTCACATTTGTTAGGGTTAAGAGATAAGTTTAAAATTGAAAAATGGCGTTGGGCTATACTAATTGCTAAATTAATATCTTCCAGCTTGCCACACATGGTACAATCATATAAATACCATAAGTACAAACGGAGATTTGTTTAATTAGATATTTCATCTTAAGTTATTAAGCCCAAGGCAAAACAAAGGTAGACCTAAAGGGTCATCTTGTTAAACTTCCTGTAAGGGAGAAATTATTCCATCCTCAAATTTTATTATTGTATCATTACCATAACTTAAATGTATATAGTTGTGGTATTGGGGAAAAATTTAAAAAAAGAGTCAAAAAGGCAAGAGCAATTTAGGCAATTAAAACGTTTTTTAAGTCTGGTTTAACTAAAAATTTGTCAGAATTCATTGATTCTAAGGTAGGACGGGTGGCGTAATTCGCAATCTCACAACCCCCTTCTATACCAAAACCCAGTTGAGGAGACAGTAGGTTTGCTAAAGTGGATTTAATTCTGCTGCATATAATTTTGGAAACAAGATGTCTAAAAAAACAACCAATAGCTATAGGGTCTTTTCTTAGAGGGGGAGAAGACGAGCCCCAAAAAATATGGGGGCAAACTCTAGTGGGAAATTTCCATTAAAAATATAATTTACCACTCTGCAAAAAATTGTTGATTAAAAAACTAGATGTATCGATTTCTAAAAGGTCATTTAAAAATATAGGTCTGAAAATCTAGCCCTGGAGCAGAGTCTGTTGGAAACTTTTTAAGAGCTTTAAGAATTTCATTTGGTGATATTTTCATTTTTGTATATAAAATTGAAAGAATTTTAAACTTATTAGCGGGCTTAGGGTCTTTGTCTTTTAACTGTTCGATTGTTTCAGGAGTATTAGGTGCAATTGAATTATTGCCTTGAAGGATCCTGAAGGCCTTAAGATTAAAATAATTAATTTTATTCTAAATTTTTTTAAACGATTGGTTGGTAGGCTTATGGGAGGTTTGATTAGGAAGGGAAAAAACAGCCTGGTCAATATTAATTTTAGATTTAACAAATTGGACTAGAGGAGTACATCAAGAAGGTCTGGGATTTTTAATATCAAAGTTGGGAATAAAATTAATTTAACAACTATCGGATAGGAGATTCCACTAAAGTAGATAAAATTTTGGAAAAAACACCGTAAATGGCATCTATCGTACATTTGGGGAACCCTTGATATTGTGGGTGCACATTTAGCCAAAATATGGGTTCCGGGCTCTAATATGGTAATCTGCATATTTTTTATGTAAGTCTTATTGCACAGGTAAACAAATATTAATGTCAAAAACTTGAATTTTATGAAAACATAAAAGAATGCATCCCCAAGATGGCCAAATCTCATATATATTCTTCGTTTTTCTTATTTTCTTTCGTCTTTGGCTCCTTATATCCGTTTATAACGAAAAATGGCCTTTTTTGACCAAATTGACAGATCTATCTAGACCCTAAAAAAGAAAAAATTTAAAAATCTTTTTCGCTTATAAAAATCCCTAGTAACATATATTTTTAATCACAAATAATGGAAAATAAATTTTATTAATACATCAAACTCTTACATCGGCTTCTAGATAATACAAAATATTTCGCGTCCAAACTTTACGACTTAATATATTATCAGTTTTTAAAGAAAATATAATTTGAAGTTTAAATTTAACAGTTTAACTATTGTAAATATGCAAAAATAATTTATTTTTGTTATTATACTTTTCTAAAATTTTTAATTTTTAACTGAATTTAAGTTTAATTAGGAAAAACGGTAAACGGATTTGATATTCCCAAAAATACCAGGTTTGATCTCTGTAGTTAACCATCTCAAAAAATTGTTGACCTTTGTTATTAAAGGAAAAACTATTTGTTGCTTGCCCGCATAAATTATAATCTTGGGGAAGGGGGGGGGGGGCAATCGGGGATTAAAACTTCCGGAATTAGATCAGATTGAGGCTCATTTACTAGAAGGGCCTCCGGTTTTTTGCTTCCCAGGAATCTTTTATCCTTGGGTCGGTGGGGAAATTTCAAATTATTATTCTTTAATGAAATGAGCCTATAACATATAGAACAATTTTTTTTATTATAAAACCCACCAAACCAAACGTTTAAAAGAAAATAAAAGAACAAATGATATGGGTTAGTGGAGGAAATCTTATAATGGGAGGATGAACACCTTACAGGATTAAAAGCCCCTCTTATAACTATAAGGTAGTTGAACAGAATGCGTAAACAGGTTTAAGGATATCAATGTAAAATTATAAAAAAAAAATAAAAAAAGGGAAAAAAAAGTAAATGATAAATTAAAAAAAGATTGCTAATAATAATGAATGTACAAAAACTTTATAAATTTTAGATTAATGCTAGGTTGGTTAAAGTTAAATAACTAATAAGGTTGCTTAAAGGTATGGTGGGTGAAAGTTGGGTGTTAAAATAAAAATAAATTGAAGATGTATTAGTTTGAGTTGTAAAGTTGTAGGCATAGTTTGATTGTTGTATTGACTATTTATTTTTTGAGATATGACCTGGTAGGTCCAAATTCGGATATTAAAAATGCTTCTTACTTGGTGATTTTGATACTGAGGAGAGACCATATGTTGTGTATTTGAGAGTTAAAAATTTTCAAAATAATCTTGGAAGGGTGGTTGAGTAAAAGTGTAGGGAATAGATTAAAGAGGGACGTTCAGGTACTAGAAACTTAAATTTAGTAGTTTGGCTTTTGATTAAATATGAATTAATCAGGCTGGAAGTTTGCCGGTGCCATTATGCTTATATTAATTCTTATCAATCATTATAATGTTATATGGTAATATGTCTTTCTCACTTTTCAGTGGCTAAACATCAAAACTAGCATTTGAGTTTCAAATTATGGTTTGTTTAGGATTGAGTGAAACAACTTTCTAGAGGACATAGAGATTTTAAATTTCGGGGTATTTTGATTGGCCATTCTAATTGATTGTAAAGATGGATTGGGTGTATACTTTTTATGACTAAAGGTCAATTTGTGAGGGGTAGATGTCATCTTAGGCAATGTAGAACTATTAATTTTACTATGAAATTATCCTAGGATAGAATTGAAACTGCAATTTCAGATGTTGTGTTTTCTCAGTGTAAAGTCATTAAAGTGATGGTGAAAGAGTGAATATAGTTTGTTCGTGCAATATATCATATTTTTAAAAGAGACTCTAATTTATTCATATGTGAAAAAAAGGATAATCAAATTTATAAGGTAATTTAAAGATTCTAAAATAATATTATTGGTAAAAAATCTATTGATAAAAGAATCAATAAATAAATCAATAATATTAAAATAAATACTTTTTAATTTATCATAAATATTTATATTATTCTCAAACTTATAAAATAAATAAAAATCAAAAAAATATTTAGGTTTAGGTTTTCTTTTATCTATAAATAAATTATTGTCATTTAAAAAAGTATTTTAGAAATCAAAACAGTTTTTTAATAAATCTATAAATGTATTTGTATTTCTTAAATGTTTAATTTCTAACAAACAATTGTGTATTAAATATAAAGTTTTAGAAAATTAAATTGTTTTGCATTGAAGATAAATTATTTTTAATAAATAAAATAATTTTTCAAATGATAAATACAAAAAAATAAATTAATGATTATAAATATGGTTAAAAAACTCGCTTCGGCCCTGTGACCTGAAGATATTAAAACTTTATTTTTAATTTTTGAAAGTATTTAATATTGTTATGTAATTTAAAAAAAATGGCGTCTTAGTGACCACACCACCGATGGGGCAACAGCCGGGGTATGCCCGCATTTACATACTTCCTTGATTGCATCATGTTAAAAAAATTTACAAAAGGAAGAAAAAATATCAAAAGAATCTTTTCCTTCACTTAAAATTTTAAGACAATTTTTAACAAGATGCAATCGGTGGTAAAAGCAGTTAATAAACGGGTCATAATGTCCAGCAATTTTGCTTATAATATTTGAACACCACCTTTTTCCCCGAACATTACGGTCGCCCCATCGTAGCATGATCAGGTTCTTTGGTTCTAGATTATATTTTGACAAAAGATTGTTGACAAGTGAGGTTTCTTTAGCATCAGTTTTATGAATTGCTTTCACAAATATACAACAGCTTTCTTTAACATAATATTTTTCAATGTATCTAATAACAACGGAAATAATTTCTGTGTTAGTTAGATCTCTTTAGCGGATATTAAGTGTTGATAAAAATAAAAAACTTTTTAAAAAAAGTAAATATTTTTAAAATAATAATTTTTAGATTTTTTTTTTGGGGGGGGGGGGGGGGGGGCAAATTTAATTTTATGGTGGTGAAAGTAAAATTTATACGTATTTCGGGGGGGGGGGGGGGGCAAAATAAAATTTCTACGCATTTTTTTTTGAGGGGGGCAATCAAAATTCTTGGGGGGGGGGGCTGTCTGGTTAAGTATATGTTGTTAAAAAAATACTCATAAACCAATATCATTGCTTTTCCGTTTTTACAGATATGCTTATATTTCTATTAAACTTCATTAAATTAAGAAATATCCTAATAAAATCATTAAGAGCCTTAAAGCACTTTTCTTTAAAAAATTTTGATAAACTTATATAAATCGCACGTAATTTTTAACGATAAACTTGATTACCATATTAAATTTTGGTATAATTTTAAAACTGCACTGTCGAGTAAAATCTAACAAATGTAAACATACAAATTTTTAACACAAATTTAAATTTTTTAAGTTTGTATTTTTTTCAAAAAATCATGGGATTAAAAGATTCCAATTTCTAATTGTAATTTAAATATTTTTTATCTGCCAAAAGGGCACCTGGCATTATGCTATAGCGGCTTTGTTAATTTATCAATACCATTAAGTTTTAAAGAAATAGATTTTAAAAAAATTTAAATAGGATTGTGATTTATTCTTACATTCTAAACCGACTCTCTAGGAAATTATTAAGCCAATTTTAAAACTTATAAATAATTTAGAGTGCAATAAGCTCATTTCTAGCCTAATATTGAAAAAAATAATTGGAAATTCTCATGCCTATTATAGCCTTTTACATTTGAATTTTAAAAATGAGTTTTAAGTAAGGTCGTTAGGAGCAATATATGATTAAACTTAAAGGTTGGATTGTGATTGAAATAATTTAAAACAAAAACTTTGGAATTATTTATTCGGGTTAGAGCCCATTTTTATATATTTAGAGTCCGGATAGCTAAAAATAAGCTAGCGATTAATTTTTATTTAATTTGAGAAATTAAAGAATGTAAATTTAATTATAATAATGAAACATTCTTTAATAAATCACAAAAATTGCAATTTAAATACAAACGCTTTCTTCAGTATATCATTTGATCAGAGGCTTTCCGTGTATGCCAAATTGATGGTGAGGTTTATATGTATTAATCTGAAGAAATTGGCATAATTGTATTTAGATTTTTTTCAACCTATTTATTGCTAGTAAACAAAGAATTTGGAGCTTGGGAAAATATAAATTGCGATATGACAACTCTTAATTGCCAAGTCCCAAATACAACATTAATGGTAACTAATTGATTAGTTTTTATTAACTAAATAACTGAAATTATTAATTTTATTATAATTTTTGCTTTAAAATAAAAATATAGAGAGTGTAATGCTTATATGATAATATATTTATTTTTTTTTAGTTCTTGTTAAGTATATAAATAAAATGGGGCAAAATAAGCCCGGCCATTTTTTTTGAATTCAGGCCGGCGGAATTTATAAATTTGGTCTTAAAATAAATTCAGTTTTTATTTTTAATATCTTAAATAAATTTAAAAACTAATTAATTTTTTACCAAGCCATTTATATAATTAATTTGTATATTCAATGTTTTAATAAATAAAAATTTGTATATTTTTGATATTGACAAAAATCTTGATAAGAGGCTGTATATAACATTATAATTTTGTTTAAAATTTTATATTTCGTGAATCTATATTTTACTTTAAAAAATTACAAAGGAATTAAAATAATTACATTTAGAGTAAGCCCGAAGTTTAAGCATCAAAAAAATTAAACAATTACAGTTGGGTAAGTGTTACAGTTTAAAACACTCTTAATAATAAAAAAAAGATTTATGTTTGATTAGCATACACCTTAACTTGATAAAAATTAAGTTAATTTTAGAGATAGCTAATTTTAGTAAACAGATTTGTCAGCTTCAACGTTTACTGTTTTTTCTAATCAAACTTTAAAAGCTAGCCAAAAATAAAAGTATTTGAAAAACGTTAAAAAGAGCAAAATAAGAATCAATATCAAATAATATTGAAAAAATTATAATTTTGCTAAATATTATATATAAATTTCAAATAAAATTTTTATCTCAAATACGAAAATTATCGCATCCTATTTAAATTAGGTGCCAAATATTTATTCTAAATGTGAAAAGAGTTTGTATGCTTATAAATTTTATTTTATGTATGATGAACAAATAAAATTAAATATAAAAAACTCGTATTTTTAAAGTACAATATTTATCATTTTGGCCATATTTAGTCATTTTTAAAATTTTTAAGTATAGCCAAGTCTAAATTATAGAGCGAAAAATGGATAAAATATAAGAGACATTATGTAGTTTATTTTGCCAAAGTGTCATAATTTATTATTCAATTTTTGTTTTTGGTGGCCCTGCTATTTTATATAGGCAACCGTGAAGGCAACTTAAAGCCAGGGCTAATAAAAGACATGGATTAAAAAAATATATTCCTGATCAGTGATATTTTATAAACAGTCTTAAAATAACATGTTAATTAAAATTGTGCAATTAACTTTTTGCCAATTGGCATTAAGACCTTATCTATTAGTTGTGGCCATTTTAAAACGTAATTTTTCAGACAATTTCCATAATATCTAATTAGTAAAATAAAAAGATATTAACGAATTAATATTTTGTAGAGGCGTTAAGCCAATTTAAAGCCGCTAAGGGCTAATAAAATATGAACTTAAAAAATATGTCCCTGATCTGTGATATTTTATAAACAATCTTAAAATAACTTATTAATTTAAATTATGCAAATATAACTTTCGGCTAACATTAAATTGACCTTATCTGTTTGTTGTTTTTCAGAATTTCCATAATTAATTAGTAAAATAAAAAGATATATACAAATTTATAAAAATTACCGAGCGTCAAACTTAAAATAAAAATATCAATTAGAAATCACCAATGTATGTAAAATAAATTACCTACGTACGTAACGGGATTAATAAAATATTTCTTTTAAGTCCTAAAATTTTTTTATGTCATTTATACTTAGGGTTCTATGGTTTATGTCAGCAAAACGAAATTTTTTTATGGATAATCAGGAGCAAAAATTAACAATTGTTTAGTGATGTTTATCCATATTTAAAATTTTAATTAAAATTATCTAGTTTATATTATAAAGGTGCAACTCTTCCATTCACTGTAATTCTACAAAAAGTGTTTAACTTGAAATTTAAAAGTTAAAGGATTTGAAATAAAAACGGAACAAGCGCATAAATTTTATGTCTTCGTGTAATTAAACGGGAATCAATTTTAAAAAATAAATTATAAACATATTTTAAGCCTCATAAACACTTTGTGCTAATGGGGGGTTTTAAATAAAACATAAATAATTTGATATTAAAAAATAAATCATTAAATTTACTAAAGTAAGATGTTGTGGCTTTTATATATTTGTACACATAAGTTGAAATCAATGCGTGGGTAAAAATTTAAATAAATGGGATTAAACAATTATTTAAACGGATCTTAAACATGATTTATAACGGTCCGATACGCTTATACAAAACACAAATTTAACACTGTATCTTATACTTTTTTAACGAATTCCGGTATGCAATATCTAAAAAGAAATTTTTTTTAAATATAAAACATAAGATTAACAATTAAATTATATATCTAATGATTATATATTAAACATTTAAATTTTCGCATTTTATTTTAAAATTATATATTAAATATTTGATGGAAAATTATAATATTAACGAGCAATATAACATCTAAAATATTGTTGTTATTCAAAAATTTTTTCATATAAATTTTTGAAAACTCTATTTACATAAAAATTATTGTATTTATAAACATTTTTATGAGAAGCTACTGAAAATAAGGCTGCGTTGCCAATTTTCTTTGTTAAGTTTTTTTTCATCAAAAAATTAAAAAAAAATAAAATTATGAAGGTTTTTACGGTTCCCTCGTCGGCGGCGTTGATAAACCCATTAAAAACCTATGTTTGGTGAAAGTAAAATTGTTTATATTTTATAAAAAAAGATAAAGACACGCCCTATGATATACAAAAACCTTTAAAAGGAAAATGTATAATAAAATATGTTGTTTAAACAATGCTTAAATGTTAATTTTTCATAAATATATCTGTTTTATTCGTGTATAATCACTTTGAGACATTTTGCTAGTTCACAGGGCTGTTTGTAGAGAATTAAAGAATTTCTTTCCCCTTCTTCTATACTTTATCGTACCATTTATATGTCAAAATATTTGTATAAATTTGCCTGTTTAACAGCTATGTTATCGCATTAAACTGGAGCGACAGGATTTACCATGCAACATAGAATATATAGAGACAATTAAACCCGTTATTTTGTATCCTCAAAATATGACCGAATCAAAGACTAAATTGCGTAATTTGATCAATAGCACTAAATATGCCTTAACAAAACCAAGTGATTACTATAGTAAAAGAGGTATCAATTTTTGTTTTAATCTTGTTAAATTTAAGGTCAAAAAATAAATCCGCTTTCTGCTTGCTTCGGGGCTATTATCAAAGCTACCTAACATTCTATCTAGCAAAAAAGCAAGTTACATGTTTATTACGTCTTAAATGGAAAATTAAATTTTTTAAAATCAAATCTAAATTAGACGCTTGCAATATTATTGTGATCTTTAAATTCATCAAGAATAAATTTTGCAGCCATCTTTAAACCACCAATTGTATGAGCAACATTATAAATATGGATGCCAATAATTTTGGCAATCCAATAATTGTAATAGAAAATTATGAAATTACATTACAAGGTGGTAATCAAATTTTAAAAAAATTAATTACAAATCAGAAAATTCATTAGCTAAATTAATGTTTTTTTGTCCAGATTCTGATCAAAATTGGTTGAGTTAGTTTTGTTTAAGAGCACGTGCATAGTAATTTTTATTTTAGTAAAATTTTAAATATTTTAAAAAAAAAAACCACATTATAAGTAGTTTATGCACATAAAATGCTTTTTTTGAATTAAAAATTAAAAAATAAAAAAATAAATTTTTAAAATTTTTAAATTTTAACGAACATACAAGTTCAATTTGCACGTGGCCTAATGTAATAACCGCCTATAAATGATTTCCAAATACCAAAACAACTATACGATTGTCACCCAAGTGCCAAAATTTTAGCATATTGAAAATAAGATATTAATTATAATATTATATGGATTATAAATAAGCATTATATATTCTTTTTCGATTTTTTAAATATTACGAGCCACAGCCATATACAAAAAAACGAATTTAATTGTATAAAATTCCCTATAAAACATTAGAGTGTCTCAATGTATTGTAATTCATTTAACCTTACAAACAGCTGATTCTTCTATATTTTATTATAGCAATAAAAGTAGCAAATAACCAAGGTATGTCGAATTGATTGGTAACTTGTAGTAGTGAGTTGGATAAGCTGATATTCAAACATTCTAATAAATTAATAAATACTTTCTATAAATTTTAAAAATAATAAAAAATATATAAGGTCAATTCCACCTCAATTTAACAAGTCCAAAAGGGTCACCCTCTTAGATTTGAATGAAATCTTTTTTTGGATTTTTTTTTGACCGGAAGTGATTTTTTACGGAGATAGATGTTATAGATAAAAAAATTGCAAGGTGATATTTTACTTTTGATGCAATTTTGTGAGGTTATAAGTCAAAAATATTAGCTAGAGAATAAATTTTACCTTGCATGTGTGTATTATTTTAATAATTTTATTTTGATTTTGCAATTTTCTAAAGAACATTCAGTTTAATATAACTAATAACATTTTAATTTTTTGAAAGATTGCTAAAATATACTCCTTAATGTTCTTAATAAATATATGACTCAAAAGTCTTGGACTAACATAGAAAATAAAAATAAAATTTTTTTCATTGAAACACAAAAATGTTTCCTGCACTATATTAAAATATTCAAAAGTGCCAATTTGATTGTATGCAAGAAGTCAGACATAGGTACAGTTATGTTAGGCTGCAACAGTTTTATTATTTGATTCATATTATTATTTAAATAGAATAAAAAGTGAACTTGAGAGCAAAAAAATTGGTATATTTCAGTATTTTACTCTCTTAACCGACTTTCTGAAAAATTACCGATCCAATTTCAAAATTTAATGCGGTTTTATACATAAAATATCGTTTATAACCAGGGATTGGAATCGCCGAAAAAATTCAGTGGTTCCGGTTCCGGTTCCTTTCGAGTGGAACGCGGTTCGATTCCGGTTCCACCTGTTTGAAACATAATTTTTCCCCCTTTTTTTAACGTATGGCTTTTTATAAAATAAAAACAAAGTCAAATTTCTTATTTTAAGGTGTAAAATATACAAACTTAAAATTGGTAAGATCACATTTGTTAACTTTTACTAGCCCTTTTTGGTTTGATGAATAAAAGTAGATTTTATACATAATTCTAAACATATATCCTTGTCAAAATTTAACAAATTTATTAAGTTAATTGTATAAAAAAAATTATGACAGGAATATAGAATATATATCACAGGTCAACAAATATTTATGTCAGAAACGAGATTTTTATGAAAAAATAAAAGAATGCAGTCCCAGGATGGCCTAATCTCATATATGTTTTTCGTTTTTCTTTATCCGTTTTTGGCTCCTTAGATCCGTCTATAACGATTAAATGGCCTTTTTTGACCATATTGACAGATCTAAATATACCCTAAAAAGAAAAAATTTAAAAATCATTTTTGCATATTTAAATCCCTTGTAACCTATATTTTTAATCACAAACGATGGAAAAAAAAATTATTAATATATCAAGCTCTTACATCGGCATTTAGACAATACAAATAATTTAGCGTCCAAACTTAAATACAACACGATATATTATCGGTTTTTAATGAAAATTTTATTTGACATTTAAATTTAACAGTTTAACTATTGTGAATAGGAAAAAATAAAATATCTTTGCTTCTTGAATCTTTTTTGGTAGTTTTTAAACCTTTTTTCTAAAATTTTCAATGTATATAACTGACTAACTAAGTTTGATTAGGAAAAACGGTACGGATTTGATATTCCTTATAAAGGCAGGTTTGATCTCTGTAGTTAAATAATAACTCTCAAAAAATTGTTGACCAGTGTATTACGGACAAAAAATTTTAATTCATTTTCTTACTTTAAATCATTAAATTTAAAAAAAATCGGCCAAAAATACAAAAAATCTGATAAAAAAGCTAAAATATTTTTGGCCTATATAAAATATTTAAATTCTACAAATGTTCTTTTTATACGTATATAAACAAACTTAAAACAAATGTAAAAATTTTTTTTGGCACATTGATATGGTTTTTTGATATTATAAATACATAAAACAAGTCATTTTAGGGTCAAAATCAAAAGAAAATAACGGGCAGAATTAACTGCAATAATGAATTTAAAATTAAATATTAGACCCAATTAATAAGAAATAATATTCAGACTTCAGTATTTTTTACTATTTTCATAAATGTTTTTTTATGAACAAAAAATAAGTTAATAAACTTTTGCAAATTTTTTAACCATAATATTTTTTCTAATATCCTTTCAAATTTTTTTTACTGATAAATTAAATAAATTTTTTAATTTTTAACAAGAATAAATCTTAGTTAAGTATAATTTCTATGTTCATTAAACCAAAAAAAGCTAGTAAAATTAATAAATGTAAGCATATTTGTAAGTTTGTAATTTTTAAAATATTAAAAAATTTGGCAAATTTTTTTAATTTTATAAAAAAACATGGGTATCTTAAAATATGTTGGGAGAAATTTATAAAGAGCGATGTTAGTTTTATGTATAAAATGTATTTCAAATTTTAAAATTAAAGTAGTTTGCCTGAGAGTTAATAGGAATAAATGATTGAAAAATGCCATTTTTTTTGCTTTTCACCTTTTCTTTTAATAATAATGATATCAATCAAAATAATAAATTGTTTTAGCATATAAATTGACTTCTTTTGGTTTTGAATATTTTATAGTTTAGGGAGCATAATTGGGTCTCAAAACTAAAAAAAAATTTAATTTTTAAAATTTTTAAAAAGTCTTATCGGCCCTAGACTTTTGAGTTTATACATTTGTTTAGAGAAGGAGCATAGCAGTTTTTCGAGAGACACACTAAATATTCTTTAGGAAATTGTAAAATATCTAAATAATAAATGAATTAGCCCTTATTGTCTTCGCCTATATATAAAAAAATATTAAGTCCCAGCTATAATACTTTTAGACTTATGATGCATAAAATTAAAAATTTTGCCTCACGTTTTTTTTTTCATTTGCCCCTTACCTTCCTCAAAAATTACTTCTGGTCAAAAAAAATGCTAAATGAGATACCCTTTATTACCTTCATGCATAATTTTATCCAAATCCGAGCGGGTGACCTTCCCGGACTATATGTGGGAATTGAGTTGGAATTGAGGTGGAATTGAGGTGCAATTGACCATTACAACCCGAGTCTCCAATATGCGTGAGAGTAATGGGATGCAGTAGGGGGGGGGGGGTAAAACAAATTAATTTTAATATTATCCCTAAAGGTTGTGGCATTTATTTTAAACTTTAAATAAAAATTAAAAAATATATTTAGCGCGTTTAAAAAAAATTTATATTTTTTTTACGATAAAACCTAAACAATTACAAAATAAAATATTTATATTTTACTTACTTGTGCAGGCTAAGAAATTTTTTAAGGGTTTAATATATAAATTAAAAATGTAACTCTTTGTCTCATTTTTGTTATTTTCTTGAATTATATAAAAATTAAAAATGGAATAAAAAAAATAGCTAGATACACATGTTAAAACATAGAGATGTTAAAAAAAAATAAATTTAAAAAATAAAAAAACTTTTTTCCATCAATATAATTTGGCATTTTTTGGAATATTCATATATAAATTATTCAGTTTATAAAATGTTTATACTCATATATTTAGTTAAATCCGGAAAAATACCTTGTAAACAATTATTTTTATTATCCATAGTTAAAATTTTTTGTGTACAACTAAAATTAGATAATAATAAAAGCAAAATAACAAGTTTATTCTATAAATTTAATTTTTGAAATAACATTTTTAAATGTTATATTTTAAAAAAATATAAACAAAATGTCGTTTGAAATTCGTTAGTTTTAATTATAACACAAACAAATATAATCAGAAAATATAAGTTTTTGAAAATATAAAAGCATACATCCCCATTATGGTCTGATCTCATATATGTTCCGTTTTGGTATTTCTTTTGCTTTCGGCTCCTTGGATCCGTATATATTAAAAAAATAGCTTTTTTTTGACCAAATTGACAGATTTGCGACCACGAGAAGACCCTAAAAAGAAAAAAAAATTAATTATTTCTTTTTCATATAAAAATCTCTTGTAAGTTATATTTTTCATCTCAAATAATGAGAAATAAATTTTAAGTATATCGCTCCTACATTAGCATTCAGATAATACCGAATATTCCGCATCCAAACTTTAATACACAATATATTAACGGTTTTTAGCAAAAAATTTATTTAAAGTTTATTCATTTTTTTGACCTTTGGTCTAAAATTTTAAATGTTTAAATCTAAATTATTAAGTTTTAGAAAAGACGGTTTGATATGAAATCAGCTCATAACTCTTAAAAAATTGTTGACATGTGTTAAAATTAATTTATTTTACCTAAAATTGTCTACATGCATTTATTTTGACAACCAATAATTATTGAATAATCTATGAGATTACTAGCAAAATAAATTCATGTTTATTTTTAAATATTAAAAGCCTTTTGGTGGGTTTAGCTTCACGATTAGATCAAAAACTTAATTAACAAAGAGTTAAAATTTCTACTAATCCTATAGATTAATGCATTTGAATAAATATTGTTTTTTTTAACTTATATAAATTAAGACAAGTTGGCTTAAATGTCAATAATTGATTATTTTATGAATTAACTTTAAATACCAGATTTGTCATTTTTATGATTAATCTTTTCTATTTTTTCTAATCAAACTTTGAAAACCAGCTATAAACACTGAAAATTTTTAAAATAAACGTTGTAAACCAAAATGCTTTACAAAAAATATATTTATAAAACCTATAACTCAGGAACTATGTCCCAATTAAGTTTATCAAAACATTAAAGATTGCATCCCCCAGTCTGTTCTCATGTATATTTTCTGTTTCCTAGTTTATTCCGTCTTCGGCTCCTTAGATCCGTCCATTACAAATGACTTATTTTGACCAATCTGACAGATCTACTACCCTAGAAAAAAAAATTAAGAATCTTTTATCTATATAAAAATCCTTGTATATATTTCTAACCACAAATAATGAGAAATAATTTATTAATATATTAAGCTCTTGTATCAGCATTTAAATAATACAAAATATTTTGCGTTTAAACTTAAATACGACACGATATATTATCAGTGCTTAAAAAAATATTATTTAAAGTTTGAATTAAACAGTTTAGCTGTCATAAATATGCAAAAAATAATTTTAATATATTTTTGTTTTTAAATCTTTTTTGTTTTTTTCTTTTTTAAAATTATAAATGTTAGCTAAATAACTAAGTTTGATTAAAATAAACGGTAAACGGAGGAATTTGAAATTTCTAAGGTGGCAGGTTTATCTGTAGTTAACTCAAAACTCTTAAAAATTGACCTTTGTGATTTATGTGTCCTTAATTAGGTGCAAAAAACTCTGTAAATAAATGTTGATGTAGGATCTGAATATAATTAAAAAAATTTATTTCTCATTATTTGAGATAGAAAATAAAAGTTACGAATGATTTTAGTATATTAATAATTATTCTTTCTTTCTTTTATTTTAAAATTAATTTAAACACATTGAACTTAAATAAACATAGATATAAACATTTTTGTCGGTCTTTAAAAAGATAGCTGTGTGGTAATTAGATCTACATTCCCGATTCCGGTTTTAACTAGAATAAGCGTCTTTAAGGTATTCTCGAAGTTGCAAAACCTGCCAAAATTTTGATAAATGCCTAAGAAAATAGCTAAAGTCTGAAAACGGATATGTTTGGATAAAGCCATTTTGGGAATTTATATTCCCAAAGTCATATTTTTTTTAATTAATTAATTTTTATTCACTTATATCATAACGTGCTGAGCAGATTTAAATTAAATGTTAATAGGAATATTTTTAATATTATATTAAATTAATTAGACATTTAATCAAAATATTTTGATTATTAAATGGTAAATCGCTGTTATCATACGAATTTAAATACTAAATATTATTAAAGTCAAACAATATTTGATAGAGATATTTTTATATTACTTCGCTGTAGAATTTAATGTATATTAAGTTGGTAATTACGGTTATTTATCAATAACTTAAAGTTACGTCCTTAGATTGAATATAATCCAGGCACGATTCTAGACCCCTTTTTTGGGGGGGGGGGTGCCCCCCCCCCAAAAGTTTTTGATTGCCCTCCCAAAAAAAATTGAATTTGCCCCCCCCCCCCCAAAAAAAAATACATAGTGATTTTATGTTTGCCCCCCCCCCCCCCCCCAAAATTAAAATTGTCCCCTCCCCCCCAAAAAAAATACATAGTAATTTTTTTTCTTCCACATAATATAATTAAATTTGCTCCGTCAAAAATATTTAAAAAATATTATCCTAGAAATGTTTACTTTTTTTAAAGTGTTTTTATTCATTAATACTTTTCATCCAAAAGAGAGATCAAACTAACAGAACATATAGAAAAATTTGATTTTACAGAAAGCTTTATATTTGTGAAACCAATTCATAAATCTGATACCTAAGAAATTTTCTCAGTTAACAACAATCTTTTGTTAGAATATAATCTAGAATTTAAGAACCTGATCGCACAATGCTACGATGCGGCGAACGTAATGCCCGGGAAAAAAAAGTTGTTCAAGTATTTCTAAGCAAAATAGCTGGACACTATGTCCCGTATATTTACTGCTTTAACCACCGATTGCATCTTGTTGTAAAAGATTGTCTTTTTTAAGTAAAGGGAAAGATTTTTTTGATCATTTTTTCCTTCATAAATTTTTTCAACTCAATGCAATTAAGGTAGTTAGTGAATGCGGGACCATACCGGCTGTTGCCCCATTGGTGGTGTGGTCACTATGCCCAATTTTTTTTTAAGATTACACAGATATATTTAATACTCTTTTAAAAATTAAAAATAAAAAAAACTTTTATATATTCAGGTCACAAGGCCGAATCGGGGTTTTTTGCCATATTAATAATCTATTTATTTTTTTGTATTTAAATGAAAAATTATTTTATTAATTAAAAATAATTATAGCTCAATTTCAATGCAGAACGATTTATATTTCTAAAAGTTCTGATTTAATACATCATTGTTTGTTAGAAATTAAACAATTAAGAAATAAAAATATATTTGAAGATTTATTCAAAAATTGTTTTGATATTGTTATTTTTTGAATGACAATAATTCATCAATTAGATAAAAGAAAAATCAAACCTAAAGATTTTTCTGATTTTTTTTTTATTTTTTACTCATAAGTTTGAAAATATTTTAAATATTAATGATGAAAAAGTATTTTTTTATAATATTATTGCTTTAATTATATTTTTATAATAGATTTTTTACCGATAATAGTTGTTTAAAATCTTTAGATTCCCTTTATAAATTTGGTTAACCTTTATTTTAGATATAAATAAATTAGAGTCTCTTTTAAAAATAAGTAATATTGATAAAATTTCATTTTCTAAAGAAAGTGACGTAGCCAAAAATTTTTAATAAGAAACTTAATAATTACAAAGAATGTATTGATTTTGTTAAATTTTTATATGATTACAATGATGCGTTTTCTAATCTATTTAACATTTTTCCTATAAATTTGTTAATTGGTTTTTCAACGTCGAGTTGTGAGGCCACATTTTTTTTAAGAAGGATAATAACGGCTGACAACTAGTGACCTGCTTAAATTGGTTCTTTTAGAACACGAAAAATCATTAACTAGGGGCGTTGAATTTTGATAAATATTGTAATTTTATTAAAATTCTCTAAGATAAAATAGTTTGATCAATAGAATACACTGCTCATAATCAGCTAATTATTGCTTATATTTTAACATGGTTGCAAACTTTTTATTATGCGCATTTAACGTTTATGTTCTTGTTTTATTTAATTTTTTACCCTAATATTAATAACTAGTTATATATAACCAGTGTTTTTTCATATATATTCTTCCAAATTAACATGCTTATACATTTTGTTTTCATGATAATCAATCTTATTTCACTTTTCATTTTTTTAAATCAAAAGTTTTATATAATTCATTTTTATCATTCATACATATCATATTTTTAATTTTCATGCGCAATGATACCAAATGATAAAATACTTACAATTAATTCAAATCTCATAAATTTTTAAGCAATTAATTCTAGTGAAAACAATTAATTTTAAAATTTTTACTGCCTCCCACGAGTTTTTTTTGCCCCCCTAAAATGGAAAAGCTAGAATCGGGCCTGATATAATCCAAAGATTTATACTATATTGACCCACACCTAAACAGTTTTATTTTTAATACAGTTAAAATAATAGAAGTAATATTTACATATATTTGGTAGAAGAATTAAAACTTTTTATTGCTTGCTATAACAATATAGGAGCCAAAGGCATCGCAAGCATTTACTCTAAAATTGTGACTAAGAAATCAGCCACTCCCTTTATTAGTATAGATGAATAGTTAAACATTCATCCCCAAGAAAAAAATTTTGAACAAATTAACAACAAATTTTTTTTTTGTTTTTGTGACAAATTACATTAGATAATACTCTTTTTCAAAGCAAAGCTATTTTGCAAAAGCAAGATAAATTTTTTTATTAATCTAATTACAATTTAAAGTAAACATTTTACCTTTATGTTTTACCGCTGTATAGAGCAGTACATCTTATCGAGTTATCATCTATATTTTTGAAAAAAATAAGTTTAAAACAATTTTTATG
The DNA here is from genome assembly GCA_030555515.1 of Acutogordius australiensis. Lineage (NCBI taxonomy): Eukaryota > Metazoa > Nematomorpha > Gordioida > Gordea > Gordiidae > Acutogordius > Acutogordius australiensis. The sequence goes on along the minus strand of JAUIRJ010000008.1, from coordinate 14,550 downwards.
ATTCAATTTTAAATATTGATTTTACGTATTTACCAAACTAGTTTGTTGTATATTTATCCATTAATTATAATTAGCGTTTAACAATATAAACTAATACCTATATTATTCAAAAGGTAATCAAGTTGTTTCATAAATTGTTGATTTTTATTCAAATGAGTTAGCTTGCTATCCTCCTTTCCCCATATTTTGAACGCTGATGATCGTTTTTTTACATAGCCGAACTTAATTAGTTTAATATTGGATTAAGTTATAAATTTAATATTTATATAAATAAAAAATTTACATTTTTAATTAATATTAAAAAAAATCTTTCAATATAATCAATGTTAATCCAAAATTATTTTTTATAAAAAATTAAATTTTTTTGATATCGACATTCGTGAAAAATAAAATATAATCAATAACGCGACAATTCTAGATTAAATTAAGGCAAAAAATGGAATAAAAAATTTTATAGATTGGATAGTAGCAAGTTTAATTAGATATATATATTATTATAAATTTTTTAGGCAATGTGTGAAATCAAAAGACAAACAAAGTATCTTTTAGCAAATAAAAAGTAAAGCAAATTCTTTATATTAAAAATTTTCTTCATTCAAATGCATTATATCAATTTACATGCTTATTTGTATTGAAGTATATTTATTTATAAATTTTTTGTTTGATTTTTTGTAAAATTTTATTACATAAACAGAAAAATAATTTCGACAAATTTTTTAATCTTAGTTTAGATAATATTCTCTAATATGCTCTATCTTTTAAAAAAATGATTTTTAAAACCCAAAAAAAGCTGCATCTAAAAAAATTTTGTAAATAGCCAAAGATTTAATAAAGCATATCTGCGACTCGATTAACAATAAAATATGAAAGCTTTTATCAGGTAAAAAAAATATTAGTGTAACTATGCATTAGAGACAATTTAACACAGGCCAAAATATTGAGAGTTAAACTAACTTCAAAATACCAATGCTATTTTAAAGAAACGCTTATTCTATTTAAACTTTAAAGGCGGCTGCATACATTAAATATTTTAATATGTTTAAACAAACGAAAAAATTTATAAACAAGAAAATATTAAAAAGGTTTTTTTTATATATAGCAGCTAAACTATTAAATTTAACCTTAAATAACCTTTTTGTTTTGAACCCTATCTATATCCTATCTATTTAGGCTGGGGTGACTGTAAAACGTAAATGTGTAAGATTAAAAAAACAAAATTGAATTGAAAGAATTTTTGTTAAATTTGTCTTTTTTTGGTTTTCTCGAGTTCGCAAAAATAGTCATATTGGTCAAATGTGGACATTTTTAATATATACCCAAGAATAGTCTATTGAGACGCGGGGAAAACGGAAAACTTGTATAAGATAGGAATATTATGGGGATTAATTTCTTCCAGTGTCATAATTCTTTCTCGATTAATTTTTTTGACCAGTAAATATAGAATTCAGAACCGTATACGGGGGGGGGGTGGGGGAGGGTCAAACTTGGCTCAGCCTCTCTCCCCCCCCTTTCAGGCGGATTTATCATAAAGGTAGTTGGGTTTTGTCAGGTTAGCTGCTAAGTCCATCTAATATCGGCTGGGCCATTAAATTCAGAAAAATGGGCGCTTGCTTATATGATAATAAGTTATCTATTGAAAAGGCCGGTTGACCCATTGGCACCTATAAGACAACTCTATCTAAGCGCAAAAAATGCTTATTATTTTTATTTAAATATTGCTTACCTTAGTATTTAGTAAATAGCTTGACGCCCAGCATTGCTTTTATCCTTTTAGATGAACCGGTTCTGTTCCTGACCCTTACTCCATTAATCCTAATAAAACTAAAGATCATAGTTGAAAGCCATTATCATTGTATTGTTTCTGGCTATTAAAAAAGACTAAAAAGAAATATGATAATGAAATTTTTAGACCACCTATTCACCCCTTATAACTATGCAGCAGGCCCCGCAGATTTTGAGATTTAATGCTCGCCGGTGAAGTTTGTCTAGGTTCCCAGGACGGGGTTGGGACCAAGCTCAACGCTGTTTATTAAATCTAGAACACAACCAAATATACATGGACCCAAGATCGTCGATAACAAGTACTTAAACTAGCGATTTTATTATTGGCGCAAGCTGAACCCGATTGTTCTGATGAAATTTGAAAGATTAATTTTCGACACACTGTATTGTTTTTAAATTTTATTGCACAAAACTTGTTGCTTGAAATTTAAAATTCTTGGTTCTATTTGTATTAAAACCGGGTGGGAAGAAATCAGTAAAATAATAAACGCCAACTTGTAAATTTTAAGATGATAAGTCGGGCGGGCCGGGCCCATTGGGGCCCGCTTTAAACTCGATTTAATCTAAAAAAATTACAATTTTTCGCATAAAATTTTTTTGAAAAGCCCCATTTTTTTGCAACAAGTAAGAGGTTTCTTATCTAAAGAGTTTTATAATAAGCCAAACTGATTTTTTTTATTTTTATTATGAAACTAAAGGGTTTTAGCTTTATAAATATTCGAATTTAGTTTATTTTTTTATAGTTTATTTCTGATCTCTCATAAAAATGTTGACAATATAAATATGATTTTGGCCAAAAATTAGAGCTCTTTTCTCCCTTTTCCTCATTTTCGGGGGGCTCTGTTGACATTTAGAATTTCCGTTGAAAGGTTTTACTAAGTTTTACTTTTTATTAAGTATTTAGACACCTTAATTGCGTTAAATCTTAAATTTGAGGAGGCACAAATAAGGGTTTTTTTAATTTTTTTAATTCATCCAAAATATTATAGCAAATAAAATTAAGAAAACTAGGTTTGAAGTATACCTTTCTCTATCTAGGGGCGCCAAACCTGATTAAGATTTTGTGACTTTTTAACCCCAATCAAAGCAATTAATATTGCAGACGGGTTAATTAGTTATTGCTCGCTCGCCGGCGACTTAGGTTTTTAGAGGCTCTCACTTTAGTCATATCGGGCCTACTACCTAAATAGGCTATTCAGCAGCTTTAAAGTGGTCATGGAAGTAAAAGGCTTTATGTGCACAGATTCGAACTCTCAACCTCCTGCGTGTAAGACTTTAATGTTTGCCACTGAATAAACTCGGATATTTTAATAATAATTAGTTTAATTGCCATAAAATACTAAATATTATCAAAAAGCATATGAAGTATTATGGGCTCATATTTAGTATAATTTGGATTTTTTTCAAAAACAACATTGTATGTTTGTATCCTTTATAGAGATGAAAACGCAACGAGTGAATATTTAGTCACAATTGATGCCATTCCAAGTTTTAATATTGTGCAAATTTATATATGTAAAAGAAAGAAAAATGTTAGGCGTCCCGTTTTATTTAACAGGTCAACACATTTTAGAGTGCATTGAGCTAACTATAATGACCAAACCTGCCATATCATCCGCTTACCGTTTTTTCTAATCAAAATTTCTTAATAGGAATTGAAAATTTAAAAAAATACCAACGTTAATATATTATAATGATAATTAAAAATTAATCAAATATAAGCAGGAAATAAATTGTTTGCAATATGAAAGAAGTAACTATAATAAATAAAAAAATAATTTATAAAAATGTGATATTTAATTTTAGAATCTTCTGGCCATTTATTTAAAAAAAGAAAACAATTATTTTTCAAAATTTTTATTGTAATTTTTTGCCTTATGCTAAAACTCGGCAAAAAAGATGCAAAAAAAATAATTTTTTGTATTATATTTAAACCAGCTACTGTTAAATACAAATATAAAATAATTTAATTAAAAATTGATAGTGTCCTAATTAGGTTGGGATGCCAAAAAAGTTATTGTAATTTAAATTGTTTTTTCTCTTTAGGGTATTATCGATGTCGCAAAATCTGTCACTTTGTCAAAATTGGCTATTTAGAAAAAACTAAAAAAAAAAATAATGCCGTCACTGGGATTGTTTTTTTTTGTTGTAAACTTTTGATTTGTAGACTTGTGTTATGACTCAAAAATAAGTAAAATAATTAAAAGTAAACATTGAATATATTAATCTAAACACTTTTTTCTATTAGTATATTGCTTTTAACAAAACTATATTTTAAGCCAAAATTTTTTTCAAGTTAAAGGAAATATATGTTTAAACTTACAGCAAAACATGCCTGTCAATCTTCATTTTTCTGAAATTTAAAAATTTATAACACAGGTCAACAAATTTTTAAGAGTTATGAGTAACCAGAGAGATTAAACCTGCCATCTTAGGGAATATCAAACCTTTTTTCCTAATAAAACTTAGTTAGTCAGCTATAAACATTAAAAATTTAAAAAAAAATGCCAAAAAACAAAAAAGAATTAAAAACAAATATAAATTAAAAGTTTTTTTTCGCTTTTTACAACAGCCAAACTGTTAAATTTATAACTTCAAATAATATTTTCATTAAAAACCGATAATACATCATGTCGTGTTTAAGTTTGGACGCGAAATATTTTTTATCTAAATGCCGATGTAAGAGTTTGATATATTTATAAAAAAAAATTTCCATTAATTAAAAATATAAGTTACATGGGATTTTAATATGCAAAAAAGCTTTTTAAATTATTTCTTTTTAGGGTATGTCAACTTGGTCAAAAAAGATTTTTCGTTATAGACGGATCTAAAGAGCCAAAGACGGAAAAAACTAAGGAAAAAGAAAAACATATATTAGATTAGGCCATCATGGGAATGCATTCTTTTATGTTTTCATAAAATTCACGTTTCTGACATTAATGTTTGTTGACCTGTGTATTATGTTATTATTTTTTTATGTCCAATTGTATAAATAAAGTTTTATTCTAAAAATTTTTTTTTAAAACTTTATTAATTAATTTTGTAAGGCGGTGGCCTAAAAAAATTTTAGATTAATAAAATCCATAGTTCCGTATTTCGCCAAAGAGCACAGCATCCTTAAGAACTATGAATATGCAAATGTCATAAAAATTATGTATATAACGTAAGAAATATAAAATAAATTTTTAAAAAAGAAATCCACTATCAACTAAGGCTTAAAGCAAGCGTTGAATTTAAAACAAGTTTTTTTTATTCCATTCCCAGTTGGGCAACGGTTTGATAAAAGTACTCTTTGTTAAATCAACTTGACTTTCCAAGTGAATGCCCATATAAATGGCTCAGTGTTGCATTGACAATAGGATGCTTTGTACACATGAATTTATATTTTTATTTTATTGCAGCCACTTGGGAAGATGCACGAATTAGAAGTGATATTAGCTTAAAAATAAATTTGTACCGTGGCGAAGTTGTCGTTAGTAAAGATTTATATGTAAGTAAAAATTAATTAAAGTTTTGTTTTACTTATTTTTTCTATTCATCCGTTCATTTAAAAAACATTTGTGTAAATTTTGTATATTTAATTTTTTCTATATTTAAGGATTTTAAGCTAGTAATTAAATTTTAAATAGGATTAACAATTACTTTAAATTGCATATGTTTTTATTTTAATTTTATACTCTTTATATATGGACAAATAATCATTTTAAAAATATTTTTTTTAGTTTTTTAAGAATTGTTTTTCTTATCAATTCTAAAATTCAATCTTTACAATTTAATAAATTTAATTTAGCCAGTTGTTTTATCTGTTTTAAACAAGAATTTTGTTAATAAAAATATTTTATTCTTTTTAATTAAATTTTATTTTCTTACTTTTAAAAAAAATTGATTAGTTGAATTACTTATCATTTAAGTTTTTACCAAATAGTTACTTGATTATTCAATAATAGATACTAGAAAAAACCACTCTATCAAACACACAAGTTTTAGTTTTTATAGATAACAAAAAAAAAGTTTTGGTTGAAATAAAATAAATTTGCCCGATTTTGTAACTTAGATGTGTATTATCTCCAATCCGTTTACACTATTTTTTAAACAAGGCTAGATGATAAATGCCATCTTTGTGCTAAATTTCATGGCTTCTTTTAATTTGCTTATAACACAGGTTGCCAAATATTGTCAAGAAAAAGTTTTTGACACTGAAAGAAAATGGATTATGATGGCCTTATTTTACATATATATTTTATGTTTTTCTTAGTTTCTTTCGCCTTCGCAGATTTGGCTTATTTTATATCGAAAAAAGGGCCTTCAAGATGACAGATTTTGCGACCTCAAGAATACCTTTAAAAAGAAAAAATATAAGAAATATTTTTTGCATAATAAAATCACTAGTTGCATATATTTTTAACTCAAATATATAATTCATAAAAACAAAGCTCTTAAATCAACATTTATATAATAGGGAATAATTGGCATCAAAACCTATATACGACTAGAGTCATAACTAGGACCTTAGAAAAAGGGGGGAGCACTTTAAAAAGATTTTTTGTCCTTAGGCAGCAATATGGCAATTTTTTGGCGCCTTGCTTTGCTTATATATAACACCGATCAACAAGTATTTGAGATTGAGCTAACAAGATCAAGCCTGATACCATAGGGATAATCAAATCATTTTACCGTTTTTCTAATTAAACTTTTAAAGTTAGCTATAAATATTAAAATTCTAAAATTGTGTTAAAAAAAAGAAACAAAAACAAAAAAATATCGAAATAAATTATTTTTGTATTAAAAACAGTTAAACTGTTAATGATAAAATTTAAAAATCAAAAAACATGGGTCTTTTTAAGTCTAAGATTTAACGCGGATATTAAGGTGTCTAATTACTTAACATAAGGTACTCAGTAATGTAAACGTTATTGTTTTAGTTAGCCCGTTATAATTTTTTTGGCCTTAGAGATGTAGGTAATACTTTAGTAGCCAAACTTTTTGCCTCGGCAAATACTACGTGTATAATTTCTTCGGCATTATTGATGGCGTTTTTAACGCCAATAAAAATATCTTGGGTACTAGAGGTGGTTTCAACAAAATCAAAGTCACTTTTTGAATATGATTAACCGGGTTTAATCCTCGAACGGTAGGTTGGTTTAAATTTAGGTCTTTTTTGCAATTATTGAGTATGTTTTGCAAGCCATCCGCCTTTTGGTAATAAACTTCTGTCATACCTATTGAATTTTTCGTGGTCATTGGCGGATTTGCTGATGAAATCAAATAAACCATTCATCGTCCAAATTTATTATACTTAAAAAAATCTTAATTACTGTTAAGGATTTTAATGGTCATTAAGAGAGCAATGGAGTTTAGAAAGGGCATTCGGAGGAAAATGATGGGTCAGAAAACAAACATATAAGACAAAATGTGGAAAATAAACAACTTGTGCATTAAAAAAGCGTGGGTGAGCAAAAGTAAAAAGTAGATCTAGGGGGAGATATAATTAAAAGTAAATCGATTAAAGTGGGACATGATATTTGGCCCGGCCAGCCCGACTCATCGTTCAAACGATTCGGACTGTCTATGATTTTACTTATTTTCTGCCCCATCGGGTTTTAAATTACAAACCCCTGAAATTTTAAATCTAAAAAAGTTTTTGAAATATAATTTAAATAAAGTGAAGTGCGTCTGGATATTAACCTTAACATTTTTTTTTTTTTTTTTTTTCATTGTTAGCTTTTTGCCATTGAGGCAGTGAGCTCTTTCAGTTTAAGTCTCCATTTGTTTCTATCTCTACACTCATTTCTATTTAGATTGTGACATCTCATGCTAGCGTCTACCCTTTGAGACCAGGTGAGTTTAGGTCTGCCCCTTTTATACTTGCCTTGCACTTCAATTGCATTTACCAGATTGCTTAGATACCCGTCTTTTTGCCTCATAACGTGTCCAAACCATCGGAGTCTGTTGATTTCGACTTTATTTTGTATGGGTGTTATGTGTAAACTTCCAAGTAATGATCGGTAGCATGCGCATTTCCATCGTTTGTAGTATTCTTTCATCGCTTTTCCTTAACGCTGTTGTTTCTAAGCCGTATGTTATTGCCGGTTGTACTATGCTTGAGTAAGCCTTGCCCTTAACTTTTATTGGTATATTTTTGTCGAACAGGACACCTGTCAACGATCTCCATTTTAGCCACCCAACTTTGAGTTTGTTCCTAACTTCTTGCTCGACGTTTTCATCGGATTGTAGGTAAGCACCTAGGTAGGTTGCTGTTGGCTTTGATTTAAGAGACCAGTCTTCGTTAATTACCAGTTGTTCACCTTCTGAGCCTCCGAAAACTATCAATTCAGTTTTGTCTTTGTTAATTTTTAGGCCTAGCTTTTCAATCGCTTTCATCCAATTATTCAGACTTTCACACATCTCCTGCGGGTTTTCAGCCATTAGTAAAATGTCGTCAGCGTACAGTATGTGCCACGGTGGATTTGTGGCAACGCTCTTTGAGATCATGTCCATCACCGCGATGAATAGTAGGGGACTTAGGGCCGAACCTTGGTGCACACCTTCATTAATTGTAAATCCTTTCGATGTTCCTGACAAACTCCTTACATACGTCAAATTTCTTTCATACATACTCTGAATCAACTTGATATACATCTCAGGAACATTCTTTCTCCTCAAAGCCCACCATACTACTGATCTTGGAATTTTGTCGAAAGCTTTTTCCAAATCTACCAATGTGCAGTATAGCTTTTTATTCTTTCTCGTGAAACGTTCTGCCATGTTGCGCACGGCATGAATCGCGTCAATTGTCGACCTTCCTTTCATGAACCCGCATTGCTCAATACCTATATCGATTACGTCTCTTAACCTGGCTTCTATGACTTTTTCGAAAAGTTTGAAAGTATGAGACATTAGTTTGATGCCTCTGTAATTTTGACAGTCAAATGCGTCTCCTTTATTTTTGAAGATTGGAATAATGTAGCTTTCTTGCCAATTCGGAGGTATTTTCTGATATGTTAATATCGAATTGAATAGAGTTGTTAACGCCGAAATTCCCTCATCTCCTAAAGATTTCCAGCACTCAATGGGTATGTTGTCGGGACCTGTCGCTTTCCCGTTTGAACACTTTTTGAGCTGAAGGCTGACTTCTGATTTTGAGATTGGTGGTATTAGGTTACAGTTTGGGGGTATCTCCTCGAGCTCAATTCTATTTGTGTCGCTGTTCAGTAATTCATTGAAGTATTCTTTCCAACGCTCCAGTACCTTTGTTTGGTCTACGAGAAGCTTGCCTTCTTTGTTTTTGATGAACTTTACGTTTCCGTCACAATCTCTTGATTGTCGAACAATAAAATCGTCTGTTTAAGTTCTTTTTAAAGATCGGACGACCTTGAGCTGTGAATCATATTGTGTTCTACACTCTATAAGCAACGTTGAGCCTAGTCTGTAGTTAAAGAAATTCGAAAACAAAATAGGCCGTTAATTTTCCTAAGAACCTCGGCAAAATTAGGTCACCAGCGCGCATTAAATCAAACACTCTGCGGTGCCTGCTGTAGCGCTAAAAGTGGCAAACAGGAAAAGGTCAGGAGAAAATTCTATTGCCACAAATTTTTTGAATTCTTGGCTAGAAGAATACTATAATAAACGTGGCTACCGATTTGATCTTTAGTTTTAGTTAGGATCAATAGAGTAAGGATCAGGAGCAGAACCGGTTCAAGGCAATCCAAGCCATGCTTGGCGTCTAGCTAATTTTAATAAATATTAAGGTTAAAATTCAAAATGTACTCATTTTAAGAGCTTAAAACAGTTGGCTTAGAGGTGCCAATGCGACATGGACCCGGCCGTGGTAGATAATATTACATAATGTTGTTCTACTATTATCGTTTTTTAATAAAAATATTATTTGAAAAAATTTAACAGTTTATCTGTTATGGATATACAAAAAAAAATTCAATTTATTTTTGCTTTAAATATTTTTTCGTTTTTTTTAACATTCAACAAGTTTGAATGTTTTTGGCTGACTTAAAAATTTTGATATAATTTAAATACGCTTTTAGAGGAATCTAAATGTGTCAATTAGGGTTTTAAAAAAGTTTTAGTTTAAAAATGGTTGGAGACTTTTTTCTGAACTTCTAGACCCAAACTTAAAACCAACTAAATGGAAAACTATTTAATCTCCTTTGTTAGAATCTTAAATTAATGGAATTAAGTATGAAAAGAGTGTTTCCTTACCCCTTTATTAAAAAAAATAATTTTAAAATGTGAAAATTTTGAAAAATTCCTTTTTTTTTGTTATAAAGGACCGTTATCGTCATGTAGAGGACCGTTATCGTTCGGTAGAGGACCGTTATCTTCTGGTAGAGGACCGTTAGGGATACACGAACAAAAGTATATTTACGAACATTTTACAATTTTTTTAATATATTTATTAATAAATTTTAAATGAATGGAGGCGGGGGGGGGGGGGGGGGGGGTAAAGGGGGGCGGAGCCCTTCTTTTAAAAAAAATTAAGAATAATAAAATTTTTACTTTGTGACTTAATATAATAAATAAACTTTACTTAATTATTTACAACGAATTTCAAATCTTCGTCTGCTTTTTAAAAATAGGAATTAATGGAATTAAGTAGAAAAAGAGTGTTTCCTTACCCTTTATTAAAATAAATTAATTTTAAAATGGGATAATTTTAACAAATATTTTTTTTAGGTGGAGGACCGTTATCGTCATGTAGAGGACCGTTATCGTCATGTAGAGAGAGGACCGTTATCGTTAGGTAGAGGACCGTTTATTCTATAGAACATTAAAATAATTAGAACATATCCTCGGATATAAAAGTAAAGGCCATAATTCGAACATTTTTAAACTGTTCTATAGAACATTGACATAATTCGAATATATCCTCGGGTATAAATGTAAAATTTTTATTTTTATATATAATTTTCAACTATTTAATGTAATTTTATTAAATATTTGTAGATATTTCAAGAATTATCGATATTAGTATAAAAAGCAGACGAAAATTTGAAATTCGTTGTAAGGAATCGAGTAAAATTTCTTTATTACATATTTTAGGCCATAATTTGAACATTTTTAAATTATTCCACAGAATATTATAATAATTGGAACATATTCTCGGCAAGAAAGGTAATTAAATGTATATTCTGTAATAAAGGGTCAGCTTTTTCTTATATATTATTTTTTAATATTTAATTTATAATATACTTTAATGAGCTTTTTAATTATTTTTTATCTTTTAAAAATTTATATTTCTTGACTCTTTTTTTTAAATTAGATATTTTTTTAGAACAAATAATTTTATTAAAACTTATTTATAATATTTATATTTTTTTTTATATTTCATAATGGTTTTCCAATAGATATTATTATTTTTTTTGTATTTTTTGATTTTAAAAATTATTTAACTTTTGTATTTTTAAATTGTAAAATTCTTTTAACTTTTTTTTCTAAATTTATATATTTCTTGAATTTCGTTAAATTTAACAAAATATTTTACTATTATATCTAAAATTTTTTATTAATTTTAATCTTTTATTATTATTCAAAAGCCTTAGTTTTTTTAAATTTGGGTAGTTAATATTTTTATTTTTTTTAAAAATATATTTAAGGATTTTTTACTTTTATTTTAAAGATTATTTAAAATTTTTTATTTTAAAATTTTTATCGGTTATATTTTTAAATTTTATTTATGTGGTTGAATATTTTTTTAGAATATGTTAAGATGATTTTTTCAGTATGTTTCGTAGATTTCATAAATAATTTGTAGTAACTAGGAATTTTTTTTATATTAATGTTTAGATCATTTTTTTTTATTTTCTAATATTTTATATTTTTTAAATTTGTCTGATTTTTTAAATTTTTATTTATTTTTAAATGTATATCATATCATTAGTACATTATAGCTTTTTATATCAAAATTTAGCATATATTTTATATCTTTGTATTTATCTCTTGTTGATTTTATTTTCATAATATAAAGATAAAACACTTTTTAGAAAAAAGCTAAATTTTATTTGTTTGATTAATTGATAATATAATATACTCTCATTCCTGTACCTTTTATAGCACATTATAGTTTTTTTAATCTCATTTTACCACTCTTGTGATATGACTTTATTTTAACAATATTCAAACAAAATATTTATTCCAAACTAAATATTGATTGGTAGAAGAGATATGTATGAACGACAGTGAGATTATGTGTAAGTTGATGTGTAAGCCATATTTTAGACTTTGAAATGTTCAATTCTGTTTAATTCTTTTACAATAAAAACATTTATGGTAGTTTTAAACTATGCACCTATGTGAATAAATTCAAACATGTTAGGGTAGGAGATACAGTTGGGGCTAAAAAAAATTAAAATTTTTAATAATATTGACAACTCCTAACCAAAATGTAATGCTAACTCGCTCAAAATCACCCTAACCCTAACATTAATCTAACTATATATTAAAGCTGCGGTTGGTTATTAACACCGCCAAATTATGGTCCGCTTCGCGGCTTATAATTGGCGCAAAGTCATATTATTGTCTGCTCCCCCTCCCTGCCCCGGCCCCACCGTTGCTTAAAAAGTGCATTCCGGCCATTTCCGTAATTCCTTATTCAGTGTCGATTAAAATATCGGCTGCTCCCACCCCCAAATTTTTGATTAAACGAAGAATCCCGGCGAGCATTGGACAATCGTTCAACTGTTATATGATTTTCTATCAACTGCCTTAATTTTATTTTAATTATTTTTAATTTTTTTAAATCTTAGATTCACAAATATTTAAATTTTTAATTTTTTTTTTCAAATTTTTTAATTTTTTTTTATTTTTTGACTATCTTATAATTTTTGGTATACTTTTTAAGGGTAAATTTTTTTTCCAATTTTTTGTTCCACGAGGCTTAAATCTTTTTTATTTTTTTATGACTGTCTTATGTTTTTTTAAATTTTTTTCTAATTTTTTAATTTTGACTGTTTTATAATTTTTTTAAATTTTAAGTTTTTTTAAATTTCTTGTTTCACGAGGTATAGATTTTATTTTTTAATGTTTTTTTTTACTTTTTTTGTGAATTATAGTTTTACGTGAAATTTTTTTCATATTTTATTTGAATTTTTTACATTTTTGTTGATATTTTTATTTTTTTGACTGTTTAATTCTTTTTTTTTAAATTTCACGGTTAAATTTGTTTAAATTAGTCATAATTTTTTTTTTATTTTTTTCACTGTCTTAAATATTTTTTAATTTTTAGTTCCGCGATTATATTTTTATTTAAATTTAAAATTTTTTACTAATTTTTTATTTTTTTTTTTAATTTTTTTTGACCTTGTTCTAATTTTTTTTAAATTTTCATATTTGTAAATTTTTAGTTCCACAAGGTGTAAATTTTTTAATTTATTTTTTTATTTTTTTTTTACTGTCTTATCTATTTTTTAAATTTTTAATTCTACGTAATTTTTTTTATATTATTAAGTTTTCAAATTTTTATATAACAAGGTAAAAATTTTTTGAAGTTTTTTCTAGGTAGAAATTGTTTTAAAAAGGGTAACTTTTATGATAATTATTGTTCCACGAGGGAAATTTATTTTAATAATTTTTTTTGATTTTTTTTTAATGTTTGTGTAAATTTTATGATTTTTTCCACGAGGTATGATTTTATTTTAATTTTTTTTACTGTTTTTTTTAATTTATACATGTTCTTTTTTTCAAATATATTTTTAAAATTTTTAGTTTTACGAGGTATAAAATTATTTTCGAGTTTTCACAAAGTCAATTCTAATTTTTTTTAAATTAAAGTTTGGTGTTATTATTTTTTTTTCAAATTTTTAAATTTTTTTGTCCACGAGGGATAAATTTTTTTATATCGTAAATTTATTTTAATTTATTAATTTTTTTTCCAGTTCTACTATATTTTTTTAAAGGGTGATTTATTATGTTCTAGTTCCACGAGTATTTTGTATTTTTTTTGATTTTTTTTTGTTTTTGGTCATAAGTTTAGGGTTTTTTTGTTGATTTTGTTGAATTTTTAAATATATAATTTGGGAAGCGATTTTACATGTAAAAAGAAAAGCCGGTTTAATAATTGTCTGGGTTTTAAAGTATCTCCCTAACCCTAACCCAAAAATAACCCCAAAAATTTTTAAATTTTTTCTATATCTGTCAATTTGGTCAAAATAGGTCATTTTTTGTTATTGACGGATTTAAGGAGCTAGGGTTATTTTTATCTTCCACGTTATTTTTTTTTTGAATTTTTGGGTTAGGGTAGGGTTAGGGTTAATATGAATAAATATTTTCTAAATCTGTCAATTTGGTGAAAATACGTCATTTTTTGTTATTGACGGATCTAAGGAGCTAGGGGTTTTTTTTATCTTCAATGTTAGTTTTGAATTCTAGGGTTAGGGTTGAGTTTATTTTTCAAATTTAGGGTTAGGGTTTAGGAGCTAGGGGTTTTTTTTATCTTCAATGTTAGTTTTTTTTATTCTAGGGTTAGGGTTTTAATTTCTCAAATTTAGGGTTAGGGTTAGTTTCATTTTCTTTAAGATTAACCCTAGAAAAAGAGTTTTTTATCACTAAAAACCCTAACCCTAACAAAGACGTATTCACGGTCCTCTAATGAAGGGCCGTGACTAAGAATTCCAATTTAGGGTTAGGGTTAGGGTTAGGGTTAGGTTAGGTTAGGGTTAGGGGTTAGGGTTAGGTTAGGGTTAGGTTAGGGTTAGGGTTAGGTTAGGGTTAGGGTTAGGTTAGGGTTAGGGTTAGGGTTAGGGTTAGGGTTAGGTTAGG